>OY970828.1:69872360-70607072 GCA_963853835.1 Calendula officinalis
GCTTTGGGTGCGAGAGGTCCCGAGTTCGATTCTCGGAATGCCCCGTTTTTTCTATTATTTTTTTTTTTAAATTACATTCTACTACTAAAAGTCAACTAAAGACTTTTCAAACAATCTAAAGACAAGTAAACTAAATAGTCTGTCTTATTATAAAAATATAAATGCCACTATTTTATTTAATATGATATTAACTTCAAGAACAGATCTACCTACTATAGTTGATATTCCACAAACATGTACTGCATCTAGATCTGAAAAGATTATGTCAACATATCCAATTCATGGCCAGGAAGATTCTTGCAGAAACAGTTATACGATGCAACTTCATTACAGGCATATGAAAACCGCTATTTGTTGTCAAGAATTTTAGGATCCACATGATGCAACTGAATTACCAGAACAAGCAATTCTATGAAAAAGAATCTGCAGACCATATCAAAAGCGGAAGGCAGTAGAGAAAACGAAACTTAAACTATTCTACATGTATTTAGATATACTTTCACAAATTCTCTACAGAAGTTAGTGAAATGCAATCAGAAAATTCCAAAAATAAGATAGCTAGTAAATATTAAACATACATAATTAGAAGAATGCACTAAATGCTGGTACCAATACAAAAAACAAGGGAGCTATACTTCCCAAGTCCTTAAGTAAAGAGTAAGCCCACATATCACTATCACCATCACAATGCTAAAAAAGGATCATAAGTGTATTGGGGAACAAATATATAATAAATAATATAAATATGAAGTTAGCTACCAATTGGGCATTTGGTCTAGTGGTATGATTCTCGCTTTGGGTGCGAGAGGTCCCGAGTTCGATTCTCGGAATGCCCCAAATATTTTTATTTATTTATTTTTTTTACTTTTAACATAATCTGCTATACATTCAATGTCCCGAATCTTACATTAATATAATATCTCTGGACTTATCATATATTTTATAATCTTTTACAGAACATCTATTGTATTAGGGATAACTTCTGAGGGTAACAGTCTTTTACCTACAATTTTGTTTGGGGAAATAAGTAACAGTTGGGTATTAGTCTAATGGTATGATTCTCATGCAGCCGCCATCATTCTAATGCTATTTCTTTCATTGAAACAGATCATGTTAATTAATATCAATATTTAAGGTCACAACTCACAAGTCTGTTTCACTGTAACCCTACATTGTCCTTTTTCATATTTAGAATATATTAAGTCAAATTAAAAGTTAATGGCAGCATTTACTTGTAATCTTACTAGATCTCTGTCCCTAATTTTTAATATAGTGCAGCATTTTCAGCTTACAGTATGCAAACAAATGTAAAAAATTACCTGCATTCAATTAATAATTTGCACAAACTAAAATGGTCACAGAATAAACAAGTCATAAGCATATCATAAAGCTCACATGCATATAATTTATATACCCACCACTCACATTATCCTATTGTCAACTGGTTTAATTTGCAGAACCCTAATTGAGTTTGTTTCCCGGTTCACAAGTCCACAATAGACTGACTTGTTACATTCAAATCAAAATATACCCTAATTTGGCCACTAAATGAGTCTCCATTTCAACGATTTCAGAACCGGAATCAACTTCAGACGTGAAAACTCATTCAGTCAACAATTTGAAACGTGAAATTGGTACTAACCTCGTTGCTGGCCGGTTGTAGCCGGCGTGAGTGGGCGCTAATTAATCAGCCAATTGTGCAGAATTTTCGTTTTGTCTCCTGGAACTGAATCGAAATGCAGCAATCAAACAAGGAAGATGAAAAACAAAATTCGAATCACTTTCAGCTTTTCATATACATGAATTTCAATTTCAGTGGAATTATCGTGGAATGCGAAAAGGTTCAAGTTATAATTTCATCATCAAAAGTTAGCTTAAAAATAAAGGGAAAAAAAATATAAAATGCGTTTGCCAGGAGTCGAACCCGGGTCTATTGCTTGGAAGGCAATTATCCTAACCGTTGGACTACAAACGCTAGATGTTATATTTAATATTTAGGAATTACAAATTCTGTAAATTGCACTTTTGCTTATTTGTGGCCCTGTTTTCATCCGTCAGTATTATCTTTTGCTTGCTACATGATGAACTCAGCTCCAAATCCCAAATCTTTCCTCCTAAAACCAGCTACGATTCCCCAAATCACATATACTTCCTTCAACCAATTCCCCATTTCCCAAACACCCAAATTCCCAATTTCATCATCTGGACGAATCAAACCCAAAACCGGCATAAGTTCCTCACAAAATGAGAACCAATCCATCAATTACCCCACCATGTATGATATTTTGGACTCTTCAAAAGCACAAAATATTGAACTGCAGCTTCAAACACTGGGACCCTTCTTCAGAATTACGGCAAAGAGCTCGGAAACAAACAAGGTGCTGGGAAAAGCAGAAGGAATAATACGACTATGGTGGAGCAAGGGGAAGATTCTTCATTTGGAGTCGATTAAGTTGACCCGAGAAACATTGGGAATGGATAGATCCATATTTGGAATTGGGTTGTTTATTGGAGCGGTAATGATCCGATATGGATATGATTGTGGCTGTAAAACTGCCGAGTTGCTTGCCATTAATGACACCGATATTTACCATGCTAAGGTTTTCCTTTTTCTTTTCTTTTTTATAAAGTTGAAAATAATTTTACTTTTATCATGATTACAAAAGAAAAGAAAATATTCATATTTGTTTAAAATGTTTACGTTATGAATATGAGAATATGATGAGTAT
Source organism: Calendula officinalis (assembly GCA_963853835.1). Lineage (NCBI taxonomy): Eukaryota > Viridiplantae > Streptophyta > Magnoliopsida > Asterales > Asteraceae > Calendula > Calendula officinalis. Next base: position 69,875,090 of record OY970828.1, read on the forward strand.
TGTACCTAAAGGTTAGGCAGTGTTAATGATATAGTTAAAGGGATTACAAATATAATGAGAGAATAATTCTTTCTGTTATCTTTTGTTGCACACAACTCATTTGCAACTTATGTTTTGCCCTTTGAATATTGTACAGATTAGGGGCAGCCTGATACATATAATCAAATTTGAAACATGTCAGCATGTCCAACACGTTTATATATCAGATCGGTTCGGGTTGGTTTATATATAAATGGGTCGACCCACCAACCTTTTAGGTTTTAAAGTTTTTTCTTAATTTTTATAAAAGTAATGTAAATACTATCAAATTCACTAAATCACACCTAAAACATTTTTAAAGATGTTTGAACTTTCGGTTCCTAACGATTAGACTTGTATTTAGGGTCATTTTTTAATTATGAGCCGCCAACTTGATTATGACCCGCTAACTCATTTAACCCACCACCCTTTCATGCTAATCCGAATCCTTTAACACAGACATGACGTGATTGTCACCCCTAGTACAAACAATCAAATAACAGTTAAATTATTGTAATTTGACAAATGGAATCTTTTGGATTACTTTTGCAGCTGGTGAAGTTTTATAGAAGGCTAGGATTTGAAACGGTTCATGAGGTGACAGGGTCGTCGATGGGAGACTTGGGCCACATGTTGGTATGGGGCGGTGTTGGCACACGCATGGATGCTAATGTTGAACGTCTCCTCGTTAAGTGGTGTTCAAGATTCAAGACTAATAAACACTCACATTCATAATTCACATATTATTCATAAGATATATTTGCATTCTTGCAACAATCGATCATATTAATATGAAGCATGTTATGGTGATTATACCGACCAATATATTTATGTTTTCTTATCATTAAATTTTTATGTACGAAGTCATGAGGATATGTAAGATAGGTCTTCGATCTCTCTTTTGGCATTTTTCGTTGTTGATGTCTTGCAATTCTCGGTAGTGGGGAGGTGGTTTACGTTGCCTTTTTTCTTGTTATACTTATAAAGACATTTGGCGAGTTTTGGCGCCACGCAGGATGTGAGTTTAGTCGTCAAAAGTGTTTGGCGAGCTCTATAACACTACACACCTTGTGGTCTAACAATAATTAGGCTGTATTTCTAAAAGAAAACATTAAAGAGAGGCAATAAAATAATGGCAGCTCTAATTATTAAAAATTGAAAATTGTACTTCATTCGTTTCAAGATGCATTTTGGATTCACATTTTATAGGCAAAAAATTGTAATGAAAGTTAAATTATATTAAACTGGATAGTTAGTAAATGATGAATCTCATATATTATGATTAAAGTGAGTTTAATAATATTTAAAGTAAAAATATGTGTAATGAGTAATTTCATTTTATTAAATGAGATAGTTAGTAAGTATGAACCCTATTTTTTTTTATCAAATAAAGAAAGTTTCAAAATTTATCATTTATTATGAAACAACCCAAAATAAAAAAGTGTATCAATTATTTTATAACATAACAAGTACTTCCTCCGTTTCTAAATAAGTGATACACTTTTTCATTTTGGGGTGTTTCAAAATAAGTGATACACTTGAAAAACTTACCATATTTGGTAAAGAGTAGTGGGGATCACACCCACTAACTATCTCCTTTAATAAAGTGAAAAGACACATTTACCCTTACTTTTACTTTTAAACATCATTAAATTCACTTTAATCAATATATGTGGGACTCATCATCCACTAACTATCAAATTTAATCTAATTAACCATCATTATCATATTTTGCCTAAAAAATCATGCACTCTAATTTGTATCACTTATTTTGAAACGGTGGAAGTATAAGAAATCTCGTGTGATCACAATAAACTAGTTAACACAATAAAGCATGAGTTTTATTCTCATACGAGGCGTGAGGTCTGGAGTTCGGTTCCTGTAAACACCTCTTGTGGTGCCAATGTGGTGAGCAGTGAAGGGCTATCAGCAGATAAAAGCAAGATTGACAACATGTTGAGCTGGCCACAACCCACTATTGTCAAGGGGTTGAGAGGCTTTCTGGGTTTAACATGCTATTACCAAAAAAATTAGGTGCATTAGAGACTCAACAGATGTCGTTTTTTAGCATTATAAAGAAGTAGGGTTGCCCCAAACCCATTTCTCAATAAGCGTAGAAATCCTTATGGGGGCTGGGTTTGCCCTGTAAAGGAGCTTGAATCTGGGGATGATCGTTGAAATATTACGAGTAGTTTCCGTTGATATTATTTATCGTTTCCAAAAAAAACATAATAATAAAGCTAATTAAATTAGCTATATAAATAACCCAAACACTCGTTTACATTTTAGTTTACACTCGACTATGGTGATTGGTGGATATGGCCGTGCTAAGTAACTGAGCTCATATAGTCGAACCCTAGTGTGTGTGTGTGACTTGAACCCAAATCGTGTTACAAGCCCTAACAATAACAATGTCTCGTCGTGATTCTGATTCCAGACACCATCGCTCTCGATTGGATCGAGAACCTAGGTACTATCATATTCCCTATCATCTATTATCTATTACAGATTCCTTCTCTTATACAATTATGCGACTGTGTCAGATTCTTTCAAGAACTGATGCTTTTATACAGTTATGCTTTTATTATTCTTTCGATAACTGAATATAATTTGGCTTTTTTATTGATCAAGTGTTGGCTGATCTCATTCTTGTGATCAATTCGTTGCTACTATGAGACGTATTTCTAATGGTTCGGAAGATGTTGATTTAATTTTCATTTCTTTTTCAATGAATCATGTTTTAGGTGATCAATTTGAGGTATTAGGGTTAGGTCGGTCAATTTACATACGAACCAAGGATTGTTGCAGACTTGCAGTACACATCGATTTTGCATTCCAATTGCTATTTATGCCAACAATATTTGCTTGATTTTTTTTTGAACGGCACCTAATCTACCCAAATTTGTCCGCAACGGGACTTGAACCCATGACCTATAGGTCATGGATTTTCTTGAATCAGTTTGTATATAGTTAAACTTAAATGTAATCATTAATTCTGCTTGTGAAGTGTTGAACACTTAAATCGGTTTCAAATTTGAGGCTTAAAGGTATTGAATTTGATAATGTAGCTCCACTTTAGTATATTTAAAACAGATTCTGTACTCAAAACAGGTCACTTATGAAATGTTGTTATCATAAGTTAGTTGTTTTAACAAGTTGCGGCACATAAACTCGATTCTTTTTGTACTTCATTCAAGCATCTAAATATCTGCAGGCCTACATTCAAGTTCACGAAGCTTTTCTTTTTCATATAATTGTGATGATAGAGACAAATGCTGAATTCATTTCTAAATTTTGGTTTACATTTATTATGCTAACTCATTCTCTCCTTAAAACCTTGTTCATGTTTTGCTTCTGTTTCATACCAGCCCAAAGCGAGTCAGAAGGGATGGAAAAACAGCAACAGAACGAACTAACAGCAACCTTAATCTTAATTCTACTGAAAAAATTAACCGAGATAAAAAACACCATACAATTCTACCTGATTCAAAGAAAGAAAGTGTGTCCTTGAACAAAGATTCTGATAAAAGAAGTAATGGATACCGTGAAGGAACAAAGAATTCTTCTGATGCACCTCGTTCCCGATCTCACTTTCAGGTCTTTCTGTAAAGATAGTTCTGTTTTACTCCTTTAAATCTTTTTTCACAAAATGAAGTTCATTTATTTATTTAGTAATCCATTAAAATTGGCTTTTCTGACCACTTAAACGTATATCGAGAGTGTTTTTTTTCCTTCTAAATTATTGTTAAATGCAGCGGAGGTAACTATTGTTTGACATTTTATATAACCATTATGGGGTTGCATTGCATGTACTTGTCTGTCTTATAACAGCATGATGAGCGTGTTGGCCATACCTCCAGACACAGGGAAACTACACGTGAGTCTTTAATTTTTTCAAACCATCATATCAGCTTTGATCCAAGGGCTGAGATTGAAGCTGATCACCAACCCTAAATCTGGTTTACTGAAATTATTCTTTCTAAATACTTTATTTATTTATTCGTGTGCAGAGCGGGAGTGGCGGAAAGATTCAAAGAGTGGAAGACCTACAAACAGGAGTTCAAATAACAATGAGCAAATTCCAAAGAAAAGACCTTCATTTCGGGAGACCAAAGTATCAGTTGATGCTGCAACAACACAAATTACAAAAACACCCTTCAATGCTGACAGAAAGGAGGAAAGAGAAAAACCCGTGGGTCGACCCGTGGGGAGGATGAATTTTGAAGCAAGAGATAGGTATGGTGGGGGCAGGGGAAGAGAGCGGGTTGAGAAATGGAAGCATGATCTTTATGATGAAGCCAATAAAAGCACGAATTCAAAGAATGAAGAAGATCACATTGCAAAAGTTGAAGCCTTACTTTCTTCAGTTTGATCATTTCCACTTTTGTGTTTCATTTCAACCAACATTTTAGTATGTGAACCCGTTGTTGTCATTCAATTAAGCATGGATTGAACTGTTTTATTAATAATCACACACTTTTGGTACATTGCACGCAGTAGAATCAAAAATCAATCGTATCATCTCATTACTCAACAATCAAAGAATTTTTAATTTGCTTTCATTTGCATCAATTGCTCTTCTACTTTGAAGAAGCATGCAATGTGTTTGGAGTTGAAGAGGCAGAATTTTTGTTGACACTAAATCTAGGCCAATTTTGTCCTTTCAACCACACCATGTAACTTCTAAAACGAATATGATAATGTGGTTTATTGTCCTTGTAATATTAAAATATCTTGACATCTTTCTATTGACCAGAATGTCCTTGATAAAGCAAAGCAGTTAACAAATGTGGTTGTTGCAAAGTCTAATTTTTGTAATTATTATATGATGAATGGATCGGAATAAAAATTATCTAAAAGTCTAAATATAAACTAACAAACTAAAAGCCATCTGACTTAAAAAAATACTTACTTTTATATATATATTCTTTGTAGACTTTGATTTTGCTAAAATCTTGATATGAACTTACAAAACTAAAAGCCGGCCTTTTGACTTAAAAAACTTAATTAATTTATACATTCTTTATAGACTTTGATTTTGTTAAAAAATCACTGTTGATACATTCGGACACGTTTTTTTAACGAGTGTGGTAAGGTTTGCACTCCGTTGCGACGATTTTACAAACTTAAGCCTCATCTTAACGGTGTCAAATACATTAAACCCAAAATTAGTGCGGCTATGTTAAGCCCTATACGAATCGAAAACTAAGCATTAATGTTGGAGAATTAGTATTTGAGCAGATGTTTAGGATGGTAGGTAATTTCTTGATTGTTATTTTATACAGTACATGTTATTTTGCATACTTACAACTCCGGCACACTCACTCCATGTGCACACATACATAGAATTACATGTTTTGTAATTCTCACCACACTCTCACACAAACACGTCACATTCACACATTTTTGTACACATATTCCCACTCACATATATTTTTTGGGGTATATTTTTTTATTAGATACACACAATCAGGGGCGGAATTAGAAACTTTCACCAGTGGTAGCACCCTTGTGGTGTTAAAAAAAGCGGGGTTAAGGGGACTGCGACCTCTAGTGGGATCCCAATGACAACGCCCCGAAACAAAAACAAATTTAACATAAAAAAAATTATATTACATATCACCATTTTTAGTTACATACACCAATAAATCTTCAAGAATATATTTCATTAACCTACAAAAGAATTGTTAATTTTATAAAATATTACAAAATCTAAAATAGACACTTTATATTTTTTTTATTTGGTTCAAATGTTAGGGTTGTCTTGGGTGTGAACTATTAACTAATAGATTATATTTTATAATTAAAGTATTGAATAAGGAAAATAAAAGGAAATGATTTGAAATTTTTGGACTAAAGAGTTTTTTTTGAAATATATAAGGTAAAAAAAGAAAAAAAAAATTGAAATATATGTGCTGTGAAAGAAAAAACTCTTGTAATAAAGAGCTTAGAAAAGAAATAAAAATTGTATTAAAAAAAATAGCAACAAGAAGATTCGAACCTATGACCTCCTTATACATGCAAGGAGTGCTTGCCAGCTGCGCTACTAGATTTATGTGTTTTATTACCCCTTTGCGTATATATTAATGTATTTAAAATACTATAACAATAAAAAAAGTTCCGAAAATTTACCGTATCGAATTTTTTTCGAGTAGTAGCACGTGCCATCGTGTGCTCTATACTGATTTCGCCCCTGCACACAATCATCTCAATATCTCATGTACACTCTTTCTGTTTCAATCACACTTTTACCGGAAGTTTTAGATATCCACATTAGCAACCCAACCCAACCCAACCCAACCCAACCTAATTTTTATCATCAAAAATTATTTTCTATCTATGTCACCTACACAACCCAATCCAATATAATCTAAATTTTCACACATTAACAACTCAATCCAATCTAAATTTTTCAAGCACATTAATAACCCAACCCAACTTAAACTAAACTACCAATAAGAAAATTACACATTATATTAAGAAAATGGCCTAGGTCACCTCTTTTAGTGACCCTTTTATTTTTTTCTAACTTTTTATTGTGGTGACCCAACCCCTAATGCCCCAATGGGGAGGATAGGTCCAATCATTTTACCGTCATTCAATTAAGCATGGATTGAAGTCATTATAACTGTTTTATTAATAAATGGAAAAACAATCATATCATATCATTATACGTACAAAATTACACAACAATCAAAGAATTCTTAATTTGCTTTCATTTGCATCAATTACTCTTCTACATTGAAAAAGCATGCATGTAATCATGTATTTGGAGTTAAAGAGGCAGAATCTTTGTTGAAGCTGGTCACTGATTGGGAGACATGATAGTTACCAAAGCCTGATTTTTGCTGCAATTTCTCCGTGGTGGTCCGGCGGTGTGAGGAACCCTCTGCCGCCATAGAGCCGTCAAGGAGATGGTAGTTGGCGGAGAAGGAACGGTGGCTGTTGTGAAGCCTGTGTCTTTTCAATGCATGGATCACAAATGGTATCAATCCTTCCATAGTTTTAGTTGCCGGTTTTTGTGGGTGGTAATTAAGTTGATATATGATATGAATTGGATGTGTTGAAGGGCTACGTACAGATGATGCTATATATATATGGGGGGATTGGAATATATGTTGCACTTTTGATTGAGGTAATTGTTAAAATGTGAAGTTTGAGTTGTATTATGTTGACCTTTAATGTGTCTTGATAACAAATAAAATAATTAAACAAGACATGATATATATATATACGACCTCTATGTTACTACGTACCTAATATATATCCAAATATTTAAGGATTGACCTTAAATAGAAAAAGACATGTAACTTACCTAATTTATAATACGGTTAACAAAAGTAACGTATAGTATGACTGTTTTATTCTATATTTTATTTTATTCTTTTATAATTGATTTACTATCATTCTTTTCCCACAAAACTGTGTTGTTACATATATTTCACGAAACAATTTCTCTACAGTCGGATATAGTTATGATTGTCTACATCTTAAATATCTTATATTTCATTTTTGACGCTATTACATATCATCGTTATTGTATATCAACGCCCAATATTAGAATATGATAATCTGATTTCTTGTCATTATAATACTTTTATATATTGACATCGTTCAAATGATCAGAATGTCCTTGACAGAAAAGGAGTTAACAAATGTGGCTTCAAAGTTTTTATTTTTTACTCAATAAATTTTTAAAAAATGATGACTAAGGTTTAAGTTAATTAATTTTATACAGTCTTTATAGACGTCTTTGATTTTGCTAAAGGTGACCCACCGGATGCACTCGGACACGTTTTTAACGTCATAACTGGGGTAGGGTGGTTAAAAAGAGGTCTAAGTACAATAGAGTTTTTTATTCCAAGCAATATTTTAGTATGTGAATCCATGATCTCTTTGTTTGTTGTTTTATCATCTTAACTACGTTATAATGTATGTGGTTTAAACTATTAATTGATTAAGGTTTAAGTATTTTAATTAACATAACTACCCTTATATAGTTATGTTAATTACACCTTCCATAAGCAGACGTTCTTTCAAAATGCAAAGCAATGCAAACTAGATTACCATCTATAAATTAATGTATTAAACACACAATTCAAATCCGAAAAACATGTAACATAAATTGATATTTGTAACAGAACTTATATAACAAGGGATTATGTGTGTGGACAGGGCCGTCCAATTGCTTCAGGGCCTATGCAAGATAAGTTTTAATTCATCTAAGGCAATTTAAAATAGTTTGACAATTATACCCTCTTAACTTTAAAAGAAGCTAAAATAGTTGTGAAGGTATAAATATTAAATATTGATTTGTCTTGAATAAAGAAAGAGATATTTTAAACAAATCAATTCCTCCCATTCCGAAACTACAAATAGGGTCTTTAAATCAAGAAAAACTAAACTCTTTTCTTATACTCTTTATATTGGAAAGAAAAAAAACCCTTCGGATACCTATTCTTTAATTTGAAGTATAAGTTACCAATACAAAAATTGAAGAATTTTTTTGTCATCCAACATGTTTTTTTTCTATATTATTTGAATTAGCTTATAAACGAAACTGAATAGATCAGTATGTTTAAATAGTTGAATTAGCTTAATGAAAAAAGTTGAATACTTTACCCAAATGAAAATGAATAATTATTGGTTATTTTACACGGTAACCATTATAGTCATACAATTAAGCATGGATTGAAAAACTACCATCAAGTTTTAAACTGAAATTGAAGTCACAATAACTGTTTATTAATAATCTTGCGCCTTTTGCACACAACAGTAGAATCAAACAACAACAAAATTATATCATTATACAAATTAGACAACAATCAAAGAATTATTTGCTTTCATTTTCTTCAATTGATCTTGTACTTTGAAGACGCATGCAATGTGTTTGGAGTAGAAGAGGAAAAATCTTTGCCAAAGGTCATCACCGAGTGAGGAGACACATAATTACCAAAAGCTGATCTTTGCTGCAATTGCTCAACAGCTGGCGGCTGAAACTCCGGCCGAGTCCGGCGGTGGGAGGAGCCCTCTGCCGCCACAGAGCCGTCAAGGAGGTGGTAGCTGGCGGAGAAGGAGCGGTAGCTGTTGTGGAGTTTGTGTTTTTTCAAGGCATGCATCACAAATGGTATCAATCCTTCCATTTTTGTATTGCTTGATTTTGTCTATGGTAAGTAAATATTTGAAATTTGGGGATATGAATTTGATGAATGTTTTGAAAGGCTAACATGATGCTATTTATATATATATATATATATATATATATATATATATATATATATATATATATATATATATATATATATTGTGGGGAGCCAGGGAGGGTGGCACATAGGTTTGACTTTTGAGATTCAGAATTGTCAAAATGTGAAGTTTGACTTTTGGTTGGTAAGGATGTGGTTTCTGAATTTGACTCGTGTGCAATTTGTGTCTTGTAAGGGTGGCGGCTACGGCTGTATAATCGTCTCCAAATCCAAATCCAACATGCCACCTATGTTACTCCCTGATATATATCCAAATTATGCCACCTATGTTACTCCCTGATATATATCCAAATTATGCCACCTATGTTACTCCCTGATATATATCCAAATTTTTGTGGGTTGACCTTATATTTGAAGAAAAGCATCTAATATAACAAAAGAGTTTTGATCATGATAAAAGATTATCACTAGACATGCATCATAAATGTGTATATCAATTTATAATCATTTCTGAATTTTAAGAATTAACTCCTAATGAATTAATGTACACTTTTTTATGTATTTAAAAATTGTCTTAAGTGCTATCATTAACAAAACAAACATCCTAATTATGATTAATTTATCCCTAATATAATAACTAATTAATTATGTTAACATCTTTCAAATGACGAAATGTCCTTGACAGTGCAAAGGAGTTAACAAAGTATGTCGATTTTTTTTTGTAGCTAATAAAACTACGAAAATGAATGATGTGTGTATGACGTACTACAAATTATTTAAAAGTTTTAACATAAATAATTTATTTGGTAAACTGAACACTTTGCGAGCCGGATAATTTCAGGCTACCATTCGCTTTGTGGATACCCAGAGTCGGCGCGGCCGCTCGAGTACTGAACCCTATGGCGATAAGGGGTATATTGTTTTTGCTCATAAAGATTGAACATGAAATCTGTCCTAGAATTTTACCATTATCGAGAGTAAATCCAACCACTAGTCACGACCATTGTAGTTAGTTTAGCATAAACTTACAAATTAATTAAAACCTTTCGGGCTTAAAAAATTAATTAATTTTGAACATTTTTAATTGAACTTTTGATTTTGTTAAGAGAAATGATATATGTTTATATCATTTCTGACTATTTATATGCCTACTTATCTATAAATTTTATATGTGTAATTCACTAATTCTCTCATCTCTTGATTTTTACACTTGTCATCAAATTAATGATTAAACACATAAGTAGGTACAAATTGTAGACACCAATACCGGTTCTCTTTTGTTAAAGGTCGCCCACAGGATGCATCCGGACACGTTTTTAACGTCGTAACCAAGGTTGGGTGGATAGAAAGAGGTAAAGTGGTATCCTTATTATTCAACCAAAATTTTCAGTGTGCGGAACAGCTGGGAAGGTGGTAAATTAGCTTCCATTCTTTGACAAATTTATAGTTTAGATGATGGGTTTATATCATAACTTTAATGTGGGCGGGAATAACCTAAATCACGATGTCGTCACTCTTGAATAAATGGAATCACGGAAATTTTCAGATTTAATGAAATTAATGTTAGAGATTTTACTGATTTCGATTTCGCTTGGATCACTATGAAGTCGTGTATTCACTATCAGATCAAAGTATTTCGAGGGTACTCTCGAAATCTCTAATCGGATGAAATCACAGTGTGATCAAGAACAGAGAATATGTGATTTGCTATATGAAAACGTACCAGAAACCATGACCGAAATTTGATGATAATCTCTCCACTCGAAAACCACCGAAAACTGCTTAATGGCAGTTCCAAACTGCCCAAAACCGCCCAAATACGGGTCGGATTCTGGTTGGTTTTGACGGATCAGAAAACCGGGTTTTGAATCCGAATTCGGATTTTCCATGCATTTTCCAGCCAGGGGCTCTACCCCTTGGACCCCGCCAGGGGCGCTGCCCCTTGGACCCCGACCAGGGCGCTGCCCCGGACCCCGTCAGGGGCGCTGCCCCTTGGAACCCCGTTATCGGGGGCGCTGCCCCCGAACCCCCGTTAAGTCAGTGTATTTTAATCATAATAAATCTAAACAAGCGTGCACTCCGCACCACCCTTACTTGTTCAATATTTATTAGAATTACATGTGGTCAACAAGTTAATCCCATTACACTTAAATAATATTGGTGATACAAATCACCAACGATTAATAATAATTTACAGTTTGAACTCTTTTACTTTGATAAGTACATATTTCAATAGTTTGGTTTAATATAGTTCAAGTAAAAACTTACACATATAACATGTTTTATATCACTAGCTTATTGTAAATTTGTAATTACTTAATCAAACTAGTACGGTTTACTACCGAAACTTGTACTATTTGGAAAGTCAAAATGAAGTATGAATTATTTTTTTATAACGGTAAAAAGATTGTAACCCAAGTAGTGGGCATGAAAGAACCCAAATCCAAGATTTATGTGTCTCATTTGGCCTTAGTTGACAAAAACAATTCTTGAAGATATACTTTGGACGGATCCAAGGTATACACCGTGTTGGATTATACATATTGTAAGGGAATTGATTTGTTAAATGCAAGTTTTAATAAATCTAAGGCAAATTTTTTTTTTGACAATTATACCCTTATACTATTTTTTACCCTTTTTTTTTAACCCTAAACACAACCTCATCAAATGCTATGCCGTCCAGCCAAAAATAATTCGTACGTATCCTATTTTGCCATCATTTGAGAATTGCAACCACCACCATGTATACCCTTGTTTGAGAAAGATCTATGAATTTATTTCTCCAAACACATAATTGTTAGAATTAGAATTATGTGAATAAAAAGGGCGTATTTCTACAATCACAATCAATCAAACATTCAAACGAAATGCAATGCTCTTTTTTTGTTTTTCTTCAATTGACGGTATATCTTTGTATTAACTGCACTGCCTCTGTCACGTTTAAAAGTTACATACTTGTCTTTTCTTGAATCGACAATAGATAACCCGTATCCTTTAGCATAATAGAATGCCCGTACACTCTTTAGTAGGTTATCATATGATTTGGATTTAGAGCTAGTAAAATAAAGTTTTTCATCTTGAATCATTGAACTTGAAGAAGAATCCATTATTAAAATCATTTATTAAATGAAATTAAAACAATATTGGGATAAACTATGCACATATATAAAGAAGTTTGTATCTATTATCAAAATTCCATACAGAAATAAAATGTCAAAAAAAATAAAATCGCAAAACTTAAAAAAGTATGTGATTGGAATAATAAATTCTCAAACCTTTCTCAAACAAGAATAATGGTGGTGATTGCAATTTTCAAATGACGGCAAAAGGATTTGTACGAAGCTTTTCTTTGGGTAGACGGCAAACATTTGTTAAGGTGTGTTTAGGGTTAAGAAAAGGGTAAAAAATATATAAGGGTATAAATGTCAAAAAATTAAATTTGCCTTACATTTATTAAAACTTGCCTTTAACAAATCAATTCCCATATTGTAACAACAGTTTATGAACTTAAGTGTAATTAGTCATAGTTAGTCCTCACTATAAATACTAAGTTGAATGATGAGACAATAGGAGGTTATATTTGGCATAAGCAAATTTGAACATGCAAAAGTCTCTTGAATCATGTCATTGCATAAGAGTTAATTATAAAGTCTCATTGACTATTTACAATCCTTCCGAATGAAAACCCCTTCTCTCTCTATGCCGAGTTAACAGCATAGAAACATCTTTTGATGAATTTATTCTTCATTTTTTTTGGACTAAGAGAAATATAAATATCCTTTAATTTATTCAACAAAAATGTGGCAACAATATTCGAACGTTCAGCATCTTGGAGACGGGATTGTCAAATCAAGGCCAATGTCCATCCCGTTGTAAGCAAGGGGAGCGTACATCCACATATCATCAGAGCTCAATAGCTGAAATTATCATAATTCTTATAATCATATTTTTTAACTAATGTAATAAAACAAAGTTACCAATTTCACATTACAGAACACGAAAATGTGTTCAATATTTCATTTAATGGTATGGTCAAAATTATTGTATTCTCTTTTCCCTTACCTTAATTTGGAGCTGCAAAAATTTGACATACTGAACAGCCTCTTCAAGCATTGTGCTTATATCAACCTTCAATTTTGGAAAGAAAAAAATAATATTAAAAAAGTTAGTACGTTGCGGGTATAAAAAATCGCCTAAAAACTGCTCACCTTTGTACCATTAGGAACAAGTTTCTGCAATATTCTTAACCGTTCATTAATACGTTCTCTTCTCTTCTGAGAAAAAAACAAAGAAATAGTTGTATTAATCAGTTTTATGTTGCCGTTCAAAAAAATAATAATAATAAAAAAATCAGTTTTATGTTCACTGAAAATAGAATATTGGTTTATGAACATAATTAAAATAGCAATTTTATTTACCCGTGCATAGACACTTTGTGGATCAGTTGCAGACCCCCTATATGCTCTTGTCTTGCCATTTAATTTCAGAATTTCATCCTCTTTTGGTCTCGGACTAATACTTGAACAATTTGATTCACCACCTGATCCATAGATTTTCATAATTTGCCCATTATCTTCATTGCTTTTAGAAACAAACTTCTGACTTTTTCTGCACTTCATCTTTTCTCTGTTTTCATCAACCTACATAGTGATATCATTTAAAAAAAAATTAGCATACTGATCACATTCAAAACTACTTAGCTATTAAATGAAGAACTTAAACACAAAATTGTAGCATGTTTAACTTACACCTGCCATGCTACAAGAACGTTTCCTAGAACTCGTAGACAATATAATATCTTTTGCTGTTTGTGCCACAAATATTTCACTTGCATCATAAGAATTATTATTATCTAAATAATAAACCGATGTTTCATCGATTTCCTCAAGGCTCGTGGTTAATTCAGTGAGTGAATCATCTTGTAAAGGAAAATTGTTAAGAAATTGTGACATAAAAAAGGTCTCTTCAGAAACGTTTACACCATTAAAGGAGTTCCATTCTCCCAACAGGGTAGTTACAGACTCCATTTTTCTTGCTGAAATTAACTGGAAACTTTGATTTGGGGAAGGTGATATTTGTTGATGAAGTTTGGAAAAATAAACTGTATGAAAAGGCATATGTATAGGTAAGGAGACAAGTAGCGGATTGATTATAATCTTAGTTTTAATATTTAATTATAACATACGTATATTATATTACATATGATTCTATATTTTTTGATTTTTTTTTTTACAACTACTGAAAGCCTGTCAGGAGCTAATACAGCTGTGTGGGTGAACTTTGGGCTTAATGCAACCTTTCAGAAATTTTAAATCAGTTTAGAATGAGGAAAAAATTATGCACGACAAACATTAATTCTACTACGATACACTGCCGTTCAAAAGAAAAATAAAAAAAACTAAGTAATCGTCATTTGTGGCGATGATAGGTTTTTATGAACTTTAGAACTTTATCAGGATAGTCTAAATATATTTATCTTAACAAAGCATAACTATGTTAATTTTTTATATATGAACAGAAAAAAACCATTTAATTGCTAAAATATCTTGTAGAATCAGACATTTGACCTATTGATCATTTCCAAATACTAAAATCATTTAGACCCTAATAGGTATATAAAAATGTGGGTCAACTAGTATTTTGCAATTTGATGTGTTAGTTTATGTCTATCTGGAATATGGACCCCCAAATCTACAAGTCATATTTAATCTTATTCGTTAGCTATCAATTAGTTAAAGATACACATTTCCAACCTGTATACATTAGCTACATAACCTTAACCATCAATTGAAGGTTTTTTTTTTTAACAACAAACATACACACCCTCTACAGTACTCCTAGTTATACATCATTTTCCATAATGGGACTTTAACCCTTGACCACAGGCCAAAAGGAAACATCTTCTAACACCTTATACCGCTAGACTACAAGCTCTTTGGTAATTGAAGCTTTCTTAACCATGGGTTTCCAAATTTCCCACTTTAATCATCATCTCTTCAAAGTTCTTAACCGACCTGTATACATTACTTGGCTTTTGCATTTCGTTTTGAATGGATTGAAAGTGTAAAATTCAAAGGTGTAAATAATCTGAGGCATGGCAGCATGGTCAAGTCTCAAATCTTAGAAGCCATGACGAGGATATGACGTTTCATAAATGTGATGTAAGACGATAATTTTATTCATACATTGTAATTATATATATATAATTATACAAAAAAAAGATGAAAAATACATAATTATAAAATTATAACATAGTTCATTAATCCTTTTTTTCATCTTCGGTGTATCCAACTCTTTTTATAACTAATTAATACGCTTAAAAAATACAACTTATTATGGTTAAATGTGAGCTAAGTTAAACATCAACATACGCAGGTTTATTCCCAAATCTTGGATCTTAGTGTGGTGGCATGGTTAAGCCTAAAGCCTTGGTGAACCATGGCAGAAACCAAGGTGAGGTAGCCTTTTAGAACCATGGTAATAATATATATTGTATCGAACAAAAAATTAAACAGGAATAGAATATTTTGCAAGAACGCGAGGTTACCTCGACACTCTCTCAGATGTCCGATTTGTGATGACAACCTTCATACCGAAAATATAACTTTTCTTTCTCAAAAGGACTTTGGAATTCAATCTTCTCGTGGTGGCAAATCAGCGAAATTTGACCTACCAATATCAAAGAACCTATTGCTTCGCCAATTACGGATTCTTAAAAACATTGCGTCAAAGTTGTATTTTTCTACTCTAATGTGGCGAGTTAGTAACAAGGTGGCGTTTCAAACCAGGAAACTGAGGAAAATACACTCTTGGAGATCATGGATGATGTTAAATTCTTCTCGTTCATTTGGATCAATAGTAAGAAAAGAAAAAAATGTAAACTTAAATTGTTGTCATGTTGGACTTGTAACCCTCTCAGTAATTTCTTTGCAAGAATATTTTTCCTCCTCTAGCTACTTACTAGACAGTAATAAAATACCATCCACAAAAGTCTTACTTTGATATGTTTATGTTTTCTATGTTCTACTTAACCAATTTAATAAGTTTGAGATTTAGATTTCTAAATTTATACTAAATGTTATCCAAAATGTAAAAATGTCCATTTAAATTTGTAGCGGAAAGAAAAACCAAATAAAAAAATCCGTTTACGGTTTAACTTGGGAAAAAGCTCATGCATTTGATTAAACGAAACCCTGTAAGCTAGATGTTGCCACCGCTTGAATTATATCGCTAATAAATATGACTAAAGAGTCTAATCTATATGTATCACTAGCCGTGCACACAAACGTATTTTTGACCAACACCAGTCAAAACCGGTTTTTCTTAAAAGCGGTTCGGATTCAAAACGGTTTTGGGACTCGAAAACCCTAACTGGTGTTATGGGTATTATAACCGGTTCGGTTACAAACCGGTTAACCGGCCAAAACCGGTGTGTTGACCAAATTTGCTGTCGGTTTTGGTTAAAACCGGTTTTAAAAACCGGTTACTAACCGGTTCTAAAGCTAAGAACCCCAAACCGGTTGGGAAGCCAGCGGTTTGACAAAAACCGAACCGGTTTTGGTCAAAACCGGGTTTGACCAGTTGGGTTTCGGTTTCAGTTTCGATTTCGTGTAATTTGTGTACGGCTATGTATCAATTGTATAATTTATCCCTCTTTCTCCACTTTGTCACTTAATTCAATCTTCTCAATACACATATGTTTAGGTGTTGTTTGATAGGAAAAAAATATTAAGCATTGAATAATTCAACAGTCTGAATGATTAAGAGGTTTTATATAAAACTTGATTTTATTGTAAGAAACCTTTTTTTGAAAATTCTGACTGTCAGCACATGTTATATGGAAGAATGATTCAACACTTTTTTATTATCTCATTCATCATATACTTCATCCAGATGCGCTAAATAAACACACGGAATGCTAAATGATTCAGCATTAAGCACTGAATGATTCCATTAAGCTACAAACAAACACCTCCTTAAGCACATACACAATTTTTTAACAATAAATGTACATTTTGTCCAAAATGTCAAACCCCCAATAAATATACATATTTGTCTAAAATTATCCCAAAATAGCAATTGAAAAATGTTGAAACCCTAATCAGAACAGAGATACGTGCTCTCATAATAAATAGAATTGAGGTGCTATAATTATTAAGTTGTTTCTCCCCCCTTTGTCATAAAAAATCTAGAGATAATCATAAAATTTATATTAAATTTTAAATATAAGTTATTAAAGGAGGGTGGCGTGGCGCCAACATTACGAAATAGACCATGATGATTGTGTAAGACGTGACGTAATATAAGGCGTCATAAGACGTGCCTTATGATAAGTTTTTGGGTAAATATCATAAATTGTCCCTGTGGTCTTGGGTTTCTGGCTTTTTGTCCCTAAACTTTTTTTTTCAAATTTTTTGTCCCTGTACTATTTAAAAATCGGGTTTATCGTCCTTCCGTCCAAATTGGCTGTTAAGTAACGGAATATGCCAAAAAAATGGGGGGTATTTTCGTCCTTTTTTTCCCATTTCTTTTTTTCTTTTTTCTCTATTTTTTTTCATCTTCTTCATCTTTAAAAACCAGGAAACCCTTACACCAGGCCTCTATGGGACATGATGATCCCTGTTTCCGAAGACCCGTTCAAGATCCTCGAACAAAACCCGCTCAATCTCCCCAAAAACCTCGACAGTATAAACATGGCACGTGCGGATTGGAAAGATACTTCTGGACATCACGTGATCTCCCTCGATGTCCCCGGGATGAGGAGAGAAGACATAAAGATCAAGGTGGAAGAGAACAGGTCCTGAAGGTGAGCGGAGAACAGAAGGCGGAGGAGGAAGCTGCCGGAGAGAAGTGGCACCGGACGGAGAGGACAAGTGGCAAGTTCACCTTAATCGAAGAAAACCCTCCACCAAACCTCCACCGGAAAACCCTCCACCAAACCTCCACCGGAAAACCCTCCACCAAACCTCCACCGGAAAACCCTAATCGAATAAAACCACTCACAAAGAAAACCCTAAATTAACGACTCACCTACATTTTCACCTTAATCGAAGAATATGAATCAAGGTACGTGAGCTCTGTCAATGATGAGAACACCGGTCGTCTCCTCCACACCACCGCCCCACATCCCGTCGCTTCAACTTGAAGAACATTGATTGTTTATATTTTCTATTAAAGAAAATATTAAATATGGAAGTACAATCTTTAAAGGATAAGGTACAAGTGATTTGGGAAAAATGACCAAAATACCCTCACATGTTTGGCACGTGACCTGACTTAACGGATAAATTTGGACGGAAGGACGATAAACCCGATTTTTAAATAGTACAAGGACAAAAAATTTGAAAAAAAAAGTTTAGGGACAAAAAGCCAGAAAACTCAAGACCACATGGACAATTTATGATATTTACCCTAAGTTTTTTTTGTAGTTAACTGTGAAATTGAGTTTTAAGTACAAACTTAGATGCAATATGAATTTTATATATGAATTATCATATAAATCAATAAATTTATAATTTTTGTGAACTTGATAAACATATACATCCTCCGTATTAAAATAGGTGAATCACTTTCCTTTTCGGGATTTATCAAAATAAATGAATCACTTAAGTCACACATTAATAAACATTCTGACTCGACATAATTTGATGTTTGATAATATCATCACATTATATCTTATGCTTTTTAGAAGCTTTTACTTTTAATTATATTCGACGTTGTTAAAAAGAAAAAGTTAGACATGCATATATGGTTTTTGTAACAACAAAATATACAGTTTTTATTTTAGTCCTAGAGTAAATTACAGTTTTAGTCCCTGTGGTTTGCTCGATTCTGCGTTTTCGTTCCTGTGCTTTTTTTTTTCCTTTTTTTTGTCCCCGAGTTATGCAAAATTCCGTTTTTTTGTCCTTCCGTCCAAATTTAGTTGTTAAGTAACCTCACATGCCAAACATGTGAGGGTATTTTAGTCATTTTCCTTGAATTACATGTACCTTGTGTTTTAAAACTTGTACATTCATATTATCTTCTTCATCATTAAGAACACCCAACTCATTCCATGTCTCTCATGTGTTCTTCATCAACAACACCACCACAAAATCAAAACCCAAAATTAAAGCCTACAAAATCCATACAAATCCACACAAAAATACTTAAAAATCTTGAATCAAAATAATTAAAAGCCATAAATCACAAGAACCCTAACTCAATTGAACTACTAAAATCATCATTGTCTCGTTAAACCAAACATCAAAAATTCCAAAATATGAACAATCTCAAAATCCAAATTCATAAATGGATTTTAAGGCTAAACAATCTTAAATTTCTTAACTTTATAGATCTCATTTTCAGCATCACCTCATTCGTCAACTGTCCATAGTGATTTTGTGTTCGATTTGTATTCAATTTTGTGTTCGATTTCTACAAATGATTTTGTGTTTGAGAGATCAAACAAAGATGAAATCAAGCTAATCCATGGAGTTTAAGCTAAGAAATGAAGATTAAAGTGTGTGTATGGTGTTTGAGAGTTGAGAGAGATGAAGATGGAAGTTGACACTTTCAGAACCTGTATTCAGTCAAATGTGGGAAAGCTTACAAATCAAGTCAAACACACAACATTATATACTCCTACCACTTAACTAGAAAAGGGTTAACTAACGAGATTAAAGGTCAAAACCTTATTACAAAATTAGTCCTAACAATCTCCCCCTTTTTGATCTTTAATACGTCATCCCAATCTTCAGACTTCAGATTCTTCTTATAATCTGTCTTTGGCAAGAAAATGTTTTTCTGTATTTCAAGAACAAAACATTGCAGGAATCTGGAAGTTTAAGATATTCAAAGAGGATATGTTTTTCGTTGATAATGTTTGAGTGAGGAAATCCTATAACTGATTTACTAAAGATTTGAAAACTTTGGGAAATGGAATATCAGTTAAGTAAGGATTTGACTAGGTTTTCAGATAATGAAGAGGTTGTTTTTTGGAATTTTGTGGTAGAGGATTATATTGAGAATAGAATGATAATGTTTTTGAATGATTTGTCAGTCAAAGTTTTGGATATGTGTGTTTGTTTTGGTAAGAGTTATTTGAAAGTTAAAAGTTTTGGATATGTATGTATGTATGGTTTGTATGTAGGAAAGAATGATATGTACATTTAGGATTTGGATGAATGTGGATAATTTGTATTTGGTATGAACAACAGTTTAGAACAGTTAAGCTTTGGAATGTATGTGATTGTTACGGAATTTGGAATCTTGAATTGATATGGATGTTTTGTAGTTTGGAAAGAAAGATTTATACGATTAAGATTCGGATGGAAATTGATGTGAATTTGTGGTTTGACATTTCAGTGAATGTCTTGGTTTCTTCTTTTTCACAAATGTAAATCGACGAAAATGTAGACCCATAGATAGAGTTGTTTTGTAGCGGAAGTCTTTTGTTGAAATTGTTAGTGATTTACGATTTAATCAAAGTAAAACGCAGCGGAAAAATAGATAAATCACTAATATTGGATCTACATATTGACAAAGTAATTAAGCAATAATATCAAAGAGTTAGGATGTGAAAACCATACCCTTGAAGGCTTTGATTACGCCAATGATTGAGGAAGAAGAACTCCAAGAATTCAATGTAGAATTCCTCTAATGGTATCCACACTACACCATATCAGGGACACCAAATGTATGCTAGTCCCTTGTTCAAGAATCAAAACTAAAACCATTCGTATATTATCTTCTTCTGTGTTCAAACGTACATACTCTAAAACCAAGAAACAAACGACTATGTCTTTTGTTTTGTTTTGGCATGACGCACAAAACCAAAAGGAGAACTAATTCCATCGTTTCTTTTTCCTTTATCTACGGATGTACGCAAGATCAAAGAAAGGGGACGGCAATTTTCTAGGAGAGGGAGAGATTAGGGTTAGGGTTAATCTATCTTGCTCCCTAAGCTAAGTATATATTCTCTAATTACAAGTAAGGAGATATGACACTTAGCCCCTTGTACTTTTGATTCTTTATGGTTACTTACTAATACATTTTAACTTAAGAATTAATTAAAACATAACTAGCCAGGAAATCATAGTTTATATAAATAATATAATTACCCTAATTATATTATATATATTAAATGGTGTTTGGTGTATAAGTGTGTGACCCTTTAGGCTCACATGCATCTAGCCATATAACTATATGTCATTAACGTAAAGCATATTCCAACAGCTCCCACTTGCGCACATCATAACATCAAGTAGATATACAAGCAAAGGTTAGAGTCTAGCAACCCGCCAATGCCCCTAGAGGTATATGAGTGAGTTTTAGAAAAGTCCAGGTTCAAAGTTTTTCAATCAGTTATCCTTTTGTTACTGATACCATGTTGAATTTTAGACAAGGATTAATGTCAATCTAAAATTTCAATGATTATGTTTATCGATCTTTATTACCTCAGGGTACGGCCGTACAAGCATCTATTCAAATCATTGAGGGGCCCAGTAGTATCTAATCCAAACATGTGGAGGAACAAATTCTTTATTGACTACACGTGTTTGATATATGCTCAATGTCAAACCTGAAGATGGTTGTTATAGCAGCCTTATTCAGGTCAGCGTTTAACCACATCAAAGTTTGACACTCCACACGCACAAACCAACTTGCATCTCAAGTCAGAGGATAAGCGACAAAGCCTTTGTGAGATTCACTTGTGACATAAATCCAGGAAGTGATTTCTCATAAGTTGGGTCAGTCCAATTGTGCATCACAATGAACAACATGTGAGTTTGATTTCATCATCCTTAGTCATACTAAGGTCATGTCATCAATGCCCTCAGATTTGTCTTAATAATATTCCCATATTATTAATATGACAATGGACAATTTAGAATATAAAACACAGTATATATTCAAGGATATAAACATGCAAATATAGAACACAGTAGATATTCATATAAAAATGATCATATCAAATATATCAATTTATTCCAATAAAAACTGCTCAACGTTCCATTATTCAAAGACTAAAACAGATTTACATGAAACTACTAGCTTGTCGAAGTCCAATGTTCCATTCAAATTCAATATGTTTGGTACAAGACATTGAGTTCGATAAAGCGTCAGCTAGTTAGTTATCTGTTTGAACTTTAAGAGTACGAATTTCACATATCTCGATAAATCATTCGAATGTAGTGAACCTTCGTAAATAGGATCTAGCGTCATCACGACCTTTTTCAAAACCAACATAAGTATAACAAGTATACTTAGTTTCAGTTTTGTATCTCCACCATAACCAAGGAACATATATCCAGTATCTCAAAAATACTTCAATGTGTTCTTAACAGCAATCCAGTGACTCTCGTGGATTCTGTTGGTATTTTCTAGTAAGGTGCCCTAAGGACATTACATTTGGCCTAGTGCTCCTTACATCGTACATGATGAATGGAATAGACGATTCATAGGGGATTACATTCATTCGCTTCACCACATCAGTGTGGAGCGGTCCTTGAGTCACACTCAAGTTTACATTGTGTTGCATACGAGGACTTCCTCGTTTGGGAGCATCCATTCTAAACAGTTTTAGAATTTTGTCAATGTAAGCACTTTGACTTAAACCAATTAACCACTTTGATCTATGTAAATAGATTTGTTGACTTCAAGTATGTGTGTCGTATATCTACAATCCTTCATGTCAAAACATTTTCCAAGCATAGCATTGGAATATTGTTTCACATGAGTGACATGTCATCAACATGTATGATTTGAGAAACGACAATGCTCCCACTAGCTTTCATATATACACATGCTTATTTTGGGTTTTAGGTGAAACAAACATTTTGATTTCATCATTAACCAAATCTCATAATCATAGTACACTACTTTGGCTATAAGAATCCTAACGTCTTTAGTAACAGGCGAGAAGGTTTCATCATTGTCAATTACGTAGGATTGAGTGTAACCTTTTGCTACTACAAGAGCTTTATAGGTGTGTATATTTTCATCCATGTCAACAGTCTTACTGTTTTGAGAAAGACCAACTAAGTTCAAAACTTGATTGTCTCTCATGGATTTCATTTTCGCATTCATAGCTTCAAGTCATTTTTCGAATTCAAAATTCGATAATGCAACTTGATAGTTAGGGGGTTCATTATGATCCTCGAAACTTTGCTCCTCAGCATCGACATAAGTCTATATCGTTCAGGTGCATGAGGTGTCATTGCAGACCTACGAATGGGAACAACATCATCATGTGGTCCAACATCTATATGTCCATCCTTAGTATGATATTTGCTAGTGTTACCAGAAGGTTGTGCATCTTCACTTTGGATCTTGTCAAAGTCTATAGTGCTCCCACTTGCTTTGTGAAATGAGACTGTTCTCAAGAAACTTAGCATACCGAGCAACAACAATTTGTTCTCAGGTGGGTAGTAAAATAGTAACGAAGATATACTTGATATATATGGGCTCAAGTTTGTTCGGCATGTCTCGTTCCACGAGATCCTCACAACCCCAGATCTTCAAGTAAGACAAATTAGGGACTTTCCCATGCCATATTTCATAGGGTGTCTTTTTAACATTTTGGTCGGAACCATATTAAGTATTCGAGCAGCACACTTCAGTGCATGCCCCTCAAAAGGATAGAGGAAGAGTCGTAGGACTCATCATAGATCGAACCATGTCAAGCAGGGTTCGATATCTCCTTTCAGACACACCATGATCTTGTGGAGTGTATGGAGGAGAGAATTGTGAGACAATCTCACGTTGGGTTGGATGATCCTGAAACTCTTGGCTTATGTACTTTCCTCCTCGATTAGGACGAAAATCCTTTGTTGTCTTGCCGAGTTGATTTTCTTCATCACTTTAGAAAGCTTTGAACGTTTCAAAGATTTTATGTTTATGTTTAATCAAGTAAACATAACCATAACTACTGAAATCATCAGTGGAAGTGATAAAGTAGGTAACACCTTCCCTAGTATTAGTTCTAAAAGGGCCACATACATCAATATGTATGAGTCCAAGTAGATTTTTAGCTCTTTCACCAACATGGGAGAAAAGCTTTCTTGTTATCTTTCCATAATATACAAGAGAGGCATTTAAATGATTCATAATCATTTGTTAAGAAGCCCTTCGTGTTGTAGTGTCAAAATGTGTTTCTTGTTTATTTGGAAAAGATGAAAATGATCTAGGTAAATGGAATCCAAACCGTTTTGGATTCTTGAGCGCTACATTTCTATATATAACTATCGTTTGACTCTGGATCATGCATATCAATTTCAAGCATACTATTACAAGGAATAGTTATAAAATATGTTATTTTTCATAAAACAAAATATCATAATCCATAATAGTTTGAATAAGTCATTATTCAACAAACGATAAAGCTAAACAATGCATAATTGACAATTGTTCAAAACAATAATTAACGCATTAGGAAGGATTAGATCACAACTTCCATTATTTTAGCTTTATACTTTACTTTTAATCTTGCACATTTGTGTAAATGTGAGTTCCAACTAGTGTCATACACTCAAGATTTATTAGTAAAAGTATAGAGTTCTATAATGAAGATACCTAATGTGCTAGCCAGAACACATTTATCCTTCATCAACTCTGCCAAGTAGGCAGGACAGTTCCTCCTTCAATGGTCGATTTCATCTCAATGATGGCAAGAAATATCCTTTGTAGGGTGCTCCTTTTTAGCATGTGGGGGAATCGTAGGTTTGGAAAAGTAAACTAGTTTACCCTTACCTAGACTCTTTCCTTGTGCTTGCGGTTTTACCTTCCCTGATTGCTAGAAAAGAATTGGTAACCTTTGCTCAACCAGTTTTACTATAGCACGTTATTCACTAATTGTCTTCCCCATGCTATGTACTTTAAAACTCTTTTCAAACTGGTCATAGTCCTTGGATAGTGAGGTAAAAATCAAGCTCATTCCAAGAACTTGTGGCAATGGGTAACCAAGACGTTCTATTTGATCAAGATATCATTTCATATTCAAGATGTAAGTGCTAACTGATTGGTCATCCTCCTGCTTGTAAGCGTGGAATGCTTTACTGTTTCGAACAGTTAATGTTCTGCTTGTTGTGAAATTTCGTTTTCAACTCGCTTATCGTGTCATATGTTGTGAGTTCCTCGAAGTTCTTTCGAATCTCGGGGTTCATGCTCACAAGCATAGGAGTAGCGACTTCTTGGTGTTAGTTAAACGTTTCGGTAAAGGCTTGACGAACAGCTGCAGAAGCATTCGCATGAGGTGCCTCTGGTAAGGGCTTTTATAGTTGTATCAACTTTCTCATTTCTAAGGACAATCATTAGAGTTCGATACCAGTCGATAAAGTTGATATTAGTCAGTTTCAGTTTTCAAGAACTGATTTTAGAGTGGAGATACTTAGGTTTAGATTTGTTATTGTTATCTGTATAACACACAAAGTTCAAAAAATAGTATTTTCAATAATAATTTTTTTAATAAATTAACTACCCAATTAATTTTAATTAAAAGCTAAGATCTTATTGAGCTTCTATCATCGCATCAGTTGATCTGCTAGAGATGATAGATCCAATAGGTAGGTGACGATCAATAATTGCATTACATGTGAAACTCTTAGAGATATGAGACTTCATGGCACCTAGTGAACAAGCATCTAGGGTCAAGTGGCATGTTTGTCGCATCTTCACCTCGTGTCAAGGTCTCACCATTAACTCGATTAAGTCATCCAATGTGAAATCATGTCAAAATAGATCTAGGTCTCACGCGTAGAGAATGATGACCTCGGATCTAGATTCAAACCACGTCTCACGTGAATTCAAAAATAGAAGCAAGTGATTTCAACCGATTGGACGGCGTGACTTAAATTTTAGGTATGAAAAATTTTAATTATAAAATTTTATTTAGATATGAATGAATCATGTACTTCATTCATACCACTTCATAAGTCGTTTAATAAACGGTAAAAACATGTAACGATTATTAAAGGTTAAGTTTCAAATCGTATTTAAACTTAGTTTAATTTCAAAACAATTTTATATTAAAGATTAATCATGAACGATTAACAAGTTTGGATGTCTTAATGTTTGTGTCTAAAATCGTATTTTAATTGTTTTATTACTTGTATCTAATAGAAAATAAAACAACCACAAACATAAATAAAACATGCAACAAATTTTGTGCAAACCTCGACCGATGAAATCCTAGGTTCGGTCACGTGAGTCATCACGACGAACCGAAGAGTCAAACTAGGGGACGGGCCAACATGAACCCAAACGGGCCTACATACACCCAATGGGCTCCCACTTGCCCCAAGACATTCTTGGGCAAGTAGAAACCAACATTTGTGAAAAAATATAATCTGCCAGAAAATTCAGTCTGACTTGAAGGCCAGAAAAGTCACTGAAGGAGTCTTCGGTGGTCTTCCCTGCCTTCTGTAAAGTTGTAGGTGTCTGAGTTGCGGAAATTTTGGCGGTGGTTTCAGGTCCAACGGAATATCCAATCTCCAGGAAAGTCTGTTTCCGGGCAGCTGTGCAGGAGGTGCCGAAAATTGTTGTTTTGTCCTCATCTTTTCTCCAACTTTGGTCAACAAATTACAAAATAAAAAGAAACAAAATACAACTATTCTAATTACTTTTACATTTGAAATTTGCCCCAAAAATGGCACCAAAAATTATAAGATTAATAATTACAACAATATAGCCAAAAACACGGCTTTTCCCAAAACAACCAAACAACCAAACACAACCACATTCATTCACAAACGGTCTAGGTTTTCATCGGTTTGCACAAACAAGCAACAATTGACAAGGCTTTGGCATGGGATATGGCAAAAATACATGTTTTGCCATATCAAAAAAATGAAATTAAAAATTAAATTCCAAGCCAAATAATCAAAAAAATACAATAACTAGATTAATTTTTTGATGTTGTTTTTGTAACAAGTAGCATGAAGGGATCCAAAAAATCATATTTTTAACCCTTAATCTTTTAAACATTTTTGCTACTTTTTACAAAAAACTTGCTAATTAAATCATCAATATGATGACTCGTGATACCACTGTTAGTGATTTGCGGTTTAATCAAAGTAAAACGCAGCGGAAAAGGAGAGAAATCGCTAATATTGGATCTACATATTGACAAAGTAATTAAGCAATAATATCAAAGAGTTAGGATGTAAAAACCATACCCTTGAATCCTTTGATTACGCCAATGATTGAGGAAGAAGAACTCCAAGAATTCAATATAGAATTCCTCTAATGGTATCCACACTACACCATATCAAGAACGCCAAATGGATGATAGTCCCTTGTTCAATAATCAAAACTAAAACCATTCGTATATTTTCTTCTTCTGTGTTCAAACTAGGCCTGTGCAGAAGCAAAAAACCGGACCGGACCGGTCGGGACCGGACCGGACCGAGGACCGAAAAAAACAGATTCGATGGACCGGTGGTCGGCGGTCGGTTTCGGTTAATTTCCGGTTTCCTTCAGTCTTGGACCGGTTTGGACCGGTTATAACCGACTGTTTTCTGCGGTGTTGTTAGCCTGTTTTTGGACTGTTTTCTGCCCTGTTTTTGGAGTGTTTTCTGCTGATTGATATGAAACTGTAGCTTTGTCAAATTGAGAAAATTCTTCCAATAGATTTAGAGTCAATTTGACCTAATTTGACTTGAATCATTACATGTTTCGTACTCAAAATATTAAAAAAGTAAGAGTTTTATTAATAGCACTAGAATGTAGGGATGGTCAATAATTAATGTATGAGTTCGTTAGATATGTTGTGGCTAGAAACAATTGATCTCATTTACTATAAAAACAATGCAGTACATAAACACAAATACACGATCACCATGCACGTATAAGAATTAAGATGTTATACAATTAGAATTATACGTGGATTTCAGAATCACTATTATCGGATTCCAAATCCGACATATTACCGATCGATTGCTGGAGCTGGAACGATGAAGACGAAAGAAGAAATCGTAGGAACGTAGAGCATAAACGAACCGACGGTCGTGTGTAGTCGCCAGGGAAGGAAAAGGGTTTTTTAATTGCATATTGAGCCTAACTCCTAAGTTATAAGGCTGGGCTTAACAGCTAATTGGGTTCGAGAATTGGGCTTAGCAGTAATAAGATGTAGATGGACGGGTATTTCCGGTTTTTTCCGGTTCTTTCCGGTTCTTCCGGTTTAAAACCGGACCGGACCGGTAATTTCGGTTTTCAAAAAACACGGACTGAGGACCGGACCGGAAGCTACGGTTCGGCGCCGGTTCGGTCCGGTTCTTCCGGTCTCAGTCGGTCCCGGCCGGTCCCGGTTCAAATTGCACAGCCCTAGTTCAAACGTACATACTCTAAAACCAAGAAACAAACGACTATGTCTTTTGTTTTGTTTTGGCATGACGCACAAAACCAAAAGGAGAATTAATTCCATCGTTTCTTTTTCTTTTGTCTACGGATGTACGCAAGATCAAAGAAAGGGGACAGCAATTTTCTAGGAGAGGGAGAGGTTAGGGTTAGGGTTAATCTATCTTGCTCCCTAAGCTAAGTATATATTCTCTAATTACAAGTAAGGAGATATGACACTTAGCCCCTTGTACTTTTGATTCTTTATGGTTACTTACTAATACATTTTAACTTAAGAATTAATTAAAACATAACTAGCCAAGTAATCATAGTTTATATAAATAATATAATTACCCTAATTATATTATATATATATATATTAAATGGTGTTTGGTGTATAAGTGTGTGACCCTTTAGGCTCACATGCATCTAGCCATATAACTATATGTCATGAACGTAAAGCATATTCCAACAGCTCCCACTTGCGCACATCATAACATCAAGTAGATATACAAGCAAAGGTTAGAGTCTAGCAACCCGCCAATGCCCCTAGAGGTATATGAGTAAGTTTCACAAAAGTCCAGGTTCAAAGTTTTTCAATCAGTTATCCTTTTGTTACTGGTACCATGTTGAATTTTAGACAAGGATTAATGTCAATCTAAAATTTCAATGATTATGTATCTCGATCTTTACATTGAAGTAGATTACCAAACCAATCAAGATTCATCTTGATTACCTCTGGGTACGGCCGTACAATCATCTATTCAAATCATCGAGGGGCCCAGTAGTACCTAATCCAAACATGTGGAGGAACAAATTCTTTATTGACTACACGTGTTTGATATATGCTTAATGTCAAACCTGGAGATGGTTGTTATAGCAGCCTTATTCAGGTCAGCGTTTAACCACATCAAAGTTTGACACTCCACACACACAAATCAACTTGCATCTCAAGTCAGAGGATAAGCGACAAAGCCTTTGTGAGATTCACTTGTGACATAAATCTAGGAAGTGATTTCTCATAGGTTGGGTCAGTCCAATTGTGCATCACAATGAACAACATGTGAGTTTGATTTCATCATCCTTAGTCATACTAAGGTCATGTCATCAATGCCCTCAGATTTGTCTTAATAATATTCCCATATTATTAATATGACAATGGACAATTTAGAATATAAAACACAGTAAATATTCAAGGATATAAACATGCAAATATAGAACACAGTAGATATTCATATAAAAATGATCATATCAAATATATCAATTTATTCCAATAAAAACTGCTCAACGTTCCATTATTCAAATACTAAAACAGATTTACATTAAACTACTAGCTTGTCGAAGTCCAATGTTCCATTCAAGTTCAATATGTTTGGTACAAGACATTGAGTTCGATAAAGCGTCAGCTAGTTAGTTATCTGTTTGAACTTTAAGAGTACGAATTTCACATATCTCGATAAATGATTCGAATGTAGTGAACCTTCGTAAATAGGATCTAGCGTCATCACGATCTTTTTCAAAACCAGCATAAGTATAACAAGTATACTTAGTTTCAGTTTTGTATCTCCACCATAACCAAAGAACATATATCCAGTATCTCAAAAATACTTCAATGTGTTCTTAACAGCAATCCAGTGACTCTCTCGTGGATTCTGTTGGTATTTTCTAGTAAGGTCCCCTAAGGACGTTACATTTGGCCTAGTGCTCCTTACAGCGTACATGATGAATGGAATAGCCGATTCATAGGGAATTACATTCATTCGCTTCACCACATCAGGTGTGGAAGGTCCTTGAGTCTCACTCAAGTTTACATTGTGTTGCACACGAGGACTTCCTCGTTTGGGAGCATCCATTCTAAACAGATTTAGAATTTTGTCAATGTAAGCACTTTGACTTAAACCAATTAACCACTTTGATCTATGTAAATAGATTGGTTGACTTCAAGTATGTGTGTCGTATATCTACAATCCTTCATGTCAAAACATTTTCCAAGCATAGCATTGGAATATTGTTTCACATGAGTGACATGTCATCAACATGTATGATTTGAGAAACGACAATGCTCCCACTAGCTTTCATATATACACATGCTTATTTTGGGTTTTAGGTGAAACAAACATTTTGATTTCATCATTAACCAAATCTCATAGTCATAGTACGCTACTTTGGCTATAAGAATCCTAACGTCTTTAGTAACAGGCGAGAAGGTTTCATCATTGTCAATCACGTAGGATTGAGTGTAACCTTTTGCTACTACAAGAGCTTTATAGGTGTGTATATTTTCATCCATGTCAACAGTCTTACTGTTTTGAGAAAGACCAACTAAGTTCAAAACTTGATTGTCTCTCATGGATATCATTTTCTTATTCATAGCTTCAAGTCATTTTTCGAATTCAAAATTCGATAATGCAACTTGATAGTTAGGGGGTTCATTATGATCCTTGAAACTTTGCTCCTCAGCATCGACATAAGTCTATATCGTTCAGGTGCATGAGGTGTCATTGCAGACCTACCAATGGGAACAACATCATCCTATGGTCCAACATCTATATGTTCAGCCTTAGTATGATATTTGCTAGTGTTACCAGAAGGTTGTGCATCTTCACTTTGGATCTTGTCAAAGTCTATAGTGCTCCCACTTGCTTTGTGAAATGAGACTGTTCTCAAGAAACTTAGGATACCGAGCAACAACAATTTGTTCTCAGGTGGGTAGTAAAATAGTAACGAAGATATACTTGATATATATGGGCTCAAGTTTGTTCGGCATGTCTCGTTCCACGAGATCCTCAAAACCCCAGATCTTCAAGTAAGACAAATTAGGGACTTTCCCATGCCATATTTCATATGGTGTCTTTTTAACCTTTTGGTCGGAACCATATTAAGTATTCGAGCAGCACACTTCAGTGCATGCCCCTCAAAAGGATAGAGGAAGAGTCGTAGGACTCATCATAGATCGAACCATGTCACACAAAAATACTTAAAAATCTTGAATCAAAATAATTAAAAGCCATAAATCACAAGAACCCTAACTCAATTGAACTACTAAAATCATCATTGTCTCGTTAAACCAAACATCAAAAATTCCAAAATATGAACAATCTCAAAATCCAAATTCATAAATGGATTTTAAGGCTAAACAATCTTAAATTTCTTAACTTTATAGATCTCATTTTCAGCATCACCTCATTCGTCAACTGTCCATAGTGATTTTGTGTTCGATTTGTATTCAATTTTGTGTTCGATTTCTACAAATGATTTTGTGTTTGAGAGATCAAACAAAGATGAAATCAAGCTAATCCATGGAGTTTAAGCTAAGAAATGAAGATTAAAGTGTGTGTATGGTGTTTGAGAGTTGAGAGAGATGAAGATGGAAGTTGAAACTTTCATAACGTGTATTCAGTCAAATGTGGGAAAGCTTACAAATCAAGTCAAACACACAACATTATATACTCCTACCACTTAACTAGAAAAGGGTTAACTAACGAGATTAAAGGTCAAAACCTTATTACAAAATTAGTCCTAACAATCTCCCCCTTTTTGATCTTTAATACGTCATCCCAGTCTTCAGACTTCAGATTCTTCTTATAATCTGTCTTTGGCAAGAAAATGTTTTTCTGTATTTCAAGAACAAAACATTGCATAAATCTGGAAGTTTAAGGTACTCAAAGAGGATATGTTTTTCGTTGATAATGTTTGAGTGAGGAAATCCTATAACTGATTTACTAAAGATTTGAAAACTTTGGGAAATGGAATATCAGTTAAGTAAGGATTTGACTGGGTTTCAGATAATGGAGAGGTTGTTTTTGGAATTTTGTGGTAGAGGATTATATTGAGAATAGAATGATAATGTTTTTGAATGATTTGTCAGTCAAAGTTTTGGATGTGTGTGTTTGTTTTGGTATGAATGATTTGAAAGTTAAAAGTTTTGGATATGTATGTATGTATGTATGGTTTGTATGTAGGAAAGAATGATATGTACATTTAGGATTTGGATGAATGTGGATAATTTGTATTTGGTATGAACAACAGATTAGAACAGTTAAGCTTTTGAATGTATGTGATTGTTACGGAATTTGGAATTTTGAATTGATATGGATGTTTTGTAATTTGGAAAGAAAGATTTATACGATTAAGATTCGGATGGAAATGGATGTGAATTTGTGGTTTGACATTTCAGTGAATGTCTTGGTTTCTTCTTTTTCACAAATGTATATCGACGAAAATGTAGACCCATAGATAGAGTTATTTTGTAGCGGAAGTCTTTTGTTGAAATTGTTAGTGATTCACGGTTTAATCAAAGTAAAACGCAACGGAAAAATAGATAAATCACTAATATTGGATCTACATATTGACAAAGTAATTAAGCAATAATATCAAAGAGTTAGGATGTAAAAACCATACCCTTGAAGCATTTGATTACGCCAATGATTGAGGAAGAAGAACTCCAAGAATTCAATGTAGAATTCCTCTAATGGTATCCACACTACACCATATCAAGAACGCCAAATGGATGCTAGTCCCTTGTTCAAGAATCAAAACTAAAACCATTCATGTATTTTCTTCTTCTGTGTTCAAACGTACATACTCTAAAACCAAGTAACAAAAGACTATGTCTTTTGTTTTGTTTTGGCATGACGCACAAAACCAAAAGGAGAATTAATTCCATCGTTTCTTTTTCTTTTGTCTACGGATGTACGCAAGATCAAAGAAAGGGGACGGCAAATTTCTAGGAGAGGGAGAGATTAGGGTTAGGGTTAATCTATCTTGCTCCCTAAGCTAAGTATATATTCTCTAATTACATGTTAGGAGATATGACACTTAGCCCCTTGTACTTTTGATTCTTTATGGTTACTTATTAATACGTTTTAACTTAACAATTAATTAAAACATAACTAGCCAAGTAATCATAGTTTATATAAATAATATAATTACCTTAATTATATTATATATATTAAATGGTGTTTGGTGTATAAGTGTGTGACCATTTAGGCTCACATGCATCTAGCCATATAACTATATGTCATGAACGTAAAACA
The DNA here is from genome assembly GCA_963853835.1 of Calendula officinalis. Taxonomy (NCBI): domain Eukaryota; kingdom Viridiplantae; phylum Streptophyta; class Magnoliopsida; order Asterales; family Asteraceae; genus Calendula; species Calendula officinalis. The sequence continues at coordinate 69,908,661 of OY970828.1, forward strand.
TATTCCAACAGAAATTGTGGCTTTGTCGACTTGTGATTATTGATAATTGTTGTTAGGGTAAAATGTTGATGAAGTTTACGCTCCCCCTCAAACAATTATTTCTCAACGAATCTTCGGTTTCTTGTTTACTCCCCCTTAACCGGTGCATATGTATTCTAAATGCGGAGTAAACTGAGCTAATATATTCTCTTCTAGATATTGTAAGCATTTATCTTTATAATAAGAACTTCTGTAATATTTTCTCCCCCTCATGATGAAAACGATTTATCGGAATCATCATGTAAAATGTGAAGTTTTTCGAGGTAGAAGCAAAAAGAATCGTCGAAGCTCAATGATAAAAATGTGTTGAATAATGATATATTCATATTTTGAATGAGTCAATATATAACACATTTTATCAGATAAACCAGATCGTCGTTGAATATGAAGAAATACGATCAAATCTTTTATCGTTTAATCTCAATGACCGTTGGAGATGACATAAAAGAACAGTCTCGTGTTTATCATCTGAAATTCCGATTGTTGTTGATAGCGATGGAGTATAGTCATAAAAAAATGTACATGGAATCGAACAGGGAAACCGGGATCACATAGATTACCCGTTAACACAACAGTTACACAAACTGTGTGACCTACGTTCAGTGTTGGCTTAGATGTTAGCACTGGTAGGATTTCCATTCAATCATCGTGGAATACCAATAATTTTTGGTATCACTATGAATGTTCTGGCTATATCACAAAGATATGCTTGATATTTTTCCTGTGTCCTAAAAGTGTATTCCGGTTCTAGACTCAATTAGTGGACAAACGAAGGCGATGACTGGAGAGGCTTGTCCTCTATTTCAATATCAACAATCTCCAAGTGAGATGTCGATAGCATATGAGATAGTCTCCGTGAAAATGAAACAAGTACTTTTTAAGAAATACTTGAGTAGCTGGGGGGTTGTGCATTGCATCACTGGGTCCATGATGTCTATTTCAATATCATAGAGCAACACATGCAATCTGATAGAGACTTGGCGACCCGGCTTTTAATCAGTTTGGTAAGGGTTTTTCGTTTTCTTTAACCCTGTCACACCCTCCTCACTGAAGCTTACTTTTTCATTTTTCGACTACTCCCTCATTTCATTTTACCATGTTTAGCTGAATTGCACCCCATACTACATTCCCCCTCTCAAATTTTATCTCAGCGCACCCAATCAAGATCCCGTGATACTTGATTCTGCTCACCTAGACCTATGTAACCTTACATTTTGTCCTATATTGTAGGTGGCTCCTGGGGAAGTCATGCCGGTTATAGCAGATCATATAACCCAAAACATAACACATTTGATCATGCCGGTACACTCAATTCTTGATCAGTTTCAGTGATTCTTTTTGCTAACTGCTTGAAATCTATTTGCTAACACTTTGATCCGATCATATAACCCAAAACATAACACATTTGTCGGATTTTTTATTTTTGTTGAGTTTTTGAACTTTTCTAGTTTTTCACTAAAATCATCAGATTGAGACGAATTGTTGAGGGATTTGACTGAAATTTGATTCTATTCTTATTAGAATCACTGGAGAAACATGATTCTTCAATAAAATCTTCAATTCAAACAGAAAATTTTCGGATTAAATTTCACAGCTCACGAACAAATATTTTTCTTCATTTTTCCAGATCTTGATCGAATTAGCATGAATTTGGATCCACTCACAGAGAGTTTTTTCTCTGATACCACATGAGAGATCAAACAAAGATGAAATCAAGCTAATCCATGGAGTTTAAGCTAAGAAATGAAGATTAAAGTGTGTATATGGTGTTTGAGAGATGAGAGAGATGAAGATGGAAGTTGAAACTTTCAGAACGTGTATTCAGTCAAATGTGGGAAAGCTTACAAATCAAGTCAAACATACAACATTATATACTCCTACCACTTAACTAGAAAAGGGTTAGCTAACGAGATTAAATGTCAAAACCTTATTACAAAATTAGTCCTAACAGTGTTCGATCTGTTGTGTTCGATTTCGGATAGGTGAGATGCTGGTGATGGTGCTAGCCGGAGAAGAAGATCGGGGAGGTGCGATGGTGGCCGGCGGCGGAAGGTGAGACATTGGCGGTGGCGGACCTAACAGTGAAATCAACATGAGATCTGTAAATCTGGAATACCACGCAAAGCTTCATATTACACAATTTCAGATCTGGGTTTCTGTCAATTTCAGATCTGGGTTTCTTCTTCTGTAAGCTTCTTCATCACAGATCTGGGTTTCTTCTTTTCACAAGAAGGAGATGCCCGACGGGATTTCTTTCCACAGATCTGGGTTTCTTCTTTTCATGAAGGTAAACATGAAGATTGAACAATGATTTTTATTGTGTTTCTTAAAGAAAAAAGAAAAACAATAAAAGTAATTAAAATAATTTAAAAAATGAATTAAAAGGGACAAACAAAATGGACGAAAATACCCTCAATTTTTTGGCATATTCTGTTAGTTAACAGCCAAATTTAGACGGAAGGATAAAAAAAAGGAATTTTGCATACCTCAGGGACAAAATAACAGAAAAAAAAAACACAGAGACGAAAACGCAGAATCGGACAAATCACACGGATAAAACCTGTCTGTGATTGACTCTTACTCCTAATATTTAGACAAAGATAACATATACATATTGTCCAAAATGTCAAACCCCCAATAAATATACATATTGTCTAAAATTATCCCAAAATAGCAATTGAAAAATGTTGAAACCCTAATCAGAAGAGTGATACGTGCTCTCGCCAAACCAGAAATAGATTTGAGATGTGGATATTCGATATTCTTCAACCTACCCAGGTCACGTTCTCATAGTAATAATTAATTTCTGTTTGTCAAAGATCGTGCAACGAAGGGTTTTAATTTGAATAAAATTAGCCCACAATTGTTCACCCATCATTGTCATCGATTTAGGATTTTACGCTAACAAGCAACAAAACTTCGAATTAAATCATGAAGTATTATGGCTATTATGTTTCAAACAATCCGATTCGACAACCGGAAACATCGGCGGGAATCTTTGGGGCACGCATTTTTGGCGCGTTCTTCTTCCGAGTTCCGAATCAATGGTGCGTGCGTGCCTTTCTTTTTCTAATTTTTAATTGGCGTGTATACAGAACCGGAGAATATTATGAATTTAACAAATTTAATTGGATGTATGAAATTGATTGGGAGTTTATTGTAATCATATTCCGCAAATGACAATTGTTTTATGTGCAGTGTACTATTTGTGAGATTTAATCTACGAGTAAACTAATCATTAATTGATTAACTGTTTTTTTTCTAATTGAATATCCTTAATTAATCATTCATGGATAATTCAATTTTGCTTGATTGATTCTCATTGACATCGCATGTACAAGTATAGAGAAAATTGCTGTATAGTTCTAAATAAGCATTTCAGCTCGATAAACATTTTTAAGTATTTAGGGGGTTTTAAATAAGTTGTTTTTAGGGGGATTATTAGCTTATTTATGAATTTTTACATCGTTACCCTCAAGCATAACACTTAAATCATTTTATAATAAGCTTATAAAAGCCATTCTAAGCACTTTATTTAACAAAAAACTTATTAACTTAAGTACGCTTATAAGCTAATAAGCACAAACTTTTTATATAAGCTTTCCCAAATACCCTCTTAGTTATCCTTGAAGCTGTTATCCTCTCTTAATTGCCATAACTTTGATCCAAAAATGTTACATTAAGAATACAGTAATTTAGAAAGGAAAAAAAGGCTCTGATACCACGTTGGAGATTGTGAAAGTATCCGTTAGGGTTATACGTTGTATTGATGCAAATTATATAGAGTTATAAATACACGTTATTTACACAAATGTCCCTACGCTATACATTATAAACATAAGGGATAAACATAATATTAACTATTTAACACACATATATTCCATGTCATGAAGATTTTAATTCAAAATTATATCCAACTGTTTCACATATTCTTTTGCAGCTAGTCAACTTATCATCTAGTCACTACCTGGGGGAGACTGAAAGTAAAGGTATGTATGAATTTTTTAGTACTTTCTTCTGGATTAGATTTTCGACCAACATTAGATTATTTTCTGCAAATTAACTCCTAAAATAAGTTTAATTGACTAGCAAACTGTTATCATAAATTTGCTAGGTTAACATAAAGGTACTGAAGTATCGATGCATGTAGAAAATAATCATATGGGTAGGTAGCAAATTAATATATGATATTTTTCCTCGCGTTACTACGTTTTCCATATTTCAGGTCAAACAAATGACAACTATTCCTTTATTAATGATTTTGCCCTTTCAAAATTGTGATTAAACATTCTAATCTCATTTTAAAATTTTGAAAGGTTGCATTAGCTCCTGACAGGCTTTTAATAGCTGTTAAAAAACATTGAATATCATCAATCTTTTGTATAGTTTTGTTCTAATTCATTACCTATAAATATGTATTTTCATACAGTTTTATTTTTTCAAACAAATAGCACCTTACAATTTAATCAATACAGTTTCTAATTTCAGCAAGAAAAATGGAATCTGTTACTAGTCTGTTAGGAGAATGGGACTCTTTGAGTGGAGTAACTGTCTCTGAAGAAGCTTCTTTTATGTCACAATTGCTTAATAATTTTCCTTTACAAGATGATTCATTCAATTCTTCTTCTTACTTTGAAATCCCTTCTACATTTTGGTCTCAAAATGAAAACATTGATGAGGTTGATGAAACTTCTGTTTATTTTTTAGAGAATAATAATAATAATTCTTGTGATTTGGAAATCCCTACAAAAGATAATAAAACGTCTGCAAGCTCTAGGAAACGTTCTTGTAGCATGGCAGATGTAAGTTAAGCATGTTACAAATTACTAAATGTTAGTATTGAATGTGACCATTATGCTAAAAAAAATTAATAATGGTTTCATCATGTAGGTTGATGGAAACAGAGAAAAGATGAAGTGCAGAAAAAGTCAGAAGTTTGTTTCTAAAGGTAATGAAGATGAAGCAATTTGTGGGCAAATTATGAAAATTTATGGATCTGATGGTGAATCAAATTGTTCAAATATTAGTCTAAGACCAAAAGCAACTGATCCACAAAGTGTCTATGCACGGGTAAATTAAATTGCTATTTAATTATGTTCATAAACCAATATTCTATTTTCAGTGAACATAAAACTGATCAACACAACTATTTCTTTGTTTTTCTCAGAAGAGAAGAGAACGTATTAATGAACGGTTAAGAATATTGCAGAAACTTGTTCCTAATGGTACAAAGGTTAGCAGTTTTTAGACGATTGTTTATGCCCGCAACTAGCTTTTAATTAATTATTTTTTTTCTTTCCAAAATTGAAGGTTGATATAAGCACAATGCTTGAAGAGGCTGTTCAGTATGTCAAATTTTTGCAGCTCCAAATTAAGGTAAGGGAAAAGAGAATACCATAATTTGTTATCATTAAATGAAATATTGAACACATTTTTTGTTCTATAATGTCAAATTGGTAACTTTGTTTTATTAGATCAGTTAAAAAAAAATCATTGTAAGTTTTTGATGATTTCAGCTATTGAGCTCTGATGATATGTGGATGTACGCTCCTATCGCATACAACGGGATGGACATTGGCCTTGACTTAACGATCCCGTCTCCAAGATGCTGAACATTTACACAAGTTGCCACATTTTTCTTTAATAATTAAATGATATTTTATATTTCTTTTAGTCCACAAACATGAAGAATAAATTCATCAAAAGATGTTTCTATGCTTGTAACTCGGCAGAGAGAGAGAGAGAGAGAGAGAAAGAGAATGTTTTTTAAGTGGGAAGGATTGTAAATAGTCTATGAGACTCTGTATCATTAACTGACTCTTGTGCTAATGACATGATTCAAGACATAAACATCTCTTCTTGCAACTTCAAATTTGGAATTATCAACTTAGCCTCTCAATTTTCCGCTTTCTATAAGTAATCCATTTATTATTTGTAGTAGTGAAGGTGGTGAGTGGTGATATATAGAATAATATGAGTTTAGAGATTAAAAAAGATAATAGAATACATAAGTAATTGCAGTCAAGTATCAAAATCTGTCATAATAACTCAGTTGGTTAGATCTCCTTGTTAATAATTAGAAGGTCGCATGTTCGAGTCCTAGGGTTGTTTGTTTTTACAAAATGCACATATTTTCTGAAATAGCAAGTCTCTCGGCTGAAATTTAAGTTTTGTTTATTTGAAAAGTACACCCATATGGAATGAATGATATGATTCTATGTATGTTTATCACGGTTTTAAAAGGCGCGTCATGGAAGTCCCAAGGCGTGACGGAAGATAATAAGGTTGGGTAATTTTTTGTAGGTAGCTATGAAAATTGAATTTTTGATATACAATAATAAATTTAGATGTAACACTTTTGTAAATTTTATATATAAATTATCATATAAATTAATAGATATATAATTTTTTGTAAATTTAATATACATATAAATATATATTATATAAATAATATAAAACAATTTGTCAACTTGAAACGTCATGGCTCGACGTGGCATGCCATGACTTGAGGCTTGATGATGCCGTTACGCCTCGTTTTACGCTTTTTTAATCTTACGATTTTTATTATTAGAAAATTCATTGGGTGGCTTGAATATTCCCTAGTTTTATATAAAAAGAACAAACTTTGAAGTACATTTGTAGGCCATATAGTTGTGGCGATTAAGTGTAATAAAGGTTGCAGTACAATTAGTTTGCTGGTGAACTTGGTCTAGAAAAGACATGTCTAGCTCCTATGCCGGTGGCGTGGGGGCGGGGGCTCATAAACCATCTCATTTATGGGCCTAAACTACCCCCAAAAGTTCTTTTAATCATTTAATTTTGTTCCTTTTTAGGACCATTTCCTTCAGTTTTGGTTCAAAAGAATTACTTCGCTTTTGAGATCAAATCTTCACGATATAGCATAATTGACATGTTAGTGCTTAAATTTTGACTCTATAAAATAAGTATAGCACGTAATAATCACCAATATGATTTAAGTATAATTGAATAAACTAATCTTAATAAACACAATATTGAACAAGTTATGGTGATGCGGGGTGCACACTTGTTTGGATTTTTTCTGATTAAAATACACTGTCTCAATGAGATTTTCCAAACAGATGGATCCGACCCGAATCCGACCCAGTTATGAGCGATTTTGAGCAGTTTTAGAACTGCCTTTGGCAGTTTTGCGGTTTTCCAAAAAACCTGTTGCAAACATATCCGTTTTGGTTATCTCTTTCACTGCTATGATTTCACATAACATGTCAAGAATTCTCTGTTCTAGTTTTCAGATTTCGTAGTACTGACGAAATACTTTAATCTTGTATTGACATTGGAGCAATATGATGGTGGTGGTGTTGAATTGCGGAGGAGAGGGAGAATGAGGTGTTAGGTTTAAAGGAGAGGAAGAGGTCAGAGGGATGATGTCACGTGTAGAGGAGGAAGCGATAGAGATGTGGGTGTTCGTTTGTGTGAAATGACATACGTATTTACTTTCGTATGTGTTGTACATGGTCACATTTAACAAACTTTTTTAACGGCAGTAAATTTTAGGGACCAAAAGTCTAACAAAATTTCAAATTAAGGACTTTATATGATTATATCTACTTTCTGAGACTTAAGAATCAAACCTATAACTTTTAAAAAACAACACTCAATATATAAACATGATAAATAAATTGATTTAAAATAAAAACTGATAATATCGCTTTAAAAAACGTACATGTTCAATTATACTACACATGTGTCATTTTTCAGTGTCTGTTGTTGTTGGAAATAGGATCAGTGCTAAATCTAAATCTAAGAAACATTTAATGTTCCTTCTATTAATTAATTTGGTTAATCAGTTAATTATTGTTAAGTACTTTAGTTGGAGCAATTGGAATTAAATTATTTAAAACTAGAACTAGTATTGAAGTATAGATCAAGTTGAGGGTGGATTAGTAGTGGCAAAGTCAGCGGACACGTGGTTATATTTGGTTTGCACCCATTGGGAGTATAGAGTACGCGAAGCCCTTAGACAGGGCGTAACGGGCTTGGCTGCTCGATCGCCGATCACGACGAGTCCCCCGCTTATGTGCCTTGTCTCCGAAGCGTCCTCATGCTCACTTGGCAAATGTTTGGTCGCCTAGGCAACCGATTGAGGTGGTCTAGCTTGTGCAATGGCAGATTGTACTTTGTGTTTGGTGAGTGGTACATGTAATATTCAAGGATTGGTTGTGAGTTTGGTCACTGCTACGTGAGTTTGGTTGGAGTTTGTCATGTGTTTGGTCAAAAGACAAAAAAATGTATGTGGTCGGTGGTCCTGAGGTGACAAGGGTAACCAACTTACACATAAGTCTTTAGGCCATCCACAATGGGCAAAGGGTGTGGCTCGTGGTAATGATGTGGCCTTGCGCCACAACTTGGAAATGAAAAGGAACACCACCATCACCACCACTCACGTCGTAGGAGGTCTCGTGGTTGTAAAGTGGCTATGGTCACGAAGACTCATACCGTGGTAGAGTAATGTTCATATGTTGGTGGGTGTAGTGAGTATTTTCTGAAAAAATGACGTAATATGATTGTTTAGTTGACATTTGATCCGCCAAAAAAATTCTAGTGTGGCTAATGGACTCATACAAGGAGCTTGAAAATCATCTTTTTAATGTATGTACTTTCTTGGGATGTGGTCAGAAGGTATAAGGAGTATCTTCATTCTTCACTCATCTTTGAAGAATACGAGTAATATTTAATTTAAAAAGAATGGCTTCTTGTTTTAATTCTATTTTTTTGTGTGTGTATTTTTTGGTCTATATGATGTTGTAATATGTTAGTACCTTTTAGATTTCTTTTATTTTTTTATTCTAGCATCTTGTTAGTTTTTAATAAAAAATTTATCCGGGTTGCTTCAAGTGTGATAGTTATGCCGAAACTCTTGTTTAGTGTTCCCTCTTCAGATGTTAAAACATACTAATAAGAGAGCAATAATCATTAACTAAAAGACACGCCAAGGTGTGATGCACAACTTTCATGTTACAAAATAGTTCATGGTGTTGGTATAAGATATAAAGTAAGATTAGACGCAATAAAACGACATAAGATGTGCCTTATGACGAGTTTTTTTTTAAATTGATGGTGAAAATTGATTTTTTTTTGAAAAAATATCAAATATATAATTATAAATTATGATGTAGTATTTTTATCAACTTAATATATGATTTATCCTGTAAATCTATATATATATCTGTAAAAAAATTGGACTTGATATACGTATATATGTTATACAAGTATAATAATTATCGCTTTATGTCTCGCATTAATAAACGTCATGACTCATATTAACTCGTCATAGCTTGAGGTTTCATGATGGGATCACACCATATCTTACGTTTTTTAAAGCTTTAATGATAACTAATAATAGCCTTAGAGCATCCTCAATGGTTAACCTCATAAAAGCTTATTACTTCTCCCACATCAACATTCACTAACCAAAAGGGTATTCCTAAATAACATCTCCTATTGTTAACCTTTTACAAAAGCTTTTTTAATTTATAATATTTCTAATTTACCTTTATCTATCTCAAATGTTTCATAAATACTCCTTTTATATAAATTGACAATTTTTTTTACATCTTATTAAGCTTAATATTTTTAAAAATATTTCATACAAAAATATTATAATAATTGACATTAATATTTAAATAGATAAAAATATTACATTACAAATATTAAAAAAAATTAAAAGTGTGTTAAAAGGTTTAAAATGAAAACTTATTAAAAATAGGGGACCAAAAAAGACAAATATTGAAAGTATGTTAAAAGGTTAGTATAAAAAAGTCATTGCAAAAAGCTTTTAAAAAAGCTTGTAATTTCAATGGTAAAAAGTCATTCAAAAGCTTATGTAATAGTAATAAGCTTTTGAAAAAGCTACCATTGGAGATGCTCTTAGAGCATATCCAATGGTAACTTTTTCTAAAGCTTATTAATATTACAATAAGTCTTTGAAAGACTTTTTACCATTTGAATACCTGAATTGCTTTTTGAAAAACTTATTGAAAAAACTTATTCTCTACTAAGCTTTTAACCATCTTTTAATGTTTGTCTTTTTTAATCCCCCATAAATAACAACATTTTATTTTAAACCTTAAATATGTTATATATAAATTTTTTATTATATTTTTATTAGTTAATAAATAAATTATATAATATCTAATGCTAATTATTACAATATTTATGTATGAAAATATTTTAAAAAATATTATATTTAGTAAGATTTCAAAAAATTGTCAAATTATATATATCGGTATTTATAAAACATTTGAGATAGATTAAGCTAAATTAGAAATTTTGTAAAAGGAAAAACTTTTTAGAAAGGCTAACCATTGAAAATGTTATTTAGGAAAAGGTTTTTGGTTAGTAGAATGTTGATGTGATAAAAATAATAAGTTATTAGGAGTTTAACCATTGGGATGCTCAGTCTTAATTATCTAGCTTAGTGCATTCACGGACATTATATATTCATTATATTTATGTATTTATTTCCACACATTCTCTTCCAGATTTACTCGAAATAGATTATGATGATGTACACCTATAAAAAAAGATAAAAGAAAAATTAAAAAGGTTAGATTATAGAACAAGCAAATGGTACGTTTCACATTTACTCTACGTGACATGAATACAGAGTCCAGATATTAAAAGAGATGCAGGCAAGACGTTTTCTACACCACTCATCTTACCTTGGAAATGCAAAAATACGATATCATTATAATTTTTAAACAATAGGATAGACATACACATATGGATGACGTAAATTAATAAATAAAACGAACATGCGAATCATTCATGAATTATTCAGTGAAAAGTTATCGTTAAATTAATGAAAGTGTACAAGATTTTATATTTATTTAATTAATTGAATAAACACGAATATATATATTGTTCGTGAATGTAGCTTAAGTCGGATGTTAAAGTTCATTTGAAATGATCATTTGTTTATATTCGCATTTGTACGAAATGACCATTTGTTAAGGTTATGGATAAATCATAATGATCTTAAATAAAATTACTTTAATATTTTATATATGTTCATTTACCATTCTTATTAAATAGTTCATGCATGAACAAACCAATTTTTTAATCAGAGGAACATGAACACAAATATGTTTGTTTATGTTCTTGTGTTTGTTCGGTTAAACTAAATGAACAGACGGACAAGAACGAGTCTCATTTATATTCGTTCGGTTACTATTAAAAGTTAAAAACTAATTCAATATGTTTTATATTAAATTTAAAATAATTTCTAGTTTCTGTGATGTGAACTTCTTAGACCATCCGTTATGCATGACCCAACCAAAGGTTGCGACCGGCCAACTCACCAGGGGCGACGCGTCCCCCGCGTTACGGGCCTCCTCCGGCGACGCGTCGAGAAGCACCAACGGTCGAGTAGTCGACCGTTCAAGTTGACCGTTCAACGGACAAAATTTCACCCGCCCAACTCACCAACGGCTCTTTTCAATTAAACCACACCCCTTTCAAATTTAATTTTTACCTTTTTTTTACCCTATAAATACCCAATTCTTTTACCAAATAATTCACAACTCTCATTTCTTTCTAAACTCAAACACACACTCAATTCTCTCAATCACCCTCTCCAAAAATATATTCCTCCAAGAACAAAGGCAAGGCTCCAAAATCTCGACGCCAAGCAAACACTCCCACACCCTCTCAATCACCCTCGATCAACTTTCAACCACCAAGTTTCGTACACCAAACAACTCAACCAATCCCTCAAGGTTATCAAAATAATCCATTTGCTCCCCCTACTACTAACCACCATACCGACCATACCCTCCACAACAACAACAATAACCACCACAATTTCAACAACCACCACAACAAGGTTATCAAAATTATTTTGGTGGGGAGCAATACGGCTGTAACGCCCTAAAAATATTACTAATTAAATAATATTAATTTAATCGTTATATTTAAATTTAAAATGAATAATTAGTAAATTAATTATAATGAAGTTAGACGGTTCGTTATTACTTAGACGTTTAAGCTAGTTGGACACTTTATAATCTATTAGACTTTTAATTACTACACATTTATAATTAAATTATACGTCTCGTGATATTAGACAATTTAATTAGTGTTAGACGGATTCGTTATTTATATATGCTCTCGGGTTTTAACCCGACTTATTTAGATTCGTTGGGCTAGTTATTTATTGGGTTGTGTTTTTATACGAGTCGGACCGGCCAAAGGCCAAGGCCTCAAGCTTTCGAGTAGTGGACTTAATTAACTAAATGGTGTAAGTGTTTAAACCCTAAAATTCCATTGCCCCTTATGCATTGGATCGTCCAAATCCCCAGCCGCTATTCTCTTTTCGTCCCAGTCAAGAAAATAAACTAGAAGTGGACATGTTGAAGAATTTGTTGAAGTCGCTGTACGTGTTCAAATTAAGAGATCAGTGATGGTGGGTTCGATATGATTCTTTTCTTTCTTTTTGTATTTGAGCTACCTTAACCAACATATCCATGGAAGATTAGGTGGCATTATGGATGGCAGGTGATTTAAAAAGAAAACGAGTTGGTGAGCATGTGAAATTATTTATTTGAGGCGGTAAGGACCACCCTCCCAATCGGTGGTTGTAGCATGTATTTATGGCCAATTATGGCCGGTCAAAAACAGCCCTCTCCTCATCCCTCTCCTCAGCCCCTAAAGGCTTCGACTTCCAGCCAATACCAGCCATCAACTCGAGCATTCCATTAGTTCCCTGCGATCTTGTGAGCAAGCTGAACTGTGTGTGTGATCGGTGAGTCTTGGAGAATGGTTTCATGTTTTCTTTTCCCGATCCCATTAATTATTCGGCCCTAATCTGCAGTTTTGCTCTTCCGTAATCCAAAAGGAGAAAGTTGAGGCTAATTCTCCTAGTGTTGATCGAGTTGAGAACCTTGCCTTTTTGCCAACGGTTGTTTCGGTGAGCCGTTTTTCTGTTTTGATTACTCTATCTTCTGCTCGACATATAAACCGCAACATTAACTTTTTTTCTGGTGTGTGCCATTGGGACCAAGCGGCGGGCTAGAAGGTTAAGCTTTCCCAGAGCCGAGGGGCGGTCGATCAATGAATCAACTGGTGGAATTCTCTTCCGGTAGAAACCTTTTCCATACTTGTTTGCCTTTACTCTTTCGTTTCCATGTTGTAGTTTTCAATTCCATTGAGATAAGCAAACCGAGACTAACTGAGTTTTCGTCATAGGGTAGGGTGTACCGTCGGTTATGAGACCCAAGTGTCGGGACTCAGATTGTTTAGTTGTTACTAGTCATAATTTCGGTCTAGTTGTCCAACGTGATGGTTTGTTGTTCTCTGGTTTTTGGAAGTTCTAATTTCCTAAAAATATGAGTCAGTGTTTTCATGAATTGACGTACGGGTTTTGATCACTGTTTTGTACGGGTCGGGTTTAGGAATGGGTAAAACCTTTTAATTACAACCGAGACGTTTTATTAACCGAGAAAACCCCGGAAAAGATTTCAAAATAACGAACTAGATCACTTATAATTATAGTTTCTGAGTTAAATGAGTTTTCGGGACTGTTGGGGGTCTCGGGAATAGACGGGTTGATGTCGGGATTTAAAACGGGTTCTATTTTAATATGCTGAATTTTAACAGAATCTGTTTGCTGACTTCGGGACTGTTTATACCACACTTAAAATACGTTTTTGGATTTTTGGCCTGTGTAGGTCTCTAGGTTTCTGAGTCCTCTTCCCAACGACGCTGATGGCTTGTTAATCTGATTCACGGTTTAAAAGTTATTGCTGTTTTAGTAAACCTTCGCTGGATAGTTTTCGGTTCAGCTATTCTGTCTCGTGAGCCTGTTTTGAGCCTTTTCCGTTTGGATCTAGCTTCCGAAGTCTTCTGTAAAATTGTAGTCCTCTGAGTCATTTAACTACCGTAAAAATTTGATTAATATCTAGTGAGCGGTTTGAGAGTTATAGTCGTTCCCGCGAAAGTGCTGAGTGCTGTTTAGTTTCTGCTGAAACAACCTTTGAGTCTAATCCTAACCCGAGCTTCCTTGTACATTGTAGGACCTTCTAGGACCGGTTAGAGACGCTCTTCAGTACCGAGGATATTTAGGAGCTTACGGTTATTCGAGGTGGGTAATCTCACTATAAACTTGTACTTACTTTCGATTCATGATTTTGTGATATGTGTTGTGAATTGTCTTGTTGATTGAGCTTGAGTATTGCTTGTGTGATTTATTTGAGTTATCTGTGATTTGAGTTATCTAGAGACTGAGTTATCTGAGTTCTTGAGTTAAAACATTAAACATAATACACTTGACTTGACACCGAAGAGCACTGGTGTCAGATGTTGTCTTGGCACCGAAGAGTACTGGTGCCAGACATTTTGACTCAACATCGAAGAGTACAGGTGTTGAGCCTTGAGTTGTGTGAGGCGGGTCGAGGTTGATCTCTCGTCCCAAGTCACACAAGCGCGCTATATAAATTTAAAATCCGAGAAAATAAACTTGAGTAATTGAGAATTGAGTAGAGTCTCTAGGGATCACTTATGTGGCTTGAGTTGTTTGTATTTATCTGTTTATTTTGATATTATTCACTCATCGGTGGCTGACCCCAAACACCCCCCCCCCCCATTTTTGCAGGTACTAGCAAAGGCAAAGAGAAGGTCAATGGTTGATGAGCTGCGTTTCTATTTTTTATATTAGTGGATTTGGATTAAAACATTTATTTTGAGTCAAACATGTTCTGTTTTAAAACCTTTAATTATTCCGCATTTAAAACACGAGACGGTTATATTTTTATTTATGAGTTGGGACCTTTGAGTTACTTGTACTTTTGGGGAAAATGTATTATTTTATTGATTAAAATTTTTTAAATTTCCCCTGATTTTTGGGTTGTTACAACGGCCACCAAAGTTTTGATCCTTTCGCCGCGCTCGACCAATACGACTACCAACCACGAACACAAAGTGGTTCCCCCGCCACTCCCGCCGCGCCCCTCGACGTTGAGTCTTCTGAGTCTTCCGACGAGCCCGAGCCCGTTGTAGCGCCAACCAAAAAGGCGTCAACCACCGACAAAGGGGGTGACCGGCGGAAGCGCGACATGGACGAAAGTGGAAGAGATAGGGTTATGCAAGGCTTGGATCAACACTTCTGAAAATGTCATTAAGGCGAACTACAGGGTTAAATGTGGATTTTAGCAGGATGTGTTAGTCACTTTACGAGCGAAATGGGTGGGACGAACCGAACATACGATTCCCTCAACTGCAATTGGAAGAATAGGCTTCGTCCTAAAATTGCAAACTTTTGTGCGATTTATGACAACCTCATACAAAGAAACCCAAGTGGGGCGAACGACCAAATTATGTACGAGCGGGCTTGTGGTGAATTTAGTGCTGAACATGCAGGGGAGTTCACAGAGGTGGAGTGCTGGAGAATTTTGAAGGACCATCCAAAGTGGAAGGATGTTGAGTACCCAAAACCGTTGGCGATGTTCACGAAGGCTAGACGAAAAAAATCAAGGACGTCGTCATCATCAGCTGCTCAAGGTTCAGGGGTTGGTGAGGATCAGTATGATGAAGAAGTGGAAGTTGCATCCCCTCGACCAATGGGGCGGGACAAGGCGAAGAAGAAAGCAGCGGCATCGTCATCAGCTGCTCAAAGTTCAGAAGGG
The DNA here is from genome assembly GCA_963853835.1 of Calendula officinalis. Lineage (NCBI taxonomy): Eukaryota > Viridiplantae > Streptophyta > Magnoliopsida > Asterales > Asteraceae > Calendula > Calendula officinalis. The sequence continues at coordinate 69,924,362 of OY970828.1, forward strand.
GGTGACCCCCCGCCATCATCGGCTAAGGAATTAGTCGGGCATTGGAAAGTCGCCACAGATGACTTTTTTGACTTCCGCAAAGCAAACATATCTGATTTCATGGAGATGCAAAAAGATAACCAAGAGCTCAAGCACATGAAATTCTACAATGACTCCCATGAACACCTCACCGGCAGAAAACTTGAGTGTGTTTCTGCAAGGAAGGCGAAATTAAGGCCAAATATAATTTGGATTTTTAGGTTTTTTTTTTTAGTATTAATGTAATGTTTTTTTTGTTTATGTATTTTTTATTATTATTAATGTAATGATTTTTTTTATTATTAATGTATGGTTTTTAATTTAAATTAAAATTAAAAAAAAAGTAAAAAAAAATATTCGAACGGTCACCCATTACGGCATTTGGTCGCTTTCTGGTCATGTGTTTGATCAGGAGAGAGAAAACTGATGTGGCGCAGAGGTGGCAGGGGTGACCAAACTGGGTTTAGTCGCCCATTACGCACAGTCTTATAAAGCTCTCTTAGTCGATTTCTTCAACCGAGTGTTTTTCAATTGGTAAAATTACAAACTTCCTACGCAGTGGTAAATTCATAATTTGTATTCACAAGTGTCCAACTTAATTAGTAGAAAAACGACTCTCACAGGTTGGGTAACCGCTACTTTTTTGGCTACATATAGGGTTGTTACTAATACGTATAACACAATTGGATTGTTACTAATGGAGACCGAACATTATATTTAAAACTTTGATAAATTTCTTATAATGTTCACGTTTTAGACTCCTGGCAACGGCTTGTCGGTGTGGGAACAAACGGCCGTCAGCTTTCGCCCACCAATGGAATGGCTCGTCTCTTTGATGCCGTCGGATTTTCCATTCGGTTAGAGGAAGAGTGGAGACGGAGGAAAGGTGGGGCCCAAAGTATTTTAATAGAGTATTTGGTATACTGTGTGTTGTGTATTTTATAATAGTAAAACCCAATAAACTGAATATAATGTGTATTTTTGGCATAAATATGGCAGTTAGGGTGTCAGTTGGCGTGACACTAATGTTGCAAAAACTGATGGTATTAGTTGTGGCGCTTTAGGAATAGTAAAGTGTTTCGTTCTCAGGATGATCTCCTTCAAGGCACTAAGGCAGGCTACCTCCAGGCGATTTCCTTTTTCTGGATTAAATATAGGGTCCCTTCTTGTAATTTAGCCAATAGATGGGCTGATTGGTGTTCAAACCCTATGTCGTGTTTCTAATTTTTGTTGTCGTTGTTTTGTTTCGTTGGCTCTAGCGCCTTGCTAGTTTGCTCTTTTTAATGAATTGCTTGGTGTTCATAAAAAGATTAGTTATGGCACGGTTAACAACAATCTTAATGGTCCTTTTGTTGATATAGTAGTTTCCTACATTTTAAAATACTTACAAATGTCTTCGTACACCATTAAAATGATATTTTCAATGATTTTCCATATTTTACCGTATTGGGCACTCCTGCAAACATGATAAAACCAAATCTTGACCTAAAATCGCCATAGCCTCGCCAAACTTACTTCGTCAAGTGTATGGTGTGCGCTTAAAGGTGGTGTGCAATAGACAGGCCAAATTTTTCAACACCCTTTTTGGCTTTAATACCGGGGTGGGCAACTTTAACAGTGGTGTTAAAGTTATGTTAAAATAATGAATTTTTTTTAACATGAGTGTAAATGTGTAATACCCTATCTACATTTTGTGCTCTTAAACCTAAGTTGCTAAAGTTAACAATTCACCGTCTAACCCAAAAAGTCGAACCGATCATATCACATATGCCTAAACCTCATAGAATTAAGTTGAAAAAGGGATCAAGGGTCTTAAGTTGGTTAAAATAAAAAAAAAAAGAAAATACTAATGACAGTCCTTAGGCCTGTTACTAAGAAGACAAAATACACAAAAGATAATCCCCTTAAATTTTACGAATATTACTTTTTTAATTAATGTATAAATTTTTTATACATGTTAGTGACAGCCCTAAGAACTGTCATTAGTAAAACCCATAAAAAAAATGGGGGTTGTAAATTATAATTACAATTACAAAGAAAGATGAAAAGGAAAGTACAAGTCCACATTTAAAGAGGGAGGTAAAAAGCAGATTGTCAGCAATTGGCGTGCATAACATAGCAGCAGCAGATTGGGTCTTCATCTTAATCACTACACAACTCACCTCAAATCTCTGCAAAATACAACTCACCCAACACAAAAAGATCTCATCTTGAAAGCATTGTCTCATCTTTTCCTTAAAAACAAAAACCTTATTTCAAGAAAATCCCCAAATTAGGGTTTCAAGTTTAAAGAAAAATAAAAACCGAAAGCAAAAGGGCAAAGATTCTCAAAGAAAGATAGAAAGTCAGTGGCGAGTGCTTCTGCGCGATTCTTTACGAAACTGGGTAAGCACTTAAATTGGATTTTAGTGAAAAATAGTTTCTGCTTTTAAGTGGACACAGAATATGGAAAACAGCTTGTCTTCTTCTAATGGCTGTCCCTCTGTCTCTGTTTTTTGTTCGAGTGGTGGGGATGCCCTTGTTTTTTCTTTTCCTTTTTTGCATGTTTTGTTTCTCTTTTATATGCATTTTTGTTTTTCTTAAAATTAAAAATAACTGTTCATGTGGGTGCTCTGTTTCTGAACTTCAATTCTACCTTCGAAATAATTCCTTATATATATGATATATGGTATCTAAAGATGCTGTTTTGATGCTAACAAAAATAGATAAAAAGTTATGGGGTTTTGAAGTGGATACAAGGAGAGTGGCTTTTGGGTTTATGTCGATTGATTCTTAGAAATACTTGATAAATCAAGTGGGATACATAATCCATTTTTTATTTGATTCTGTTTAGTAAGCATCATTACATATGGGTTTCCATTGAGTTTGTTAATTAACTGATTTTGTGATCTTTAATCTACCATTATTTTATTGCTTTCAATTGTACAAAAACAGAGCAAGAGATGCTTCTTGTCTGCCGTTTCTATGGCTTATTGCAACTGATTCCAAGATGCTGTTTTCTCAACATTCAACGGTAATTTGATTTCCTTTTATTTTAGGGCTTGAAAACTGAACTTATTTTTAAAAAAATTTAAAGTTTTTTTGAAAAAAAAAATCTATTTTCAAGATTTCATTAAAAATAATAGACAAGAAAAAAACAGAGTGTTAGTTTTAAGAGAGTAATTATACAAAAACGGGAAAGGAAATGGGTGGGTGGAGTCAGATTTGTGCTTGTGGGGGTGTCTATTTGTTTCTCTCTCTACTGGTTTTCTAGAGAGAGAGAATAGTTTTGTGGAGGAGTGTGTGTTACTGTTGGGTTTGTCTGCTGGGTTATCCGGGTCACCCCGGAGTCCGTGGGCTTTGCCGTTGAACCAGGACGCACCCCTCTTTATCCTTCTTCATCTTCAAGAAATCAACAAACCCATTCCCCATTTTCTCTCTCTACACTTCCTCTCTCTAAAGATTCTTTTCAAGAAATATATATTCACACCCTCTGCTCAGATCTTATTTCTTCTTCCTCATTTCAAAAAACCCACATAAATTTCACCAGGAAATCATCAATAGAGAAATCTTGAAAAACACCCACAAAGTTTCATTTGATAAAAATCCCAACTTGAAGTTTTGTTTCTTTTGCATTTCTAGGGTTCTATGGTGTTAAGATCTGGGGGTGTCATTATTTTCAGTTGCTTTGAGCTGAAAACAAGATAAACAATTTATTTTAAGAGGTGTTTGATCGGGTTTAAGCTCAGAAAGATGAAGTTCATGAAACTTGGATCGAAACCCGATTCGTTTCAGAATGAAAACAATGTTTGGTAAGTTTTAAATCCAAATGCATCCTTATTTAATATTGATTTCTGCTATTCATTTTGTTAATTTAGATAAACCCCTAATTAGTAATTTTTGATTCAGTTATTATTCAATATTAGATTATTTCGATTATAACTTATTGTAGCTCATTTTGTTTTCTCATTTAATCGGATTTGTATACACGATCTATTCTAGAGTATAATTTATGATAGATATTGTTGCCCCGAGTATAATCACTAAAGAAACAAGGAAAATACCAACTCCTAAATGTAGAAATTACCCCTCTATAAATTAATGTACGAATTTTTATCATTAACAAAACCTAAAAAGGTAAAAATAATACACTTTTTGTTCAAATTATATTCGTTGATTTAATTTTGATTGCTATATTAAATAGGTATGTGGCTTCAGAGTTAGCCACAGATATTGTCATCAAGGTAGGAGACGCAAAGTTCTATCTACACAAGGTAAAATTAACACCCATGCATCTCGCTATACATACTTGTACAATCAAGCATTACACTTGTACACGATTACTTAAAAATACCAACCGCTTTTGCAGTTTCCATTGTTGTCAAAAAGCGCCCGTTTACAAAAACTAGTAGCAAACACAAATGAAGGAATCGGTAACGGGGACGAAATCGACATTCACGACATTCCCGGTGGGCCCGCTGCTTTTGAAATCTGTGCAAAATTCTGTTACGGGATGACCGTAACATTAAACGCGTACAATGTTGTCAATGCTCGTTGTGCAGCTGATTATCTCGAGATGCACGAGTCAATGGAAAAAGGAAACCTAATTTACAAAATTGATGTTTTCCTAAACTCGAGTATCTTCAGAAGCTGGAAGGATTCAATCATTGTTCTAAAAACTACAAAATCGATGTTTATGATGTCTGAAGAATTGAAATTGGTGACTCATTGTATTGATTCGATAGCTTCAAAAGTGTCGGTTGATGTTTCGAAAGTTGACTGGTCTTATACTTATAACCAGAAGAAGCTTCCGGAAGAAAATGGTAACCATATTTTAAACGGGGCCCACGGGAATGTAACGGTTCCAACCGATTGGTGGGTTGAGGATTTAGCTGAGCTGGAGCTCGATTTGTATAAACGGGTTCTTGTGAATATAAAAAACAAGGGTTTAGTACACGATGAAGTAATTGGTGAAGCTTTAAAAGCTTTTGCTTCTAGAAGGTTACCGGGTTTTAACATAGGGGTTGTCCCAAATGGAGATTTGATGAAAACTAGGTCAATAGTTGATACGATTATTTGGCTTTTACCGACCGAAAAAGGTAGTGTTTCGTGTGGTTTTTTGTTCAAATTGTTAAAAATGGCGATTTTGGTTGATTCGGGGGAAATGGGGAAGATGGAATTGGTCAAAAAGATTGGTCAACAGCTTGAGGAAGCTTCGGTTAATGATCTTTTCATTAGGGAAAAAGAAGGTGAGCCGATGATTTACGATGTGAAAATTGTTCAGAAAATAGTTGAATCGTTTATGGTTCGTGATCAAGATCGAAACGGCGAATTTGAAGAAAATGAGATTCAGGAAGTTAGGTCAAATGGAGGGATATTATCAGAAGCTTCTAAATTAATGGTGGTTAAACTTGTTGATTCTTATCTTGCTGAAATTGCGAAGGACCCAAATCTACCATTATCAATGTTTTTTGATCTTGCTGAAATGGTTTCGGGCTTCTCGAGGCCCGCTCATGATGGTATTTATCGGGCCATCGATATGTATTTAAAGGTACAATTACTCATTATATTTTGTTAAACATTTTTTGGGGTCAAATAATAAGTTCATACGAGTCGCTACAAAACTGACCATGAAACTGTAAAATAAGGTAAACTATTTTACCTTAATTCGAGAGATCGCAAAATGTCATTTTTTTCACAAAAAATAAGAAAATAATTTACCTCGTTAAAATATTCACGTTTTACATATTTAAAAAGAGTTAATTATTCGTTAAGGTGTTGGGTATGTATTATGAATCTGTAAATTAATTAATAAGCACTCATTGCATTTACAGTATTGCCCCTCCATGAATTAAGATACAAATTATTAATGTGTGTAATCATATTTTAGAAACAGCCCTTAAGGCTGTCGTTGAAAAACCCTTAAAAATAGGGAAATGATTTGTTCAAGGCAATTTATAATTCATATAAGGCAACTTAGAATTTTCCAAGGCAGTTAAATAACTTTATTTGCCTTAAATAACTTTATTTGCCTTAGATAAGTAAATTATGCCTTGAACAAATCAATTCCCTTAAAAATAATACTACTATAATATTATGCACCCATTTTGGGCTCATTATGAATAATATAAGTGAGAAACTAATAATAGCATATATTCTAAAAATTAGTTTTCAATTTTTAAGTTAAATATATTGTAATTATAATAGTATTTATATATTTTGAAGGCACACCCGGGGATTAGCAAAAGTGACCGGAAGAAAATATGTCGATTAATGGACTGCAAAAAGCTCTCGGTGGAAGCATGCATGCACGCGGTTCAGAACGAACGGCTCCCGTTACGTGTCGTGGTTCAAGTCCTATTCTTCGAACAGGTTCGAGCCGCTGCATCATCCGGTTCGACCACACCCGACCTACCAAAAGCAATCAAGGACCTCAACAGTGCTTCACACTGTAGCTCACGGTCAACCACCACCAACACAGAAGAAGATTGGGATGCAGTTGCAACAACCGAAGAGCTTCGGGCACTAAGGGGTGAGTTAGCCTCTTTGAGACTTGAACGAACCGGTAGTCATGCAAAAAGCCCGTTAGCCGATAGTGCTAGAGGTGGTTCGGTTCATAAGGTTAAGGGGTTGCTTGCTACGAAGAGGATATTGACCAAGATTTGGTCAAACAGAGGTGGGACCGGGGAGAATAGCGGGTCGGATTCTTCGGGGAGTCTTGGTTCGGGTAAGGGCGATGAAGTGAAAATGGTGTCGGTTTCTACTCCTTCAAGAAAAGGGCGGCACTCGGTGTCTTGAAAAGTCTGATTTTTATTAATGTGTTTTATTTAAGTTAGGAGATGATAAGTGTAGTAGTTGTAATTTGTGGGTCTTTATGTTAGGGTCAAAAGTTTAGGGATATTGGGGAGAAAGAAAGAACCCTAGAAGAAATCTAGCAAACAAATATCAGGTTTAATCTTTTGTACTAAATATAACGGAGTAGCATATATCAGCGTATGTTTTGTTGGAATTGGAAGTGTTATGTTCTCGTTTAGGAGTAGTAATTAAACGGTTATAGTTGGTAACACGAGTTTAGTTTTTGTATAAAACATATTGAATTATATTGTAAACAGATTATTACAATTGATCGTTTCAATCTTCGATAAATAACTCGACAATTGTCAAGTTTGCTAACGAGAAATGAAATTATTTATACCTTTTGGTAAATATGGAGAAATCAATTTCTCGGATAATCCTCTATATTTCCAATTGCATCCATTTTGTGGAGAAATATTGAGAAACGGGTTTTACTGAAGGAGCATCTCTCCATATTTTTTAAGTGATAATTAATTTCACTCAGTTTTGAACAGAATACATATATTTTGAAGGACCGAGATATTGTCTATTTTTCACTTCTTTGAAGTTTGGTTTTTAACTTTAGTTTTGTTAATTCTTATTTTATTTTATGATGTAAAAAACTGAGACATTAGTGTAACTAAAAAATCAGTTCATTTATCTGTTTTTTTTACTGTATAGAGGAATTCAATTTTCTTTTATGTGTGTGAATCCTCTTGTTTTACCAAACATTAGAATCCATATCATTTCTCAGCTAAATTCGCTTCTCTGCTTTTACAAATTGCAGCTACCAAATTTACATTTTAAGAGTAATTTGTAAACTTAGCACTCAAAGTCTCAAACTATTGTAAAGATGAACCCAAATTAATTAATACTCGTAATATTTAAAAATTAATTAAAAACCTCAAACTTAGAACGGTTCGATTTAGGAGCATTAACTACAACCGAACCGATTTATGTGATCTTTCAAGAAATAGAAACCAACCCTATGTTTGCTTGTATTTTTAGCTTAACATAAAATAGAAGATACTAACAATGGGGACTTCGTGCATTCGGATCCCACATTACGTAGTGGAAAATAAACACCGACAAGGGAAGGATATAAAATTGAGGCCTAATTTTGGGCCGGTAGCCAGGTAGAATTTGGGCTTAAATTACTTCCTAATTGCCAAGATTTACACTCGTTGGTATAAAGTTGTCGGGGGCCGAAAAACACTTCTTGCTACATGGATCCAGCTGCCTTGGATGTGTTATCCATGTAGCCACCATTTAGATATGTCATATGTTACTTGTTAACTAGTTACCGGTTATGTAAGTAACCATTTGTCACACAAATAACAATATGTAGTCATGTAACAAATAAATGTGAAAAGAAAATAGTATGTTATACACAATGTCTAGGATGGAAAAATATGTTCACTTTATTGTTTAGTAATAAATTTTTGTAATGGATTTTTAGGCCTATTAGTCTTAAAAAAACATAAATGTGTAATGGATTTTCTAACATGTATCTAATAAGGTACTAAGGTATATATTCAGAAGTATGTATATAATAAATAATAAATAAAGGTTGCATATAATATAAGTCTTATAAAGCTAATTCATTAAACTAATTCAATATTATTAAGTAAATCTAAGTCAAAGGATATATAAGTTGATTGTTTGTGGACGGACACATTTAAAAAACTGTATTTATACTTTTATATATGTACGTAGTTTTCACTTTTCCAATCACTATAGTCCATAGCTTTTAGAGGGGGAAATATATCATGTAAAATAAGTGAAATGATAAATATTTAATTATTTTAAAAATAAATTTCGGAAAAGTATATAAGAGTGTATTGAATTATACATAATATCCAATCACGTCAAAGGCGGAGTATGAGGGAGGCGAGATGTAAAAAATGATACATCTACATGAGAATATAGAGACGGCCTCTCAAAAGAAATCAGACAAAAATGCTTGGTGGGAAAAAATAATAAAATAAAAATGGGCGATATCATGAGTATATAGATACATATAAAACATGACAAACATGTGAAACATGTAAACTTATAGTTCTAGAAGATCAGAAAAGCATATAAACACTTAAATCTTATAAAGTATGTACAAGTAAAGTATTTACAAAACAATTAAAGTATGTAAATATATATGACATGTGGAGCAAGTAATTGAATTATACATGATTTAGCATAGGTGTAGAAAGTTTTGCTTATTTTATTCGGTGTAAAAATGTTTTGCTTTATCATTTATTTATACATATGTATTCTAAGTAATAAAATGGTAGTTCATATAATCTATATATAAACACTATATAAAGAAACGATTTGAACTTTATAACAAAAGTTAATACGAATATGATTTTTTTTTCAAACTCTGATTCGTCTTTTATATACTGGATTATGACGTTTCTTTTGAAGTAATTTTTTTTCAAAGTTTACTTGTTGATGTAATTGTTAAGAAAAACCATGTGCATTGGTTACATAAAAATTAAAATTATTTGTTATTATAGTTTTAGCGGCTAAAGTACTATTGGAAAATAGTTTTTTATACCTATAGATTCCATGTAATGACAATAGTGATCAAAAGCTAACCTTAACATGAAATAATTTTTAAAATAAAGATCAAATTTAAGATGATATAGTACATCAGATTTCTCGTCATTAAAAGACTATAGCTTAATATGTAATTACAAATATGAATACCGATTTGCCACGTACTTTTAGATAAGACTATAGCTTTTATGAATCTTTCTTGACCCATTCGCCACGCTCATTTTGCATATGACAAATAGATAACTCGAATATTTTATGTTTTTAATATTAACGTTTACATTAATAAGCTGAAATAATATTTTTTTTGGAAAAACTACTCAGTAATGATCCGATACGTGTCTTGTACAAAACAAGAAATTTAACTTTTGCTTCAGTTAACTTAAAGAAAAAACAATTTCAGTTTGGCTTTGTAACAAAATAATGTTATAAATATACCGACAGATAAATACTTCTCATAAATAACTAATACTAAAAACAAACAACGCGTGATTAATATATTATTAATAGTTTTGGTATTATATGTGTATCAGTAACGTTTGTTCTTGCTTATCATCGATCGATACATCCAATTATTGGTCATTTCACATTGAATAAAAAAATATAACAAGATCGAGTTAAAAATAAATACATAAACAAATTATTGGATAATGTTATAAATTAACTTTAATTAAGGCAATATTAGCAATTGATCAAAGAACTTGAAGATTACAAAAGTAAGAAACAAGACTAGGATGGAGAGGATTTAAATCACTTATGCAAGTGTATTATGAGGTGCATTTTTACATCTTCACATACATTGGTATTTATACTAAATTTGTTACCCATGAACCCATACTTGGTGAGTAATACAACATATGTATTTGGGTAAAACATTAATTGGATTAGACAAGAAATCTTGACTAATTGATCATCCAACTAGTAGCATAGTTTATCTATATTATTGCATATGTAGATATATTCATATTATAACACTCCCCCTTGGATGACAATTATTCAACCCAGAGTTCAACTTTAAAGTACTGTCTCGTTAAAAACCTTTGCTAAAGAAAACCCAGTGGGAAAAACTTTAGCGAAGGGAAAAAGAATGCAGTGTATAGTTGACTCCCCCTCATGTAGACATCTATCACATCTGATGAACATGTCGCATTCCAATACGGTGAACATGTTTTCTGAACATTGCAGTAAGGAGTGACTTTGTGAAAAGATCTGCTGAATTATTACTAGATTGGACGTATTTCATTTCGATCTGATTTTCCTTTATCAAGTCTTGAGTGTATGAGAAAAATCTTGGGGGTATATGCTTGGTTCTATCAGTCTTTATATATCCTTCTTTCATCTGTGTAACACAAGCTGCATTGTCTTCATGAATCACAGTTGGATTTTTCTCCCCCTCTAGTCCACACGAAGTCAAAATGAGTTTTGTCATCGATCTTAGCCATACACATTCTCTGCTGGCTTCATGTAGTGCGATGACTTCGGCATGATTTGATGATGTTGCGACAAGTGTTTGCTTTTGGGAGCGCCATGAAATGGCAGTGCCTCCACTCATGAAAACGTATCCCGTTTGAGACCTAGCTTTATGAGGATCAGATAGATAACCTGCATATGTATAACCGACTAACTCTTGTTTTGAATCATTAGAATAAAATAGACCTAAATCAACAGTTCCTCGAAGGTATCGAAGAATATGTTTGATACCATTCCAATGCCTTTTTGTAGGAGCTGAACTAAATCTTGCTAACAAATTAACAGCAAAAGAAATGTCAGGTCTAGTACAGTTAGTAAGATACATTAAAGCTCCAATTGCACTGAGATATGATACTTCTTGACCAAGAATCTCTTCATTTTCTTCACGAGGTCTAAAGGGATCGTTTTCAACGTTAAGTGATCGAACGACCATTGGAGTGCTTAATGGATTCGCTTTGTCCATATTGAAACGTTTCAAAATCTTTTCTGTATAATTTGATTGATGGAAAAGTATTCCATTATTCATATGCTCAATTTGTAAACCAAGACAATATTTGGTTTTACCAAGGTCTTTCATTTCAAATTCTTTCTTTAAAAGTATAGTCGTTTCATGAATTTCCTTATGTGTCCCGATAAGGTTCAAGTCATCAACATAGACGGCTATGATTACAAATCCGGATGTTGTTTTCTTAATAAAAACACAAGGACAGATAATATTATTGGTATAACCTTTACTTACTAAGTAATCACTTAAACGTTTATACCACATACGTCCAGATTGCTTTAACCCATACAAGGATCGTTGTAACTTAATTGAATACATTTCCTTGGGTTTTTCACTTAATGCTTTTGGCATTTAAAATCCTTCGGGAACTTTCATGTAAATATCACTATCAAATGATCCATACAAATAAGCTGTGACAACATCCATTAGACGCATTTCTAAATTTTTGGAAACTACCAGGCTGATTAGATATCTAAACGTTATTGCATCCATAACCGGGGAATAAGTTTCCTCATAATCAATTCCTGGTCTTTGAGAAAAACCTTGAGCTACAAATCTAGCTTTATATCTTATAATTTCATCTTTCTCATTTCGTTTTCGTATGAAAACCCATTTAAAACCCACAGGTTTCACACTTTCTGGTGTGAGAGCAATGCGTCCAAAAACATTACGTTTGTTCAACGAATTTAATTCAGCTTGCATGGCTTCTTTCCATTTATCCCAGTCATGTCTATTTTGACATTCAATGACAGACTTTGGTTCAGGATCATCATTCATAATTTCACATGCAACGACATAGGAAAATATTTCATCAATATTTCCTATTTCATCCCGATTCCATAATATATTTGTTTGGCCATAATTTATGGAAACCTCATTGTTAACATCATTCATTTCCTCTTGTGGAGGATTTTCAATATTTTGTGTTTCTTCAGATCACTTTCCTTATGATCATTTGTATTTTCTACATTCTTTCTTTTTCTAGGATTCTTATCCTTGGAACCAATTGGTCTTCCACACTTTAAACGTGCTTTAGACTCTTGAGTGACTTTAACACCAGACTTTTCATTTGGTATTTCAATCCGGGCTGGAGCATTAACAGCCGGTATATGTGATTTTGTCACTCTTTTGGTATCAGTAAATGCATCAGGAAATTTATTTGCAATTTCCTGCAAGTGCATTATTTTTTGAACTTCTTTTTCGCATTGGTTAGTTCGAGGATCAAGATATAATAGTGATGGCTCACACCATGATACATCTTTTTCTTTGTTTTTCTTTTCTTCTCCCAATGTTGGGAAGTTTGCCTCATCTAAGTGGCAATCTGCAAAACGTGCTGTAAAAACATCACATGTTAAAGGTTCAAGATATCTTATGATTGAACTTGTTTCATACCCAACATATATTCCCAACCTTCTTTGAGGTCCCATTTTTGTACGCTGTGATGGAGCAATAACATATACAGCACAACCAAAAACTCTAAGGTGGGAGATGTTTGGCTCTTGGCCAAAAGCAAGTTGTAAAGGAGAGTATTTGTGATATGCACTTGGTCTTATACGAACTAGTGATGCAGCATGTAAAATAGCATGACCCCAAATAGACACAGGAAGTTTTGTTCTCATTATTAATGGTCTAGCAATTAACTGAAGACGTTTAATCAAAGATTCAGCTAAACCATTTTGTATGTGTACATGAGCAACTGGGTGTTCAACAACAATTCCTACAGACATACAATAATCATTAAATGCCTGAGACGTAAATTCACCAGCATTATCCAATATTACTCTTTTATAGTATGATCAGGAAAATGTGCTCTCAGTTTAATGATTTGTGCAAGAAATTTTGCAAATGCAACATTACGTGTTGATAATAGACAAACATGAGACCATCTACTTGATGCATCTATTAAGACCATAAAGTATCTAAATGGTCCACATGGTGGATGAATCGGTCCACAAATATCTCCCTGGATTCTTTCAAGAAACGCAGGGGTTTCCATTTCAATTTTCATAGGTGAAGGTCTTATAATCAACTTACCAAAGGAGCATGATGCACATTGAGTTGTTTTACCTGTATGAGGGATCTTATGATCTTTCAATGGATGCCCATGAGTGTTTTCAATTATTCTCCTCATCATTGTTGAGCCTGGATGCCCTAACCTGTCATGCCATAAGCTAAATATACTAGAATCGTGACTATTTACTTTGACTACCATGTGTGACTCTGCCATGTTTATATGTGTGTAGTGTAGACCACATTGAAGCAATGGTAGTTCTTCCAATACATGACTTTTATTAGTAATGTGTAATATTTTTTCATTATGTGTAGTCACACTCTGAGTGTCATATCCATTATGATATATGTCCTTAAAACTTAATAAATTTCTCTTTGATTTAGGAGAAAATAAAGCATTATCTACCAAAACGTGTGTACCATTAGGTAGTATAAAATTAGCTTTTCCTACACCTTCTATCAAGTCCGCTGGACCTGATATGGTGTTTATGCTTGCCTTTGTTGGTTTTAGTTCAGAAAAATATTTCTTAGACTTAAGGATAGTGTGCGTGGAACCACTATCTAGAATACACAGATCTCCAACCATCGATTGTTGTTTTGCTCCAGTAGAGTTCATATCAAATTTGAAAAATGGAAAAACATAAGTTATTATAAATATTGTAACACCTCAATTTTTAATACCAAAATTCGGCCAAAATAAAACATTTTATAAATAGAAGAACATTCCCAAATTTGGATTTACAAAAACTTTGGTATGAAATCAGAGTATAAAAGTAGGTGTTACAAAATAGATCATAACCAAGCTAAGACTAAATCCAATCTAGTGCTCTTCTATTCTAGGTCCCGCATCTCTGTCCATGCGTACCTAAGCCTTCGATCCCGAACCTGAGTACATAGCAAAACAAAACAAGGAGTACGTGAGACAAAAACGTCTCGTGAGCTACATGGGTTTAGACCCCAAGGTTAATAATAATGACCGAATGACAAACAAACAAACAACCCGTAAGCAATCACCCATCTATCTAGTCACCCTATTGTGACTCTAATACTTTGCTTTCCTAGCAATCGTACGTAGTTGTCGGGACATCCCCAACCAACTAGAACCACATTAACTTATTAACCGGGGATCCCCCGCATTAACAAGCTTCAAGGTAAAGGCAAGAGGGAATCGCCCAATCTACCAATACCTGCCTTACTCGCCGGACTACTTCCAGTTAGCAAGACTACTATCATGGAATGGGCCGATGGGGATCCGCCCAAATGCTCCCCATTCCATACCTCATGACCGGGGATCCCCCGAATCATCACATCATCTCACCATATCATAACTCGATGGTTATGTCAATCTAGCTCTCGGCTATCACGTCTATCATTAAACAAGTTAGTTCAATACAACTATCGGTATAACTAACTACTAGCTACTAGTCTACACAATTAAGCAAATAGACCATAACACAAGTAATAAAAATGTATTTCATAGGCTATGTACTCAGTAAAGTCCACACGTACTCACTTTAGCAATATGATGCTCAAACCGTGCTCTTGACACCAATACTCTTGCTTCCACAATTTCACCGACTTTCCAAAATGTCACCAAAAGCCTAATACAATAATCACAACAAGATTATCATCACAAACTACTACCAATGTGTTCATCTACCTCTAGATAACACCCATCAATCCATTTCCCCCAAATATGGTGATTACCAAACCCTAGGTTTAACCAACCCTTAAGATTCTTACAAATCTTAACCATACACTTGATTCCCTTGTTAATATACCATCTATTAAGTGTATACAACATTTATTTCACCATAAATCACCAACCCAAGAACTAGGGTTTCAAACCCTAGCTTCAAGATCCATAGATCTTGAGCTACAAAGATGAAAGAGTGAAGATTTACCTTTAATCTTCCACTAGGAGTGAAATCTACCAAGGATTTGTGAAGAAATCAACCCAATCCAGATGCTAAGCTCAAAAATCGCCAAGAAAGAAAACTAGGGTTTTGATATGGCAATTAATGAGCTCAACCCGTCTTTAAAGCTGGTCGTCCAGAGTTCACGGCGCGAACTAAGTTCGCGTCGCTAACTTTGCATACTCGGCCATACTTAGCGATCGTTACCCAGACGCGAACTACTTAGCGACCCATGGCCAAACTCCCTGGCATCCGTTCGCGATCGTGAACCCAAGTTCGCGGCGCGAACTCCCTTAGGCAGCAGGGCTGCACTTTTTCATCCTTGTCTCGACCCGGTTTCGCCCATAACTTTCTCGTACGGTGTCCAAACGACACGAAACCAATTTCCACGTGTTTTATATGATTTATCCATAATTATCATATTTTTACATATTTTATTTATTTACAATTTCGGGTCGTTACAACTATCTACCCCTTAAGAAGATTCCGTCCTCGGAATCTCATCATAGTTCACGAAATCCGGGTACCTCTTCCGAATCTCGTCCTTGACTTCCCAAGTCAAATTCGGCCCAAGTGAATGCTTCCACTTGACCAACACCAACTCGATCTCCTTATTCCGAAGCTTCTTTGTTTTCGTTTCTAATATAGCCTCGGGCTCCTCAATCAACCGGTTCGGGCCGTCAACCCGCAACTCTTGCAATGGAATAATATTTTCAACTTCCCCGATAAACTTTTTCAAATAACTTACGTGAAAGGTGTCATGCACACCTTGAAGCTCGGGTGGAAGTTCCAACTTAAAAGCTTGAAGCCCGACCCGTTTCAATATTTTAAACGGTCCAACATACCTTGGACTTAACTTCCCTTTCTTACCAAACCGCATTACACCTTTCCAAGGTGACACTTTCAACATGACCATATCACCGACATCCAAGTCGTATGGCCTTTTCTTCAAACCCGCATAACTTCGTTGTCTATCTTGGGCGACTTTCATATTGGTTTGAATAATACCGATCTTCTCATTTGTCACTCTCACGATCTCGGGACCCGTGAGTTTCGTCTCTCCCGCTTCTAACCAACAAGATGGAGTTCTACATTTTCTCCCATACAACGCCTCATAAGGCGGCATCTTGATAGTCGAGTGATAACTATTATTATATGAGAACTCGACTAACGGTAAATGTTCATCCCATTTACCACCGAAATCTAATACACACGATCTCAACATATCTTCAACCGTTTGAATCGTTCTTTCACTTTGACCGTCGGTTTGCGGATGATAAGCCGTGCTCAACCGCAACTTTGTACCCAACTCTTCTTGTAAAGATCGCCAAAATCTCGAGGTAAACCTCGCGTCTCTATCGGACACAATCGATAACGGAACCCCGTGGAGTCGAACCACCTCATCAACATACAACTTAGCCAATTTCTCAAGTGGCAACGTTTCCCGAATTGCTAAAAATAATGCACTCTTGGTCAACCGGTCAACTATGACCCAAATGGCATCGTGACCTCTACTCGTCTTCGGTAAACCTACTATGAAATCCATAGTTATATCTTCCCACTTCCCGGCCGGTACAACCAATGATTGAGCTACCCCATATGGTACTTGATGCTCGGCTTTCACTTGTGCACACGTGGCACACTTAGAGATATACTTGGCCACTCTCGTCTTCATTCCGGGCCACCAATAAACCCGTTTCATATCTTGTACGTCTTTGTACTTCCCGGGTGAATCGAATACTTCGACTTGTGCACATCATACAACAACTCTTTTCGGATACCCCCGAACTTAGGAACCCAAATACGACCGCCTACGGTCTTCAACCCTTGTGCATTTTCGAGAAAATGCCGGTTCTTTCCTAACCGTTCTTGCCTTAACTCGTCTTTTCCCATAACTTCTCGTTGGGCGTTCTTGATCCTTTCGATAATGCTCGAGACGACTTCTATACGTGTTAATATTCCCCGGTTCGGATTTTCATAAACTTTTCGGCTCAAGGCGTCGGCCACCACATTCGCCTTACCCGCGTGATACACAATCTCACAATCATAATCGGCAATCAACTCGATCCACCTTCTTTGTCGCATATTAAGATCTTTTTGAGTAAACACGTATTGTAGACTTTTATGATCCGTGTACAACGTACACCGAGTACCATACAAATAATGCCTCCACAATTTTAAGGCAAATATAATCGCCGCCAATTCCAAGTCGTGTACCTTAATTCCGCATTCTTCAATTGTCGCGAGGCATACGCGATCACTTTACCTCTTTGCATCAACACACAACCGAGCCCTTGATTCGAAGCATCACTATAAACCACAAAATCTTCCATACCATCCGGTAACGTAAGGATCGGTGCGTTACATAACTTTTCTTTTAACAATTTAAACGCCTCTTCTTGCTTCTTCTCCCACACAAACTTCTCACTTTTTCTCGTTAACTTCGTGAGTGGAATCGCAATTCTCGAGAAATCTTGTATAAACCTTCGGTAATAACCGGCTAATCCAAGAAAACTTCTAACCTCGGTAGGAGTCCTCGGAGGCTCCCAATTTGACACCACTTCAATCTTGGACGGATCAACTTTAATACCATCACACGTCACCACGTGACCTAAGAATTGCACTTCCCGCAACCAAAACTCACACTTCGAGAATTTTGCATACAACTTCTCCCGTTTTAACACATCCAACACAAGCCTCAAATGACTTTCGTGTTCTTCTTCGGTTTTCGAATAAATCAAAATGTCGTCAATAAACACAATCAAAAACTTATCAAGGAACGGTTTACAAACCCGATTCATCAAATCCATAAAAATAGCCGGCGCGTTTGTAAGACCAAACGGCATTACTAGAAATTCATAATGACCATAACGTGTACGAAAAGCCGTCTTCTCGGTATCGCCTTCTTTCACCCGAACTTGGTGATAACCCGACCTCAAATCGATCTTTGAGAAATAACTAGCACCTTGCAATTGGTCGAATAAGTCGTCAATTCTCGGCAACGGGTAACGGTTCTTAATAGTTACCTTGTTTAACTCTCGGTAGTCGATACACATTCTCATCGAACCGTCTTTCTTTTTAACAAATAACACCGGTGCACCCCACGGTGACGAACTCGGACGAATAAAACCTTTATCTAACAATTCTTGCAATTGGGTCATCAATTCCCGCATCTTGGTGGGAGCTAAACGATAAGGAGCACGAGCAATCAGCGTCGCCCCCGGAACTAAATCAATTTTAAACTCAACTTGTCTCTCCGGTGGCAAACCGGGCAAGTCATCGGGAAAAACCTCGGGGAAATCCCGAATAATCTTGACATTATCCATTGACTTCTTTTCTTTTCGGCCATCTAATACATATGCAATAAACGATGCACAACCTTTCGATATACTTTTCCTCGCCTTAATGGCGGTAATCACATTAGGCATATGATGTCGTTTCTCCCTATACACATACACCTTCTCATTCTCGGGTGTCCTAATCGACACTATTTTCTTTCCACACAAAATCTTGGCTTGGTGCATACCCAACCAATCCATACCGATAACCACATCAAACGCCCTAATTCCCATGGGCAACAAATCCACCTTAAATTTTCTACCGTCTATTTCTATTTCACAATTTCTATAAACACGTTCAACCATAGACGTTTTCCCGCCGGCTACTTCTATCTCATAAACCTCATCTAACATTTTGGACGGCACATTCAATTTACAACCGAACTCATAGGACACAAACGAATAATTAGAACCCGAATCAAATAAAATATGAGTTGGCAAGGAGTTAATGAATAGAATACCTGACACCACATCGTGTGCCTCCTTCGCCTCCTCCCGAGTAAGTTGGAAGGATCGCCCCTTCACCTTAGCCGGTTCCACTTTCTTTTGAGCCGTGGACACCATCGACTCAATTCCCTTCTTCGGGCACACATTGCTATAGTGCCCCTTTTCGTGGCACGAGAAACACTCAATCTCGGCCAATGATTTCGACTTGCATTCTCGGGCCATATGCCCCGGCTTCCCACAATTGTAACAAGTCTTCGACTCCCCTCGGCACACGCCGGCATGAGTCTTCCCGCACTTCTTGCACGAACCAACACTACCTTGCTTAGAGGAGCTCGATGTGAACTTCCCCTTCTTATAAGTACCCGAGCCACTCTCGGCTTTTCTCTTCTCGCCCACATGGGCCCTTTCGGCAACACGTGCCTCATTTACCTCCTCAACACTCCGGGCGACACTAATAGCTTCATCAAGTGAAACCGCCCTCTTCACTTCCAATTGGTAGTCCCACGGTAACCCACTAGCATACCGGACCACCCTCAACCTCTCATCCGAGTAGGTTTTAGCAACAAACGGGAGCAATCCCGTGAACTCCCTCGAATATTCTTCCACCGACATATCGCCCTTCTTAAGGGTCACGAACTTCTCGTGCATTTTCTCCAAATCCCTTTCGGGACAAAATTTCTTTTTCAATCTCGTGGTGAATTCATCCCACGTCATTTTCTCAACCACCTCCCTCCCGAGGGTCTCATACACGATATCCCACCACACCATGGCATCTTCTTTTAGCAATTGTGACGCATACGTCACCATATCGGTATCCTTACACTTGCTACTTCCGATAACCCTCTCGGTCTCTCGGATCCACCTCATTGTTATCTTCGGGTCCGAACTACCCGAGTACACATTTGGCTTACAAGCCATGAAGGATTTAAACGAACAACCTTCTTTCACAACGGGCCTAGCCCTAGCATCACTTTGGCCACCCGTGGAGGACTTCCCTTCCCCGGTGCCACTACCCCCGGTTCTTTCTTCCGATTTAGCCTCGGATTCACGGTCCCCTCCCGACCTCTCACGGTCCCCAATAATACGGTGCACTTCTTCGGCCACCGTTCCCTTAATTTGATCGATAATAGTTTGGAGATCCGCCATAGTGACCGGAGTCCTATTAGCTCCAACCTCCGACTCATCAACCCGATGCATTGACGGTTGACTTTCTTGATCAACCACCCTCTCGACAGGAGGTACTTCCTCCTCACGGCCCTCCGGGGCTTTACCACTTCTACGTGTGGTCACCATTTCTTTCGATCAAGACTATACGAAAGACATTAAACATTCAGTACCTTGTGTACAACCCATTAGTCACATAAGACTCAATATCCAAATCACATCAAATTTCATCGGTCCCCTAGGTTCAACCCTAAACTTAATATAAAGTCTAAAAGGTCAACCTATGATCTTAAGGAATCTTATATTCCTAATGCTACAGTCTAAGACTAGGATGGTCATCCAACCTAATTCACTTAAACTATAGCTCTGATACCAAGTTGTAACACCTCAATTTTTAATACCAAAATTCGGCCAAAATAAAACATTTTATAAATAGAAGAACATCCCCAAATTTGGATTTACAAAAACCTTGGTATGAAATCAGAGTATAAAAGTAGGTGTTAAAAAATAGATCATAACCAAGCTAAGACTAAATCCAATCTAGTGCTCTTCTATTCTAGGTCCCGCATCTCTATCCATGCGTACCTAAGCCTTCGATCCCGAACCTGAGTACATAGCAAAACAAAACAAGGAGTACGTGAGACAAAAACGTCTCGTGAGCTACATGGGTTTAGACCCCAAGGTTAATAATAATGACCGAATGACAAACAAACAAACAACCCGTAAGCAATCACCCATCTATCTAGTCACCCTATTGTGACTCTAATACTTTGCTTTCCTAGCAATCGTACCTAGTTGTCGGGACATCCCCAACCAACTAGAACCACATTAACTTATTAACCGGGGATCCCCCGCATTAACAAGCTTCAAGGTAAAGGCAAGAGGGAATCGCCCAATCTACCAATACCTGCCTTACTCGCCGGACTACTTCCAGTTAGCAAGACTACTATCATGGAATGGGCCGATGGGGATCCGCCCAAATGCTCCCCATTCCATACCTCATGACCGGGGATCCCCCGAATCATCACATCATCTCACCATATCATAACTCGATGGTTATGTCAATCTAGCTCTCGGCTATCACGTCTATCATCAAACAAGTTAGTTCAATACAACTATCGGTATAACTAACTACTAGCTACTAGTCTACACAATTAAGCAAATAGACCATAACACAAGTAATAAAAATGTATTTCATAGGCTATGTACTCAGTAAAGTCCACACGTACTCACCTTAGCAATATGATGCTCAAACCGTGCTCTTGACACCAATACTCTTGCTTCCACAATTTCACCGACTTTCCAAAATGTCACCAAAAGCCTAATACAATAATCACAACAAGATTATCATCACAAACTACTACCAATGTGTTCATCTACCTCTAGATAACACCCATCAATCCATTTCCCCCAAATATGGTGATTACCAAACCCTAGGTTTAACCAACCCTTAAGATTCTTACAAATCTTAACCATACACTTGATTCCCTTGTTAATATACCATCTATTAAGTGTATACAACATTTATTTCACCATAAATCACCAACCCAAGAACTAGGGTTTCAAACCCTAGCTTCAAGATCCATAGATCTTGAGCTACAAAGATGAAAGAGTGAAGATTTACCTTTAATCTTCCACTAGGAGTGAAATCTACCAAGGATTTGTGAAGAAATCAACCCAATCCAGATGCTAAGCTCAAAAATCGCCAAGAGAGAAAACTAGGGTTTTGATATGGCAATTAATGAGCTCAACCCATCTTTAAAGCTGGTCGTCCAGAGTTCACGGCGCGAACTAAGTTCGCGTCGCTAACTTTGCATACTCGGCCATACTTAGCGATCGTTACCCAGACGCGAACTACTTAGCGACCCATGGCCAAACTCCCTGGCATCCGTTCGCGATCGTGAACCCAAGTTCGCGTCGCGAACTCCCTTAGGCAGCAGGGCTGCACTTTTTCATCCTTGTCTCGACCCGGTTTCGCCCATAACTTTCTCGTACGGTGTCCAAACGACACGAAACCAATTTCCACGTGTTTTATATGATTTATCTATTATTATCATATTTTTACATATTTTATTTATTTACAATTTCGGGTCGTTACAAATATGATTAGAAATCCATTACATGAAATAAAGGGAAATCCTAGTTTAACGAACGAAATGCATAGACGAATTACGAAGATGAAAACATAAACATAATTATGGTTTAGACATGAGTAATTTAAGCTTCATATTACTCCATGTCATTCAAGAAATCAGAAGCATTTAGATCAATGTTTCCAGATTGATCCACAAAGTTTACTTCTTTCTCCTTTTGAGGGAAGCTTGGTAAAGTTCACAAAGATGTGCAGGTGTGCGACATTTCCTAGACCAATGGTCTGCGCAACCACATCTATAACAACAACTCTCAACATTCTTTGATTTACCAGCATCATACCTTTCCCCTTTGGTCTTATCTTGTGGTTGGATATTGTTCTTTTTAGTGGCATTATAATGAACACTCTTATAAACATGGCCACGACCATGATTATAATAGTTGCCTTTTTCACGACCATTGTTATGGTTTGGGTTTCGATTAAAATGTCCACGACCTCGTCCATAACCACGACCACGTCCTCGTCCACGTCTATTGTTTCTATGATCATCAGTATTAGTAGCATTTACTTTAGGAATTGCTACTGATCCCGTTGGACGAGATTCATGGTTTTTCATTAAAAGCTCATTATTTTGTTCCGCGACAAGGAGACAAGTATTCAGTTCAGAATACTTCTTGAACTTTTGCAATCGATATTGTTGCATTAAGTTAATGTTTGATGCATGGAATGTGGAGTATGTTTTCTCCAACATATCTTCGTCAGTAATCGTTTGCCCACAAAATTTAAGTTGGCAACAGATTCTGAACAAAGCAGAGTTGTACTCTGTTACTTTTTTAAAGTCCTGGAACCTCAGTGTTCTCCATTCATCAATAGCACGTGGAAGTATAACTTCCTTTTGATGATCAAATCTTTCCTTTAATGACATCCAAAGAACACATGGATCAA
Source organism: Calendula officinalis (assembly GCA_963853835.1). Classification (NCBI taxonomy): domain Eukaryota; kingdom Viridiplantae; phylum Streptophyta; class Magnoliopsida; order Asterales; family Asteraceae; genus Calendula; species Calendula officinalis. Next base: position 69,947,633 of record OY970828.1, read on the forward strand.
TGACATCAAGATATTCAAATTTTAACATGTCATCAATGTGTTTACGAAGAAACACTTGTGCCTTTGCCTTGTCTTGGGATGAGCATTCATTGTTTTCATTTAAAGTTTCATGAATGCCCATCGATTTAAGAATTAGTAAAACATCGATGGTCCATTGCATATAGTTTTTCCCAGTAACTTCAAGTGCAGCTAGCTCAAACTTTACAATACTAGACATTTTGAAACTATATATTTTGAACAAAACAAATTTAAAAATTAGAATCCATATATGTCAATATGTATTGCACAAAACAGAAGTGGGAGAACAATCATCCCATACGTGAACAAGAAAGGATAAAATACATCAGGCGTGAGACTAATTAAGATGCCAAGTACAATAACCATTACAATCATGAATATTAAAAACGGGTGAATCATTCTTGATCTTGATCTTGATTTTGAAGATGAGAGAAATTATTTTTTGTAGTATAAAGAAGTGTGGATGATGTGTTTATTTATAGTGTAAAAATATAGCCGTTGTATATTTTATATATTTTTTTTTACCGTTTATAACCGTTACATATATAGCCGTTATATATATATATATAATTTTTTTTAATAAAAAGAATAATTAAAGAAATAAATTACATCGACATACTTGTAAAAATATTAGTGAATTTTAAATAAATTAGTAAATAAAAGAAAGAAAAATAATATGCATAAATAAATGTTAGTATACATAAATGAAAGTTAGTATGTATAAATAAATGTTAGTAACATAAATAAATGTTAGATGCGATAAAATTAAATATTAGTTTGCATAATTAAAGTTAGTAAGCATAAGTAAAAGTTAGAATGTAAATGTTAGCATAAACATAAGTAAAAGTTAGAATACATAAATGTGAATCATAGTTTGCATAAATTAAAAGGGTTAGTAAACATAAGAATAAAATTAGTACAATAATAAATGTAAGTATATTAGTAGTCCCAAGATTAGTAGTCCAAATGTCATAATAATGTCCTTGATTAAATGTGTTTGGTTTCATTTAATTTATTATTATATTATAACTTATTGTTATAAGAAATGTTTACCTTAAGTAATTAACTTGATTAAGTAAATGTACCTTGTGATTGAGTTGATCTTCCTTGATTAAGACTTTCGTGCTGATAACGTGTTATAAATTAACTTTAATTAAGGCACTATTAGCAATTGATCAAAGAACTTGAAGATTATAAAAGTAAGAAACAAGACTAGGATGGAGAGGATTTAAATCACTTATGCAAGTGTATTATGAGGTGCATTTTTACATCTTCACATACATTGGTATTTATACTAAATTTATTACCCATGAACCCATACTTGGTGAGTAATACAACATATGTATTTGGGTAAAACATTAATTGGATTAGACAAGAAATCTTGACTAATTGATCATCCAACTAGTAGCATAGTTTATCTACATTATTGCATATGTAGATATATTCATATTATAACAGATAATTAATTTTTAAAAAATAAAGGGAGAAGTGAGTGGATGAGAGATTATTTTTATAATGTGAAAGTGAAATAATGAGTCATGGCAAGCAAAGAAGGTTGAAAAGGTGGAATCTTTGTCTAGAAAATAACACATCTTTACATGCCTTCCATGGGACAAAGTTTTTTTGACATCATTTTTTGTTTTTTAATATGTACTTCCTAATATATTGATGTATTTTATTTAAATACTGATATAAATGTACGATAATAATTTGAGTTCTTCATTGTTCTGATTTGAACCATCAAAATTATTGTTTTAAAACCGATCTTTTTGACATCATTGTTAGCTATATTAGACCGGTGCCAATAGTTTGGCAAACTGATACCGTTAGTTGTTGCCAAATCAGCGCCACGTCAGCTCACTCTCCAACAGACATTAAACTGACGTACTCATGCCAACAATACCACTTTCCTTTAATTTTTTGAGACCCACCATTACAAAACACACACACACACAAATACCCCTTTGGGCCCACCCACCAATCGGCGCATCCTCTCCTCCCCGTCTCCAAAGCGGCTGCATATAAACTGGCGGAAGACTGACGGAAGCCATGCCAATGGTGGCGGAAAACTGGCGGAAACCGGCTGCCAACCGGCGTAAGCCGTTGGCAGTGGTCTTATTTACTATAATTAGGGGTGCCCAAAGGGTTGACCCGACCCGACCCTAACCCGAACCCGATTACGCTTATCGGGTCGGGTCTATTCGGATTCCATGTTATTATCGGGTTTTTTAAACCCGACCCGACCAACCCGATTCGTTATCGGGTCGGGTTTCGGGTTACAATTTCTTACCTTTGTCGGGTTCGGGTTGACCCGATTAGACCCGGTTAAAGTTTAAGTATTTTATTTCCTATAAAAATTAACATAGTTTTACTATTAAATCAATTAATTATCAAATTATATGATAAAGTATTCAATAAAAATTAATTAACAATTAAAAGTGTTAAATAAATACTCATAAAATTCAATATATTAAATAATTTCTATAGTTTTTACCAAAAATTCCTAATTCAAGTGTAACCCGACCAACCCGATCGGGTCAACTCGACAAACCCGAACCCGACAAACCCGAATCCTTATCGGGTCGGGTTTCGGGTTAAAATTTTTATCCTCAAACCCGACAGACCCGACCCGATAAGAGCCGGGTCGGATTGACCCTTTGGGCACCCCTAACTATAATAATAATTCAATAAGTGGATTGGCGGATTGGGTGTCATTGTCACTTTAAAAGATATCAGTGAAGATTCGTACAGTAAGTTCCCTAAAAATGTAAGGTCCAGTTTGACATCCAGATCTTAGTCGAGGGGTGAAAGTGAAATTATCCGAAGCTTCTAAATTAATATACTCCTATTTCTTTGTAAAAGGGACGTAGAATACGATGTCCGAACACAAGGGGGCGGCAAAGCATCCAAAAACAGTAGCACACGATCGAACCCCCTCATCCACGCATGCTTGCGGAGACACGGAGCCGTTCCTGCCCACACCTTTGGAACACCACCACCACACACACATATATCTCAACCTCAAAACTTAACCATGGTTACTTTACTTCCCAACCCAACCACACCAACTATTTTGCAATCGACTACCCAAATAAGTTTTTGTTGCATCTTTCAAACTTTAATGAGTAAAATTTATTTTTAATGAGTGTTTTTCTTTCTATAATGAAATTCTGCATTTTATAATAGTCATTGTAATATTTTACATATTAGTTTTTGGGTTTTGTTAATGATAATTTTATGTGTTGTATTTTAAAAATTATTACAAGTATAAAAAATTTGCACTTTAATAATGGAATGATAATTACTAAAACGAGTTGGTTATAATTGATGTACAAATCATGATACACTTCTTAAATAACAACAACTTGTTGTTATTATTTTCCTAATTTTTTTTGGACAACTTTAATTTACATACTAGTTGTTACAAGTTAAACTTTGTGTACTATTTGGGTTATTATGTAACATTCAAAATTTTATGTAAAATCAAATTGTGTAAAACAACCCAAATTGTGTAAAATCATTTTTAAGGATTTAAATGTAAAACAAAAGTATGATAATGACTAATATGACATAAAAAAGATATGTTAGTATTTTTAAGTAGAAAAGAAAAACTAAATCGAAAATGCATGTTGCATGCATAGATCATCAATGATTCTATGATATTGTTCTATAGGAAATTATTTTTATATTCTTATTAAACATTTTAACAATTGACTATTGGTATTTTTGGGGGATTGAATTTTTAGTTGAGCTATTGTATATTAAAATAATTATCTTCAAAACACGTTTTACAAACATTGGATATTTTGTAAATTGTTTTACTCAAACATAAAAACTTGTTACAACTTTGGTAATAAGAGGACACGTGATGTGGTGCTATAGGTAATACCAACGACCTATAAGGCCTCTCCCAACCCTTTCCCATCACTAAACCCATCACTAGCGCCACGTCATCGCATCCTTACTGACCTGCTACTGACACGTTCGTGCCAACCCTACCCATCACTAACCCATCACTAAACCCATCCTTTCCACATCATCATTTCCACATCACCATTTTAATTAATAAAAAAACACATTATATTAAATAAAAAAACATTACATTAAATAAAAAAAACATTACATTAATTAAAAAAAATTACATTAAATTATAAAAAGACATTAAAATTAAAAAAAAAACATTAAACTTAAAAAAAAACATTAGACCTAAGAAAATAAAAACATTAGACATAAAAAAAACATTAAACTTTAAAAAAAAAACTACTCGTCGTCCTCGTCTTCCTCTTCTCCCTCATCGGATGAGTCCGGTTCGGCGTATTTGTCCAATAAACTCCGGCGATATTTTAAAACCGCTTTTCGCTCTCTTCGGCTCAAATTATCAGGAACCGAACAATGAAGGACTCTGAAAGCATCCGATATCTTTTCCTCCACGGTCGCTTCTTTGATAGTCTTCAAAGTGTCGGCTTGCAGTATGGCGTTCTCACATATACGGTCACGAGTTTCGTCACTTGAATACCGTGACGAAGTCGCATCCGAGGAACTTGCCGTACGCCGGCTAACGTTACGACCGATTGGTCGACGGATCGGGTCGTCACGGAATAGACCTTCCAGATTTTCGGGAGGGAGCGGGTTGGGGTTGTCATCGCCAAGGTTCACCGGGTTGGGCACGGGAGTGGGTTGGGGATTCATGACGTTGTAATCTACCCAAAACTTGGGGTAATCTTTTAGTTCCTGCCAACACAGTTCGTACAAAAAGTTCATCCGGTTGTTGTTGTCATAAAATTGTTGTTTTGCGGCGTTGATCATGTCTTGGTCACCGGCCCCACTTTGTCGATTTGACTCGAACCGTTTATAGATTTCCCCAAACTTCCGAACATCCATTTTTATCTTGTTCCATTTCCCTTGGAGTTGACTTCTGGTGCGTTTTGTATCAACTATTGAGTTGTACTCGGCTTCAATCTGGCCCCAAAGTCGATCACCGGGTTGTGAGTTCCCGTGTTCTGCGGATTCTGAAGCATTTATCCACCGCTGGGATAAAATAACAGCCTCCTGGATGGACCACTTCTTTACCGTACCAGGCTCCCTAACCGCTGGTGTAGCTCTTCTTCTTCTTCCCGTTCCCCTGCTTGGTTCGACCGGGTCGGGAACCGCTTGTGGGCCCTGTGCTTCGGCTTCCTCTTCGGGCGGGGATTCGGGTTGATAGCCAGAACCCGAACCCGAACCGGGATGATAACCGGAGCCATAGAAACCGGGGTGGAAACCGTGTTGGTAACCGGGTTGGTAACCGGGTTGGTAACCGGGTTGATAACCCGGTTGATAACCCGGTTGATAACCGGGTTGATAACCGGGTTGAACCGCGCCTTGGTTCGAGAAACCGCCGGGGGTGGATTGGAACGGCATAAAACCCGAACCCGAACCAGATGCGACGTTGCTCGGGCTGGGCTGGCTAGTCTGTCCAGCATTTGACGAATATGCTGGTGACGGGATACGGGTGTTTAACAAATTTTGGAAGTGATCATTTGACGCAGAGGAGTTTGATCTACGACTCATGATGAAAATCTGGAAAATAGGTAATGAAGGTAATGAAGAAGTGGGAGAAGTGGTGTAAAATTATGAATGTGAGGGTGTTGTATTTATAGGTAAAAAATAGGATAAAGGAAAAAAAAAAACAAAAATTAAATTTTGAATTTAATTTATACGCTCCCTCGATCCTCGCCACACCCCCGACGGCTTCTCTATCCCGTCGAAAACACGACGTGTACATGACGACGCCGGCCACGACGGCTCGGTGCCAACGCCGTCGTGGCTCGACGCAAGCTCGACGCCCCCCGACGGATAGCGTTGGCAGCGGTCTAACAATCATCATACAATACTGTTTTTATCTCCATAGCTCTGTAATATGTCATTCGCCATTATCATATGTGTTATTATTTTATTTTATTTTTCAAATTATGAATGGACGATGATGTTTTTTAATAAACAGTTATTTTTCTCTCGAATCATGTGTATATTTTTTTTAGGCATGTAAATTAATTTAGTTATGTCATTTTTCCATGAAATTTGTTTTTTCAATAGAATGTGATATTTAAATCATAATTTTTTTTTATTATACTATATAAATTTCAAAGTAATCATATGAAAAAATAGGTTGTGATATAAAGTATAAATAAATTTTTTTGTGTGTTAAATATAACCTTTTTTTTGTATGAACTTTGGTCCACCAACAAATGACCCAATAATTCCCAAACTTCATAGTCTCTCTATCTCTATATATATCCCTTTCCCACCCCTCATATATTCCACATACTTCTTCCCCACTTTTCATCAGTAATCCTTCTGCAAATCAGCAGAATAATACAAAGTTGTTATATCTTCACCGTCATCATCATCATCATCAACAGCAGCAGGAGATATCAAAATCATGAGTTGCAATGGCTGTCGCGTTCTTCGAAAAGGTTGCAATGATAATTGCATTCTAAGACACAGTCTCTACGGGATCTCTACTCCCCAAGCTCAATCCAACGCCACCGTCTTCGTCGCTAAATTCTTCGGCCGTGCCGGTCTTATGTCCTTCCTCTCCTCCGTACCTGAATCTAAACGGCCTGGTAATTGCTATCGATTTCACCGATCACTCTGTTACCAGATTTCACGAAATTGATTGTTTTTGTTTTTGTGATTCAGCTTTATTTCAGTCTCTACTGTTTGAAGCTTGTGGTCGGACGGTGAATCCGGTGAACGGAGCAGTCGGATTACTCTGGACTGGAAACTGGCATGTGTGCCAGTCAGCCGTCGAGACGGTACTCCGAGGTGGAAGCATACGTGCGATGCCGGAGCTGTTTTCCGTCGGATCTACACCGGTGATGACGGAAAACGACGATACATCAGAAGCTATTAACTGTAACTTCGATGTATCCAAACCGAGGCCGGAAGACCTAAACCTTGAGCTAACTTCCTCCGGCGATGGCAAACATAGTAATCAGAGGATGACGGAGAAGTGGAGATCAGTAACAGCGTCGGATGCATCTGAAACGACGACGTTGGAGTCCACTTGCAGCGAAACAAAGCTTTTGAGACTCTTTCTATGAAGCATCCAGCGAAACAACGACGTAGCTAACTGCTTATCAGTTTAGTTTCATAGTCTAATTATTCACTTTTTCACAGATTTTATCTTCTTTTTGTGTTTTTTGATCGGCAAAGAAATGAGAATGAAGTATGAGAATGAGATGTTGCAGGATAAAATATAATATTAATTAATATATATTAAAAAAAAAAACAGTCTATGATGTTATCCTACTATTAACATTCTTACAAGTTACAAATATGTCGTTACGAAAAATTGTATGTAATGTATTAAATCTTTCTATTTTAGCATTTTAATTATAAAATGGTTGAGATATAAAATCCACTAATTTGTTTTCATAATTTTATTACTATTTCCGTCTTAAAATTATTGTCCATAAATAAAACTCACACAATTTAAAAAGTGTATTTATTATACTGTGTAACTAATACAATTCTATCTTTACCACAAAATTATGTTTAGATAGGTGGAATTTTCAAATGAACAATAATTTGGGACATATTAAAAAAGGAAATATAGATAAAGAAATTGGAATAAAGAAAGTATATTATTCTGCTGTTCGTATTGATCAAATTAATAAAAAAATAAAAATATTTATTAGAAAGCAAAATCATATTAATGAGACCAATGAACAATTTCTTTCATTAAATAAATAAATGGGTAATAGATGAGGGGTGGAACTGTAAATTTCAGGAAAGGAAGAAGCTAATTGGCAAGTGATTTAGGGTTAGATGAAATTTGATTGGCTATTGCATCCGTGCATGTCCAATTTAGTTAGACCGGTGCCAACGGTCTGCCGGTTGGGCACCGTCGGTTGGCCCCCGGGTCCGGCACCGTTGGCACGGGCCGTCGGTTCATCCGCCGGTTTGGCACCAGTTGCTTTGGAGAAGGGAAAAGGGACGGAGGGAGGGGCGTGCATGTGGGGCCCGCCGTACCTTTCAACCAATAAAAAAAAAGTTTTTTTTTTTTAAACGGTAATAATTCGAAATGGTGGGGCCCAAATTTGGTGAAGTGACAGAGTGCTGTTTGCATGAGTACGTCAGTTTAGTGTTAGTTAGTTTGTATGCTGACGTGGCGTTGAGTTGACAGTAACTGACGGCGTCAGTTGCCGTCACCATTGGCACCGGTCTTGTGCGGATGAGATACAGAATATAAAATATGATTGTGGTGTAAAGGGGCCCAAATGTTGCAATATCCATTCATGGATGGTGGTGGGGAGGTTAAAGGATGGTTAGCATCAGCAAAAGAAAAAACAAGAGTGTGAGTCAATTTGACCAAACACATGGGCCCATTTTCCTTATGCCTTCCAACTGTTGTGTGTTGCTGCATATGCCCAACTTGCCATATGGTGGGTCCCATTTTCTATTTTTACTAATGTTTAATTCCAAATTAAGCCGTCTAAACAGACCGTATTCTCATCTAGCATAAACATACAACTTTTGTTTCACGCTAATTTACATTTTGGATATCGATGTCGTATAATTTTCCCATCAATTGTCCCGATTTACATCGAAAAACAGCCTCTCAATTTATGCGTAAAAATATAATTGTTTATATATTACCTCTTTTACCATATTTTGGCAAAATTATGTATTATTGTTATTATTACTTAAACGTACAATTTTACCTAAATATAGATGGGAAGAAGTTAAGAAAAAAATTAGATTAATATCACGAATATGGAAATTTAAATTGGAATCTTGCTAGGAAAAACTTCACATATATTTTTTAAAGGTTTGTTAACCATTGCTCTAAAAGCAATGATTAAAGATAGTTTATAAATGATTAATGTATAATTAAATAAGCATAACTAGCTAAAGGGGAATTAATAAAATTCATGAGAATGGTTTTTATTAGTTAACAATTGTTAAAAATTGTTACCATTGTTATATAGAAAGCATATGTCACCTTTCAAAATTGTTAACATAGAAAACTATATATCCCCTTGCTGCGTGGTCAACCACTGCAAAGGTTTAGGATCTAAATGGATTAGACATGAATCCTACGTAATTATACCTTCAAATAAAAATAATATGTTTGTGCCTCATAGACTACATTCCCAAATATACGGGAGTGATACTCTAACATCCCTATATACGAGAGTGATACCGGTAATGATTCCTAAATAGACTGGATGATAACCATATATACAGGTACCGTACCCATATATATGAAAATGATATCCAATAATGATTCCCATATATTTGAGAATGATTCCCAAATATATGGAATCACTCAAACCCAAGGAAGGAGGTGTTTCAATCTCACTACTATTTTGTCGGACAGAATAGGTAAATCTATATTCATATCCATTAGTCCCAAGTAATGCAGCAGGTTAATTAATATTTAAATTTAAATATGTAACTAGAAAAATGAAGATTTGGACAAGTATATATGTTTTCTTGATAAAAATTAAAAGCAGAATACCAAACCCACGAACCTGAATTTAGAAAGAACTAAAAAGACAAAAGCATTAATTAGAAATTAGAAAGCTTCAATATTTTCACAATATGATTGTTGACACTTAACCAAACATCAAAAGATGATTGCAACAACTTTACAGAATATATCACACGCAATAAGAACTTAAACCACCTTTGTTTCCTCCTTACCACCCACTCTCTTTTCCTCTTCTTCGGCTTTAAGCCATGCAGCCTATTTCAAAACATAAAAATAAAAGAACATTTTTATCAAAATCAAGAATCAAAAACAAAAATGTTAATAAAATGAAATGAAAGTTACCTTTTCTCTCTGAAGCCTAGAGACAGTTGGACGTATAGAATTCCCAAAACTCATACCTCCCCATGCTTCTTGCATTTCTCTTTCTCTTGCTTCTCTTCTAGCAATTATTGGGTTCTTAATCTCGTTCTCTACCGCCACATCAGCAACAGTGGTCCCCACTTTTTCCCTCTCGATCCTTGACTTATGTTTGACCAAAACTTGGTCCAAACTCCCTAAATCTGACTTTATTACATCTTTTCTTTTCATCATGCCTACTTCCTCCTCCTTATTCTCCCCAAAAGCCAGTTTCTCTTTCTCGAGTCTTGAAACATGTTTTATCAAAACACTATCCAAACTCCCGACATCGGTTACTAATCCAACTTTTGTGCTCCTTTTTTCTTTATTAAAGTCGACATTTTCTTTTTCTTTTTCCTTTTTTGCTTCTTGCACCTCTCGTTCTAACCGCGACACACGTTTCACCAAAACATCGCCTAACCCCGGTACTAAATCTTGTTTCACTCTTTCATTTTTCTTCACTTTTGGTGCGTATTCGTTTTCGTCTTTTCTTTTAATTTCTTCAATCTCTTTCTCAAGCTTTGAAGTGTGCTTAGTCAGCACACTTCCTAAACCAGGAACACCAACCGCCACCTCAGCCTCTTTTGAAATCTTGTTATCTTTATCAGACATCTCTTTAGCTCTAGCGTTTCTTGCATCTTGTATATCCTTTTCAAGTCTGGTCAAGCGTTTGACCAGAAACTTGTCAAGACTCGGGATTTCTTCTTTCAAAGAAACACTCCCACCATTTTCAGCTTCTTTTAAAGCCGCATTTAAACCACATGTTGCAACTATAGTTGCTAAAGAAGCAAGATTTTCTTCATTTAAACACCTTAATCTTTCCAACATCATATCCACAAGGTTTTCCCTTTCTGGGATTTTATGGGATTTTGATTCCAAATCAAACCCAAGTTCTGATTCACATAAATCTTTAAACTTTTCATCTGAATCCGGATTCTGACCACTTATTTTCAAGATTTCTTGTTTGCCTATTGGGATATTATGAGTTTTTGATTCAAGATCAGACCCAGTTTTCGATTCACATAAATCTTCAAACTTTTCATCTGAATCGGGATTCTGACCACTTTTTATCAAGATTTCTTGTTTGCCTATTGGGATATTATGGGTTTTTGATTCAAGATCAGACCCAGTTTCCGATTCACACAAATCTTGATACTTTTCATCTAAATCGGGATTCTGGCTTATTTTTTTCAAGATTTCTTTAAATTCTTGCTTGCCTATAGATTTATCACAAGTTGAGAGCTTCACAAATGCAGCTTTGACAGCAGCTGCCACTTGTTTATCAACTTCAAATGCAGTATGAAAAGACGTTGTAACTGTATGTGTATTACCATTTAATGTTTCTATTTTGTAATGTTTTCTAGGGTGATCTTGTATATCATACATGATAACACCTATTTCTTTTGCAGATTCAAAAGCATCAGTAGCACTTTTTTCCGCTTTCACCAGAATTTCTTCAGCTTCTTTACTCTCAATTCTGTCACAACAAAATTTTATTATATAAAAGAACACAATAAATTGTAAAATTAATTAAATATAATTAGTTACCTGGCTGCCTTAAGTATTCGACACCAAGATGCTTCTATTAATGCAGATTTTCGAGCTTCAATTGCCTTTTGAGCAGCTTCTTTGACTGCTATTTTTTCTTTAAGTACTTTTGAAAAATGGGGATTTGTGTCATGGAGAGTTTCGTCTAGAGTTAAGTTCATACCATCTACTTCCTGAGATAAATATGTTAATAATTTATTAATAACATGTGGTTTATTTTTATTGGATTAAAGAGTGAATATGTTTGCTGAATTACCTGAAGTAATTTTAATTTTCTTTTTAGGTATGAATCCACTTTCTTGCGTGGAAACCAGTTGAGAGGTGAAGTTCTACGACGAGTTGGTTTTTTAATCATTCTGCTAAGAGGATGGGGGCTTGATGGATTTCCTTCTTTTGATGCTTTATTCTGTATTTTTATTCCATATTATGAGAATAAAATTAACAATATTATGAGAATAAAATAGAGAAGCAAGACATGATAAGGTAATGTAACCACTAACAACCAAATTGTTCATGATGTCATTGGTCTTTTTCTATCATAAAAAATCATGGAATTTTTCAACTGGTTACAAGTATATAATATTTGAGATTGCTATGTACAATTCACAAGTTTTTTATCACAGCATTTGAGAATCTCAAATACACAACGTATATCTTTGGTGATTCTGTTGGAAAAACACACACTGCATTCTTAGATTTTTAAAATACCGGTAAATCAACAGCATCCATGCCAAATACATTGTCACTAAACATAAAATTAGGGCAAAACATAAGTTCCTAAAGCAATAGTCAGCCACTAGGGATTGAAAGGCCCTAATCGAAAGAGATAGATCTAAAAAAAACCCCAAAATCGATAGATTAGGGTTTGATCTCGATAATTTGAACAGAATCTAAAAATCAGAAGCAAACGAACGGAACAAATGAAGAGATTAAATAAATAGCAAGAATTACAGAGAGATAGATACCTTTGAAGGCTTAGAAGTTGAAGGCAAAGAGTCATTAGGGTTTACGTCTGAATCAACGGAGCTTTGACTGACTTGCTTTTCGATACAACCAAGATCCAAGCACAAATCCATATTCTTCAATTATACTGATGATGAAAGGATCAAATGTTATTAAAATGAAACTAATTCGTTGAATTCGGAAGTCTATGAAGCTTAGAAGTTAGAATATGGTGTGATGTTGGAGAAGAACAAGCAGAAGTAGGCGTATTTTTTTCTTTTTCTTTTTTTAAATAAATGAAAGTATCCGTTGCAATTGTTTCATAACGGCTCAAAATATGAGATTAGGATAATGATTGTATGGAACAGCGGTGCAGGGTTCTTACTATGTTCTCAAAAACGACTGCCTTTCATTTTTGAGGCAACTGGTCTGGGCTTGATGGTTGTAAGCCCAAATTAATTATCAGAAACTTTCTTTTTACAATTAGTTTTTTTAAACATCTACTACTCCTATATGTTCCCGATGTAACTTAAATTTATAATTTATAGGTCATGAATAACATCTTATTCTTTTATAGTTTTTTCTTTTTACAATTAGTGACGACTGAAGACAGTTCTTTTTTAAACAAAGAGACTATATGCTCGATTCATAGAGATTTACATGTTCGATTCATTTATGGGTAAATATTTACCAAATGACCATATATGGGTGCGTCCTGATGCGTATTTGGTCGTTCAGTCGACCACAGCCAGTCACCAAATTTTCAAAAGGAGGTGATTTTTTCAAAGGGAATGAGTTTGATCGTCGGCTACATGAGTCTGGTACATGAAACATGCACGCACCCATCTATCGCAAAGTGTACAATTTTGTCTAATTTATATGAATTTCATAAATTTAGATAGTTCAAATATTAATACCATTTTGTATTAAAATAATGTTTTAATACATTATCGTTATTTCAAATCAGAACTTGAGAATTGAAATGAAATATATGACTATGTTTTTTATTCCTTCAAAATGAATGATGAACAAGCAAAGTTATTTTTTGAAAAAACTATAAAGGTGGAACATTTACTTTTATGAATATGATGTAATTAATCTGACTATTTGATTCTCTACAAAAGTATAAATGAATGATCTATAATCGAAGCTCATTTGTCCGTAACCAATGTGTACTAACATGAAAAGCAATTTTTTTTTAATCTTTTTTTTTTTAAGTATGTATAGTCATAGGTAGTTAAATGATGAGTGAGTTCGATCAGATTAAAACCCGTAAACTTTAATACGGGCCAAAAAAGTTGGGACAGATTGACTTGACAAATATTGTGTTTTTTTTTAAAGTGTATTATTGGGTTGAATTTGAATAAAAAAAAAGTATAATAGTTATATAAAACTTTTAAGGTTAATTACTAAAATTGTGCCAGTGTGTTTTTCCCTAAATTTTTTTTAGTGTTTTTTTGTCTATATACTTTTGTTTTTTCATTTATTTCGTCATTTTTCATCTAAATATATTAAAATACTCGTATTTTTATCCATCTCATTTTTTTATTCATTTCTTTTCCGGTCATCTTATCCAGCGATTTTAACGGCCTCGACTTCACCGGCCATATGCAAACCGTCTTCTCGGGCACACAACTAGTCTTATATGTTTCTTCTCTCTCCTCTCCACCTCTCCATCTTTGGGGGAAGTTGCCAATAATGAGAGACTCCCCATTTTTTATTTACAACAAAGCCTTGTTATAAATGGTAATTTTGTGAAAAGTTACAGAGAATTCCCATTTTAAACTCTTTTTTGGAAACAACAAATGAAATAACGAAAGCCTACTCGCAATTTTTCAACGAACATCCCGAGTTCGAGCTCCGCATAAGCGGGCAAACCCAGCCCCCAAAGGGATATCCAAGGAAAATTCCCCATATGTGCCCGTGTGAGGTGTGAGTAAAATTACGCTAATGCAACGCTCCCAAAAGGATTCGTACTCACGACCTGCAGCCCACATGGGTATAAACCCAGTGCCTCAGACCAGCTAGGCTGGCCAAAAGTTTGAGCTTGTGAAAGATGTAATAAATTACTCACCAAGGATATCGTACGGCTTAAATTAGCACATTCTTTGAGTAGTTTCTTACATATAATCATTTTTAAAACAAACATTATGTGTTGTGGAGAAGAGAGATAAGTTTGGGAGGAGAAGACGAGTTGTGGCCCAAGAAGACGAGGTCGTTGTAAGTTTCCAAAGAGGATAACCGGTAAAAGAAAAATATATTAAAAATTAGACCAATTAAAATAAGAGTATTTTGATTTATTCTGGTCAATTAATTATGTGGAAAATGAGAAATAAAAATTTTAACAAAAAAGTAAAAAAAAAAAACGGTTTAGAGTCAATAACTCTGAATCCAAAATACAATAGAAACAATATATGTACTTTACTCAACCGTATTACAGAGTAAAACATTGAAAAACGTATGAACATATATGAATACATCTTGTACAATTTTCGACGGTACCACACATTTAACATCTATTTATCCTGGCCTTTAATTTATCAATTTAATGTGTTTATAGACATAATATTATCCGAATTAACAAACTTAGTCACATATGAGTTGCAAATATTGACATCTTCATTACGTACACACGAATTTTATGTCTCCCAATATAAAAGGCATAGACATTACTTATATTCCTTAACTTTAATCCATTCAAAAGGGTGTAGAAATAGAATACAAGGGGAATTTACATGTTTCTTTTCATGTGCCAAATTCTTGAATTTATGGGATTAAAATAAAGAGCGAGAGAATATGTTCTTCATATCTTTCATTCATTCAATTCATCCGTACACTATTTCCTCCATAAAAGGAGGTTCAACATCTTTAATCATCCATAACAATTCAAGCATACTCGACATACAGGTTTTATCATAGATCAGTTTCCGTCCTTTCGAACGTACAATGACGAGAAGCTGTCTTGCAACGTCCTTAAACACTTTTCTCATTAGGTTGAGCCCTCGTTACATCTTTTTGTCATGCTTGGTTTAATTCGCCATTAAATACTAATGTGAAATCATTTTTAGGAGATGATTCTGACACCATTAATATTACTTCTTTCACCACAACTTTTATTTTAATATACTGTATTGTAAAGTTTACTATAGTAAATGTATATTTTGTGTCATATATATACTCACCTTTTTCTACTCATATATATCATTTTTAGTACATGTGGTTGGTTTATCAATTTTAAACTCGTAAGTTTTAATGGGTATGTTAAAACATCGGCGAGTAACCACATGTAGGAATGTTTTCCTTAATATAATTATATAACAAACTAAGTTTTGGTTGTAACACACACAGGAAGAGTAGTACCATAACTCCCAAAGCGATTCTTGGACGTTGTATGAGCAAGGTGGCTACATGGAGTGAATGTTATGATGGTGAACAAGAAGTACAATCATTTAAGCATGAGGTACTACGACAGGATAAAGAATACAAAGAAGATGAAGAAAGCTGCTGGATTCCAGATCCTCGTACAGGAATATATTACCCGAAAGGTCATGAATGGGTGATGAAAGACGTTCCTGATGGCGCTGCACGTTTCGCTTTTAGTTATTGGCTCAGGGATAGTGATATTCATGGAGTTTGATTGTTTATAGCCTAATAGCTAGATTAATACTGTTTTATACTAAGATATAGTTTTTCAGTTAAAAATAAAATTATAGTTTTTGTAACGATAATAAAATATTACAACTCAAATGTACATTTTAGAGTGTGTGTGTAAATCAATCTTAAGGTCAACCTTAAATCTGTCAATGACTCAATGTAAACATGAGATTGTAATATACCACGAGTCTATAAACCTTGTGAGATTGGTTATGGAAAACGAAATACGATTTTCAGGTTTTTATGTATATCATATTTGTGGAGAATATTAGTTCCATGACATTCTATAACCAATGTTCGAACCTGATTTTTGCTATGACAATAATGTTAGTATTTATGATACATTAATTATGTAAATTGTACATACATATCAAAAAAGCTAAAAAAATATAAAATAAATAAAAAAAATTAAATTAGGTCTCATACTTAATTACTATCATGAGGTATTTTCTTATAAAAAAATTAGGCTGTAGTTGGTACAGTCATAAGTTTTTCCTGATTCGTTCTTTCTCTCTAAAACTTATTTTTCAAATAAGTTTATAGTAAGTCCCATAACTTCTAAAAACATATGCGTATTATATTACTTATCTTTTTTTTTTCTGCAAAAACCATTTCTTTCTGGTTCAATCATGTTTTATGTCCAATCATTCGATTCTGATCATGCTATAACCATCAATCTAACCATCTCATTCCAACCGACTACCTTCCAATTTTTCGGTTCAACCGGGTTTTTAAAATATTGCTTATAAAAGGTTAGGCTTCACCTCTAAGATTTCAAATATTAATAAAACAAAATCATCAATTAAAGTATTTTAACCCTTTCTCTAATCCTAACTGGCTAAATCAGTTAGAATATATTGATACGGAGAGGAAATTCTCATAGAAATATTAATCGGGCCCTGTTAATAATATACTGACCTATGATAGCTCGTACTCGAATAAATTTCCCAACATGGCCCCTCGTGAAAAAAGGTGCCTTTGAAAGTTAAAATGTCCAAGCAACATAAATATCAATATTCCCAATCAGTATCATCTTCTAATGCAACTTTGTCAAAATCAAACTTCCTAATCACTCAATTAACATAGTTTAAACTGACTTTGTTCACTCACAAGTAAGAATTTTATCATTAGATAGATTGTACATACAACAATTTTGTATTGTAATATGTTTGTTTCTTACTTCCATCTGTTATGTATAAGGTTGTTGCATATTACATAGTGATATTACGTCGGTTTAGGTAGATATGCATGTGTCATCATTGCATATTAGGCTCCTAAAGTTGAAATTTTTAGAGATATGTAAAATAAATGATTAATTAACATTGCGACAATTGGTCTCTCGACTTTTATTTGGCACAAAAATTGTCTTTTCTTTTAATATCACGGAAGTCACTAAATGGATTTAGCGCCCGACCCGAAAGTCACCAAATCCAGTTTTTAGGCTTATTTTTGTATGGCTGGTTTATAAGAGGAAAAATTATTTTTTTCATCGTTTTAGCCTTTTAGGCCTATTTTATACCATTATAAACCTGAACCGAACAAAAAGAAGATTGAACCCAAAAAAATCAGACTTTTTAGAAAACCAAACGAATGGTTTCTATTGTTTTAAGAGCAGCTTTTTTGGTCTGGGTTGGTAAAAACCTACCAACCTGACCCATGTCCAAATATTTTGATGAAAAGTTACTGTCTTTAATTAAGTAAATAGGCAATTGAGAAAAATACAGGTGTGTACAATATGTCACAATTCATAGATGTAGGTAAATGTTTGAGTAAACTACACATATATGCTCCTTCATTTATTTGTTTTAAGAGTAAATTACATGTATAGTCATTTAGGTTTGGTCAAAATTACCTCTGCATTCGTTTTATTTCTGAAATTATATACCTATAAACCTTTGTATTAGAAATTGTAGCCATAGGGGAGTTATGAAGACTATATATGCAATTTTGACCCAATCTAAATGATAACATGTGTAATTTACTATAAAAATGTTATAAGTATAAATCTTGATTATTTGGGCTTTGGGGATCCAGAAAGTATAGCCCACAATCAATGGAGGCCCGGACTCAGGTCCAGTTTTGAAGCAGATTAGTGAATGTTGATTACCGAAGCTCAACAAGGTTTGTTTGTTAAATAAAAAAAGTTAAATAAAAAAAGTCAAAAAGAAAATTAATTTTCTTACATGTTCCATGTGAAACTAGCGGGGTACCCGCGCAATGCGGCGGCGGTTACCCAGAAACCATATTTCGTGGCGAGCAAGTGTTGTTCGTTTACACGGTAATAATTATTGCTAAAAATAAATAATTAAAAGGAAATGTGGATTTTGGTAAGAGTTGATGATTTACAGCGTCGTATATGTAATGTTATTGGGTAAAATGGTTTTCGAGTAACAGACTTTTGTTATTAAGTGTGGGTGGTGTTACCAAAGTGTAATGTATAGCAAGTGGTTAACACATAGTCATAAGGTAGGAGAGGTCTTGGGTTCGAATCTTATTAGACGTGATTTTTTTTAAGGTAGAGAACTAACTAACAAAAGTGGAAAGGTTCTTAAAATCAAGTTTAAGGAGCTCCTTAAACTTGTCTAATGGGGTAGGCCTAAATGCTTTATATAGTAGTAAGATGTAATGTTATTGGGTAAAATGGTTTTCGAGTAACAGACTTTTGTTATTAAGTGTGGGTGGTGTTACCAAAGTGTAATGTATAGCAAGTGGTTAACACATAGTCATAAGTTAGGAGAGGTCTTGGGTTCGAATCTTATTAGCCGCGATTTATTTTTTTTAAGGTAAAGAACTAACTAACAAAAGTGTAAACTTACCTGATGGGATAGACCTAAATGTTTATATAGTATTAAGATAACTGAAATTTTCCTTCAAATCAACTTTACCAAAATCTGAAAACTTTTTCACCTTTTCGATGATCTACAAAATCATCACTACGATACTCAATCTTCATAGGTACACTTTCAAATTCAAATCTATTCACGTATCTGTGTGATATTATGATGCGAATTTCTTATAAATTGATACGAATCTGATCGTGATCGCTTAATTAGGAGCTTCTAGTCGAATGACGAGTGCTTCGAAACTATTTCACAGCAGGAGGATTTGTTTTGGTGCTCGTGACATCGCCGTCGACGATACACAGCCAGATTTCTCGCCAGCTGAAGGAAATTCCTACCGCCGGACCACCACCGACCGTCGCCATCACCACCGCAACAATCGCCTGGATCTCGGTGGCTGTAACCCTCCCCCTCGCCGTTTTAACCGTCATCGCCTCTCGGTACTGCCAAAATTATCCCTTATTTTATCTATTATATCTCATGATATGTAACGGTAAACACTTTAGACTCGATCGATGTTAGGTACCAATTTAGTTATTAATTTTGACCCAAAAATATCTCAAATTGAAAATCTAGTTTGCTTGAGAAAGCGACCCCAACCTTTTTTCTAGATATTGTAAAACTTCTTTATACAGTTGCACCATAACTCAATTATGCTTCAACGAATTAATCGCCCAATACTTGGATCAAATTTACAATTATAATCTTCAGGATATACCTTGTGAAGTAATTATCCCAATGCTTCATTAATTTCAACAAGATTACTGAAAGTGACCATATAACAGCATGAGTCTTGCCATTTGATCACTTTATTATATGAATTTTGTTTTCATTCATAAATCATATTGATAATTGAGAATGGTTTCTCATCAACAGGAACATGAATCAGTTCATCCGGAATATGGAAGCATCATCAATTCAGAAGATTTCAGAAGCATTCGAAGATGGGGAGCCACTGAAAATGACAGGCTTCCTGGAGTTGTATTATTAGCAAGAGAAAGATTACTTGAAAGATTAAGAGGTGTTCGTATTTCAGAAAACAGGTATATTAATATAACATTATATGTACCCTGTATCTAATTAATCATACAAATTAGAATGTAATTATCTTTTTTATGGAATTTTTCAGGGGTTCTTCGTCCAACATGATCCATCAAAGTAGTAGCTTTATTGAAACAGACAATAATCAGTTGGAAGAATCGGTCTCTGAATCCAGACAAACAGATATGCATATGATAAACCGCTTATTAACAAAGGTATTTGATGTTGAAGAAAACAGTGAAAGTTCAAGAGAGTGTAGTATATGTCTTGAAGGTTTTGAGAATGGTGAGAAGCTTATAAATCTGGATTGTATGCACAGATTCCATTCAAGCTGTTTGTTGCCTTGGGTTGAGCTTTGTGGGGCCTGCCCAAACTGTAGAAAAGACATAGATGTAACTAGTAAGTAACTAATAAACCTGTATCTGGATCACTAACTACTTTTAGGGAGTTTGATTCTCACCTGTTTGTATGTAGTGTAATGTTATAGTGTTGTTTTGATTATGAGGGAGAAATGTAATAATTAACCGTAATACGACGATGAAGAAATTTTTATATTTTGTCATTGATAGAAGGGTTCCACTTCAATTTTGTAGAATTTCAGAACAAGTGATATCGTCACCGTCTATGCAGTTGCAGAAATCAAATATGACTGAGATTTGAAATAACGTTTATCGCGGTGAGGTGTCGGTTTTTTTTATATTATGTAGAATATTAAATACATATTATATATAAAAAAAACATAGTTTAAAACATCATTAGATAGTAATATACGTGAATTATGTGTTTATAATTGATGCATTGGGAAAGTTTAGACAACTAATAATCATTTGTTTTAAGCTTTAACCTCTTCATGGCCAAATCTCGGTCATCTCGGTCAAATTTCAGCCAATTTAGGCCAAATCTCGGCGAGATTTTCGGCACCGAGATTTACTACCCATATTTTCAACCGAGATTATTTCTAGGTCCGAGATATGAGATTGACTGCCACGTCACCACCAAAGCCTCGCCATCCCATGTGGCATCTCAAAGTGGCGCAGCCACCACACCGTGTGTGGTGTGAATGAGGCTACACACGAGAGAAGTGGCGGAGGTAACGGAACAATGAGAGGAGAGAGCGTTGTTTTTTTTTAGGTATTTTGCGAGTGAGAGTATTTTAATGGGATCCAAAAGAGGTATTTTGTGTTGAATTATGAGTGAACGAGCATTTAAGAGTTTGAATGTGAAATTCTCTCAGGTGGAGAGATTATTAATATATATGATGTCATATGAATAGGGCACCAGGGGTGGTCCAAAAGGCACGAATTGGATCAATTCTGGTACTGAGTTTGAGAATATGATAACTGAGAGAATAATGTTGTAATGGCTTCACACCAGCTTTAATATCTTTTAACATACTAATTTTCTAATAATGTAGCTTTATAAACACAACTAGCAATAACTCAAACATCTTATAATCCGACACATTTGTATCTAGTACATATATAAATGACATTCACTTCACAGTCGAGCTCATTGCTCTTATATCCTCGATCAAACACATTAAATTTAGAGAGGACGAGCCCATCTCCGTTATGGCCTTTTGGGCCAAATTTACCTAATTATTTGCAAACTTCATAAACTCGTCTCGCTTGGTATCCATGACATCTCTGACTGCCTTTTCAATAATCAAACGATCAAAACTATCTTTCATGTCAATTCCAACCTTCCACACCTCTCCCACAAATCGACTATTCACTTGTTGGTCATAAAAATAAGGCAAACAAACCATTGGTACACCCTCAACTATACTTTCAATGGTCGAGTTCCACCCATTATGTGTCAAAAACCGGCCAACAGCTTGATGGGCAAGGATGTCTTCTTGCGGGCCCCAATTTACAATACACCCCATTTCTTTCGTACCCTTTAGTAGTTTACTTGGAACGTTAGATTCATCGTACCCACCGATAATTGACCCTTTACGTCTCACCCATAGAAACGGTTTCTTACTATTAACCAAACCATACCATATTTCGAGTAGTTGATCAAATGTCATGATTACAAGACTCCCG
Source organism: Calendula officinalis (assembly GCA_963853835.1). Lineage (NCBI taxonomy): Eukaryota > Viridiplantae > Streptophyta > Magnoliopsida > Asterales > Asteraceae > Calendula > Calendula officinalis. The sequence continues at coordinate 69,969,601 of OY970828.1, forward strand.
ATGCTAACATAAACAACTGATTTGAGAGGGTGGTTGATTGCACATAATCTATACCATTTGTTCACGACGTGACTTGAACCCATGATCAATAGGTCATGGGCAACACCTTATAAATTTCACTAATAGCATTAAGCTACAAATCGTGGGTTATTCACCAACTTGATGATGTGATTTAACCAAATGACTTAACATCTTTTAATTAGGGGTGAGCATTTGGGCCGAAAATACCGAATCGAACCGAAAACCAACCGAACCGAAACCGTTAACATGTTATCAGATCGGGTTCGGTTTTGAAAATTCAGCCCTACTTTTAATAATTACACAAACGACTCATGTTGTAAAACTTGTTTCTTGGTACTCGTTCATTCGACAACCATATAGCGTGTAATTGGTTCCTTGGGACAAGTACTCAGATTAGAAAATTTGGAAATTATATATGTAAGTTTCAAATACTTAAAAGTTTTAAGCGTTTTAAACGAGCCAGCAAAAAGAATAACATTAGTTCTATCTATTACATATTTAGATCACTGTTTATACCTTTTTTCTTTGTCCTTGTTTCTTAAGGTGTTCAATAAATTTCATGCCTTAGAAACAATATATTAAAACTTGAAACCGAAAATACAAATTGGATTTAATTTCGAATAAATTGAAAAATATCAAACAAAGTAAACCTCGCAACTTGAAAGTGGAACCAATGAGAAGCCATGGATGTGGGATGCAACGAATAATCTTAATAGCCCAAAAAGGTTAACACCTAAACATCACATTCACATTGATGTGTCTCATATGTCCAACCAAACATCTTCCACCAACACTGTATTGTAGCCCAAAATATCCGAAAACCAAATATCCGAATATCAAATATCAGAATTCCGGGTATTCGAAAATTCGGATATCCAACTTTAGGCTATATGAAATTCAAATATCATATCTGGATACTGTTTTTAATATTCATGAATATTTGATATCCAAAACATTCGAAAAATATCTTAAAATGTTCGAAATTTTTCGAAAATATCCTAAAATATCTGAAAAATATCCAAAAAATATCTGAAAAAAATCCTGAAATATCCCGAAATATCCAAAAAAAATATTTGATTTTTCCAGATTTCGGGTATCCGAATTGCACTTAATGGATATGAAGAGTAAAAATCCACTATTTGAAATCCGGTTTAAACACTCTTAATTGTACCCACTTGGAATTTGTTATCGGACAGTGTTTTTTTTTTTTTTCTTCTTTTAGTATTTTAATCAAGTGTTTTGTTAATAACAATATTTAGGGTTGTCATTAATATGTATAAAAAACTTGTATATTCATTGATGAAGTAGTGATCCTAAAATTCAAGGAGCTGTTTTTACTTTAGTCAATTAACATGTTTATAAACTTTACCCCGGAATTAAACAACGAAATTTTGTATTATAAATTATTTTTTTGTTTAATTGTTTTATGTATTTTATAAAAATATATCCCTTTCTTGTAATAGGAAAAAAAAAGAGGGACAAAGACTTCACAATGCATGTGCCCCACTTCTTACCAACTATTTCGCCTCAAATAATAAATAAAATTTCTAGTTAAATTAATGTTTCAAAAAAAGGGAGTGATATTGTTTTCTACTATTTGTTTATACTTATATTCATATATATTAGATTAAGATAAATGTAAAAATCAAGAAATAATATGAGGAAAGATAATTAGTTGTATACAAAGTTTAGAAGTGTTTAAGAATATGAGTAGTAAGAAAAGTTAGAAAAAAGTATACTGTATTTTCTCTTTAGGAAACTAGGTTAATAACACAGTAGATAAAACTATGGATATTGTACTACGAATTATTTATGTAAACAAAAATATATAGTTAAAAGACTGATAATTATAATAGCTCGGCTTCATCCAAATTTCTAATATTTGGTGAAATGAATACCAAATCTGTTATAAAAATTTGTAATTTAACAACCTTTAGGTTAAAGCTGATACACTTGAAGGATCTACATTGCAAAACTAATTAAATAAGTAAATAGCATAAGTAATTATTATTTCTTATTTTCTAGATATTATTTAATTAAATTAATAAACTATATGTTTTTTTTGAACAGCAAAAACATAAGGTTAATTGAAAATAAGCTTCAGCATTGCCATCACCCATCTCGACCAACCCAAATATCATTAAAAATGATGCACCTGGTTACAAACTACAGCTCACTCCTATTACATGTATACTAAAATAAAACACCAATCGTACCAACAACCACACTCCTAATTTATATACAGAATAACCAAAACAATTTAAACGAGACACCCATTTAGATTGCTAAGGGTTCCATGCACCGCATTCCCCATTCTAACGAACTCCAGCTCACCTTCGTCCGATTTTTTATCCAAAAAAAGTTTGAGCTTGTGAATGCATATTAATTGACTGATACGCACCATGATTTTTGTTAAAAACTATTTCATTTCTCGCTTTCCAGATTTGCCAAAGTGTGGGAATGAATGCTGTAAGAAATCTTTGTGCCTTCTCCTTCGATAAATTTGCCCTAATATGCCACTCCATCAGTTGATCTATCCCCCTTATTTCTCCAATATCAATGTTCCACCATTTGCAAAAATCCACCCAAATAGCTCTAGATTTATAGCATTGCCAAAATAAATGCTCCTCGTCTTCAATCTCTTTTTCACAAAGGGAACATACCGCTGATTCAAGAATTATGCTACGCTTTAACAAATTGAAGCACGTTGGAAGGCGCTTATGGAAAAATCTCCAGAAAAAGATGTTAACACTAACCGAGATTGCTTTTACCCACGAAAAATTAACTGTCGGGCATGGACCGGACATCGTTGTAACGACCCGAAATTGTGAATAAATAAAATATATAAAAATATGATAATTATGGATAAATCATATAAAACACGTGGAAATTGGTTTCGTGTCGTTTGGACACCGTACGAGAAAGTTATGGGCGAAATCGGGTCAAGACACTTGATGAAAAGTGCAGCCCTGCTGCCTCTAGTAGTTTGCGTCGCGAACTATAGTTCCCGATCGGGAACTTGCTCCAGGGAGTTTGGCCATGGGTCGCCAAGTGTTCGCGTTTGGGTTAACGATCGCTAAGTCTGTGTGCTAGGGAAAGTTAGCGACGCGAACTTTGTTCGCGTCGTGAACTTGTGTCTGGCAGCATTAAAGTCGGGATTTGGCTCATTTATTGCCAAGTGAAACCCTAGTTCTTCTCTCTCGAGCTTGTGAGCGTTTTTGAGTGTAAAGCATCATTTGGAGCAGATTTCTTGGTCAAATCTTGTGATTCTTCACTCCTAGTTGAAGATTAAAGGCTTTCGGTGACATTTTGGAAAGTCGGTGAAAATTGTGGAAGCAAGAGTCTTGGTGTCAAGAACACGGGTTGAGCATCTTATTGCTAAGGTGAGTACGTGTGGAAATTTACTGAGTACATAGCCTATGAAATACATTTTTATTACTTGTGTTATGGTCTATTTGCTTAATGGTATAGACTAGTAGCTAGTAGTTAGTTATACCGGTAGTTGTATTGAACTAACTTGTTTGATGATAGACGTGATAGCCGAGAGCTAGATTGACATAACTATTGAGTTATGATATGCTGAGATAACGTGATGACGCGGGGAACCCCCGGTCATGAGAGGGTGGAATGAGGGGCAGTTGGGTGAATTCCCAACGACTCATCCACAATAGGCGTGATGTGAGGGGCAGTTGGGTGGATTCCCATCGACTCAATCACGATAGGCGTGATGTGAGGGGCAGTTGGGTGGATTCCCATCGACTCAATCACGATAGGGTGGTGTGAGGGGCAGTTGGGTGAATTCCCATCGACTCAACCACAATAGTAGTCTTACTCATTGGACGTATTCCGGTGGGCAAGAGTGTAGAGTCACACTAAGGTGACTAGAATGGGTAGTTGGAATTATATATATGTATATTGATTGGTTTTATGAAACGTGACATTTCATTTTATTATCGGGTCTAAACCCATGTAGCTCACGAGACGTTTTTGTCTCACGTACTCCTTGTTTTGTTTTGCTATGTACTCAGGTTCAGGATCGAAGGTTTAGGTACGCATGGATAGAGATGCGGGACCTAGAATAGAAGAACTCTAGATTGGATTTAGTCTTAGCTTGGTTATGATATATTTTGTAACACCTACTTTTATACTCTGATTTCATACCAAGGTTTTTGTAAATCCGAATTGAGGATGTTCTTCTATTTATAAAATGTTTTATTTTGGCCGAATTTTTGGTATTAAAATTTGAGGTGTTACAACTTGGTATCAGAGCTATAGTTTAAGTGAATTAGGTTGGATGACCATCCTAGTCTTAGACTGTAGCATTAGGAATGTAAGATTCCTTGAGATCATAGGTTGACCTTGAGACTTTATATTAAGTTTAGGGTTGAACCTAGGGGACCGATGAATTTGATATGATTTGGATATTGAGTCTTATGAGACTAATGGGTTGTACACAAGGTACTAAATGTTTAATGTCTTTCGTATAGTCTTGATTGAAAGAAAATGGTGACCACACGTAGAAGTGGTAAAGCCCCGGAGGGCCGTGAGGAGGAAGTACCTCCTGTTGAGAGGGTGGAGGAGCAAGAAAGTCAACCATCAATGCATCGGGTTGATGAATCGGAGGTCGGAGCTAATAGAACTCCGGTGACCATGGCGGATCTCCAAACCATTATCGACCAAATCAAGGGAACGGTGGCCGAGGAAGTGCACCGTATTATTGGAGACCGTGTGAGGTCGGGTGGAGACCGGGAATCCGAGGCTAAGTCGGATGAGAAAACCGGAGGTAGTGGCACCGGGGAAGGGAAGTCCTCCACGGGTGGCCAAAGTGATGCAAGGGCTAAGCCCGTTGTGAAAGAAGGGTGTTCGTTTAAATCATTCATGGCTTGTAAGCCAAATGTGTATTCGGGTAGTTCGGACCCGAAAGTAACGATGAGGTGGATCCGAGAAACCGAGAGGGTTATCGGAAGTAGTAAGTGTAAGGATGTTGATATGGTGACGTATGCGTCACAATTGTTAAAAGAGGATGCGATGGTTTGGTGGGACATCGTGTATGAGACCCTAGGGAAGGAAGTGGTTGAAAGGATGTCGTGGGGTGAGTTCACCACGAGGTTGAAAAAGAAGTTTTGTCCCGAGAGGGATTTGGAAAAGATGCACGAAAAGTTTGTGACCCTTAAGAAGGGTGGTATGTCAATCGAAGAATACTCGAGGGAGTTCACGGGATTGCTCCCGTTTGTTGCTAAAACCTACTCGGATGAGAGGTTGAGGGTGGTTCGGTATGCAAGTGGGCTACCGTGGGATTATCAATTGGAGGTTAAGAGGGCGGTTTCACTCGATGAGGCTATTAGTGCCGCCCGGGGTGTTGAAGAGGTTAATGCGGCACGGGTTGCCGAGAGGGCCCACGTGGGCGAGAAAAGGAAAGCCGAGAGCGGCTCTAATTCGTTCAAGAAAGGGAAGTTCACTTCGAGCTTCTCTAAAGAAGGAAGTGTTGGCCCGTGCAAGAAATGCGGGAAAAATCATACCGGCCCATGCCGAGGAGAGTCAAAGGCTTGCTATAGTTGTGGCAAGATGGGGCACATAGCCCGGGATTGTAGGGCCAAGTTGACGGCCGATGTGGAGTGCTACTCATGCCATGAGAAGGGGCATTATAACAATGTGTGCCCAAAGAAGGGAATCGAGTCGATGGTGTCCACGGCTCAAAAGAAAGTGGAACCGGCGAAGGTGAAGGGGCGGTCCTTCCAACTTACTCGGGAGGAGGCGAAGGAGGCACACGATGTGGTGTCAGGTACTTTATTCATTAACTCCTTGCCAACTCATATTTTATTTGATTCGGGTTCCAATTATTCGTTTGTGTCTTATGAATTCGGTTGTAAATTGATTGTGCCGTCCGAAAAGTTAGATGAAATGTATGAGATAGAAGTAGCCGACGGGAAAACGTCTATGGTTGATTGTATTTATAGAAATTGTGAAATAGAAATAGACGGTAGAAGGTTTAAAGTGGATTTGTTGCCCATGGGAATTAGGGCGTTTGATGTGGTTATTGGTATGGATTGGTTGGGTATGCACCAAGCCAAGATTTTGTGTGGAAAGAAAATAGTGTCGATTAGGACACCCGAGAATGAGAAGGTGTATGTGTATGGGGAGAAACGACATCACATGCCTAATGTGATTACCGCCATTAAGGCGAGGAAAAGTATATCAAAAGGTTGTGCATCGTTTATTGCATATGTGTTAGATGGCCGGAAAGAAAAGAAGTCAATGGATGATGTCAAAATTATTCGGGATTTTCCCGAGGTATTTCCCGATGACTTGCCCGGTTTGCCACCGGAGAGACAAGTCGAATTTAAAATTGATTTAGTGCCGGGAGCGACGCCAAATGCTCGTGCTCCCTATCGTTTAGCTCCCACCGAGATGCGGGAATTGATGACCCAATTGCAAGAATTGTTAGATAAAGGTTTTATTCGTCCGAGTTCGTCACCGTGGGGTGCACCGGTGTTATTTGTTAAGAAGAAAGACGGTTCGATGAGAATGTGTATCGACTACCGAGAGTTGAACAAGGTAACAATTAAGAATCGTTACCCGTTGCCGAGAATTGATGACTTATTCGACCAATTGCAAGGTGCTAGTTATTTCTCAAAGATCGATTTGAGGTCGGGTTATCACCAAGTTCGGGTGAAAGAAGGCGATACCGAGAAGACGGCTTTCCGTACACGTTATGGTCATTATGAATTCCTAGTGATGCCGTTTGGTCTTACCAACGCACCGGCTATTTTTATGGATTTGATGAATCGGGTTTGTAAACCGTTTCTTGATAAGTTTTTGATCGTGTTTATTGACGACATTTTGATTTATTCGAAAACCGAAGAAGAACACGAAGGCCATTTGAGGCTTGTTCTAGACGTGTTGAAACGGGAGAAGTTGTATGCAAAATTTTCAAAGTGTGAATTTTGGTTGCGGGAAGTACAATTCTTAGGTCACGTGGTGACGTGTGATGGTATTAAGGTTGATCCATCCAAGATTGAAGCGGTGTCAAATTGGGAGCCTCCGAGGACTCCTACCGAGGTTAGAAGTTTTCTTGGATTAGCCGGTTATTACCGAAGATTTATACAAGATTTCTCGAGAATCGCGATTCCACTCACGAAGTTAACGAGAAAAAGTGAGAAATTTGTGTGGGATAAGAAGCAAGAAGAGGCGTTTAAGTTGTTAAAAGAAAAGTTATGTAACGCACCGATACTCACGTTACCGGATGGTATGGAAGATTTTGTGGTTTATAGTGATGCTTCGAATCAAGGGCTCGGTTGTGTGTTGATGCAAAGAGGTAAAGTGATCGCGTATGCCTCGCGACAATTGAAGAATGCGGAATTAAGGTACACGACACACGACTTGGAATTGGCGGCGATTATTTTTGCCTTGAAATTGTGGAGGCATTATTTGTATGGCACTCGGTGTACATTGTACACGGATCATAAGAGTTTGCAATATGTGTTTACACAAAAAGACCTTAATATGCGACAAAGAAGGTGGATCGAGTTGATTGCCGATTATGATTGTGAGATTGTGTATCATGCGGGGAAGGCGAATGTGGTGGCCGATGCCTTAAGTCGAAAGGTTTATGAAAATCCGAACCGAGGAATTTTATCACGTATAGAAGTTGTCTCGAGTATTATTGAAAGGATCAAGAATGCCCAACGAGAGGTTATGGGAAAAGACGAGTTAAGACAAGAACGGTTAGGTAAGAACCAACATTTCCTCGAAAATGCACAAGGGTTGAAGACCGTAGGCGGTCGTATTTGGGTTCCTAAGTTCGGTGGGATCCGAAAAGAGTTATTGTATGATGTGCACAAATCGAAGTATTCGATTCACCCGGGAAGTACAAAGACGTACCAAGATATGAAACGGGTTTATTGGTGGCCCGGAATGAAGGCGAGGGTGGCCAAGTATATCTCTAAGTGTGCCACGTGTGCACAAGTGAAAGCCGAGCATCAAGTACCGTATGGGGTAGCTCAATCATTGGTTGTACCGGCCGGGAAGTGGGAAGATATAACTATGGATTTCATAGTAGGTTTACCGAAGACGAGTAGAGGTCACGATGCCATTTGGGTCATAGTTGACCGGTTGACCAAAAGTGCGTTATTTTTAGCAATTCGGGAAACGTTGCCACTTGAGAAGTTGGCTAAGTTGTATGTTGATGAAGTGGTTCGACTCCACGGGGTTCCGTTATCGATTGTGTCCGATAGAGACGCGAGGTTTACCTCGAGATTTTGGCGATCTTTACAAGAAGAATTGGGTACAAAGTTGCGGTTGAGCACGGCTTATCACCCGCAAACCGACGGTCAAAGTGAAAGAACAATTCAAACGGTTGAAGATATGTTGAGATCGTGTGTGTTAGATTTCGGTGGTAAATGGGATGAACATTTACCGTTAGTCGAGTTCTCGTATAATAATAGTTATCACTCGACTATCAAGATGCCGCCTTATGAGGCGTTGTATGGAAGAAAATGTAGAACTCCATCTTGTTGGTTGGAAGCGGGAGAGACGAAACTCACGGGTCCCGAGATCGTGAGAGTGACAAATGAAAAGATTGGTATTATTCAAAACAACATGAAAGTCGCCCAAGATAGACAACGAAGTTATTCGGGTTTAAAGAAAAGACCATACGACTTGGATGTCGGTGATATGGTGATGTTGAAAGTGTCACCTTGGAAAGGTGTAATGCGTTTTGGTAAAAAGGGAAAGTTAAGTCCAAGGTATGTTGGACCGTTTAAAATATTGAAACGGGTCGGGCTTCAAGCTTTTAAGTTGGAACTTCCACCCGAGCTTCAAGGTGTGCATGATACCTTTCACGTGAGTTACTTGAAGAAGTTTATCGGGGAAGTTGAAAATATTATTCCATTGCAAGAGTTGCGGGTTGACGGCCCGAACCGGTTGATTGAGGAGCCCGAGGCTATATTAGAAACGAAAACAAAGAAGCTTCGGAATAAGGAGATCGAGTTGGTGTTGGTCAAGTGGAAGCATTCACTTGGGCCGAATTTGACTTGGGAAGTCAAGGACGAGATTCGGAAGAGGTACCCGGATTTCGTGAACTATGATGAGATTCCGAGGACGGAATCTTCTTAAGGGGTAGATAGTTGTAACGACCCGAAATTGTGAATAAATAAAATATATAAAAATATGATAATTATGGATAAATCATATAAAACACGTGGAAATTGGTTTCGTGTCGTTTGGACACCGTACGAGAAAGTTATGGGCGAAATCGGGTCAAGACACTTGATGAAAAGTGCAGCCCTGCTGCCTCTAGTAGTTCGCGTCGCGAACTATAGTTCCCGATCGGGAACTTGCTCCAGGGAGTTTGGCCATGGGTCGCCAAGTGTTCGCGTTTGGGTTAACGATCGCTAAGTCTGTGTGCTAGGGAAAGTTAGCGACGCGAACTTTGTTCGCGTCGTGAACTTGTGTCTGGCAGCATTAAAGTCGGGATTTGGCTCATTTATTGCCAAGTGAAACCCTAGTTCTTCTCTCTCGAGCTTGTGAGCGTTTTTGAGTGTAAAGCATCATTTGGAGCAGATTTCTTGGTCAAATCTTGTGATTCTTCACTCCTAGTTGAAGATTAAAGGCTTTCGGTGACATTTTGGAAAGTCGGTGAAAATTGTGGAAGCAAGAGTCTTGGTGTCAAGAACACGGGTTGAGCATCTTATTGCTAAGGTGAGTACGTGTGGAAATTTACTGAGTACATAGCCTATGAAATATATTTTTATTACTTGTGTTATGGTCTATTTGCTTAATGGTATAGACTAGTAGCTAGTAGTTAGTTATACCGGTAGTTGTATTGAACTAACTTGTTTGATGATAGACGTGATAGCCGAGAGCTAGATTGACATAACTATTGAGTTATGATATGCTGAGATAACGTGATGACGCGGGGAACCCCCGGTCATGAGAGGGTGGAATGAGGGGCAGTTGGGTGAATTCCCAACGACTCATCCACAATAGGCGTGATGTGAGGGGCAGTTGGGTGGATTCCCATCGACTCAATCACGATAGGCGTGATGTGAGGGGCAGTTGGGTGGATTCCCATCGACTCAATCACGATAGGGTGGTGTGAGGGGCAGTTGGGTGAATTCCCATCGACTCAACCACAATAGTAGTCTTACTCATTGGACGTATTCCGGTGGGCAAGAGTGTAGAGTCACACTAAGGTGACTAGAATGGGTAGTTGGAATTATATATATGTATATTGATTGGTTTTATGAAACGTGACATTTCATTTTATTATCGGGTCTAAACCCATGTAGCTCACGAGACGTTTTTGTCTCACGTACTCCTTGTTTTGTTTTGCTATGTACTCAGGTTCAGGATCGAAGGTTTAGGTACGCATGGATAGAGATGCGGGACCTAGAATAGAAGAACTCTAGATTGGATTTAGTCTTAGCTTGGTTATGATATATTTTGTAACACCTACTTTTATACTCTGATTTCATACCAAGGTTTTTGTAAATCCGAATTGAGGATGTTCTTCTATTTATAAAATGTTTTATTTTGGCCGAATTTTTGGTATTAAAATTTGAGGTGTTACAATCATGTCTTCGATCGCTTTCCTCGCCGATGCGACAGTAAACAAACCGTCATTCTCGAAGACCCAGTTTGTTGTTATCAGGCCAGACCTCGGATATACACTGTGTTGAAACCATGAATCAAGTGGAATGTTTATTTTTTCAAGGTGTACTCGGATTTTCACAATATTATTCCACACACCCGAAAACTTACTGACCGGGATATATGGACTCGGTATGTTATGTAGTGCAACAATAACCTCTTTCCACAAAGATCCATCCTCTTGTTTCAACCTCCACCACCATTTAGCCAAAAGTGCAAGATTTTGGGCTTTGAGGCTCGGAATATTCAAACCCCCCGAATCTATTTGACCATGCATTTTTTCCCACTTAACCCAATGTATTTTCCGTTCTCCATTTTTTGATCCCCAAAAGAATTTTCCCCGAATTTATTCTAATTTTTTAATAATACTTTCGGGGACTTTAAACATAGAGAAAATATAGATCCCAATGGCCCCTAGAACTGATTTAATTAAGGTTAGCCTACCATCATAGGAGAGTGATGATGCTTTCCATGACGAGAGCTTTTTTTGGAATTTATTAACAAGAACATCCCAATGTGAGATTCTATGCATCGGCACACCAATGGCTAACCCAAGATATTTAAACGGGGTAGTCCCGTTACCGCAATTTAACCGAGATGCAATTCGATCCACTTCATAATCTGACACCCCAACGCCATGGATATTACTCTTTGACATGTTAACTTTTAGGCCCGATGCTAAGTGAAAGCAATTGAGGATTCGGTAGAGATTTCTCACGTTAGTCTCGGACCATTCACCAATAAAAATGGTATCATCTGCGTATTGCAGATGAGACAATGGGGAATCTACATTTGGAATCTTGATCACATGAAAAATTTCTTTTTCTGTCGCTTTAATCATAGCAATATGGATACTTTCAACTACAATAATGAATAGAAAATGGGTCATCGGGTCACCTTGCCTAAGGCCTCTACAGATATCGAATTCAGCGGTAGGAGATCAGTTTAGCAAAACCGAAGCCCTAGCAGTCGATAGACACATTTGTATCCAACCTCTCCATTTCTCACCAAAACCCATTTGTTTCATAATTGAATCGATGAAGCTCCAATTAAGTGTGTCATATGCCTTTTCAAAATCCACCTTGAAAATTAAAGTCTGCTTTTTCATTTTCTTACACCACGACATGACTTCACTTAAGATTAATGGGCCGTCCAAGATGTTCCGACCTTCAATAAATGCTGACTGTTCGAGACTGATTAGGTCACCGATTACAAGTTTGAGCCGGTTGGCCAAAACTTTAACGATAATCTTGTAGAAACGTCCAATTAAGCTGATAGGGCGAAAATCAGATAACTCTAGTGGGATTTCACATTTTGGTACAAGAGGGAAAAATGATGCATTGCATCCAAATTTTAGATCTCCCCCGTTTTCAAAGTGTATCACGGCCTTCATTAGATCATCTTCAATGATATTCCAATATTTTTTGTAAAAGCGAATGTGAAACCATCTGGACCCGGAGCTTTTTCTACCCCACAATCCCAAACCGCTTTTTTAACCTCTACTCGAGAGAAATTGGATTCAATTTCATTTTTTTGGTTAGGCGTCAAGGTTTTGAATTTATTACTACTGAATTTTGGTCTTGGCCGACTTGATTATGAGAAGATCTTCGCAAAGTGTTTGGCTATACCTTCCTTCATTGATTTAGGATCTTCGGTCCAAATACCGTTGAGTCTTAACCCGTGAATGAAGTTTTTCCGGTTGTTGTGGTTTACGGTACCGTGGAAGAATCTTGAATTTTCATCTCCATCTACACACCATTTTACCCTAGCTTTTTGCTTGACATCTCGAATTTTAATTGCTTCTTTTTCTCGAATCTGGATATCAATGTTCATTCTCATCTGTTTTTCTCCTTCGGTAAATCCCACTGATTCGGCTTTAGCATCAACTTCAATTGTCTGTTTTTGTAGTTCGGTCAAGCTATTGTCTGATTTTGCGGAACGCCATTTCATTATCTCCATTTTAACCTGTTTAAGTTTTCTGCAAAATAACTGGATATGCGATGTGCAACCCGGAATGGGTATTGCCCAAATCCGGTTAACAATCGACTCCAAAGATGGATCAACGGCCCAAGAACTAAAAAATTTATAATAAGTAGGCCCAAAATCAATATTTAAAGAGTTAAGAAATAAAGGACAGTGATCACTATACCCTCTTGGCAAAATGTTAACGTTGGGGTTTTGCCAATGTTCAAAAAAGTTTTCAGACACTAGAATCCTGTCCAGCAGACTGAGTTTCCCGCTATATGGCGTACTTCTTGAGTACCTTCTACCTCCCATCTTAATCTCGTATAGACCGGCTTCGTTTATGAATTTATTAAAAACCCTTGCCCCTACCGGAGAAAACGTTGTACCTGCTCTTTCTGAACTTTTTCGCACCTGATTGAAGTCCCAGAATACCACCCAGACCCGAATCGCATCTGCCCTAAGGATCTGAATAAATGAATTCCATAGAGTTCTTTTCCTATTTAAATCTTGAGATGCATATACATTAATAAAACCACATGATATATTAGACCCGATTATTTCACCACGGATTATTAAGAATCCTTCTCCGTTTAATGAATCAGATTTCGCAAATCAGGATGGGTCCCAAATTGATACTAACCCACCCGATTTCCCAATTGGGTTTTGGTACTCGAATTCCATGCCTGATGTAACGTCCTAAAATTTTAAATAATTAAATAATAATTTAAATTACATTTTTAATTACGTTTTAATGGTCTATGAGTTGACCATATAATAATGTGTGACGAGATTAAATTACGGTCATATGTTTTATTTGATTTTATGTGTTTATATTGAGCATTTAATTGAGATAATAAATACGTGACGTTTCGAGTTTAAATAATTAATGGGTTTATTATAAGTGACATTATAATCCCGTGTTCTATTACTACCGAGTGTGTGACGAGTTTGAGTTTGTGCCGTGGCGGCCACCCTTCCTTATTGTCTCTGGTTGGTGCTAATTGAGATTAGGCCCGAACCATTTCCTTCTGGTTTCTTCTTGTTCGTGTAACATCATTCGAACCCGAGTCCAATTGTACACTTTGGGAGGCCGAGTAGGTTCTTGAATTTAAAAAAATAAGGGGCCAAGAGTGCCAGCCCAACCGAGATTGGAGAGGCTTGAGGCCCTTGTGATTTTATATTTAAAGCTAGTCTAAACCTAATCAACCATCCTTCACCCCCTCCAAACTTCGGCTGCAAGCTTCCTCCATCTCAAAGAAGCAACAAACACACCTCGTGTGTTGGTGGTTCGTTTTTTTTTAATTATTCGAGCATGTAGATTAATCCAACGATGGAGATGTGTAGAAGTATTGAAGAGGTGGCAGCATGAAAGAAAATTAATGGCGGTGGAATTTTTGTGGTCAAGAATCATAGTTGCCTGCTAGTAGACGCCACTTGTCTTCACCATTCTTTGGGCACTAATTGGATGGGGTTGCATATTTTTATTACAGCCAGATTTAAGGCCTAGAGATTAATCGGTATTAGAAGTTCCACTTCATATGTCCTACCCTAAATGCCATCCACTGCATTCGTAACCACAAATTTGTATGCCTCTTTTCTTCATTGTTTTTCATCAACAAGCAGCACTAGTCGGCCAGGTCTTTGATCCAGAAAAATCTCTATTCAAGTGATAGAGTTCGCAGCGGAAGCATGGTGAGCCTAAGCACCTTCAACTTCGAGTCTTGTTCTTTCGCGATCACACTGAAGCCGCAAAGAGGTTGTTTCTGTTTTTTTTGTTTTATCCTTATTCTGATTTTACCACATCCCGTTTTAATTGTTGTTTGTGTTGCGACAATCGGCGACATCAATTGAGCAGTGAGCAAGGAGTTTTGATCGAGTAGAGGGCTGAACGAACGAGTGTAACAGCCGAATTTTCCCAAGTATTCTGAGCCGACGCAACTTTCTTCCTAAGTAGAACTCCGTCCCATAATTCGGTAGTCCCTCCAATCCTTATATGGTTCTTGATTTACAATGTTTCGTTTGTGTGCTTGCTGAGTTTTGTTTCAAACTGGGTTGTGGGGCTTGGGATAGTTCCCGAGCCATGATCACGTTAGTTGTTTGGTTGTAGTGACGTTGTCTTTTTTTATCTAGCAAGTGTTCGTGTAGGTTCTGTTCATCCTTTGGTTTCGTTCTATCAATTTAGTCATTGTTTTGGCATGGGTGGTTCACTGATTTTATTGAGTGTCGGGAATGGTTGGGAAAAATCCTTTAGTTATAACCGAGACATTTGTTCAACGGAAAACCGGACACCGAACCCGTAGGGTTCTTGGTTTCCTAAACCGAATAGCTTAATCAAATAAACTAGCAAGGTTTTTGTGAATATAAACTACTCTGATTAAAAGTGATTTTGGGGCTGTCGGGTGCCTCGGGATTTAACGGTTGATGTCCGGTTATAAAACGGTTTAAAACAACAAGCTGAATTTTCGGGCAGATTCTGTTGTCTATGTTCGGGTCTGTTTTTATCATAGTTAAAATATGTTTCTGGATTTTTGGCCAATGATGGTGCCTAGTTTTCTGAGTCCTCTGTTTGATTTACAGTTTAAAAGATATCCCAGTTTTCGTAAATTGTCGCAAGAGATTTCGCTGTTCAGCTATTCTGTCTTGTGAGCATGTTTCGAGCCCTTTCTGTTTGGATTTAGCTTCCGAGGTCTTCTGACAAATTTTAGTCCTCTGAGTCATTTAGCTACTGTGAAAATTTGAATAATAACTAGTGTGCGGTTTGAGAGTTATAGCCGTTCCCGCGAAAGTGCTGTGTGCTGTTTAGTTTCTGCTCAAACAACCTTTGAGTCTAATCCTAACCCGAGCTTCCTTGTACCTTGTAGGACCTTCTAGGACCTGTTAGAGACGCTCTTCTGTACCGAGGATATTTAGGAGCATACGTCTATTCGAGGTGGGTAATCTCACTATAAAGTTGTACTTACTTTCGATTCATGATTATGTGCTATATATTGTGAATTGTCTTGTTGATTGAGCTTGCGTATTGATTGTGTGATTTATCCGAGTTATCTGTGATCTGAGTTATCTGAGTTCTGAGTTCTTGAGTTAAAACATTAAACATAATATACTTGACTTGACACCGAAGAGCACTGGTGTCAGATGTTTATCTTGGCACCGAAGAGTACTGGTGCCAGACGTTTTGACTCAACACCGAAGAGTACAGGTGTTGAGCCTTGATTTGTGTGAGGCGGGTCGAGGTTGATCTCTCCTCCCAAGTCATACAAGCGCGCTATATAAATTTAAAATCTGAGAAATAAATTTGAGTAATTGAGAAATGAGTAGAGTCTCTAGGGATCACTTATGTGACTTGAGTTGTTTGTATTTATTTGTTTATTTTGATATTATTCACTCAGTGGTGGCTGACCCCAAACACTCCCCCCCCATTTTGCAGGTACTATAGCAAGTGCATTAGATGAGCTGTTACTCGATGAGCTTTTATGGATTTGGATTCCAAACATTTATTCTGGTCAAATGTTTTTAAAATAATTATTTTATTTTGAGTCAAATGTTTTTAAAACAATTATTTTATTCATTCCGCATTTAAACACCATGAGACGGTTTATTTTATTTTAATGGGATGAGACCGTTTGTTTACTTGTACTTTTGGGGAAATGATTATTTTATTTATTAAATTTTTTTTTTAATTTTCCCCTAATTTTTGGGATGTTACACCTGACCTACCCCAAAATGATCTAACTAGCTTTGAATCTATATTCCTAGACATTGTTTCCTGCGTCCTGACAA
This sequence comes from Calendula officinalis, assembly GCA_963853835.1. Classification (NCBI taxonomy): domain Eukaryota; kingdom Viridiplantae; phylum Streptophyta; class Magnoliopsida; order Asterales; family Asteraceae; genus Calendula; species Calendula officinalis. The sequence goes on from OY970828.1 coordinate 69,986,017, forward strand.
ATTGAACTTTATTCGCCACTTTTATTCCTTGTATCCACCTTTTTTTGAAGGTGCAATTTACACCTCTTATATTGATTGAAATTAGCTTCATTGACAAACATCTTTTAACCCTGCACCTTTAACAATGTTCCTAATATCCGATTCATACCGGTTCATCTCGAACCCTACTACCTTCCCAATCTCTATCGTGTTCTCAATTTCATCGGAAGTCTGGATCGAGCTAGATGAGACCTCGACATGGACTGAGTTATTATTCTTTTCTTTCTTTTTTCAATTTACCTTTTTTCTTATCTACCATTAACTTCGTAGACATCTTGCCAAAGGTTAGGGGGCACCATATTGTCCTCGCCGAAGAGGATGTCGACGATCATGGAACGTTTAAATCAATCACCGGAATTTGGGGTTTTGTCGAATTGGGTATCGGAGGTAAATCCTTTGCGCTTGAGGAATTTAAGCTAGATCCGGAGACGTGTGTATCTTCCACGGGCTCAGAATCATTTGATTCCCTACTGGAACCGATATCATTAATCCCACTTGAGACTATTGGGTCATGGCCCACGTTGTTTGTTACAGGGTTTACTTCGCTATGGGCTAATGGGCTTGTAGGGTCACACCTTTTGAACTCATTTGGATTATTAAATCCATATTCTGCATAAACCTCCTCACCATTTATGTTGATTGTGGGGTAGGGACCCACCAAATTTTCATCATTATTAATAACGGTATGGTAATTAATATTGGTCATGGGAATTCCCCCTTCTAGAGAACTGCCATTCTTCTTTTCTTTTTTCCCCATGCGCTTGTGTCTCTTGGAATACCCAATTATTTTCGCCGCCACAGCTCTCGCCGGAATGCTGTGATTCCGGTATCTTTTCTTTGCGATATTCACCATCTTCTAAGTCTTCTTCTTCTTCGAACCCCATATCACTTTGGTCATCTTCTTCATCTGTATCACCCCAGTGTGAAACAACGACGGTACCGGGAATGAGTCTATTTGATTCGTGTTGATCCTCCGTAATTCTAATCGGATATTCTCGACCATCGAACACCACTTTCATGGATGTATTGATCCACTCCATTTGTGTAGTTAGGACACCAATTCTACCGACGCTCATGTTCGCATTGTCAAGCGTACATTCTTCGCTAATGATAATTTCCCCACGTTTTACCGATTATGTTGAATGTATCAGTGCACCAACCATGCATCGGAACTCCGTAGATTTGCAGGGATGCTAATCTTTCCTTAATCATGATATTTGGAGTCCACATTATCAAGCTAGTAAACCATTGTTCCCAAACATTTGACGCATTTTTACGGAAATCCCATGCAACATCTATCGAATCGAAACCTAGCAAGACTGTTAACCCCCCTATGTAACGGATTTTTATATTACTACACCCATAGGCATTTATTAAGTCTTGGAGGTTCCAAAGGGTGTTGAAATTTTTTACCTTTCCGATCATGTTGGAGGCTACCATGTTCTCCTATCCGGATTAGCGTTGAGTTCTATCAGCGGTTTGGTGTCTGATCTATGTTCAGTACCTCCTGTTACCTGCATCGGCGAACGTCTTTTCCCCGTGTCGGAATGATGTTCTTCCGGGATTTTTGGATGGCACCGTATGGGGGGGGGGGGGGGGGGGGGTTGATGTTGTTGAAGGCTTGATGGATGAGCAGACTTATTGACTCTATCAAATCTAGCAATGTTTATTGATACCACGTTCCACCAAATCCTAATATTTTGAAGACTCCGTTCGAACAAAAACGGGTCATAGATTCCTCTAAATCTGATGAAACCGAATCTGTCCGCCGCCTTGTTCCTCCTTTTTGCGATGTAGACATCGGCTAAATCTCCATGTTTCTTGAACTCTCTCCAAAGGATTGGTACTGTTATTTCTTCACCGAAGTTCGTAATAAAGTATGAGATTGACCCCCTCTTCTCCGATCTCTTTGGTTTCGCTGCTACATATGTGGCGTTATTCTTGTGGTGGTTTTCTCTTCTCCGATGGACCACCGTCCATTCACCGGCGTTGGTGTCTCTCCGTCTTCCAGTGTTTCTCTCTCTCTCTCTCTCTCTCCATTTTTATTCGGTCAAGCTAACATATCATTATAAGATTTTTAAAATAATAAACTATATGTTATTTACGTTTTAAAAAGCTATTTATATGTTTTGCATTAAATAAAGACTTAACATTATACGGATGACTTTGTGCCAATAAATTGCCGCGTTTTATTATTTTTTTGGGTGGTAGGTTTGTTCGGACTTTTAATTGAACCGGCCTTCCGTTGTTGGTCGGTCGTCGCTATTCACGGGTATTATAAAAACATGGATAGATTTGTGATTACATTGGCTGCCCAACCGGATAAGGTTGACTGGAGTTCCAATAAATATTCTTGATTTCTTTCAATACACTAATCTTAATCACGCTAATGTTAGCGAGCTCATTGAAGTTGTTCATCACTAGATTTTGTATCATAACATTTTAAACGTGACATTGATATGAAATAGTGTGCCCTTGAAAACAGAGTTTCCAAAATCAAAATGAACTCTTTAATACATGTTTAAATGTCTAATAATATACATATTGGTGATACCAAATAAGAATAAAGAGTTTCATTATATAAAAATAGATGGTTACTGAAAGATGAGTTCAATTCTATTATCAAATAGGATAAATTTTAAACTATAATACTTATTTGAAACTGCAAAAAAATAGAAAATATATCATTTTTGTGTTACGATACCATAAAAAATGATATATTTTCTATTTTTTGCAGTTTCAAATAAGTGATATAGTTTAATATTTATCTTATTTGGTAATAGAATTGAATTCATCTTCCAATAACTATTCATTTTCATATAGTGAAATAACTCTTTATCTTTGCTTTTATTTTTAAACATTATTAACGATCATTTTATTCAAAAGAAGTATGACTCGTCATTCACCAAACTATCCACATTAATCCATGTTAACACTTACGATGATCTTTAGCCTAAAAAACTGTGAAACTACTATGTCATTTATTGTAATATGAAGAATTGTTTTTAAATGACAACTCAAATAAAAAGCTAGCAAGGAGCTAGGTAAAAATAAAACAACAAAAAGAAAAATCACAAACAAGACAAAGGATCGTTGCATATCACGTTGACCAACTATTAGCTAAGCTACACGACTTTGATCTAGACTTGTGGAGATAGTATTTGAAAATGTCACTAAAAGTTTTCATAAGTCTCAAAGGATCAACCTGATTTAAAAATGTCTAAGAATGTTTATCTTGTCATTGAGATTATCTAGATACGTGTATTTAATAAGAATAATAGACGGTTTGATTCACTCTTAATTACATGTTTTGTATTTTCACTACACTATTTATACTTATATTTTATTTTTATTTATTTATATATGTGTTTTTTAGGCACGCGGATTTTTCTTCTTATACACACATACACTCACGTTCACTTACTTTGACCGGAGGTCCATTTATAAGCAAGATCTCTTCCCACAAGTGGAGATGTAGGAAAATAACGGAATATTGATATTGTTTAAATAACATAGCAATTCATAATTGTAATAATGAGAAACAACTTTTAATACATCAATAAATGTTATATGTAGTTTATAGACGAAATAAAACTTCTTTGTAAACGATATTTGTTGTTAATTAGTGTAATTTCCATGTTTGTCGCAACAAATAACCTTCAATCATTTCTTGCTCTTAACTCTTGATACAACGACATACAGTTGACCATGTGAGAATACTGGTTTTTGAAGCCACGTGTCGAACTTGCGATAAAGTCTGACCTTGACTTTTATTATTAATCATAACAAAGCAAACTTGAACAAGATATTGACTCCGATTCAATTTGTAAGCCATATTGCTGTCGGAAGGACTAATAACTATGCGAGGGATAACGTAAATTGTACCAACTTTGCCGTCAGATGTGATCTTACCTTCGATTATATTGACTCTCATTCGTAATAATCTGAAGTCGAGTTTCGTTGCATAATCCTGCTTTCTGATCAAAGTTTCGCATACACATTACTAAAGCGCCGATCTTTAACTTCAACCTATGATGCGAGACACCTAACATATTTATATTGTTCAAGAAATCGATGGTGTAATGATCCAGGCTAAACATGGTATCATCTTCACCTGCAACAGAAACCAAGTCTGGTGACTCGTATATCTTTTGGTCTACTGGAATTAAAGAAAGAATTCGTTCATTGATCATGTCAACCATTTCATGCGTGGGAGCACTTGCAAATTCTTCAAATGTACGCATTATGTTTAAATATTAATGAACAAATATTATACATGTTATAATAACAAATAAATAAAGATCAATATAGTTGTAGTTTTTATTTGTCATTAATAATGACGTTTATTTATGAAAGTTAACAAAACCATCCTTTTTAGAAATTAATTTTTTTCAAGAAATTAAAGATGAAAGGGATAAATGGGAGGGATTATTTGTGGATAAAATTGTGAACAAATACTTTTTAAATTTGTTAATATTATTGGGTGAATGGTTTGTTTTGTAAAAATGATTTGGGATTCTCCTTGTGATTGGGTGGGTTGTTATTAAGGGAAGTCAATAAAAAGTTATGTGATAAATGGTATTTACGTGTTATTTTGGTAGTGGACAAGTGACATTTTCAATCAATTACACGTCATCATTAAGGGCGAATGGAAAAATGACATGTGGACAAATATAAATCAAAATTAGATTCCATATATAGGAGAAGATTGTTGTAGAGTGTTTGATAGTTAATAACTGAGTTAGTTTTTTTTATTGAAAGAGATGTATGACTAAAGTCATTTTATTTGATTATATTTATGACTGACTATACTGAATGATCAAAATGACAATTTACTATTCTTTTTTATTTACGTAAAATGTCAATTGCTAAATGAAAGTAAAAATAATAGTATATACTCTCTCCATTACATAATAAAGTTATCATTTCCCTTAAAAAAATTCCCAAATAAAGTTCTAATTTTTCAAACTTGATATACAATTTTTTATACCAATGATCCATCACTAACTATCTATCTATCTTTAAATTAATTTTATATTTTAATCAAAACTATTACCAAAGACTATCTCCTAAAAAATGTATTAAATAAAAAATGAGATTTTTTTTATGGAACAGAGGGAGTAACTTATAAACAAAACTAAAGTAAAAATCATAGTATGACATGTAAAAGTCATAAAGTTCTATATTAACAATATTTTTTCTCCAGTTAAATCAGAAATTAAGTCAAAACCTTAAACTTAATAAGATGTTAAAATAACAATTGGCAAATATTTTTTTATCTAACCAAGTGAAATGTCACTAATCAAGTAAAAAATAAATCAAACATCCCCTCACATGACATTATCTAGATATATTCATGATCAGATAGAATTTTGAAACTTTAGACAAAATGAAATCAAATCTAATCATAATAAAATTGAAACTTGAATTGAAAATAACATGGAAACAAGTGACTACTAAAAAAGATAAGTGGGAACATATTTTTATAGCAACTTGATGAAAATATGAAAAGTGGAACATCAATTTGTAAGATTAAAAGAAGTCAAAAGTTAAGGCCGTATATAACACGGTTTGAATGTATATATAGATCAGATGCTTCTTCTTCCTCCTTTAACACGCTATTTCTCACTTTTTCTTCCCTATAACCCCATTTTTCTCTCTGACAATAAAAAAAAAAAAAGAATTTCACAAAATCTCTCGATAACATCAACATTTCCCGTTAATTTCGCATTTCACATCTCATTAATTTCAATATGTTACGGATGGTTGCTAAACCGTTGGAGCGATGTTTAGGTCGACGGAGCGGTGATGTATTGTTATGGCATAACGATTTGAAACCTCATGCCTCCGGCGACTTCTCAATCGCCGTTGTTCAGGCCAATTCTAACCTTGAAGATCAAAGTCAGGTCTATACGTCACCTTCCGCTACCTATGTTGGCGTTTACGACGGTCATGGTGGACCTGAAGCTTCTCGTTTCGTCAATACCAACCTTTTTCCCTTCATTCATAGTAAGTTTTTTATATCACGTTAATTTCAAACCCTAGCTGTTTGTTTGTATTAACAAGTGGTGTGATTCATAGTTTAGGTGTTTATATGTATTAGCAAGTGATGTGATTCATAGTCTGGTTGATCAATTGAAAGCTGGAATTTCAGAATCGTTTTGTTTATTCATAGTTTGATTGATCAATTGAGAGTTTTTTTTTCTTTCGTTTCGTTAATTTCAAACCCTAGGCGTTTATCTGTGTAAACACGTGGTTAGTTTAGTTTAGCTTGAAAGCTGGAATTCGGAATCATGTAGTGTGATTCATACTTCGATTGATCAATTGAAGTGATCATATGATAATCTGTTGTGACTCTGTGAAAGCTTTCTATCTGTGTACTGTGTTGATTATAAATGTCTGACGATGAAATTTCTGTCACAGAGTACGCATCAGAGCAAGGAGGTATATCACCAGATGTTATAAAAAAGGCGTTTAATGCAACAGAAGAGAAGTTTTTCCAGTTTGTAAAGCATCAATTGCCTATCAGACCACAGATTGCATCCGTTGGATCGTGTTGTCTTGTTGGTGCTATTTCTAACGATGAATTACATGTTGCTAACCTTGGGGATTCACGAGTAGTTCTTGGTCAAAAAGTTTCTAATGGAGGAAAGACAAAAGTGGTTGCAGAACGTTTGTCAAGAGACCATAATGTTTCATATGAAGAGGTCAGGAAGGAAGTTGAAGCACAACATCCTGGTGACTCACCTGTTGTTGTCTATATTCGTGGAGTTTGGAGAATCAAGGGTATAATTCAGGTATTATCAGTATTACTTTCTGTAAATTTCAACAATTTGGTATTATCATCATCCAAATTTCATCTTTCTAACCTCTAAATCTTCACCTCAAACGCGTTTTGCTTTCTGAAAAAGATATTTATTCTGTACAGCCTGGAACCGAGTTATTTGCAATTGCTTTTAAGTTTGGCATCTTATTCTCAATTATTTTTTCATCTTCCTTTTTACTTTTTCTAGAAGCATCATAGCACCAACCCTAGGTCTAAACTCTAAACCCTCTAAAAGGGGTTTTATACTTTTATACCTTCCCTACTTTTTTAGGGATCACATGTTTCACTCTGGGCCATTATTTCTTGCAGTTGAAGTTAGTTGAACTGTAGAAGTATAATAATGTTCAAATTAACTTTTTTATTTTTTAGGTATCAAGATCTATAGGTGACTTCTATCTGAAGAAACCCGAATTTCACCGGGACCCACGTCTCGTACAATATGGACACCAAGTTCCTTTGAAAAAACCTGTATTGACAGCAGAACCTTCCATCATTTCAAGAAAACTTAGATCACAAGATTTGTTTTTGATATTTGCTTCTGATGGACTTTGGGAGCATTTGAGTGATGAAGCAGCAGTCGATATTGTTTACAAAAATCCAAGAGCGGTTAGTGATTAGTGCCCTTTAATCCTGATTATATTTAAATAAGAGTAAATTACACGGATGGTCCTTTAGGTTTATATAGCAAATGTTTTTCACTGTTGGTCCTCTAAATTAACCAGGGGTTAAAAATTTCTGTTAACGCACCCCATGTGCAATGCACACGAGGGCATGATGGTCTTTTCCCAATTTTATTTTGTTTATTTATAATGCTTTAAATAATTAAAGCATTAAAAATAAACAAAATAAAATTGGGAAAAGACCATCATGCCCTCATGTGCATTGCACATGGGTTGACTTAACAAAAAAATCTAACGTCCGTTAGTGTAAAGGACCATCAGTGAAAAACCTTTCAGAAATAAGGATTATCAGTGTAATTTTTGAAACTAAAAGACCATTGGTGAAATTTGCTATAAACCTAAAGAACCATTCGTGTAATTTACTTTTTAAATAAAGAAAATGAGTCTTTGCTTATTTTAACAAGTTATAAAATGTTTCAGGGAATTGCAAAAAGATTGGTAGGTGCAGCAATTCGTGAAGCTACAAAGAAAAGGGAGTTGAGATATAAAGATATAATGAAAATCGAAAGGGGCATTAGGCGTCATTTTCACGATGACATATCGGTGATAGTAATTTATCTTGATCGTGAAAAATCGTCAAAAAACAGTAACCTAGGATTCACAACTGCTCCTATTGATATCTTCTCTCACAATGAAGATAAACTTGTTGAAGATCCTCTTTTGAACAACAACTAGAGGACAAAAGAACATACTCAAAAGATCATCGTTTCGTTTGTGCAACTAAAAGAAAAGTTAACTTTAACGGTGTAAATATTATACAAGAGTGCTTGTTCGGAACCGGTTTTTTCAACTTCTAACAACATATTCGTTTGTTTTTTGGTTGATGACTTTTCGGGTTTTATATATATGGATTCGTTTTGTTTCTCTCTATTTTTTCTTGGAAGTTGGAATTTCTCTACATTAACAAATGAGGATATCGCAGCCCGTTTAGATTAAACTATTAATTATACCTTTTAATTAACTTCAATCTAGCTTGTTTTTATAAACATTTAACTACGAAGACATACAGTTGGAGTTATTAAATCCATTTAAAGATGATGGAGATTGTTCACATGTTGAAGGTGGTGTCATTTTATATGATTTTTGTGAATTATCAGCCATGTTCAGATGGTGACTAATGCAAAACAGAACATCCGTGTGAATAAATTAATGCCTTTAAAGTATAAACTAATATCAAGAAAACATGATTATATGTGTTTAAAGATAGTGTAGGTAGTAATAATTGATACCAAGGTTGTTAAAAGATTGAGATGAGTCTATGAATTATTTTCTCCTTACAAGTTTGAGATTCTAAGACTATGCGTAAAGAAGAGGTCGCACCTCACCGTCTCAATATGGTCGCCTGCCAAAAATGCGTCCCTCTCTTACATGAACACTATCTGACGCGTTCTCATGCAAAGTCTGGTCGCTTGAGTGACCGATGGAGGATGTCTGGTGTTGGTGATTTGTATCACCAATATGATTTAAGTGTAATGAGATGAACTTGTTGGCCTAATGTATCATAATAAATATTGAATAAATAAGGGTGGTACAAAGTGCACATTTGTTTGAATTTGTTATGATTAAAATATACTGGCTCACAGGAGTCCGGCGGCAACGCCCCTGGCTGGGGTCGAGCTGCCAGGTTAGCTGGGAAAAGTTTTATTTGGATTAATATTGCTTTGTATAAAACACACAGAAAATCCTAATTCGAACTTAAAATCCGGTTTTCCAACCTGATGGATCCGACCAGAATCCGACCTGGTTTTAGGCAGTTTGAACTGCCAATGGCAGTTTTTTTTATCGGTTTTAGGAACTGTCATGATAATGGTTTTGGTCATCTATTTCTCTGGTACACAAGTCATAACATACAAATTTTCTCTTCTAGAAATTTCTGATTCCAATTAATGATTTCGTTGTACCGTTGAAATACTTTAATCCAAAAGTATATCACGACTTCAGAGAATTTGTGCAAATAAAATCAGTAAATTTCTAACACCTGGTGAGTGCAATGGTGACTTGTACCTTGTGTATGGTAAGTGGTACATGTATTAATAATAATTTGTTAAGGTTTGGTCACTGTTACATTGGTTTGGTCAGTACGTGTCATGTGTTTGGTCGGAAGAGAAAAAACTGATGCAACAATTATTTGATAGAGGTAATCAAATTGAGTTTGGTCAACCCTAACACCTAATCTAACATCGTATCGAGATCGAAAGATTCTACGTAGATGCCGTAGACCTTTTCACATTGAAGATTTGCAGAACTAGTAAATAATAAATTCATAGTCTATTCATAGTTGATAGAGTCACTAATATAACTTACGCAAATCGGATCGGACCGAAATTTGTGAACCCAATTGGAATCCCAAGCAGGGGATGACTCAAGCCCCACACCTTTCTTCCATCTTTTTTTATTTACCTTTATGAAAAATGATCAACATCTATGTAAAACTTCATTTCTATCACTTTCACATAATTATCACTACTACTATTATTTATCATTAATTTCATAGGCCATGAGAATTAACATATACCAAACCAGAACTTTTTCACAATTTCATCTCATTCCTCACCTAGAAAACACATGTTTGAGGACCCCATTACATCCCTAGGCAAAAACATTCCTAGTTTAGCTTACACATAATGCATGCATAATACATGGACTTTAATGAGATTGCCTATAATTATAAATTGCTTTATAGGTAACTTTATAAGTTTCTCGTAAAGTAATTCAAACTCTTTTCTCCGATTATTATACAAACACGCTATCTTATCTTATTGACAAAGAATTAAACCACACATGGTCCATTTGATAGTTGATTAAGTTGTGTTGATTGAGTCAAAACTTCATTTGAGTCAGAACTTCGTTTGATTAACTGCTGACTAATTTGTGTTGACCGAGAACCATGCTTATCTCAAAGTGCGCGGAGTAATGAAAAACAAGTAAGAAGCAAGTCAGAGACAAGTTTGGACTAAGTCTAGTTTTTTTTTTTATTCGGGCTGGATCAAAAGATAAGATCAGACCAAGTTTGAAAATTTAGACCGAGTCAGATGACATACGAGCAAATCAAACATTAAGATTTAGTAAAGATCTAAAGTTGGACCCAACAAATAAAAAAATGTACACAGCTCGGATAACCAAACCTTTTTATTCATTCTTCTTACAAGTACAACATCATCACATCATAAAAGATAGAAAAACATCAAAAGAAATACCACAAATCATGAAAACAAGTAAACCTTCAAACCTAAGGAACAATCTTGTACCCTTTCATCTTATCAATCCAAGAAATCAAAGAAGATTTAGTATTCCTAAACCCTAAAAACCCATGTTCTTTACTCTTGTTCATACTATCTAGCATACATTCATTCCCAAGAATCACATCAACAAACCACCATACTCCAACATCCTCCAATTTAGTATTCACCAATCCCTTTTCTCTCACAATTTCATCCCAAACACCCCCCTTATCCTTCATCATTTCCACCATACTTATTTTCCCTTCACCTTCATCAAACCCACCATTTTCAACATCAAATTGCTCAGCCAAAACCTTCCAGAAATGCTTCCATTTAAACACATCACCATTACTGATGTTAAAAGCTTCATTCTTTGCATATGGTTCAACTGCAGCCCAAATATGTTGTTCAGCAATCAAATCAGCATCAGAAACATCAGAATAGTGATCCCAAGCTTCTTTGGTCCCTGGAAACTTGAACGGAACACCTTCATGTTTGCAAATTGTGGCGTAAGCACATAGAGAACCGATTATATTCATCAAACTATACGGTGAAAAACCGAAAATTGTTCCAGGTCTATGAACAGACCATGTTATTCCTTCTCTCTGTTCAACGGATTTGAATAAGATGTCTTCTAGGGTGTAGTAAAAATTTGGGGTTTCAAGTCGGGGTAAATCTTCATGAAAGGGGGGGTCATGAGCAACTTTTCCGTACAATTCAAACGGACCTAAGTAATGTTTCCGGCCAGTTTGTAACGAAACGTGTTGTAAATTTGGCGAATTAGGGATCACGGAATCGAGAACATTCTGGAACATTTTGCCGTTGATTTCGCAATTCTCTGATTCGGTGGATCGACTGGCCCAAGTGACGTAGAAGATATGAGTAACGTCTTTGAGATCGCCGAGTTTTGTTAGGGTTTCTTCGGGATCTGAGATATCGCATTGGATGTACTCGATTGGGTGGTCGGCGTTCCATTGGGGGCGAGGACGGCGTGCGACGCCGTACACCTTCCATGGACCGCCGGGTGTGTCGGAGAGCGGGAGGATTTCGGCGAGACTGTTGCCGACGATTCCGGTAACTCCGACGATTAGGGCAACACTTTGGTATTTGGGTGGTGCGTCATCTTCATCTAGTTTTTTCTGTGTAAATTAATAAGACGAATTTAAAATTGATCAAGGATTTGTGTACTGAATGAACTTAAATAGAGATTGAGAATTTGAGTTAGTTAGTTACCTTTGCGGCTCCGATAGCTCCGGCCCACCACCAGCTCATGGTGGATATGGAAAATGAAATGGATACTCCGGCGGGTATTGATGGATCGGTGAGAAGGTCGGAGAAGAGAGCTGGCAGTAGTGTGTTTTATATAGACTTGTATTATTGGCTTACACGACTATCACAAGTATCATGATATGATTAGATTCTTATTTAATTCATCTTTTATTAGATATCTCAAAATTATTATGACCGTCTATTGAAGTTTGTACAAAACATTGGTTAGACTGTCAAAATAATTTACTAAAATTTACCAATAATTACACTTAAGGAATTAATTTCTATATCAAATATTTTGATGCCTTTTACTAAATTATATATAAATATTAGTGTAAACTGTATAAATATATAAAATAAATATTTTATATGTTTATTTATTTAGTGCAAATATTTATTTAGTTTTTCTGGAGGTATCCTGGAGGTGATGTCATTACCGAAGCTCGCCCCATTGGTCTGTGCCGACTCGACGTTTTGGGTATGTTACTATTTTTCATTTGTTACTTTCTATATTTAAAAAGTTTCTATTTTTAGAAACTTTCTCATCTCGTAACATTTCTAATTTTAGAAAGTTTCTATTTTTAGAAACTTTCCTCGTTTCTTATTATTTCTAATTATAGAAAGTTTTTAATTAAGAAACTTTCCTCATTTCATATCATTTCTATATTTAGGAAGTTTCTATGTTTAGAAACTTTCCTCATTTAGTTTCATTTCTACTTTTGGCATCCAAACACATGACTAGTTCACCGAACATTTAACATATTCACCATACATCAGTGTTTGACAATTTTAGTCAACACAACATCTTATATTACTTGTGGTGACATTTTTACTCCAAAACGTTTCTAATAATGATATTTAAGTAATACTTAATCAATAAATCAAAATAACTAATTAAACGTGACTCGTAACGAATTTTATTCCAAGCCGACATATCAAATGTTGTCCGGACCTCTTGGTGGTCGAACCCCCATTCTTGGTCACCGTAATTTCGTCCAAACCACACCAAAGTGGTGTGGATTATCATCTCATTTGAATCTTTAAATGTTATCTCTATCCCTCTTTGATTTTATCTATATCTTGATTCAAAGGAAACCTAGTCCTACTACAACTCTACTAAGTAACCCTAATTCTTACCCCTATATAAGCACACCTTAAACCCCTTATTCTTCTTTGTTGATTTCGTCCAAAGGCATCCCCAAACCGATCCCGAACCCTTGTTCGTCGATCAAGAAATCCACAAGCATCTCCACTTGTTTTCCTTGTTCGGTTCTCCTTTGATCATCCATAGCAAGGTATATCTAGATCCCTTTTGTTGTTTCCTTTCCTTGTTTCGGTAGTGGCTAGAACCCGAGACCATGGCCTAGGCCATATGGTCTCGGTTATACATTGTTTCCCAAAGCCGAACACACAGACATGTCCTCATTCGATCGGGTTCATGTGCGTGTGTATTATTTCGGTATTGTTCTAGATTAGTTAGATTAATTGATTGATCCATTGTGTTCCTTGTTTGATCTAATGACCGAATACCCTAGATCTAGAACCCTAGATGGACTAGATTGGACTTTTGTTGACCGAAACCTATGCTAGACTAAACCCTAGATCCGAACACCAAGACCTAGTCGAAATCTAGAAACTCAATGTTGACTTTTGTTGACAATTTGACCAATGTTGACTTCTAGAATGAACCAATTTTGACCCATAAGTCAAACCGGGTCAAGGACGGATCTTGACCTAACCGATCAACCAAAACCCGAATACCTAATCGGGCCAAGGCCCGTACTTGGCCCATTTCGATCTACCTTAGTCCATCGGGCCCAAACGTTAGTTGGCCCATTAGTATCCAAGCCCATTCGGACCAAAGCCCAAACCTTTGGCCCACTTATACCCAAACCGAACCCAATTGGGCCCAAGCCCAATCCATGGCCCAATCTAATTGGACCTAAGCCCAATAAGAGCCCCAAGTGGCCCAACCTAGTGGCCCATTAAGCCCATTAGGCCCAATCTAGGCCCATTAAGCCTAACCCAAGCCCATTTCATTTCATTTCGAAGCCCATTTCATTTCATTTCAGCCCATTAAGGCCCAATGATCCAAGTTCATTCGATGTCACAAAACATAACACATAACATTAATTGTATATCGAATATCTTATGTCGTATCTAGAATCGCGTGTATTAGCTTAGTCTAATTAGTAAGTTATATCATTTAGGAAGCTAGGAGTCTCTGAAGGATTCTTCTGTCCTAACTTCTCGCTAAGCTTTGCCCAGGCGAGTCCACAGACCCCTTTTACTCTTTTACTGTTTTTATAAACTTTGGGGTGGAAAACATAAACACAACTGCTATTGTTTTACTATGACTGTACAACATCTTTACATATTCATTATCGTGTTGGCATGACAAACAGATATTATACCGGACTATGGTTTTCCAGCAATCATTAACTAGTGGATCTAGACCATGGATATGAAGGAATTATGTGCACAGTCAGTCAACCTATGATGATACATCAATGCCTACGAAACACTTAAGGGTCACACCGGTGAGTACATGTAATACGAACAAGTTATGCAACGATACTACGAAGAGGAATGATTCATAATAGTCATTATGAATCAGTTAAGTATTAAGTTAAGTTTAACTTATTACTAGATTAGTTTAACTAACTAATTAATACAAGTAGTTGTACATTTACTAGTTGAGTAAATATACAATGTGTTAATTAAAGGTTATCCATGATATGATTTAAAGCTATTAAATCATATAGTAATTGGATAATATTATTGTGTAAATAATATAAAGGTTATTATATAATTAACTATTAAAAGTATAAATACAAGTCTATATATTTCGTGTATATGGGTACCGAAATTATAGTGTGTTAATACTAGACATTTAATAGTTAAGTGCAACAATAATAAAGTAGTTAAAATTATAAGGGATGGAAGTGTAATAAGGAAGTTTAATTAAGAAGTTAATCTTAATTAAACTAGAAGGGCCCTAAGTGAAAGTCCTTCTATTATAAATAGAAGGCTTGGGGTTCCCTTGTAAAGTGCTCATTCCCTCAACCCTAGCCATGAAATTTTGGCCTCCTTTTCTCCCTATTTCGGCCGAGCAACAAGGGAAGAACACAAGTCTTGTGTTCTTCATGTTCTTCGTTTGTTCTTCGTGTTCTTCGAGTTTCGAAGATCATGGATCGTTGCTAGTGATCAACTAGAAGATCATTCGTCGTGTTCATCATCAGTGGATTTATCTTAAGCATTAACCTAAGGTATGTTTCATGGAACACATCTTCTTCTTCTCCTCTTGTTCGAAGTCGAACCAAGAACCCTAGGGTTCTTGGTAGTAGTCGACGAACACACACAAGTATGTGTGTGTTCGAGTTCTTCGTACAACGTTTCTTTCTTGTTAACCTAATCTAGTTTTCCAACATCCCAATCCTTTAGGATTTAAGGATTAGGTTTAATCCCAGTTCTGCATTTAGGGATTAAATCAGCTAGTTAGTTTTAACTGGTCAAGAACAAGTTCATGTTCTTGGTCAGCAAGGTTCGAACTTGTGTACTAGGTGGTCGATCCAAGTGATTGTTCAGTCGTATGGTGCGTAGTAAATCCCTACAGTGGTATCAGAGCGTTGGTCTAGAAATCTAGACTAGATTAACAAAGGTTGTTTGTTTACTTTAATTTACAAGTTTTTTTTTTGTTTCAAGTTTTTCTTCTTTCTTCTTCATGTTTTTCGAAAATAAGGGAAGAAACCGTAAGACCAAGAACATTAAACTAGTCTAAGTTTAATTGGTCAAGAAGGTTTCTAGAAAACCCTAGCAAATTTTTGAAACCCTTGAAAGAACCCTAGGATCAAGTATATTAAACAAGATATGTTTAATTGATCAAAAGGATTTTTTCCATAAACCCTAGAATTTTCGTGACCTAGAAAGAACCCTAGGATCAAGTATATTAAACAAGATATGTTTAATTGATCAAAAGGATTCTTTCCTAAAAGCCTTAGGATTTTCGTGAATCTAGAGGAAACTTGGACACCAAGTATGTTAAACTAGCCTAGTTTAATTGGTGGAAAAGTTTCTTAGTGTTAAGATTTTCGAAAACCCTAAAGAACCCTAGAACATTAAACTAGTTTAAGTTTAATAGTTTAAAAGTATTAATTAGGATAATAATCTAAAACCTAGTTAATTAGACAAGTTTGTGTCTAATAGGTTTAATTATTATTTTGATAGATTTATTAAAGCTAGTTCTTTAAACCTAGTAATTTAGACAAAGTTTATTGTCTATAAGGTTCAAATTAAAGAGTTTAAATAAATTTATTAAAAGTTATAATATATCTTAGAATTTAAACAAAGTTTATTGTTTAAAAGGATTTATTAAAATTAGTCTTTTAAATTAAAATAATGTCTATGATCAAGAAAGTCAAAACGCTAGTTTTGATTGATCAAAAACAAGATTAGGGTTCATCTAATTAATTTGGGAATTGATAAAGAAGGTGTTAATTTTTAAGTTCTAAAATTAACAAGATGTATTTAATTGTTTATGTATATGTATTTAAATTTTCGGAAATTTTTAATAATTAAATAAAATTGAATTTTAAAAGAAGTAATAAGTTTATACACATTTTAATTAGTTCAAGTTAAAATGTACATGTATAAGCTAGATGTAATGTTCATTTAGAATGTTACAAGTTTGTTATTATAAATATACATATATACACGAACATATACATTAAATACAAGTTAAAATGGAACAATTAAAAAGGGTAATGTTATTTTGATCTTTGAAAGATAATACTATAATTAGTTATTGTATAAGTTATAATATAATTAAAACTAGAAAGTACAAAGTTATGATTTCATTATAACTAGAAATTGTACAAGTTGAAATTATATGATTAACTAGAAATATACAAAGTTATATATATATATATATATATATATATATATATATATATATATATATATATATTAAGATGTATAAAAGTTATAAATTATTATAACTAGATAATTATACAAGTATAACATAAGTATTTTACAAGTTATGTAACATACTAGATTAATGATCAAGTATAAATAACAAGAACCTATATTTAACTAGTTCAAGTTAAATATAAGAAATGTTTAAACAAACTAAAGAATTATTATATATAGTTTTTATATAATAGGTTTATTAGTTTCACCAAGTATAAACCGGTGATTGTGTTAGCTTAAGTTTCATCATGGTTGTTGAAGCTAGTGGGAGCTACACAAGAAAATCACAAAGTTTGTAAGTGTGTCGTTAAGACATAAGTTTTGGTCGAATCTAATAAGTCATAAGAAATGTTTAATTTCATTATTAAGCATATGGAAAACTAGATGTGTTAAACTAGGTTTATGTTTCAAGTTCATGAATCATAAAAGTTTTAAAAGTTTAACATAAGTTTATAAGTTTTTCAAGTAATATAAAACAAGTAAGTTTTATTAGAAATAAGGTTTCTCACAAAACCTAGTAAAACGTTTTGTACACCTCGTTTTAGGTATACATATAAAATCGTGTAAATTCTTGAAACTATAAGTTTTTAAAGAATAGTTCTTATGTTTAAAGAAGGTGTCTCGGAGAACCATTCAATTCACAAGTCACACATTTTTAAACAAGGATTAAGATTGGAATAAAAGTTTAAGTTTAGTTTTAATACTTAAACAAACCCAAGAAAATCTTAGATCGAAGTACTATCCACCTAATGGAACACCTCACTTGTTAAACGATATTCATATTGTAAGGATAAAGAACCTTAGATATGGATTCAAATCATTGCGAGTGTTAGGGTGCGTAAGGTTCTGTGATAATCGGGAGTCCCGGCGCAGAGTATCGCACTGTCTTAGATGGTCTGATCTACTTTGGTGATAATCGGGAGTCCCGACCCAAAAAGTACTTGAGTAGAATAAACATACTAGACTTTATTACTAACTTAGAAATGTACAATTAGATTGTACAAAGTTGTAATAAGTTATAAGTCTAAAGATTCTACGACCCCTAAGAATCGTGTCAAGTCTTGATACGATCGGTAAGGAAGTTACCTACCAGAAATAGTATGTCTCGTCGGGAAGTGCCCAAACCTTGCGGCGAGAATGTGATATATGGATCCTAGGCCTAAAATATTAATTATGGGTTTATAATATATTTTAGAGAATGTTTATTGATGATTACTAATTAAACTGGGTTTGATTTGTAGATGGCAGCAACAAACATAACAACACGTACCAACAATCTCTCACTACGCTTGTTTCTAGAAAAGGACGAATTGACTGGGTCAATGTTTCTCTATTGGAAGCATGATCATCGGATTATGCTTACGCATGAGAGAAAAGGAAATGTCCTAGAAAGAGCAATACTAAGTACTCCTACCGCAAATGCTAGAAATGAACCAGGATAAGCATATTACGCTTATAGGGTGTTCAAATCTCGCAAGGTGGTTAAAGGGATCATCGGTAAGTACTCACGTCATGAAAATGAAAGAGTACATGGATCATATTAGGTCACCCAGTATCGTTGCAGTTGGCAACAGTAATGATAATCAACTCGTTGTTAGATGACTATAAGTCTTATGTAGTCAACTACAACATGCATAACATGGAGCAATCCATTGTTGAGCTACATTCCGTGCTCAAGACTACTGAGTTGATTTTGGGACCAAGTTTAAGAATGATCTCGTAGTAACCGATGATGGTAGTGATCAGAGAAAGAGGCGCAGTGGAAAGGGAAAGGATAAAACCGATCCCAGCCACGGCGTGCCTAAAGGGTAATGGAGGCAAACAAAAGGGTCAAGAAGGTAAAGCCAAATAAGAACCGAGAAACGGTGTCTTGGTTGTGGCAAATGTCAAAGGGTAGGAGGCAATGCTTGCTCCTTAGTTGACTTGACCAACTTCTAGATACTCGCTTCCTACTTGTAAAAGTTTATTACAAGTAAATCAACTTTAGCAATCGTTTATTGCATAAGATGATAAGTGAGATGACCGGCATGAGATGGTGATGATCCCACGAGCACCAAGATTTTATAATTCAGTATTTTATGGATTCAGTAAAAACAATTTTATTTCATTGTTTGGATAATTTTATTTTATGTTAAAACAAGTTTTATTTTGGTTTTAAATAAATTTCGAATCCATGGTTGAATTATATTGTGTGCATGTGTGATAATTACACTAGTCAAGATTTATGACTAGATTGTAAGTCAAGTTTTGATTTACTTATGTTTCATGTTTATACTTATATATTTGTTTGATTGTTGTATAAATAATGTCTTGATAGCTCAAGGTACTTAGATGCTAGTAATTAGAAAGTTTTTCTAATGAAAGTATTTATGAGTTTTATGAAAGCATAAGGTTCAAGAGTCATTGAACTTAGTTAAAACATCTTAAGTAATAGTCATTACTTTTGATAGTAAGTTTTAAAGTGTTAGTATTAATATAGTATGATTATATTAGATATAATCAAGATAGACTTTAAAGAGTATTATTACAAGTCTTTTACACTTGTAGTAAAGGTTTTAATGAAGTCATAATTCCCTAGTAGGAATAGTTGGATATTAGTATAATCCAAGTAAAATGACTTAGACATTAAAATGACTCTTAAAAGGGACAAAACTATATTAAAGTATTTAAGAATTAAAGGGTATTATTGCAAGTCTTTTATACTTGTAATAAATACAATATTTAATCAAGTCATAATTCCCTAATAGGAATAATGGATATTTGAGAAATCCAAGAAATGACTTTGGCATTAAATGAAGTTTTTAAAGAATACTAATATATTTAAGAATTGATAGTATCATTTCAAGTGTTTTATGCTTGCTAGATACAATAATCAATAAAGATCATAATTCCCTAAACAGGAATGTTGGATATTCGCAAATCCAAAGGATGATCTTAATTATTGATAGAATTCTTAAAAGATTAAACTACAAGTTATTGACTAGGTCAAAGTAGTAGTTTAAGAGATGCTTAAGTTCCATAAAAGTAAGTGGGAGCTAAGACTAACGTAATTCATTAAAGATGTTAGTAAATTCAGTAAGTTAGTAAGACATTAACAATAAGGTTTTACCAAGTCGTTAGCCAAAGAGTTAAGAGAAATAATAAATGATCGTTGATTAGATTATTGCAAACCTAATAGCGTGATCACAAGTCTTGTGATTGATTATTGCATATCTAATAGGGTGTTAACACTTTAGTGGATAACACAATCATTTAAGGAAATTTCTTTAACTAGTAAGAATATCTACAAAATCAAGTAACTAAAAGAGGCTTTAGTTACAAGGAGAATTTTATCAATTCAAGAAACTAAGGAGTTAATTTTCAATCCTCCTATGTTTATGGAATTACATAAAAGGCAAGACTATAATATATTCTAGATTGTTGCAAGAACAATATCTAGCAAAGACAAAAGTAATAGTATTCGTAAATACTCGTCCTATGTCTTTAGTTTAACAGAAATGATTGGTTTAGTGATAAAGTTATAATTAAGTTTGTAAGAATCATTAAGTAATCAACACGAACGAAAGGAATAAGTAATGATCAGTAATAATTCAGTATCTATATCCAGTGAGGAATAATACACGAGTTAGTATCATTTTTATTCAGACTTTGTGTGTTTTACATCATCCATGAATAAAAGTCTATTTATTCAAAAAGGTATAAATCCGTGACTACTCGTCTTGGTGGGAACCTCGATGGGACGTTAACGTCATCGCGGTATTTGGTGGTAGATTCGAAGTTCTTCGAAGATAGCTACACAAGTTTTGTGTAAACCAAATATCGGTGATATTCTGTTGGACGCTCAACGAATATTGGATTGACCACCGTGACAATACTTCGTGGTTGAAAAGTTCAAAAGTATTGTTCACTAGGATTGTCCTTAAACCTGAGGTATTTGGTTTAGGATACGATGACTAATGTGATTTGGTTCAACTCAGACAATTCTGAAATACGTTTGTCATACGAGGCGATACTGGGTACAAAGGAAGTCGTATTTTTAAATCGAAATATACAAGATGGCAATTGCACCTCCTTTTTAGGAGAGATATTTATAGGTCCTTTGACTTGATAAGAAACTGGCAAGTGCACGGCCGTGCCCAAATGAACTGATCTGTTCTTTGTCGTTTATCACAGCAGTTTGAATCAAGAAGTCATAAAATAATTTCGAATACATGAGTTGATAATTTCTACCATGCTCGTATTCGTTATCACAAATATCGTGCTGCAAGGGATAAGCCTAACAACGTTACCCAAGAAGTAAAGACAGAGTGTTCTTTACTAGGAGACGCTATTAAGAGTTTTTTCATAAAACTATACCAAGGGTTACATAATCTGTTTTTATGGGGTTGGTTACCTACATGCCCATCTAGAAGGCCACTGTAGCTCGTATCATTAAGACAAAGGTTACAGACTTGCACAAGTGGGAGTCTAAAGGAATTATGTGCACAGTCAGTCAACCTATGATGATACATCCATGCCTACGAAACACTTAAGGGTCACACCGGTGAGTACATGTAATACGAACAAGTTATGCAATGATACTACGAAGAGGAATGATTCATAATAGTCATTATGAATCAGTTAAGTATTAAGTTAAGTTTAACTTATTACTAGATTAGTTTAACTAACTAATTAATACAAGTAGTTGTACATTTACTAGTTGAGTAAATATACAATGTGTTAATTAAAGGTTATCCATGATATGATTTAAAACTATTAAATCATATAGTAAATGGATAATATTATTGTGTAAATTATATAAAGGTTATTATATAATTAACTATTAAAAGTATAAATACAAGTCTATATATTTCGTGTATATGGGTACCGAAATTATAGTGTGTTAATACTAGACATTTAATAGTTAAGTGTAACAATAATAAAGTAGTTAAAATTATAAGGGATGGAAGTGTAAAAAGAAAGTTTAATTAAGAAGTTAATCTTAATTAAACTAGAAGGGCCCTAAGTGAAAGTCCTTCTATTATAAATATAAGGCTTGGGGTTCCCTTGTAAAGTGCTCA
Organism: Calendula officinalis; assembly: GCA_963853835.1. Lineage (NCBI taxonomy): Eukaryota > Viridiplantae > Streptophyta > Magnoliopsida > Asterales > Asteraceae > Calendula > Calendula officinalis. The sequence continues at coordinate 70,008,080 of OY970828.1, forward strand.
TTCCCTCAACCCTAGCCACGAAATTTTGGCCTCCTTTCCTCCCTATTTCGGCCGAGCAACAAGGGAAGAACACAAGTCTTGTGTTCTTCGTGTTCTTCGTTCGTTCTTCGTGTTCTTCGAGTTTCGAAGATCAAGGATCGTTGCTAGTGATCAACTAGAAGATCGTTCGTCGTGTTCATCATCAGTGGACTTATCTTAAGCATTAACCTAAGGTATGTTTCATGGAACACATCTTCTTCTTCTCCTCTTGTTCGAAGTCGAACCAAGAACCCTAGGGTTCTTGGTAGTAGTCGACGAACACACACAAGTATGTGTGTGTGTTAGAGTTCTTCGTACAAGGTTTCTTTCTTGTTAACCTAATCTAGTTTTCCAACATCCCAATCCTTTAGGATTTAAGAATTAGGTTTAAACCCAGTTCCGCATTTAGGGATTAAATCAGCTAGTTAGTTTTAATCGGTCAAGAACAAGTTCACGTTCTTGGTCAGCAAGGTTCGAACTCGTGTACTAGGTGGTCGATCCAAGTGATTGATCAGTCACATGGTGCGTAGTAAATCCCTACAGGGTATGCAGATAGTACTATTGGCTGACACTCATCCGCGCAACGAACGATTGATCATTACTTGGTTTATCCAAGACATTTCCGGGAGTGTATATCCATAAAAGAACATAACATACTGGAGTTGAAGTGTTGATTGTGGACTTAGGGGTTGGTATATTAACTCAATAGACTAGCTACCTGTTGGGGATAACGGTCATGCGATGTCAAACATAACAACTGGTTCAACACATTTTCATAAACTAAACAAGTAATTGTAGATCTTCTACAATTACACTTTACTTTCTATACCTACTTCTCATATCATATGAGTGTTGAACTTTATACATATTCAGTCATAAACCATTTTTATAACAAACATTTTGGGTAGCAAAAGCACTTTACTTTATCTTTTACATTAACCCTTTAGATTCACTCAACATTATTTGTTGACCCCCTTTTACTTATGTTTTTCCAGGTGATTAGGTGCACAGTAAGACTGGAGGATATGAGCAGTGGATTTGTCGTGAGCCATGAATGAACATTCTAAGTTTACGAACAATCACTTCATTTTCAAAACTTACTATTTTTAGTAAGTACTATTTTTGGAAACTTTTCATTTTTAGAAGGTAAACCATTTTCATTGTGTTATTTACGTGGTTGTTTGTTTACTTAATTTTTGCTATGTAATCATGAACGTTACACCTCCGTTCTTCCCCAAAACATTTTAAATGAAGTAAAACTGATTTTTGGCGGGGTGTAACATAGTCCCTTTTGCTTTTTAGAAAAAAAAACAAATATTTTGAATCTGAAATCATCACCTTTCACTTATGTCCCTTATATTAACAAAAGAAGTTTTTAAACTATTTTAATATTATTCGAAAAAATTTAATGCAACTCCGTATATTATACTAGGTTCTCCTATGCGTCTCTCCTGGATATAAACTTATCTCTATTACATTATTGATTTAAAAACTTCTTCTAAATCAAAATGTTTAAAATTTCAATCAAACTTATTTACTTATTTTATTTTGGTCCTAGTTTCCTTTCAGGTTGTACTTTGTTGTCTAGCTCATAGCTAGTTTGGTTTTATTTCTATTTAAGCCGCTAGTTTGCTGTTAAGAAAAACACATTTATTTATGGAAATATTTTGATTTATCTTAAATTAAATTATTATTGTTTTATACTTATTATTTGAAAAAACACGTAATTGAGCAACATATCCTCGCCACAAAATAAAGTTACAGATTATTCGTCACCACATAACACGGATATCATGCTAATTTTCATAGATAGCTTATTGCTTGTAATAATAAGCTTATTTTTCATAAGTTCATAATCTATGAAAATTGAGCTGTATCAAAATCTATTCAATTAACTTATAAGCCTAACCTAATCTAAAATAGCTTATTTAACTAGCCCAAAAAAAAATCTAAAACAAACACCTCTTTACTAAATTCATTAGTTGTTTAATATAAGAAAAATGTATCATACAATTATAATACAACAAAAACAACAATTTATTAAATGCGAGTTATCAAGAATTGGTGTAAACATTCATGTATATAGCAGGTAGTATAAAGACTGTTATTTGAAAAGTATTTGATGAAAAAGAGATAAATTTTGCAAAAGTATGTAGGGGAAAAAAGATGTCTATTTCAATCATAGAGCTACTCACTTGATAGAATAATATGTATATATATTTCACTCATCTCTCTTCTAATATTATCCCTTGATTTTGACACATGTCACTATCTAATGAGTAGGCGTATGAGTAGGTCTAAATGGTAGGCTTAAAAACCACTACTCTTATTATATACTCCCTCCGTCCCTAAATAAAGTTCTCATTTCTCTTGGACACAACTTTTTAGGAGATAGTTAGTGGTGAGGTATTTGGTATTACTTTTGATTAAAATATAAGGTTTGATTGGAGAGAAAGTGTTTTAAGAGATAGTTATTGGTGAAAGTATTGACAATAATATTATTATATTAAGTGGGCCCCTTAAGTTTGAGAAATGAGAACTTTATTTAGGGACAAAATTTGAAAAAGATATGAAAACTTTATTTAGAAACGAAGGAAGTATACTGTAAATAGATGTTTGCAGTATGCTTCGATTTCTGAAGGATGAGATGGGGCATATTTGAGGAAATTTATTTTTTAAGCTATTAGCTTAATAAACGATAACGAACTTAAATATTCAAACTTAGTAAACAAATAAATTTAAAAATTCTCTTAAATAAGCTTTTCAGACATACCCTTAATCATCCATATGTAGCAATAGTTAGAAGGATATAAAAATATCTGGATTTCCATGTGTAATTAGAAAGGAAAAATATATGCATACGTCATTGATGACAAGGGAGTCCACGTGTGTTACACACCACCGTTGTTTAGCTTTTAGATAAGGTCACGTATGTGGGTGCTGCCGTGAGAGCACGTCTACGGTCACCGACGTCGGACAACTTCACGACAAGAATAAATAAAAAGGAAGGCCAATGACATAGTGCAACCAATATCACGTATTCACATCAATGTTATAAACTTGTACGTAATCTATAAAAATATATCAAGCACCTAACACCTGATTAAAATTTGGTGTTTAAAAATACAAAATATATAAGTAAAATTATTATTATTTTCATTAAAATTTAACAATTTTGAGTTAGTAATCTATAAAAAAGATATTATGAAACAATTAAAATTTAACTAGAAACTTTGTGTTTCAAAATTGAAACATGAAGTTAAAAACATATGAAATAGGATACAAAATATTTACTTTAATAAAAAAGTTAGATTAAAAGAAAGGAAAAGCACGGTTCAAATCCGGTTCAATAATCTTGGTACGACCGAATTCGTAGTTAAGCCGCCTGGTTCAAAGCGGTTCATAAACGTACTTTTAACGCGTCGATTTGGCCAGACATATTTTCATATCCTGGTCAGACAACCCGGTCAGACACGTGCTTTAGGACATTGGTTAATCATAAACACTCGATCATAAGATTTACTAACTACCCAAAGTAATCATCTTTCGACATTTGTATATTAACTAGAAAACGATGCTTGTAACATCCCGAGACCCGGCCTATTATTTTATTACTTTTGGTAAATAATATTCTATTATTTAATATTTTATTTTATTTTATTTTATTTAGTTGTATTTTAACCAAGCGGTTAAAATTAGTGAAAACTGAAATGTTTTGTTTAATTAGTGATATTTATATATCTAGATTCCTTTTTAAACCAGAGTTCCGTATATATTTTCGTTGTGTAAGTTAGAGTTCGTTTAAGCCTTAAAATTTATCAGCGTATAATTAGATAACATGTATTTACACTGTGATTAAATGAAATTGGGCATTTTGGTCTTTGCTTGACACGTATCAAGGGAGGTGTCAAAACCTCCCTTCTTTTGCCTGCATCGTCATATACACACACCACACACACATAGTGTTGTTTTTGAAGCTTGCAATTGAAGAAGAAACTCAATCTCTCATCTCCCTCCTCTGATTTTCGGAATGGACACAATCTTAAGGTAGGTTATTTGCTAATTCTTCTTGTCTTTGAAGTTCTTGAAGCTCTATCTAGGGTTCTTGAGTTTTTTGTGGGATCTTGCTTAAAATGTTAAATTGGTGAATCCATGGGTTTTAAATGATCTTTATGTTTGATTTGCTTGTACAAGATGTTTAATTGTTGTATGAAACCTTGGTTTGGAGGAAAGTTCACAAGCTCCTCCAATGGAGTCTTGAGGAAGATGATACTAAAATCTCAAAATTGTAAATTGGTGACTTTAGGTTCAAGAATGTTTTTTTAGGTTTAATTATTATGCTTTAAGTATTAAATTGTTGTTAATAACTGATTTTAACAAGATTGGAAGCATTTGGTTGATATAAATTAGTGTTTGGCTAATTTGTTAATTTTGGCACAACTATTCAAATTTGGGAATTGTGAGTTTGGTCAAAACTGAGATTTGATCTAAATTATTGATGTCTAATTAGTATAAGATGACATGTGAAAGTTGAAAGTATTGTTAGATAGGAATTTTGAAAGTGTAATAATAAAGTAGACATTTTTGACCCGTTTGGGCCTCCTATGTTAAATTGGAATAAAAATGCATTATTTGGTATACACTTGACTTTAGAAGCATAATTATGATAGTTGGGAAGTCTTAGAATGATAGTTGGTCATTATCTATGATATGGTAGTATTCTATAACTAGTTGTTGAGATTTATGGGAATTGGTCGTTGATTCGGTAATTTTGACCCGTTTGAGTTATAATTGGTATAAATGCATAAAGTTTTATAGACTTTGATTTGGAAGATGTTGGTATGACCATTTCTTAGTTGGATAAGTTGCAAGTGTATTGGTCATGTTAAAATTATGCAATTAAGAACCTTTTACCATATTTGTCTTGTTATCTTTAATTGGTGGAATTCGGTTCTAATTCGGTATTCATCTTATGTACAGGAATTGAGAAGCAAACTCAGTGATATAAGACAACTGAGTTTGGAAGGATTGCGGTTGTAGGGTGAGTGGATTTAGCCTTCAATCTGTATATGTACAATTTGGGTAGAAATTGGATACTTTGGTAAAAAAAAAAAAAATGCAGGATTTCGGCTTTCGTGGCACGAACCTGAGGTTTCGTGCCAAGAACTTGGGCAGAAACTCGATTTCGTGTGGCATGAACTTTTTCGTGCTACACGAAGAGGGTTCGTGCAGCACAAACATTCTTCGTGCAACACGAACTTTGGGGATCGCAGTGCAAATTTCTTCGTGCGATGTTTTCGATGAGAACTTTCTCGGGTTTAGGTTTTTGGATGCAATGTTTATTGCAAGCCCACACTTCGGTATAATTAATTTGGTAATTAATTATGTGCATATTTGGGGGAAGAGGTCAGTAATTGGAACATTCTACTGGGCATAAGTTTACTATTGACAAGGTGTACCACCCTTAGAAGCACTGGTTGTTCTAAGGGGGTACACACTGTCTTTAAGTAAAGGGCCATCGGTTATCATTGTTAGGCCGACAATGATTTAAGGTTCGGCCGAACCGCCGTTACTCTTCAAAATTAACTAATCGGGAAAGTGTGAATTTATATCGGTTGTTCTTTTATATATTGTTTGATTAAGTTCATTCACTTAGCTTTTAGCTAATCCCTCCCTCGTTGACTCTTTTGCAGGTTCGGTTGATGGGCGGGTCAAAGGGTGCTTGTTAGGAATGGTTGACCAATGGTTGCTCTGATAGTATTTTGTAATCAAGCCGTTTTTGTAGTAACACGTTAAACCATTTTGATTAATATTATATTTGAAGTTGTATTTTCTAAAATGACTTAACTATTATGGTTTAAATATTACGCTTCTGCTATTTAAAAAAAACGGGTTTAAATTTGCGGTGTTATAATGCTAAAACCCCTCAGTGAACAAACTTGCATCCAATAGTGTAGAAGGTAGACTGGTAGTGATAACATGATGAGTAAATTACGGTTTGTGTCCCTGTGGTTTGTCCGTTTCTGTGTTTTTGTCCCTGTGGTTTATTTTTCTGTTTTTTTGTCCCTGGGGTATGCAATTTCCGTTTCTTTGTCCTTCCGTCCATCCTCCGTTTCTTTTTAGCCGTTAAGCCCCTCACGTGCTGAAAACGTGAGGCTAATTTGGTCTTTTCTATTTTATATTTTATTTCTACTTTTTCCCCCCTCTTCTTCTTCCTTTTCTTTGTTTCACAAGCAAGCTACGAACAGAGCCAAAATCATCTACAAACCCACACAATCTACAAAAATCTAAAATCAAAACTACCACCAAAATTTCAAATTCTACAAACCCACACAATTCTACATAAAACCAGGACTGTTTCGTCTTCATCGAAAAAACTCTGGCGACTGTTCAGAAACTCCGGACGAAACACACATAACAACCGCCACCATCGAAGCAGAAACTCCAGATCTGAAACACATTAACACAGAAACTCCGGCGATTTAACGAAACTCCAGATCTGAATCCCATTTTAGCTGAAATCAAGTGGCGGTGGTGGTTGCTGGATCTAGGGTTCATGAACAGATCTAACACATCTGGGAAAGAAGTTTGTCGGAGGTTTGGTCGGATTTTCATATCCGGCGACGGATCTAGCAGTTCCTTAACAGATCTCGAGTTCAGTCTCTGTCAAGATGATGAATGAATCTGTTAAGGTCCATTTGTCTGTCAAGATGATGAATGGGGCGTTGAAAGAGGCGTTGAAACTTGTTGATTTCCGGGCAAAACTGATGTGAAGTTTTCAGGTGACCATTCGGTCTGAAAGAGGCGTTGAAACTTGCTGATTTCCATCGAGTTCTTTGCTGATTTCCATCTTCAACAATTCTTTAAAAGTATGAACACGAAAAACAACACACTTTCTCTCCCTAAAATCTTCCAAATTTCCAGATCTGGTGAATGATTTAGGCTGTTGTTTAAGATTTCATGTAGATTGGGGACTAAGAAATTCAAAATTTGGGTTTTTAATTTTGAATTTGGGGTGTTCTTGATGAGGATGGTGGAGAGAAGGAGATGAATATAAAAGTATAACTTCTAAAGCACAATGTACAAGCAATTCGTGAAAATGGACCAAAATACCCTCACGTTTTCAGCATGTGAGGGCTTTAACAGCTAAAAAGAAATGGAGGATGGACGGAAGGACAAAAAAACGGAAATTTGCATACCTTAGGGACAAAAAAACAGAAAAAAAACCCACAGGGACAAAAACGCAGAAACGGACAAACCACAGGGACAAAAACCGTAATTTACTCTAACATGATATTACATATACTTCAAACATAATATCGCTTAGCCATTGAAGAACATACCCATTTTATTATATTAACAAAAAGATAGTCCATCAGAATGTTTAACAAAGTCTTGATGTTGTTGGCAAAGTTGTTGGAATATACTTATGTGATAATAAATAATTATATGGCTAGATATAAGTTATATGATCACACACTTATATTGTAAAATATCATTTAATATATATATAATATATGTATTGTAACGAGCATATAATACCCCGCGCGTTGCAGCGAGTCTATTTTTGCATAAATGTTTTATATTGTAATAATGTGTTTTGTTTAAGCTACTCCTAGTTATTTTTAATCTCAATGAATTAATATCAACCATTAATCAAGAGTAATCACATGCTTTATAAATAGAGGAGTATTTTTATCATTTGACATTCACATAAATTCTAATCTATTTTCTTATATTATTTTTTATATTTATTATTGTTGTTATTATTATTTTTTATTAAAAAGCAAAATTATGTGATAATCAAATGTGATTGTATATTTGATCATATTCGATGTTTTTTATAACCACATGTGATTGTATACTTTATCACATATAATGTTTTTATATAATCACATGCGATTGTATAATTTATTACATGTGATTTTTTTTATATGATTGTAATATAATCAAGTATATAATCACATCTGATTATCACATAATAATGTTTTTCTTTAGAGAAAAAATATAAATTTATAAATTTAAAAAGATTAAAAAAAATTATGTGAATGTCAAATGTCAAAAAAATCTATACCAAAAAAAAACTTCATTAAAAAAGGTATGATAAAAATTTTAATGATACGAAGTATAATGTTTCAAGTTACCCTTTTATTACGATTTCTTTAATATATACTAAAAATATACTAATTATAATATTTTACTAATTATAATATTTACAGGTTGATTATTTCTTTTGTTAGAATTATTCGTGTTACTTAATAAATATTAGTATTAACCATATTCTTTTAATTGAGATTATTATTATTATAGATAAATAGAAAAGGAAATAATAGAAAAACTAAGACAGTGGTAGAAAACATAAATACATTTGCCTGCAAAGTTTACTCATTATATCATTACATATTACATATGTAAATTACCACGTAGGATTATAATCCTTTTAATTCAATTTTTCTAAAACGCTGTTGTGTTTGAACTTTGAACCCCGTTTATACGTTCTAATGAACAGTTCTTTTTGTATGCAAATTGTACTATATATAAATTACATTATTTATATACTTCCTCCGTATCACAATAAGTAATACACTTTCCTTTTATGGGTGTTTCACAATAAGTGATACACTTCAAAAATTACCTTATTTGGCAAAAATGTGGGGTGCAACCTCCACTAACTATCCACTTTAATAAAGTGAAAATACTCTTATACCCTTACTTTTACTTTTAAAACTAATTAATATCACTTCATTCAATAAAAGTGGGACCCATCATCCACTATTTATCTACTTTAATATATTTTAACCATATTTTAATATATTTTAATCTTATTTTGATATTTTGTCTCAAACTCCGCGATCTTCCAAATGTATCACTTATTGTGATACGGAGGAAGTATATACTAAGCAACAAATAATTAGATGAGCTCAAAATATTAAGTCATATTTAATTATTGGACTTAGGAAGGGAGTAGAAGGAAAAAGCCCAAGGGCTTTTGAAGCCTACTTGCTAACGGTTTTTGGCTTTCTTCTTCAATTTTCTTGCTCAAAATTGGTTGGTTGATTATTGTTTGAACTACTAAAAAATAAACATAACAATTAGTAGACAATCAATTTAATATTTGCATCGTAAAATTCATATGTCTTTACTTGTGGAATTCAAAGCTTCAAAAAGACATAGTCCTGTAAACGAACCGAACGAACACGAACGGGGCCTTGTTCGTGTTCGTTTGTTAAGGAAAAATGTGTTCGTGAACGGTTCACGAACACGTATCGAACGGAATTTTGTGTTCACGAACGGTTCGTTAAGAAAATTTAGTGTTCACGAACGGTTCGTGAACGAGGGTAACAAACATAAACGAACACAAACGGACATAAACAAACACAAACGTACACGAAACAAACACAAACGTACACGAAACAAACACAAACGTACACGAAACAAACACAAACGTACACCAAACAAACACAAACGAACACAAACGAACATAAACAAACACAAACAAACATAAACAAACTCAAACGAACACAAACGAACACTAACAACCGAACGTAAACAAACGAACACGAACGGATGTTCACGAACGGATATTCACCAACGTAAATGAACGAACGGGCCTTTGTTCGTGTTCGTTTATTTAACTAAACGAACACAAAATCTTGTTCGTGTTCGTTTGTTTAGCTAAACGAACGAACATAAACGAACTCCCGCCGAACGGTTCACGAACGGTTCATTGAACGTTTGGTTCGTTTACAGGCCTAAAAAGACATATTTCACTAATGGCATCTAAACTAATGATGGTTACAATTGTAAGCTAAGGAACATAAATATAAATCAAATACGACATTACAAAATCTTTATAAAACACGTATAACATGAATAAAATAATATTACTAACCAATGGCTTTTGACCAAAGGGCATTTGGCATAGCGGTATGGTGTTTGCTTCTTATCTGTGGGGTCAGGAGTTCGAGTCGACGTATGTGGTAATTAGGAGTAGATTAGATTCGCCGTTTAAAAAAAAAAAAAAAAAAAAAAAAAAAACCTATGGCTTTTGATTCAGCCAATTCATTTGAAAAAATCAATTCATATTGGCAAATTCGAAACCATGCATGGACCCTGAAAAAACTGAGCATTTGCACAAAGACTTGCTCCAGTAACGTAGTAAGCACGATCTTGTTTAACCAATTTATCGAAGTAGAGAGATATTTGTATAGTATTCGGGTTTGAATTTTATGCTCTTTTCAAAACACAACAAAAGCCGATATATAGAATTAACAAATGCAATCTATTAAATTTAGAAAATGAGCATACGACACTTTCCTTCTGACCGTTGTTCCTTTTTCACATGGCTTCTTCCTCCTTCAAAAAACAGTTTCCTCATAACCCTTTGTTAGGAATATTTTTATTAATATTCATTAAAAATTTGATTAGTCAAAACTATTAAACTACAAGGACCTAAATTGAAGATATGAAAGTTCAAATTCAAATAAAGATTTAGGAGATAATCATTAATGTAAAAAGATATAGTATATCTTTATTAGTTTAAAAGATTTAGTCATTATCTTTTCCTTGTAAGTCTTGGGTTTTCTAGTATATAAAGAAACCTAATGATATAGAATTAGTCGTTCTTGAAACCCACGTTTTAACGTGTATGTGTGTGTACTCTAAGCCTCAAGGTCGTTTGATCATGTTAACCAAAACCGTTCTACATATTCATATGTAGAATTGGGGCTTTTAGTAATCATTGTATATAAAGATGATGATGAAACCTTGTTTAGCTATACAAATCTGTTTATCTAATTCCGCAATTATATGTTTTGTATATGCTTATTCCAGATAAGAACTAACTATTCTTGAGCCTAAAGATCGACATGTTTATGAAGAGTTGTTCAGATCTCGACAATTGGTATCAGAGCACGGTGGCTCAGATCTGGAATGAAACAAGGATGGTTCGATAATTAATGATGAAGAATCAAGCATAAATAAATAAATAAAAAGAGTCGAGTTTGACATTCATAAACCGGGTACAGAACACAATTGAGAAAAAGGGTTTTGCCTGATTAAGGTTACAGGATCCTTAAATATACACTTCAACTTCAACACATCAAACTTCCTGGATTGAAATTAGGATTTCTCTAATCAAATTCTCTCAGTCGACATTTTCCGTTGGATAACTTCCTTTAGATTTTCACTAAATTCCTGGTAAGAAACCCTAAATCCTCTTCTATAGTCACTGTCGATGATCTTGATTTCTTGTTTTATTTAAATTCGTCGATCCTAGATCTGTAAATATTCTCGATTGATGGCGTTTCGGTTATGCGTGATTCGATAGAATTTAGGTTATCTTTATTTTTTGTTTTCGATCTGATGAAAGAAGTAGACAGATCTGTTCAGTCTGTAGACGTGATTAAGAAAAAAAAAAAGAGACCTAGATCGGTGAGGAATAAAGACGAGTTGAAGACGATGATCTCAAATTCAGTTTTACTACTGACCAGTAACTTGACTGATCAGTAACAATTTCGTTTACTACTGCTCCTTCAATATTTCGTTGTTTACTACTGATCCAGTGTTTCGATTATTACTGATCCAAATTGAAATATACTACTGATCAGTAGTATATCAGGTTACTACTGATCCTTGCCGATTCGAAAATACTACTGATCAGTAGTAAATGAAGAAAAAACACTACTGATCAGTAATAGACTGAAAGTTTTACTACTGCTGCGTTGACTGATCAATTATTAAACAGTATTGACCGAAAAAATTTTGAAGAAATTTTTTTCTTTGAACGATACATCATACTTTGGAAAGCATGACACACACCATGTTCATTCCATACTACGGTTTATTGATCGTATCTGATAATAATGTGAAACGAATCACATTATTCACACACACAGGTTGAAGGCATGATGAAGATAAAAGAAAATTTTATTTGTTACATATTTGATCTTTATCAATTGATTACAGAAGATAATTGATTATATTTTATTTGAAGAAGAAGTGGAAAGTCTTACTACATAAGATGTTATGTATTGTTGTAACTGCAATTCAACCGAATCTTAACGAAAAGATCTGTTGAAGACTAAGATAAGCAAGTCCCTCATACAAGATATGAAGTTGCTGATTACTATATTTAGACGGAATGTGATGCTTAGTTTGAGTTTCTACTTCAACTTCAAATAGAAGATAATTGGTTTTCAATGTAATTAATATAGCCTTGAAGAACACAAGAATGATATCACACTTTTAGGGGAAGAAAAAGTGTTGATCATTCAAGGGGAAGTTCAAGTTTCTCGGATTTATTTGATTATGTCAAAAAGGGGAAGAGACTTGAAGATTCCTAGCTAATTCTACAAGTTTTGTCAAATCAAATAGGGGAAGATTGTTAGGAATATTTTTATTAATATTCATTAAAGATTTGATTAGTCAAAACTATTAAACTACAAGGACCTAAATTGAAGATATGAAAGTTCAAATTCAAATAAAGATTTAGGAGATAATCATTAATGTAAAAAGATATAGTATATCTTTATTAGTTTAAAAGATTTAGTCATTATCTTTTCCTTGTAAGTCTTGGGTTTTCTAGTATATAAAGAAACCTAATGATATAGAATTAGTCGTTCTTGAAACCCACGTTTTAACGTGTATGTGTGTGTACTCTAAGCCTCAAGGTCGTTTGATCCTGTTAACCAAAACCGTTCTACATATTCATATGTAGAATTGGGGCTTTTAGTAATCATTGTATATAAAGATGATGATGAAACCTTGTTTAGCTATACAAATCTGTTTATCTAATTCCGCAATTATATGTTTTGTATATGCTTATTCCAGATAAGAACTAACTATTCTTGAGCCTAAAGATCGACATGTTTATGAAGAGTTGTTCAGATCTTCACAATTGGTAAGTTTGATTACAAGAGAACAAATTGGTAAGTTTGATTACAAGAGAACAAATTGGTAAGTTTGACTGCAAATCTGATGATGGAATCTTTGTGGGATATTCTACTCAAAGCAAATCATATAGAGTATTCAACAAAAGACTAAGGATAATTGAAGAAAGCATCAATGTATCCTTTAATGAAAATGTACCTAATGAACAAGGAAATGGTCCAGATTGGCTATTTGACATAGACAATCTAACCAAATCCTTTAATTCTAACATGAATTTCAATGCAGGTAATTCAAATTGTCACAATCAAAAGGAAGGAACATCATCAGTTAATACTGGTCAAGAGGAAATGAGATACATTGTAGTTAATACTGCTCCAATAGTTAATACTGATGTCAGTAATAACTCAAGTTCTGGAACCAGTAGTAACTCTGAGAATGAGGACAGTAGTAATTCAAATACTACTGATACCAGTAATAGTACTCAAAATACTACTGGTCCCCATATTAACCTAGATTCTCAAGATACTACTGATGCCAGTAACAACAACAATACTACTGATCTCAATGAAGACAATAGCAGTAGTAACTCTGACCAAGATGATGATGAACCAAACATCAATGACAATGAAGGATCTCTAGAAGAACAACTTCCTGAGACAAATGAGTCCAATCTTGAAAATCAACTAGTAGTTGATAAAACTACAACCACAAGGACTCAAAAGAACCATCCATTAGACCTTGTTCTAAGTGATGTTAACTCACCACTACAAACAAGAAGCAAATTAAACAAAAGCTTAACTGAAAATATGTGTAATATAAGTTTAATTGCTAATGAATGTATGTTTGAATGCTTTCTATCTCAGGTTGAACCAAAGAAGATCCAACAAGCAATGAAGGACTCAAACTGGATTGAGGCAATGCAAGAAGAACTCCTTCAATTTAAGTTACAAGCTGTTTGGACACTTGTACCTCTACCCAAAGGAAAAAGAGCCATTGGAACAAGATGGATCTTCAGAAACAAGAAAGATGAAAGAGGTATAGTGATCAAGAACAAAGCCAGACTTGTAGCCCAAGGATACACTCAAGAAGAAGGAATAGACTATGATGAAGTATATGCTCCTGTTGCTAGAATTGAAGCTATAAGAATATTTCTAGCATATGCTTCATTCAAGAAGTTCAAAGTCTATCAAATGGATGTTAAGAGTGCATTCTTATATGGGAAGATTGAAGAAGAAGTCTATGTTTGCCAACCTCCAGGTTTTGAAGATCCAAAACATGGTGATTATGTGTTCAAATTGGATAAAGCTCTGTATGGCCTACATCAGGCACCAAGAGCATGGTATGACACATTATCATCATACCTATTGAAGAACAACTTTAAAAGAGGAGCCATTGACAAAACTTTATTTACAAAGAAAGTCAAAAATGATATACTACTGGTTCAAATCTATGTAGATGATATCATCTTTGGCTCAACTAATGATTTATTATGCAAAGAATTTGAAGAACTGATGCAGATTAAATTCAAGATGAGCTCTATGGGTCCAATGAACTTCTTCCTTGGACTCCAAGTTAATCAAAGAACAGATGGTATTTTGATAAATCAATCAAAATATGTCAAAGATATCTTGGAAAAGTTTGATCTGAAAGACAGTAAAAGTGCAAGTACACCAATGGAAACACACAAACACCTACATCCTGATGTTGAGGGGGAGGATGTAGATGAACATTTATATAGATCAATGATAGGCTCTTTGATGTACTTAACTGCATCAAGACCTGACATTATGTATAGTGTTTGTGTGTGTGCAAGATATCAAGCAAGACCTAAAGAACTACACTTGCAAGCTGTTAAAAGAATATTCAGATACTTGAAAGGCAAACCATCACTAGGACTATGGTATCCACATGACTCACCCTTTGAACTTATAGCCTACACAGATAGTGACTATGGAGGTGAATGTCAAGATAGAAAGTCCACTACTGGTGGATGTCAATTCTTTGGATCAAGACTGGTGTCATGGCAATGTAAGAAGCAAACAAATGTATCAACATCAACTGCTGAAGCAGAATATGTAGATGCATCTGCTTGTTGTGCTCAAGTACTCTGGATTCAAAACCAGCTTCTAGACTTTGGTATCTCTATCCTTAAAACTCCTATTTTTATTGATAATCAAAGTGCTATTAGTATTGTGAACAATCCAGTAAAACACTCAAAAACTAAACACATTGAAATAAGATTTCACTTTATAAGAGATTGTAATGAAAAGAAATTAATCAAAGTAGTTAAAATCCATACTGATGATCAATTAGCAGATCTTTTTACAAAAGCATTTGATGTAGGAAGATTCAACTTCTTGGTTAGCAGTATTGGAATGATTTTGATAACTTAAAATCTCTCTTAAAATCATGTGTAAAGTTATTGTTGTAAAATATTAGTTACTTACTTAAGTGTTTTACTACTGGTATATCTGTATTACTGGTGTGTAGGCATGTGCACAAAATACTACTGGCAGTTAAATACTACTGGTGTGTATTAGGTTCACACAAATACTACTGGTAAGTCAGTACTACTGGTATTCACATATATGCTACTGGTCTTGTGTGTTAGTGGTTACTACTGATGTCCATAGTTACTACTGATGTCAAAATCCTTAGTCACTACTGATGTCAGTAGATACTACTGACGTTTTACTACTGATATCTTATTTACTACTGGTCTTTCAGAATCACAATTACCAAACTAACCCCCATGAAAATAACCGTTATGTTATGATTCGAAGGGCATTTTAGTAGTTTTGCAGGTTAAATCGAAAGATATAAAAGGCGGCAGTCGATTAGTTTAGCATTATCTTCACTTCAATTTGCTAAATCCTCTCGATAAACCATAGCTTACGATCAAAAACCTTTCGTCAATAACAAAATTCATTCCTGTTCTTCTCAAAATTCAACAAAAAATGGCAACTCTAAAATCTTTGAATGTTGAAACCGATCTCAAATACTCAGAATTCCACAATATGTGTGCCTTTCTAAAGAATCCCGACGGCACAAAAGATTTTCGTCCGATCGTCAAATTCTTGAAAAATACTTATATACAGTTTGCTTTAACTGTAAAACCAAAATCATATCAACAGCACTTGGTGGATTTTTGGACCAATGCTGAGCAAACGGAAGGAACAACCATATCAATGATAAAATCAAAAGTAGATGGAAAGCATATCACAGTAACAGAACAATCAATCAGACACCATCTACAACTACATGACGATTCAGGTATGTCTACTCTTCCGAAGGAATACATTGCTGAAATTTTACAAAAAATGGGTTATGAGGGAAGACTTAATATAGTAACCTTTCAAAAGGGTCTTCTCTCCCCACAATGGAAATTCTTAGTACATACTATTCAGCATTGTATTTCTCCAAAAAGAAGTACTTGGAATGAGTTTAATAAGGCAATAGCCTCTGCTGTTGTCTGTTTATCCACAGACCAAGTATTTAATTTTTCTCAAATGATTTTTGAAGGTATGTTGGAAAATCTTAGTTCTTCTAAATTTTTAATGTATCCCAGATTTCTACAACATATCATAAATTGTGAATTACAAAACTTGTCAACTCCTAAAAACATTTTCATACTACCTGAGTTGAACAAGAAAGTTTTCTCAAATATGAGAAAACAATTTAAATTTTCGGGCAAGGAAACCCCTTTGTTTCCTAACATGATCAAAGATCAAACTCTTATTGGAGAGGGTTCAACCATTGCTACACCCCAAGTTGAACCTCAACCCACTCCATCACCCCCAAATACAGCCCAAACACCACCCCAAATAGCCACTCAATCACCAGCCCAAACAGAAGTCCTGAATGTGTCCCAGGAACTTGATATAAATCTGCAGAGTGCTACTCTTCACTCTGTGGAAGACCTGCCAGACAAAACCCAAAATATTTCCACTATTTACAAAAGAAAGAAATCTTTAAAGGACACCAGGGGACACATTGAGTCAAACCCCAGGCTCCAAGAGTTGTCCTCCAAGGAGGAGAGAGGACATGAGGCGAGGGCTTTCACTACTGATGCCCCAAAGGTGGGTGCACAGGACAGTGAAAACATAATTAGGACCCAGACCTCGGCAACTTTGAGTGATGACTCATTTGAGGAGTTACTCAAAGGACCCCGGTGCCAAGAAACCACAAGGGGGGGCATCTCTGCTTCTTCTAGGAAGAAGAGGATGTCTAAAAGACCCAATGAATCACCAAGAAGTGATGAGGGCAGATCTTTTGAATTGATGGATAGGATGGAAAACCTCAAATCCAATGTACCTGTTAGTGAGCCCGATGATCTTGCTAGATGGAGTGAGGGCAGTATTAAAATCAACCAATTGACGGATAAAGTGGATTCTCTTGAATCCACTGTACAAAATTGTCTTACATATCTTACCAACCAAGGAAAAACTATGGCTGCAATGAAAAGGCATGTCAATACCATCAACAAGAGAATGAGATTCTATGAGCAAAGGCTTCATCAACAAACCAAAATCATCAGAAAATTGAAGAAGAAAATTGATGATAGTGAGGCTCCACCAGTTGAGCTCACTAAGGGGGAGAAGGATAACATACAGACCATGATTGATGAATCTATTGCAGCAGCAGCATCCTCTCTCCTAAATTTAAAAGAAACAGAAGTTGATGAAGGCCCAGAGATGATGGTTACAGAAGATGAGCCAATTACTACTGCTACAATGGAAGAACAAGTTGAAAAAGAAATACCAGTAGTAACTTCTACTACTGATATAATAGCAGTAGTAAGTCAAGAAGAGGAAGTAAAAGCAGCAAATACTACTGATGCCCTATCAGTAGTAACTCTTGATATCACACCAGTAGTAACTACTCTGGTTACTACTGAAGAGGAAGAATTACAGCTACCAGAGCTAATCGAAAGAGAAAAATTTGAAATCATCACCAAACCACCTACACCTGATCAACCACTTATCATACCTGACATTGATGATAATATGAATTGGTTTGAGGTTGATGAGTGCTCACTTCCTCCACATCCAAAAATACTGCAACAAAATGAACTTAGGTTATTTTCTCCTTCTATAGTAATCAATGGTGTGCCTGATATGAAATATATTCCACCTCCTCCTTCAGCTCATATTAGAAAGGGAAAAGAAGTATATGATGATGATTACCCAAACAGAGCATTAGGTCACCACATGGTGAATAAAATTAATCATGTCAGATCAGAGAAACAATCAAGATGGAGGATAAAACAGAGAAAATTCTGGGAGAAAGTAGAGATGTATCAAGCACTTGTGGAAAAGAAAAAGAAGGTTCAAAGTGCAATTCCTGTTCAACCACCTGTTCAAGCAGAAAACAGTCAGATAGAAGCTCAACAGGCAGAGTTCAAAAGGCTCAGAAAAGTAGAATAAGAGCACATACAATGCCTTGAATATTTGGTATCTGAATGCAAGAAAACTAAAAGTGAATTGACAGATGATGTGTTTGAACAAAAGGCTAATATGATTGAATATCTGAAAACAAAAGGGCATAGTGCAAAGTCATTTTGTAGAATGAAAATGATGACTATAATTGAAAAATATTGCACTGCTAAGAAGAAAGACTTGGCTGAACAAGAAGCTGAAGAAACAAAGAAAGCCAAAGTATTAATCCCAATCAGTCCAAAATCAATCAAGCAAGATAGTATCTCAACTACTGGTGAGCCATCAACAAAGAAAAGAAAGATGGTCTCTCAAGAACAAAGTGCTCAAAAGAAGTAAAAAACAGAGCAAGTAATTCCAGTTCTTGATCTACCAGTTGCTCCCTTACAAAACAATCCTATCATAAATTGGAGAATTTTGAATAATAATGTGATAGAGATCATAAGGGAAGACAAAGTTGTACAGAGATTCACTGGATGGTTACCATTGATCATGTCCTGTTAAAGAAGTGATGTTATTAAATTGCTGATCATTGGAAAACCAAGAATGAGAAAGAAATCATGGAAAGAATCTGGAGCTGGATACTTAACAACTATGATAGATGCTGCATTTTATCCAGACAACTATCCAGAACAATTTACCAGTGAAGGAAATGTATATCATTGGAATGTGATTCCAACTGCTCAAATGTACTTCTTTGAAAAATCTGGAAAAATATGTGAGCTGTACTTATATGAAAAAGAATATCCACATTCTGAGAAGACAATGTATCAGATATTCACAAATACCATGATGAAGCCATATGATGAAGTAATGTTTCAGAACAAATTGAATTATTTTACAAAAAGAAACAGCAAGTACATTATAGCTCAAAGAAAAGCTCAAAATCAAAGAACCCTAGAGAAGAGAAGGAAAGAAGAAGAAGATCAAAAGAAACTTGATTGATTAAAACATAATCAATAAGTTTAGGGGGAGATTGTTGGAGCAAAACACAGATCAACTTGATACTGATGCTGCAGTTAGTACTGACTATAATTAGTACTGATGGGGCAGAACATGTTACTATTGATGAAGTTGATACTGGTGTATACTATAACTTAGTTACTACTGATCAAAGCTTATTGAAGATACTACTGATCAATAGTAGTTACTACTGAAGTTGGTTTTGGACTTACTACTGGTTACCAGAGTTACTACTGACGATGCACATTTACTACTGGTGAATGATTTTACTACTGGTACGCGTTTTGGAAGCATATCAAGTCCGAGATCTTCGCAGAGATAGTTATAGAATGTAATTAAATGTATATCTTTTATAATTCGATGTAAATCAAGTCCTAGAATAACTAGGGTAAATAGTTTAGCTTCAAGGACTATTATAAATAGTTCCTTACGAATTGTAAACGTACGTGTGTATTGTTAACTCAATAATATACATTGAAGCTTTTTGTGAAACTGTGTTCTTAATACTTTCGTTTATTATTTACAGTTCATTGTTCTTAATTACATTGATATAGTGTTGATCCGCTGCAACTTCTATACTCAATTAGATCTAAAGTGTTTATTAACTTCTCTATAGTTAATCGATCCTGACACCCTTCATTACAATAATTTGGATCAATCGGATTCAAATATTCGACACCATATGGTTTCAAAAAACCTTACAATTGAGAATAGAGGAAAAGAACTCTTACGATTGAAGTGGATGACTGTTACATGCATTACTCTAAACAACGGCTTCCTTCATTAGGAAGATCCAGAATGTTACAGATGAATCGCGATCTTAGTCGCAAAAAACCTAATCACGTACTCGGTTTCCCTAACTTTGATAATCGGTGAAATGGCAAGAAATCTAATCGAGTAATGGGGAGGAATGTTAAAATTCGATTGGAACAGAGAACTTGTATCTCAAAAATGGAAGCCCATAACCCCATTGCGGTTGCAGATTGGAGCCCTAAGCCTCTAACCCTAGAAAAGAAGTAGATGACGATTATACAGTTTTGAATCGGCGTCGATTAAACTTTATGAGATACGTAAGTGCATATAAAATGCCTCAAGGGGCAGGGCTGAAGTGGCAAAGAAACGTGGCTAGTAGAGATGATGTGGTATTATGAAGTGGCAAAGAAATGTTAGTTTGTTAGTTTTTCGAGTTCCTCAATGTTTTGGGCACCTCCTTTGTATATTTCTTATTGTAAACAATTGTTGTATTATATACTCATGTTTAGTTGGTTTATTTGCTTGGTTTTGACAATAACAACTGTAAATAAGGATAAATAGTCTTTTTATGATTTCATGTTTTTCTCACTAACAAGTTTGGATTGTTAGTAAATAGCCCTAAATATAAAGAAAATTAACTGAATGATGGAGATAAATATGAATAATATAGGGAATCTAATCAGTTTTTATTTTTTTAAATCAAAATTTTTCATTCTTGTTGACAGCCTTAAAAGCTGTAATTATCAAAACTTTTATTTTATATACATTGCCTTTCTAAGAAAACATTTTCTAGGTGTTTACTTTCTTTAAGCCATCATTTTCTTATGACTTTTGTGAATCCGTATTTATCGATTAAACAACAGATTAAACAATAGCAATGATGAATTGTGAAGAATATTGAGAGAACAAGAAGCTTGCAAAATAGCGTACGTTCGATTACACTGTGTCGGCAAGCTTAATGATAATTAGGTTACAACTAGGTATTTATACCTAGGCCTAATATTGACTAATAACATAAAATACCCCTAGACTATTTATTACATAAATGACCCCTAGACTATTGATTACAATAAAAGTGTCACTTTACACCCCTTGACTATTGAATACACTAAAATGTGACCCAATAATCTCCCCCTTTGTATCAATAGTCTTGGAAGCATATCTTCGAAGTCTTCATCATTAGCAAAAGCCTAGCCTTGTAGATTCTTCGTTGTATAGTGATGTATCAGGATCAGGCTTGAGCTTTGTTAATCTGTGAAAGCAAATACTTCTTGTAGCTTTTTAACCACAAAAAATATTTTGAAGACTTTAATTTGAAGATACATATTGATCGACCAAAACTGAGACCCATAATGATAGAGCGATTAACAGCGGAAGTCTTTTCTTGAAGTTTATGGCTTTATGTCGATCAATGATTCTTAATAATTGTTGTTCGGGAAAATTGTTGATAAGGTTTATGCTCCCCCTCAAACAGACAATTATTTCTTCATGGAGTCTTCGGTTCCTTGTTTACTCTACCTTCACTAATGCATATGTGTCTTTTTGATGTGGAGTAAGTTAGGCTAATACGTTCTCCCCCTAATGATGAACAAGATTTATCTGACTCATCATGTAACAGGAAGAAACACCGAAGCTTATGGATGAAAATGTGTTGAATAATGATATATTCATATTTTGAATGAATCAATATATAGTACATTTTACATCCTAGTCAAATAGGGTAAACCGGGATCTCATAGATTTCCCGTTAACACGATGGTTGAAAAACTGTGTGACCTACATTCAGTGTTGGCTTTGATGTTAGCACTGGTAGGATTTCCATTCAATCATCGTGGAATACCAATAAGTTTGGTATCACTATGAATGTTCCGGCAATATCACTAGGATATGCTTGGTGGAATACCTGTGTCCTGGAGAAATTTAATTCGGTTCTAGACTCTATACGTGGACAAACGAAGGCGAGGACTGGAGGTATGCCCTCTTTTTCAATATCAACAATCTCCAAATGAGATGTCGATAGTAGATGTGATAATCTCCGTGATTTTGAAACAAGTACTTTTTGTACTTGAGTGGTCAGTGGGGTTGTGCATTGCATCACTGGGTCCATGATGACTCTATACATGGTATACCCGGATTTTTGTTCGGTTTAGGGAGGGTTTTCCGTTTTCTTTAACCCTTTCACACACACTCCTCACTCAACTCATTTTTTCATTTTCAACCACACCCTCGTTTTTGTGTTACCATGGGATAAGCTGATTTGCACCCCTACTTCATACCCCCTCTCAAATTTTATCTCAACGCACCCCAATCAAGATCCCGTGATACTTGATTCTGCTCACCTAGACCTATGAACCCTTACATTTTGTCCTATATTTTAGGTGGCTCCTGGGGAAGATCATGCCGGTTATAACAAATCATAGGAGTAATTTGAGAATGAATTAAAACGCTCATGTGCAATGGATCAGCATATATGATGTTACGTTTTATGAATAACATGGATTTTTCATCGGAAAATGTATGTGTTTCCGGCATAAGTTGTTGCCTTTAAGATATCAAATTTAGGCACAACAACTTGAACAAGTAAGGTTATACCGGACTCACATAGAGTATCCGTTAACACGCCGTGTGAATCGATAGTCGTTTGCACAACCGTTGATTCAAATGTGTGACCTGCGTTTAGAGTTGGCGCGATTTTAGCTCTAGCAGGATTTCCACTCAATCCTCCTGAAACACCAGATTGTGATGCCACTATGAGTGTTCCGATGAATTCACGGAGATTCATTTGCAATAGTGTATGTGTCCTAAATTGGAAATATTTGATGGTGAGATCTAGACACATTGTGCATTCAATTGAAGACGTAACCCGGGGCAGGAGGTTAATAATTTCAATACCAACATACTCCAAATGAGTAGTCGATAGAATATGTGCTACGTCCCCTGATGAATTGAAACAAATTCCTTTTGAGAGGAATCTGAGTGGTTGGTGGTGGAGTGCAAATGTTTGACTGGGCCAGTTAAGTCCGGTGAATCATGCAACACATGAATGATCACAAAGTTATGAGCTTGCCCGGTTTATTGTCGGTTTGGATGCACTCAAAGGTGTGTTTTCTTGATATTATCATGTTTTCACATCACCTTGAACTCACCTGAATCTATACCCTAGACTTATACCCTCACATTTACCAATTTTGGCTAAAAAGTATTTCCCTTGGAAGGGAAGGCCGATTCTGGCAAACCATGGGAAGGTATTGTCTTTTGGAGAAAAAAAAAATTATCGATTAAAAAAAATCAAACGGGTATAAAAGTATTGATATTAGAAAGTTTCTCCCCTGGAAATACTAATTCTCCCCCTAGAATTATTATTTCTCCCCCTCGACAAAATAAAGATATATAAAATGTTGTAGATCAGAAATGTACCTTGTAACAGCAGCAGAGGGGTGGAGAAGAGTTTTTACAGTTCTGTGTTTGCTGATTCAGAGCGGGTTTCAAGTTGATGTACTTGAAAGCCATTAAACGGTTAGGAACGGGTTATACACTGATGTGTGCATAAGCCATTGCTTTAAAGTGCGAGTCATATACTGAAGTGTATATAAGTCATTCTGGTGAAGCTCGAGTTATACACCGAAATGTGTATAAGTCATTGCTTTAAAGTGCGAGTCATATACTGAAATGTATATAAGTCATCTTGTTGTGGCGCGAGTTATACACTGAATTGTGTATAAGTCATTCCTGCAAAACAAATCAAACAATTTTTGGTACCCATTTTTGTTTGGTTCCGACTTTGTTAGTGTGGGAATGAAACCACCGATAAGATGTGTCGATTTGATGTAAAGATTTAGAATTCCAAGAAAAACTGAAACTTGATGTTTCACTCTCAAATCATTTCCGGGGAATTATTTGAGATTTTGGAGTTATAGGAACCCATATTTCTTTTAAGAGCGGGGGTGTTTTGTAAACAAAATCAGGAGATGTTGTTGGCACTTGTGTAAAAGTTGTTTTAGGTGCCAAGGAAAGTAAATCTTCTCTCGAGTATTTTAAAGATTTAGATTTTGAAAAGATTTTCTTTGACGGAGTAGAATGTTTCAAAACGGTTGTGGATTTAGTCTTATCCATCTGAGAATGCTTAAGTGTAGAAGAGGAATCTAATTTGTTTGGACTTTTAGGTGCGGAATTTCCTCTAATAACTTTTTTAAGAGCATTTAATTTCTTATCAGAATTTAGTGGAACCGTTGATCTCCTAGGCGTAGGTTTGGTAGAGGAACTTACTTGAGATTTCGGTTTAGGTTTAGAATTTCCTTTATTAACCTGAGATTGCTTGATTGTATGTAAATCACGATATGCCATTACAGGAGAAGATATTCTGGAGTTATTACATTTATTATTTGCAGTTAAAGGAGAATCTAAGTTCATAGATGTACTAGGTTTTTTAAGCTTCTGAAGATGAGAT
Source organism: Calendula officinalis (assembly GCA_963853835.1). Taxonomy (NCBI): domain Eukaryota; kingdom Viridiplantae; phylum Streptophyta; class Magnoliopsida; order Asterales; family Asteraceae; genus Calendula; species Calendula officinalis. The sequence goes on from OY970828.1 coordinate 70,032,587, forward strand.
GAGTTAAATTCTAAATTTTGAATTTGTATTTTCAACCTTTGTTTCTCTTCATGAAAAGATTTATGTGTTTCAACAATTTTATTTTCTAATTCAAAAATTTTAGTTTGCAAAACAGATTTTTCTTTATCAAAAGACTTTTGTGTTTCATCGATTTCAGTTTCCTATTGACAACTTTTCTTTTCTAGGATTAGATTTGGAACATAAATCTTTGGTGTAACCTTTTGTTGAATAACAGCATTGCCTTTAATTTCAAATTCTTCTGGAGTCACGATTAGAAAATATTCATCATTTTCGAATTTTGCCTTTTTAGTTTCATATGTTTTATTAAATTCAACATAGTTGAAACTAATTTGCACATTCTCCTTCTTTGCTCTGTTGAATGTCTCAATCTGTTCTTCCTCTTCAGTCATTCGAATGAAGCTCTGCCAGATATCTAGATGCATGTATTTGTAATCATATAATGTTGGAAGCACATCACATGCCTTGCGAAGATATTCTGGATTATCAGCTCCTAACCCTTCTTTTGATTTGAAGTATTTGAACTCTTTAGGCTTATTCAAATGAATGGTTTGATCCGTGTGTCCTCTTTTGGCGATCAATTCTTCAAGATTTTTGATGTTAGAATTCAGTTGATTGTTTTCATTTTTAAGTGTATTTATAATATTCTGTTTGCTGTTCATTTCGTTTGACGAATTGATGTGATTTTCATGTAATGTTTCAGATAGTTCTTTAATTTGAGAGTTTAAAGATATAAACTGTTTTGCATTATCAGCAAATTCTTGTTGTTTACGTTCCAACCAGTTTTTAGTTATCTGATATTCAAGAAATGTGGAAATATACAATTTGTAATATTTATCATTTTGATCTTTTGAAATTGTATTTTGAGAATTTCTAAGATTGGTGATTTCAAGATCTTTTTCTGAGATTGTATGAGACAAATTGTGAATCTCAGAGTCATATTGGTCCTTTAATTTTGATACTTGTGTCTGTAAATCCAGATTTTCTGCTTCGAAATTTTGATTTTTTGTAATTCGATAAACAAGTTGTTCACCTAAATGAGCAAATTGTTCACGTTCATTTTCTAAATCATTCAAACGTTCTAAAAGTTGATTATTTATCTCTTTTTCAAGTAAAATTGTTTGTTTTAAAGAATCAATTTTAGAAATCAGATTGTTATCAAGACAAGTATCAGAATTAGTGGAATGATCAGAATTAGATAAGAGAGAACTGATTACCTCGTTTCTTTGTTGGCTTCCTCATTAAAACGGTCAGAAACGTCAGCATTCTCTATTGCCATCGTTTGTATGGGTTACGACCGAGAAAAAAAATTTAATTTGAATTTTTTTCAAAAAGATCTCATATGAAAAAGGACACTTTAAATATGTCCTAGATTTTTGGCAAAAAATGAGAACCGAACCAAAAACTGGGGCCAATCAAAGTTTGAAAATTGACCGAAAAAACACAAAAACGCAAATAAAGTGATTGAAACAGGTCTTTTTGGGCCGGGAGGTTGCGTAAACCGCCTATGGCCGTTTATCACGACGTAGCCTTCGTCACGAGCTTCGATTTGGTTACTCATGGGCGTGAAACGGACACCCGAGCTGAAAGTTACGATCGTTTTAGTATAGCCCATTTTGTCACACGATCTTGGGTTGTTCGGGCCGAAGTCTATGTAGGAGTTCGGGCCGAAGAGGGGTGTTCGGGCCGAAGTGGTGTTCGGGCCGAAGTGGTATTCGGGCCCACTTCGTCCCGAAGAGTAGTGTTCGGGCCGAAGTGGTGTTCGGGCCGAAGAGTGGTGTTCGGGCCGAAGACTGAGTTCGGGCCGAGGATGGAATTCGGGCCGAGGATGGAGTTCGGGCCGGGGATGGAGCTCGGGCCGGGGATGGAGCTCGGGCCGAGGATGGAGCTCGGGCCGAGGATGGAGCTCGTACCGAGGATGGAGCTCGGGCCGAGGACTGAGTTCGGGCCGAACAATTCACTGTTCTCGGGTCGAAGACGTTCTTGATGTTCTTGACAACGACGAACGAACACAGCTATATTTTTCACTAAATCGATCCTATCTTGCTCAATTCTTAACCAAATGGAGTGATTCAAATCCCAATATGCTCGAAAATGATTTTCGCACGAAATGAGCCAATAAACTCGATCAAAACACAACAAATCAGACGATAATTTCGATTTTACAGTGGAAAAAATGTGTTTTCATGGTTTTGGTTAAAATCACAAAATTAGGATCAATTGTTGATGGATTTAATCGAAACCTGATTCTAATATGCTTAGAATTACAAGAGGAATGTAATGAACAAAGAATATAAACGATTTAATACCTCAAATTCTGATTTTTTGATTCTTGAGTTCTTCTTCAAAAAATTCAAAACTTGCTTAATCTTCACTGAAATGGATCGAATCAAAGGAGGTTTGTGCTCTGATACCAATTGTGAATCCGTATGTATCGATTAAACAACAGATTAAGCAATAGTAATGATGAATTGTGAAGAATATTGAGAGAACAAGAAGCTTGCAAAATAACGTACGTTCGATTACACTGTGTCGGCAAGCTTAATGATAATTAGGTTACAACTAGGTATTTATACCTAGGCCTAATATTGACTAATAACATAAAATACCCCTAGACTGTTTATTACATAAATGACCCCTAGACTATTGTTTACAATAAAAGTGTCACATTACACCCCTTGACTATTGAATACACTAAAATGTGACCCAACCACTTTATTCTTAATTATACTTTTAGAGCTCTAAGTATGGTGTCAAGTTAAACTTGTGTTAATGATATTTTACTTCTTTAATATGATTTTAACATTCCTATAACATTCATTTAGGACCCAAAAAAATATCACAAACCAATCACAAAATATTTTAAACCAAATTTACACAGCAAATGTCTTTTAACAAAGCGCCAAGAGGATGACGATATACGGTTGGTGAAGCATTGGCGAGAGGTGTGATATGGTTTGGCACCACCCAATGCCTTTTAACGGCATTTTTATGTGTCCATACATAGACCTTTTAATATCAACATTGTTATTAATAAGTCTTAGTTATATCTTATTGATAAACCATATACTTCGTATAAACTATTCACCAGGTTAATTTGTTAAAAGCAATGTTTCTAGATTAATCGACAAATAAACGCGTTTTAACTATATTGACTATAAGTCTATAATCGTACACGTAGATTGATATACTTTTATATTGGGAATGGATGGATGAAAATAAGACCGGTTCAATGGTGACGGAAACTGACGCCGTCAGTTTCTGCCAACTCAGCGCCACGTCAGCATACAAACTAACTAACACTAAACTAACGTACCCATGCCAACAGCACTCCGTCACTTCACCAACTTTAATTAATTTACTTTCTTTTTAATTAAAACAAAAATATACAACTAATTAAAACATATAACTAATAAAATTAAATTTCATTAATTTAAAAATACATTACATAAAAAAAGACATTAATTAAAAAAAATAGAAGGTGAATGTGGTGTAAAAATAGACGAAATGAGAGGGTATTTATAGATGTAAAAAGTTTTAATTTTTTAAATTTTTTTAAATTTTTTTAAATTTTTTTAATTTTTTTTGAATTTTTTTAATATATTACCATTTAAAAAAAAAAGAAAAAAAAAGAAAATCAAATATTTCTCCGTCTCTTTCTCCGTCTCAATTCCGGCGAGCCAAACCGGCGGACCCAACCGGCGGGGTCGTGCCAACGATCGCCACAATCGGCGGGTGTCGGTATCCCTGTTGGCACCAGTCTAATGCGAATGGATGAAAACGGTAGATAAACCATCAACTCGACAGAAGTTATATGTTTGAATCTTCTCCTTGTCTAATTCAAATTATGACTGACTTAATTTATTTATTTTTAATCTTTTCTTCATTCTATATTTACTACCAATGGTGCGACTTTTACCGTAAAAGGTCATATAACAAAAAGCAAAATGGTTTGATATAGTTGTTAGGTGTCTAGAGGTATGATTAACACTTTTATGGTAGGCCAACGTGACAATTACTTCCACTTTCATTATTCAAATGTTAGTTAGTTTTTTCATTAAGCAACTAATAATTATTAGCCAACATTTATTATGAAGAATTACATGCAATGCGTTATATATTATATAATATATATAAAATTAATGAATTCTCTTATATATACAATCACCATTTAAATTTACTGTTCATAATAATTTTATAATTTCTCTCCTCAAATTTTGCACTTTATATATTTTTCAACATAAGAATTTTACAGTTTCTCCCCTCAAGTTTTGCACTTTTTTATTTTTTTCTCTTTATTTTTTCTCAACAGATGCAAGCTTTCCTTTCTTTCCTTTTTTGTCCATTTCCTCCATTTACTATTATTATGATTGTAACTCATTTTACAATAATAATTAATAAATTAAAATAAATTAGATAAGTGACGATGATTTAAATAAAAATATTATCGAACGTAAAAAAATATATTTTTTTAAAAACTTGCGGGAACTCGCGATCCTTCATTCCTCGTTAAGTGAAAATTATTGACTTAATGTTTTTTTATTATCGTTATACACTAATGTTTTTTATTCTCGTTATATGTGTTCCCTTAGGGTGACCGAGTTTTCCTCGTGATGTACGCGTCAACCTTAGCGGTCATCTGATAATTGTATACACATAGAGGATCGGACCCGTAATCGCTAGGAAGTCATTTACAAACCTTAACGCTAAGTTATCATCAGATGGTTTTCTAGTTTGGTATATATATGTAACCTGGTTAAACATGTACATAATAATAAAATATATTGTTGAAATTTTGTAGAAAATTGTATTGATTACTATTAATTATTCTTACTTTATCCTTCTATTCATATATGATCGATGTGTCAAATATATTAATTCTTCTTTATAATCTCATAATTTAATTGTGTAAACTTATATTAGTCAAATAAGTAATAAAATAAGTACTTCCTCCGATTCAAAATAAGTGATACACTTTAGATTTTATGGATTTTGAGGCAAAAGTTTATAATGATGGTTAAATTAGATTAATTGGATGGTTAGTGGGAAATGGGTCCCACGTTTTTTGAATAAAGTGGAGTTAATGATGTTTAAAAGTAAAAGTAAGGGTAAAAGGGTCTTTTCACTTTGTTAGATAGTTAGTGGGTGTGGGTCCCACTATTTTTTGCCAAATAAGGTAATTTTTCAAAGTGTATCACTTATTTTGATACACCCCAAAAAGGAAAGTGTATCACTTATTTTGAATCGGAGGAAGTATATAGTTTTAGTAAAAATCAATATAATCTCTCATTTTTGTAAATTTAAAATGGCGAAAATACGGTGCCGTTTTGATCAAAACATTGTAGGTTCACCGTTCAGGCCTTCACTATAAGCTAGGGGTGAACATGGTACGGTACCACGTATATTTTTCTCATACCGCGTACCGTACCAACTATAATTGGTACACTGATTTATCTACCATTACCATACCAAGTTTACTTGGTACCAATTTGTTTGGCTACCAACAATCTTGGTTGGTACAAATTGGTAATGGTATATACCAACATCACTAACTCATATGAAATTAAAAAAATTAATAACAAAAGAACAATGATATTTTATCATTATCGACCAGTTAAACATATTAACAAGTGTTCCGAACATAGAAACAAAATAAGCAAAATGATATAATATGTTACGTGCTATATAAACATAATCTAGTACGATAAAGTAACAAAAGATGTAGCTATCTTGTCGTAACTGAATCACTGATTTGTGTGAATGTACATATAAAATATTATATTTTCAAAGATGTTTTTAGTTTTAAAGTTAAAATAAGTATGTCTTATTATATTATATTAGTTTCAGAGATATTTTTTGGGCACATCTATAATTTAAATAAAATATCGTATATTTTAATATCTAATTGGAATCTTGGGCAAATAGGTTGCTAGTTTGTTATAATATATTAAACTAAAAATCATATAATATATATCTTGGTTGGTACGGTATACCGTGGTATTTAAAATTTGTGTACCATTACCGTACCATGATTACACAATTGGTACGGTACTACCAACCAAACATGTTGGCTACCAACATATTGGCTACCAACTATACTTGGTATGGTTGGTAGCATGTTGACTGGTTTTGTTCGGTACAAATTTGACACCCCTACTATAAACTGTTCTTTTGCTTAATTTTTTGAAGAATTAATTATAAACGGATATGCTACAACTCAGACCACGTTACCTATCCATGTTCCTTACAATGGTCCAATAGCTTCGTGTTATCAAGAGGCGAATAGTTAGATCAATCAGCAACCTCCTGCTGAGCTGTAATGTACCTCTCCTTCACATGTTTTACACCACTATTTTTGTCCTTAACAATTACAAGTATTTTATAATTATTTTGTAATCTATAGACTAGGCATTGCAAGAGCATTTCAATTAGGTTTGCTAGTATAGTACTAATGTACTATAGTCCAGATAACTCAATTCCATATCGTAATGTAAACTGAAAAGAAAATAAAGCTAATTTGTAATTTTGATGAATTTAAATTGAAAAGAAACGAAAATAAATTTGGAATAACTAAAAAAGCGTATTCCAATGACGTAATTTGGAGAAACTGAATACTACAAGGTCTTAAATTCGTAACTGCATAAAATTTTAAAAAAACAGAATTTAAAAATATAGAAAACCATGTAAATAATTCTATTGGCGCATTTAACCATTGAGAGTGTTTGGTGAGGGTATTCAAGAATATTGAGCTGAGTGTCCGTTTTTGTAATATTTTATTATTTACAGTGAATTTACTGTGGTGGGTAAAGTTAAAGAGCCGAACCAAGTAAACCTTGTATTTTGTTTTTCTATTTTGTTTATTATTGGCTATATTATTTTATGATTTTATTGTTGCAGTGATCAATCTCAATAAAAGATACAATTTAAACAATCTTAACTCGGGAAAAAATACTAGAATGTTTGTTTTTACAAAGTTATTTTATGGTTAAAATACGATACATTGCCAACTAAATAAAACTTGTATCCTTTTGGGTATTATCTTGTTCCACATTTTTTCTATACAATATAGTTTATTTTCAAGGATCGTTCTTTAATTCTTTTTTTAAGAAAATAGAGAAAGCAACCGAAGTTACCCCACAAACGGTGGAAACAAATCAAGTTTATTTGGTAGTGAGGGATGGACCATGCCAACTTTCTTTCTTTGCTTTCGTTATACTTCTTGAGTTCATTGAAACTAAATGTTCTTTTAACTATTAAATATATTGCCTTTTATTAGTCTAACCTTTAGGTAAGTTTAATTTACTTTTCACGTAACAGGTATGGGACAATCTGATATGGACCGACCCAAGTTTTTATGAAATCCTTTCAGTTCCAACAAGAGTGTCTTTGAGGAGGTGTAGGAGGTGCAGCCGTATATGACCCCTTTTTACAGGGGCCCATTTTTATATATATCTTATATATATTTTTTTAAAATTTTAAGTCAACTTAATAATTTAATAAATAAAAAAAATTAGAAAGTCTAATATTTTATATAAATATTAAATATTGTAATTAGGGGGCTATTATCATCATTTTGCACATGACCTTTGAAATCTTGAAGATGTCCCTAGTTCCAACTGCATTACCTTTTATAAATAGATTATAGAGTTGTATTCTAGGAAGTTCAAAGGATTTGTCTAGTCCCAATGGACAAATCCTAGCCATTAGATCAAGATGGTCAAGATCAAAACCCCCACCTACAGCCACCGCCGGCCACCGCCGTCCGCCACCGCCGGCGGCCGGCGGCCGGCGGTGGTGGTGGTGGCTGACAGTGAAGGTGCTGGTGCTAATGGGGGTGGTGGTTGTATTGATGTATCGAAGCACACGTGCTTCACTAAAACACAACATATTACTTCGAAGCACATGTGCTTCAGGTCACGAAACACATGTGCTTCAAGTCACTAAAATCATGAGTTTCTAAACACACAAGGGAGCATACGAAGCACATGTGCTTGACGTTATGAAACACATGTGCTTCACTACACAGAAAAAAAATCAAAACAAGTGACGAACATATCATTATGAAGCACATGTGCTTCATAAAGTCAAGCACATGTGTTTTTGTTCCTGAACACATGTAACTTACAAGCAAGTCATTTGTGTTTGAATCACGAAACACATGTGCTTGACGTTATGAAACACATGTGCTTCACTACATAGAAAAAAAATCAAAACTAGTGACGAACATATCATTATGAAGCACATGTGCTTCATAAAACCAAGCACATGTGTTTTTGATCCTAAACACATGTAACTTACAAGCAAGTCATCTGTGTTTGAATCACGAAGCACATGTGCTTGACGTTATGAAACACATGTGCTTCACTACATAGAAAAAAAAATCAAAACAAGTGACGAACATATCATTATGAAGCACATGTGGTTCATAAAGCCAAGCACATGTGATTCATAAAGCCAAGCACATGTGTTTTTGTTCCCTGAACACATGTAACTTACAAGCAAGTCATTTGTGTTTGAATCACGAAGCACATGTGCTTGACGTTATGAAACACATGTGCTTCACTACACAGAAAAAAAAATCAAAACAAGTCACGAAGCACATGTGCTTCCAGTCACGACCACCACCACCAGCGGCCACCTCCGACCGCCGTCCGCCGCCGCTGGCCGCCGTCTCCGGCCGCCGGAGAAGAACATGTTCTTGTAGTGGTGGTGGTGGTTTTGAATCTTGATCTTGACCATTAATTTTTCTTGATCCAAGGGCTAATAAACATCCCTTGAGACTAGATAAAATTAATGGACTACCTTGAACATTTCACATAGATTATAATATATAACAAAATATTAATATTTCGTTAGGCTAGACTTTGTTTAAACTTAAAATTTCTCATTTCTAATATTACAATCTAATATGTAACATGTGTCATAACACAAACGTTAGACAAACACAAACTGTTTTTGAAAAGAAATTCTCGATATGATCGACCCTGCCTTATCCGCTAATATATTCGGAACATGTATAGTTGTAGAACTACCCAAGTCATTGACATAGCGATAAGATATTTACCTCATTTCTTGAAATTATGGATTTAAGTCCTATAATTAATATGTGTAATATTTAGTAATAAATTAGGATTTTCAGTTAAAAAAAATATAGTTCTAGATTATAGTACAAGAGTTGCGTTCAAGGAGGTCCATGATATTTACAAAGTCCCAAGGAACAAATCTCAACCATTGATCAATATGATCAAATGGTCAAAATTAATCACATATTTTATACATATAGGGGTATTTTGGTCATTTGGCACTAAAAAAAATTATTTTATTTTATTTTATTTTTTTAATTTTTAATTTTTAACTGAGGGGTATTTTGGTCATTTTGAAAAAAATATTTTTTTTTTATTTTTATTTTTTATTTTATAATTATTAATTTTTTTTAAAAAAATTATTTTTTTTAAAAAAATTATTTTTTTATTATTATTTTTTTAAAAATTATTAAATTTTCATTAATGACACATAATGTTATTCCATAGTGAATCACATGTGATTGCATTCTGAATCACATGTGATTTAACTAAAACCTGATTTTACACTAAAATCACATGTGATTTACACTAAAATCACATGTGATTTTACACTAAAATCATATGTGATTAAGTTATACACGTAATTATCAAATAAATATTATTTTTTAATTAAAAAAATTAATAAAAAAATAAAAAAAATAAAAAAAAATTTAAAATAAAAAATAAAATGCCAAATGACCAAAATACCCCTTCATAATAAAAATAAGAGTTAATTACACGAACGGTCCTTTAACTTTATACCAAATTTCATCAATGGTCCTTTAGTTTCAAAAATTACACCGATGGTCCTTATTTTTGAAACTTATTTCACCGATAGTCCTTTAGGCTTAACGGTGTTAAATTTTTATGTTAAGTCTCTCATGTGAGATGCACATGAGGGCATTATAGTCTTTTCCCATTTCACTTTTTGCAAAAATATTTAAAAAACAAGCTTATTTACGACTTTTAAGGCAAAAAGTACCACACCACTCGCACAAACCCACACCCATGTGCATCTCACATGGGAGACTTAACAGAAATTTTTAACACCGTTAAGCCTAAAGGACTATCGGTGAAATAAGTTTCAAAAATAGGGACCATCGGTGTAATTTTTGAAACTAAAAGACCATTGGTGAAATTTGGTATAAAGTTAAAGGACCATTCGTGTAATTAACTCTAAAAATAAAAAAATAATAAAAAAAATAAAAATTTTAAAATAAAAAATAAAAAATAAAAAAAAATTATTTTTTAAAAATTGACCAAAATACCCCTCAATATATAAAATATGTGATTAATCTTGACCATTAGATCTTATTGATCAATGGTTGAGATTTATTCCTTGGCACTTTCTAAAGATGATGGACCTCTTTGAACGTTTCTTTATAACCCCACTACACCTTGTACCCACCCCCTATATAAACCATAGGCCTTCACTTTCAACATCACCTTCACCTAGTCACATAGATACTTTCTTGCTTTCTTTTGCTCCGACGTACTTAAGGTTAATTTAGTCTTTTACACTAAGATCTAGGAATCATGGATCGGAAAGCCACCTTCCTCACCGCCCTCATCTGCATTGTCTTTGCTTCCGTCGCCGCTCAATCCCCCGCCTCCTCCCCCACCGCCACCCCCGCTCCACCGGCCACCACCACTCCACCACCCACTGCCACCCCTCCCCAAGCAGTCTCATCTCCACCACCCGTCGCCACTCCTCCACCAGTCAGCTCGCCTCCTCCCGTTGCTTCACCACCACCAGCCACTCCTCCACCCGTTGCTTCACCACCACCAGCCACTCCTCCACCTGTGGCATCCCCACCACCAGCCACTCCTCCACCAGTGGCGTCCCCACCACCTGCAACTCCTCCTCCGGCAGCTTCACCACCACCTGCTGTTCCCCCTCCGGTAGCTCCTCCGGCTCCTGTCCCAGTTTCCTCTCCGGTTGTCACTCCATCGGCAGCACCATCCCCATTAACTTTGAGCCTACCGGCACCACCTGCTGGAGCACCATCTCCAGCCGTCACCACCACCGGTCTATCTCCGGCACCATCAGCTACTGATGTGGTACATTTACTTACTTTACTCCATTTACATTATTCAAACAGATCTGAATTCCCTACTTTTAGCACTTAATTAACATTGTTATACCTAGTTTAATTATAAATCTGACGGTAGATCGGGTCGATAAGATGAGTAAGTTAACGGATTTGGACCCAATGTAGTACGGTAAGGCGCAAGTTAGTTAAAAGTGGAAACAAACTTTTTAACGTTAACTGAATGATGGTAGTCACGTGATTTCGATGAACCCGGCTCATAGAGATCAGCACTAAATATTTGTTTAATACATGATTTGTCGTTGTCGTAAACCTCGGTAAAATGCGCACCTGATCTGTTTGTGTCATATTTTCTTCCTTTTTATAAATTAAAATAAAGTGAACGAAATATATAATAGATCTAATTTTGTTAAGAAAAATGTAATGTGCATTTTAAAACTAGGATAATAAATTTCTATATCTAATGCAATATATGGAGTTAATAGATTCCCTAAAAAATATAGAATGTGTTATGTTATAAGTATATATATATATGGTTAAGACATTTTTGTTGGCTTAAGGCCATTGTAAATTAACTAATAAAAATTTATTTTTAAATTTCATTAACCACATTTGGTAGTTATGTACATAAACCATTTTAAACTGCGGATTTTTAAAACTTTTATTTTTCACTTTTGAATAAATTCAGGAAAATATAAAATTATGGTTGAACAAAATTCCTTCAATAAATGAGTAAAATTAAGGAAATGTTACATTAAATAAAAATCAAGAAATGATAATAACATAAGAAAAAAGAAAATCAGACTGATATAATTGAGGCATTTCCACGTCTCTTTTCCTATACAATTTTTTCTTTTTTAATAATTCCTACCATGTCAACAACCTTTGTACCAACCTTCGGTATCAAAATGTAATTATTAAATATCCTTATGAACAGTAAAATTTGAATGCGTACGTATTGTATAAAAGGTCATCCTTCTGAACAGTAAAATTTGAATGGGTATTGTATAAAAGGTATAATGCAATTTATGGTGTTCATATTGTAGAGTGGAGCCGAGAAGATTGGATCTGTGGTTGGAAGCTTGGTTTTTGGATCAGCTCTTGTTTACTTGCTACTCTAGAGAATGATGTATATTAATCCGAATGTTTATGGTCATGATCTATCTCATCGTCGGTCGTTATATATTCTTATTACTCTTGCCACTTGTGTATCGATGGAGCGAGAGAGACCTTTCTTTTATTGTATTTTGAAGTGAATTTAGTTGGATTCTTTTGAGGATGGCATTTTTTTGTATTTGGAGGGATTTATTATGATCATCGTGTTATTAATTACCGTACTAGTGTTCTTGTTATGTTCTTCTACCCTTCAGAGAATTGGTTGCTAATATTTAAGTGCTAGAAGCCTTAAAGGGTTTATAAGGTAAAATATCTGCTAGGGGTGATTAAAAATATCCGGATCAGAAATTCGAAAAACTTATACAAAATTATCCGATCCGAAAGTCGGGTATGTGAATTTTCGGGTTCGAAATCGGATTGCATCTTTTTCAAAATATAAGTATATACTTACTCCGATTCAAAATAAGTGATACACTTTCCATATTTGAGTGTATTAAAATAAGTTATACACTTTTAAAACACATGCATAATTTGGTAAAAGGTAGTGAGTCCTACATCCACTAGTTACTTACTTTAATAAAGTGAAGTGACATATATACCCTTACGTTTACTTTTAAACATCATTAACCATACTTTATTTAAAAATTGCAAGACCCATTTCTCACAAACCATCCAATTAATGTATTTAACCCTCACTATCAAATTTTGCCTCAAAAACCGTGAAAGTAACAATATATCACTTATTTTGAATCGGAAGAAGTAATAATATTCACAACAACAAATATGTTATTTGTTCACCATTATATAAACGCGAGACAATTACCAACTTGTTCTCACGTATAAACACGTATAACAAATACATACTCATAAGACCGGAGAAATATAAGAACGTTATTGAAAGAAAACAAAAGGGTTTGCACTTAGAAGCGTATACAAATGTAATATTTGTCTCATCTAAAACTCTAGAAATCAATTTTTACACCCAAATTTTTCACGCTAGAGGAAGCACGAAGAACCTGAGTGTTACAACTTGACAAATTTCTCCATACTTTTTAAAAGTGTGAACTATACAAATAACATACTTATAGTAATTTAAGATGCAATGACTTATGATGAGGAAGATATGAAAATGTTGTTATTTGTTGCATGCACCAACACAATTATTAGAGATAGTATAGAGTCAGCTATGATTAAGCATGGTTTGGTCAAACCCGAATGTATAGATATATGGGCTTAGTCTCCATTAAATGGATAGTTGACCTATAGATTGTGAACCCAAGCACCAATCTAATAATGTGCATGTCGGCCCAATAATCCAACCCACATTCATCTAGGGGGGTTACCCATGTTGAATTGTTCCATATCAATTACCAACTTTCAATGTCCAACATATTTGAAGCTCAAATTTCATTTTTAAAGTACCAAATTATTTACTTCCTCTTATTCAAAATAAGTGATACATTTTGGATTTCACAGTTTTTGAGGCAAAAAATTATAATAATGGTTAAATTAGATTAATTGGATGGTTAGTGAGCATGAGTCCAACACCTTTAGAATAAAAATGGGGTTAATGATGTTTAAAAGTAAAAAGTAAGGATAAATGAGTCATTTCACTTTTTAAATTAGATAGTCAGTGGGTACGGGTTCCACTACTTTTTTTTGTCAAATAAGGTAAGTTTTCAAAGTGTATCATTTATTTTGAATCACCCCAAAAAAGATAGTGTATCACTTATTTTGAATCAGAGGAAATATGTTTCTTTTCGGTACAAATTTACAATTTTCCCCTCAAAAATCAAAATTATACCTTATCATAATTTGTCATTGGGAATTTACTTTTCATAATAAATAAAAAGACACAGAACTTAATTATCAATATCAGGAATGTCAAAATTGTACTTATAGTACAATTACTATAGAGATTCCACTCTTCATTTAGAAAATCTGGACGGAACGGTGACAAATAGAACGGAGTTGAAGTATTTTATAAAAACAGCCCCTATAATAGGGTTGGTTTGCTAAAATTCGTTAGAAAATCAGTAAGACACGGTGACAAATAAAATGGAATTGAGGTATTTTATAAAAGCAACCCCTAAAATATGGATGGTTTGTTAAAATTTACAAATACTTTTGTTGTGCCCCTTTAAGTATTTATTAATAACAAAAATTTATAACCATTATATTAGTTTAACTTAATTACTTGGACGAACTTAATTATTTATTTTATGAAATACTCAACGAAAATAAATTATGTTTTAAAAACCCACAACAACGTGCGGGGACCACAATCCTCGTTATAAACATATATTGTAATAGGTGATGTTTTAAAGTCATTCCCTTCTATTGACCCGGGATCAAAATCCACTGCCAACCAAAATTTTGAAACTTCTATTTTTAGGTCCAAAAACCTATATTAAACCTGGTGCCAAGGCACTTCTCTTTTTTCGTCTACTGCCGCCGCTTTCTCCAAACCATTTCCATCCCTCGCCGGTTGAAAGGCGTCGATTTTTGGCACCGGCCAGACGAAGAGTATAGTTTGTATATATTTTATAATGGTGTAGCCCAAAAAACTGAAGAAAACAAGTATTGTTGGCATGAGTATATCAGTTGTGTATCAGTTTGAGTGTTACCTGAGGTGCGCTGATTTCATATGAGGTGCGCTGATTTCGTATAAGCTGAAGACGTCAGTTGTGTTACGGTTGACACCAATCTAAGTATATTAAACATTTGTGAGATTGCGAGTATTTTATGTCTAAATTTAGTTTTAGTAAATCAAAGCTCAGCAGAACCAAATCAACTGCAACACGCGGAGTAAAATATACACGTTGTAAAACATAATGGGATAACTCAAACTGTTAAAACAGAAAGATTGTGATTAATGAATGCAACGGGGTAAAATCTTTGGAAGAAAAGATAGAACACTGCACAGTGTAGACTCATAAGTGTGCAGTATATTAAATACTAGGTATGGTCTAAGCTCTGCATCCCACAGTCATGGATAAAGGACCAACTGATCATATGTCTCCAGCTGAAATGGTCTAAGATAATTGTATACACTTCAAATAAACTGCAGCAAATGAAATGATGAACCATGTATAATAGGGGTGCGAGCTTGGGAATCAAGAACCGTACACGGAACCTATGGCCGACTTGGTGCTAGTTCCAGCCTCCAGACTAGTTCCGGTGCAATTTGGACACCCCTAAGGTGCAGTTTAGTTGACAGGAAACCTTGGGAATTTGAAGGAATCCAATTCCTTTGGATTTCCGTATTTGGTTGGATGAAATTGGAATCCATGTTGTCAAAACATTCCATCAAGCAACGAAATATAAATTCCATCACTAGAAGGAGATATTTTGTAAAATCCTATGAACGAGTGAATGTGATAGATTACCGTATTACCTTAAACACTCTTTCAACACTAAATAAAGTGTTAGGTTTGGTTAATATAAAGACATTTTAAAAGTACTAAAAATGCGTTATGGAGAAATAGGCTGTCAAGAAAAAAGGTAGAGGGTAAAGTTAGGGGTAAGGTAAAAATTTAAACTACTTAAATAAGTTAAAGTCATACGGAGTACTAAAATGGCTTCTATAATGGATATAAATAAACTCATAAGCACAATTTTTAAGCTTTTCCAAACACTTAATACAAATTTATTAAACTTAGATAAATTAATGGGATAAGGAAGCCCTTAATTAAGCTCTCCCAAACACCACCTTAGATTACAGGAACACTTAGAAAGGTACTAAAGAAAACTAGCTCTATTCTCAAAATTCGGAATGAGGGAAATCGACTTCTTTAACCAATTTTCCCAATCCCTTTCACTTTGTTACCTTTACTGGAAATCCACAAAAAACGTAGTCTTTGGACACTCGGAAAAGATGTCTTTTATCTCCAGCCGAATTAATCTCTTCACTTGCAAAAATGATTCTTATTTATCCGTTTCCAAATTGCCTAAATAATAATATAACTAACCATATAGTTTACATTTTCTTTCTCATATGTATTTACTAGCTTCAAAGCCCGCCCGAATGGGCGGGCATGCTTCGAGAGATATGTAGGAAAATAACGATATATTTATCCTGTTTAAAATGATATATGTATACAGTATACTGTTTAAATAAAAAGCTTATTATTCTGTAATGGTTGATGAAATAAAACTTCTTTGAAACGAAAGGAGTCTTCTGCAAAGATTTATGGAGACGATGGCATATTGAAATGAGGACATATTTGCAGATTATTTATATAGAGAGGTAAGTTATAGAAATCCTTCAAATTGTGTTTATTAGTTAAGGTAATATCCTTAATTTGAAAATACAAATTTTGGTAATTTTCATAAACTTCCATATTTAACACTAACTCTACGATTAAAGTTGAATAATGTGTATTAAGTTATTTGATCTTAAAAATGGAATCCGCAAAAAAAATAACTTTTGAAACATTTTTCTATTTCTGAAATTTTAATTTGATATCTATCTTATAATTAAAGAAGGTTATATGGTCACATGACATCTTTTTAGATGGCAAACTTGACACATGACAACACCTTATGAAGTCTATAAAATATTTCCCATCCAATATAAAAAAACCATATTTAATTACTGGTTCTTAAATTACAATTTTTAATTCAAACATAATGCTCGCATTTTCCTAACATAATTTAGCTTAAATTCCGGTTTATTTAAGGGATTGACTATTTTGACACCCCTTTCTACTATTTGGACACCTCAAAAATTTAATAATTTTTACATAGTTTCCATCATACTTCACCGCTAACCACCACCTCTACCAACTCACTCGCATCGGAATCAGCTGAACACCGTCGTCGCTTACTCTGTCATTCACTCCGCCATCACCAACATACTCAGCCGCTCATTCCGCCTCCACCAACTAACTCTTCCGCTAACTCCGTCAACACCATCGAATTTTCCGCTCACCACCACCACCACCACCACCAACGTCGGCCACCGGTTTTAAGTGTAAAAAAACGTGAATAATAATGTTAATGAATTTTTTTGTGTTCTTAGTTTTCAAGTTTTAACTTTGTTTGGGGTGTTTATTTGGTATAGAAGGGTGTCCAAATAGTAGGACCGTTATTTAAATACACCACATAACTAATGCAATTCAAACAAATTTATTTCAACACAATAAAACAGTAAGAAAGTTACTTCAATTAATAAATATATTAACCCATAGTTTTAAACTTAAATCTCCATAGAATCCGGTCTATACATTTTAAAAAACTTTGAATTAATGAAATATTATTTATTTCCTAAATTATAGAGTTACGAAATTTTAACAACTTTCCCTTAAGATAGACAGAGTTTGAAATTTTGTAAATTATTTATTTCATAAATACGGATCTAAAATTTTAACAAATATGTTATATAAATAATATAAGACTTGACGTCTATTATTGATTTAAGATTGCATTATATATAACAATCATGTTAAATGCATAATTTAGTTTTAAACACTAATCAACAAATTAAAAATTAAAAATCAAAAAATCAAAAAATTAAAAAAATATTTACTGACTTCGATATAAACACCTTCCTCGACCCATATGTTTTATTGTATTTAGGAACTTCATATAATTCATTTCAATTAATAAATTAATTAATCCGAAACTTTAAATTTAAATTTCCATAAAATCTGGTCTATATATTTTAAAAAATCTGGAATTAATGAAATATTATTAATACCCTAGATTATAGAGTTTGAGAACGTAATAAATTTCCCTTAAAATTTACAGAGTTTGAAATTTCCAAAATCCCGAATTAAATTTGTAACAAATTTCCCTTAAAATTCGGTTTTCAAATCCCTAATCTGTGTTGGGTTTGCTGAGGATTCTTGAATGGTACATATTGGCAAAATAAACTCAAAATTAATCCTCATATATAGAGGTTGATTTAGGTTGATTAGTTTTTATCTCCAAAATAATACAGTTGTATTAGTTATTGTATCCATTTGGAATTTATATGAGAGAATAATTTCGGGTATCTTTGGACGTGATTATAGTTTGTTACCATAAATGCAAGAGTTTTGATTTGAACACCAAACGGATTTGTTCATGAGATGTGTGGGCCTATAGGAGAATTACACGTGGCAAAACCGGCCAATGAGAGAGCTTGGAATTGCCTAGTTGTCAAACCCAAGTCAAATTAGGGCTCATATATAGGAGAAGATTTGTTTATGGAGTAAATTACACGAATGGTCCCTGTGGTTTACACAATGTTTTGGATTTGGTCCCTAAGTCTCAGTAATTACACCCGCAGTCACTGTGATTTACACTTCGTATTGGTTTTGGTCCCTAATACTAACAGCCGTTAAAATTTACTGTTAACTTTCTTTAAATGATTAAAATACCCTTTTTAAAACTTTTTCTCTCTCTTCCTTCTTCCAAGTCATCGCATCAGATATTCCGGCGAATCACCTCCGCCACCTTCTTCATCTCGCCTCACCTCCGTCACCTTCTTCATCTGTTATACTTGCTCCGCCACCGGCGTTTAATCCGCCAAGTCCGGTCCATCTTCATTATCTTCAGATTATGAAGTGGCTTTCGAGTTCAGACTTCAGATCCATCTACAACAAATCCCTAGCCCTTATCCCCAAATCTGATTTAGGGCTTTTGTTTGAGCTTATGGTGGAAATTGTTCCTCATAAAGGTGAAAGAAGTAAAGCTTTGTTGAGAAGAAATCGAGATTTGGCTAAAGAGAATGCGGATTTGGGAGTTTCGAGTGTTGCCTCGCCGCAGGTTGCTCTCTCGCTAGAAAAACGAGTTGCCGGAAAAACGTGCTGCCTCGCCGCAGGTAGAAGAAGAAGACTTTTGTCGATTGCAGGCTGCCTCACCAAAAAATTGAAGAATCAGATCATCATCATCATCATCATCATCGAAGAATCAGTTGCAGAAATAATCGAAGAGTAAAAAAAAATCAAAGAATCAGAAAAATCAAAGAGAAACTCTAATCAAATGAAGGATTTTATCTGACCGACGGAAAAGCCAATCAAAGAACCCTAAATCGTCGGTGGGTCTTCTACGATGGAGGTCTGTAAGCACCCAGATTCGTCGCTGTTGCTGCCCAAATCTTCTGATAGTTGAACTCGTATTTAATTTTACCAGAAACCTAATGGTTGAACTCGATACAGATAATATTCATGGTGGTGTTCTTGATACAGATCTGTGATCCTTCTTCAACCCATCATGACAAATAGGGAAGAACATAAAAAAGAGAGGAAGAAGTAAAGGGTATTTTCGTCAATTCAAAATATTTAACAGTCCAATTTAACATCCGTTAGGATTTTGGACCAAAAGCAATACAAAGTGCAAACCACAGTGACCACGAGTGTAATTACTGAAACTTAGGGACCAAATCCAAAACATTGTGTAAACCACAGGGACCATTCGTGTAATTTACTCTTGTTTATGTTTCTATAGCATATACATATGCATTTCTTTCACTTTCATATATTCTCACTGGCACTTTGTCAGAAGTCCATTTGAAAACAGTCTCTCTACCTCCAGGTAGAGATATAGATGTCTATATTTTATCTTCTCATACCTCTCATATAATCGAATTACTTATGAATTCTGAATAGTTTCTAATAGAATATTAAGATATAAACCACTTTAGAAAATTTGTATGTTTTCTTATAAATTTAAGATATAACATATATTCCACGCCATTCTTGCCAGTTTAGAATCGCTAATGTTTGGGGATACGGTTTATTTGATGAAAAACAGAAGTCTATGTTAAAAAAAACTTAATAAAATCGTAAGCAAATGATCATATAAATCGCTGATTATGTTGATTTTTAGATTGTTACACTTCTCAACTGTATTTTACTGAAAAAGAATTGAAGATATTTAACTTGATCATTAATTAATTCTGTATATTAAAAACACATGTTAATATAATACAGATATTCCAAATGGCTAAAATATAACCGTAAAATATGGGCTAAAATATTATATTTTACATATAACTATGGTCAACCATGAGTTTATACTTCCAAGATTCAAACTGAAATTGTACAGTCAACATTTGATAGAATCAATATAAGAAGATGGGCTTATTCCTTTTAACCTTAACCTTAATTTTCTTGAACACCAACAAGAATCTTAAAAGATTGGCAATATCATCATGTTACTAAAAAAACCCAAGAAAATATATTAATAACCGAGCTAGCCAGGGGCTAGCAGAAAATTACAAATACATGGACACACATTTAATGACCCAAACCGTGAATAACAAATTAACTAATAAACCTAGAAATACAATTTTAGATCACGCCTACAACCACTACACAACTGAGCCAAAACACCCGTTAGGGATTCGCCAGCCAAACACCCAATGAGCAGCCGATAAGAGTCCCTTAGATCTAGATTTTAACAAGAAAAAAGTTTGGGATTGGAAATGAGAAATATCGAACTTAAAGCAATTCCGATCTTGAGGCTTGAAGCCTACTTCATTTTTATATTTCCAAACAAACCATAAATATGTAAGAATGTCAGGATCGATTAACTATAAAGAAGTTAATAAACACCTTAGATCTAATTGACTATAGAAGTTGCAGCGGATCAACACTATATCAATGTAATTAAGAACAATGAACTGTAAATAATATGCGAAAGTATTAAGAACACAATTTCACAAAAAACTTCAATGTATATTATCAAGTTAACAATACACACGTACGTTTACAATTCATCAGGAACTATTTATAATAGTCCTTGAAGCTAAGCTATTTACCCTAGTTATTCTAGGACTTTGATTTACATCGAATTATAAAGATATACATTTATTCACATTCTATAACTATCTCTACGAAGATCTCGAACTTGATATGCTTCCAAAACGCGTATCAGTAGTAAACTGCAATCACCAGTAGTAAATTCATATCATCAGTAGTAATCTTGGTGATCAGTAGTAAGTCCAATATCAACGTCAGTAGTAACTACTATTGATCAGTAGTATCTTCAATAAGCTTTGATCAGTAGTAACTAAGTTGTAGTCTTCACCAGTATCAACTTCATCAGTAGTAAATGTTTTCTGCCCCATCAGTAATAAACATAATTATTACTAACTACAGCATCAGTAATAAGTTGATTTGTGTTTTGCTCCAACAATCTCCCCCTAAACTTATTGATTATCTCTTAATCAATCAAGTTTCTTTTGTTCTTCTTCTTCTTTCCTTCTCTTCTCTAGGGTTCTTTGATTTTGAGCTTTTCTTTGAGCTATAATGTACTTGCTGTTTCTTTTTGTAAAATAATTCAAATTGTTCTGAAACATTACTTCATCATATGGCTTCATCATGGTATTTGTGAATATTTGATACATTGTCTTCACAGAGTGTGGATATTCTTTTTCATATAAGTACAGCTCACATACTTTGCCTGATTTTTCAAAGAAGTACATTTGAGCAGTTGGAATCACATTCCAATGATAGACATTTCCTTCACTGGTAAATTGTTCTGGATAGTTGTCTGGATAAAATGCAGCATCTATCATCTTTGTTAAGTATCCAGCTCCAGATTCTTTCCATGATTTCTTGTTCATTCTTGGTTTTCCAATGATCAGTAATTTAATAACATCACTTCTTGAACAGGACATGATCAATGGTAACCATCCAGTGAATCTCTGCACAACTTTGTCTTCCCTTATGATCTCTATCACATTATTATTCAAAATTCTCCAATTTAGGATAGGATTGTTCTGTAAGGGAGCAACTGGTAGTTCAAGAACAGGAATGACTTGCTCTGTTTTTGACTTCTTTTTAGCACTTTGTTCTTGAGAGACCATCTTTCTTTTCTTTGTTGATGGCTCACCAGTAGTTGAGATACTATCCTTCTTGATTAATTTTGGACTGATTGGGATTAATGCTTTGGCTTTCTTTGTTTCTTCAGTTTCTTGTTCAGCCAAGTCTTTCTTCTTAGCAGTGCAATATTTTTCAATTATAGTCATCATCTTCATTCTGCCGAATGACTTTGCACTATGCCCTTTTGTCTTCAAATACTCAATCATATTGGCCTTCTGCTCAAACACATCATCAGTTAATTCACTTTTAGTTTTCTTGCATTCAGAGACCAAATATTCAAGGCATTGTATATGTTCTTCTTCAACTTTTCTGAGCCTTTTGAATTCTGCCTTTTGAGCTTCTATCTGAATGTCCTCTGCTTGAACAGGTATTTGAACAGGAAAGTTAATTTCTTGAGTTTTCTTCTTTTTGTTTTTCTCAAAAGCTTGATACATCTCCACTTTCTCTAAATATTTCTTGTGTTTTACCCTCCATCTAGACTGTTTCTATGATCTGACATGATTAATCTTGTTCACCATTTGGTGACCTAAGGCTCTGTTTGGATAGTCTTCATCATAGACTTCTTTTCCTTTTCCAATACATGCAGATGGTGGAGGTGGAGTGTATTTCATATCAGGTACACCCAAGATCAGAAGTTTTAGATAAAACAGATGTAGTTGATCTTCTGATAAAATTTTAGGGTGTGGAGGAAGTGTACTTTCATCTACCTCAAACCAGTTCACATTATCATCAATGTCAGGTATGATAAGTGGTTGATTAGGTGTTGGTGGTTTGGAGATGATGACATGTTTTTCTCTTTCAAGTAGCTCAGGAAGTTGCAGTTCTTCCTCTTCAGTAGTAACCAAAGTAGTTACTACTGGTGGGACTTCAGGAGTTACTACTGATAGGGCATCAGTAGTGTTTGGTGCAATTATTTCCTCTTCTTCATTTACTACTGCTATGATATCAGTAGTAGGAGTTACTACTGATACTTCTTGATCAGCTTGTTCTTCCATATGAGCAGTAGTAATAGGCTCATCTTCAGTAACCATCATTTCTGGGCCTTCATCAACTTTTGTTTCTTTTAAATTTAGGAGAGAGGATGCTGCTGCTGCAATTGATTCATCAATCATGGTTTGAATGTTATCCTTCTCCCCCTTAGTGAGCTCAACTGGTGGAGCCTCACTATCATCAATTTTCTTCTTCAATCTTCTTATGATCTTGGTTTGTTGATGAAGCCTGTGTTCATAAAACCTCATTCGTTTGTTGATGGTATTAACATGTCTTTTCATTGCAGCCATAGTTTTCCCTTGGTTTGTGAGATATGTAAGACAATTTTGTACAGTGGATTCAAGAGAATCCACTTTTTCCGTCAATTGTTTGATTTTAATACTGCCATCACTCCATCTAGCAAGATCATCGGGCTCACTAACAGGTACATTGGTTTGAAGGTTTTCCATCCTATCCGTCAAATCCATAGATCTGCCCTCATCACTTCTTGGTGATTCATTGGGTCTTTTAGACATCCTCTTCTTCCTAGAAGAAGCAGAGATGCCCCCCCTTGTGGTTTCTTGGCACCGGGGTCCTTTGAGTAACTCCTCAAATGAGTCATCACTCAAAGTTGCCGAGGTCTGGGTCCTAATGATGTTTTCACTGTCCTGTGCACCCACCTTTGGGGCATCAGTAGTGAAAGCCCTCGCCTCATGTCCTCTCTCCTCCTTGGAGGACAACTCTTTGAGTCTGGGGTTTGACTCGATTGGTCCCCTGGTGTCCTTTAAAGAATGTTTCTTTCTTTTATAAGTTGTGGAAATATTTTGGGTTTTGTCTGGTAGGTCTTCCACAGAGTGAAGAGTAGCACTCTGCAGATTTGTTCCAAGTTCCTGGGACACATTCAGGACTTCTATGTTAGTGGGTGATTGAGTGGCTATTTGGGGTGGTGTTTGGGCTGTATTTGGGGGTGATGGAGTGGGTTGAGGTTCAATTTGGGTTGAATCTATGATTGAACCCTCTCCAATTTGTGTTTGATCTTTGATCATATTTGGAAACAATGGGGTTTCCTTGCCCGAAAATTTAAATTGTTTTCTCATATTTGAGAAAACTTTCTTGTTCAACTCTGGAATAATAAAAATGTTTTTGGGAGTTGACAAGTTTTGTAATTCAATGTTAATGAGATGTTGGAGAAATCTGAGATACATTAAAATTTTTGTAGAACTAAGATTTCCCAACATACCTTCAAAAATCATTTGAGAAAAATTAAATACTTGGTCTGTGCATAAGCAGACAACAGCAGAGGCTATTGCCTTATTAAACTCATTCCAAGTACTTCTTTTTGGAGAAATACAATGCTGAATAGTATGTACTAAAAATTTCCATTGTGGGGAGAGAAGACCCTTTTGAAAACTTACTATGTTGAGTCTCCCCTCATAACCCATTTTGTTTAAAATTTCAGCAATGAATTCCTTAGGAAGAGTAACCATACCTGCATCATCGTGTAGTTGGAGATGGTGTCGAATTGATTGCTCTGTGATCGTGATCGTCTTTCCATCCACCGATGATTTTATCATAGGTGCAGTTGCACCTTCTGTTCTTTCTGCATTGGTCCAAAAATCCACCAAGTGCTGTTGATAGGCTTTCGGTTTCACCGTTAATGCGAACTTAATGTATGAGTTCTTTAAAAATTACACTATTGGTCGAAAGTCTTTAGTGCCGTCTGGATTGCGTAAAAACGCACACATATTATGGAACTCTGAGTATTTAAGATCGGTTTGAACGTTGAGAGATTGTAGAGTTGCCATTGTTTGTTGATTTTTGAGAGAAAGGTGTAAGAATTTTGTTACTGATAAAGGGTTTTTGATCGAAAGCTAGGGTTTATCGAGAGGATTTAGCGAATCGAAGTGAAGATAATGTTAAACTAATCGACTGCCGCCTTTTATATCTTTCGATTTACCCTGCAAAAAGACTAAATTGCCCTTCGAATCATAGCCTAACGGGTATTTTCACGGGGGTTAGTTTGGTAATTGATTCTGAAAGACCAGTAGTAAATTGATACCAGTAAAAGAATGTCAGTAGTATCTACGAACATCAGTAGTAACTAAGGATTTTGACATCAGTAGTGACTATAGACATCAGTAGTAACCACCAACATACAAGACCAGTAGTATATGTGAATACCAGTAGTACTGACCAACCAGTAGTATTTATGTATACCTAATACACACCAGTAGTAATAAACTACCAGTAGTATTTTGTGCACATGCCTACAATTAGTAATACAGATCTACCAGTAGTAAAACACTTTAAATAAGTAACTTTTTACAACAAAACTTTACACATGATTTTAAGTGAGACTTTAATTTATTAAAATCATTCCAATACTGCTAACCAAGAAGTTGAATCTTCCTACATCAAATGCTTTTGTAAAAAGATCTGCTAATTGATCATCAGTATGAATTTTAACTACTTTGATTAATTTCTTTTCATTACAATCTCTTATAAAATGAAATCTTATTTCAATGTGTTTAGTTTTAGAGTGTTTTACTGGATTATTCACAATACTAATAGCACTTTGATTATCAATAAAAATAGGAGTTTTAAGGATAGAGATACCAAAGTCTAGAAGCTGGTTTTGAATCCAGAGTACTTGAGCACAACAAGCAGATGCATCTACATACTCTGCTTCAGCAGTTGATGTTGATACATTTGTTTGCTTCTTACATTGCCATGACACCAGTCTTGATCCAAAGAATTGACATCCACCAGTAGTGGACTTTCTGTCTTGACATTCACCTCCATAGTCACTATCTGTGTAGGCTATGAGTTCAAAGGGTGAATCATGTGGATACCATAGACCTAGTGATGGTTTGCCTTTCAAGTATCTGAATATTCTTTTGACAGCTTGTAAGTGTAGTTCTTTAGGTCTTGCTTGATATCTTGCACACACACAAACACTATACATAATGTCAGGTCTTGATGCAGTTAAGTACATCAGAGAGCCTATCATTGATCTATATAAGTGTTCATCTACATCCTCCCCCTCAACATTAGGATGTAGGTGTTTGTGTGTTTCCATTGGTGTACTTGCACTCTTACTGTCTTTCAAATCAAATTTCTCCAAGATGTCTTTGACATATTTTGATTGATTTATCAAAATTCCATCTGTTCTTTGACTGACTTGGAGTCCAAGGAAGAAGTTCATTGGACCCATAGAGCTCATCTTGAATTTAATCTGCATCAGTTCTTCAAATTCTTTGCATAATACATCATTTGTTGAACCAAAGATGATATCATCTACATAGATTTGTACCAGTAGTATATCATCTTTGACTTTCTTTGTAAATAAAGTTTTGTCAATGGCTCCTCTTTTAAAGTTGTTCTTCAATAGGTATGATGATAATGTGTCATACCATGCTCTTGGTGCCTGATGTAGGCCATACAGAGCTTTATCTAGTTTGAACACATAATCACCATGTTTTGGATCTTCAAAACCTGGAGGTTGGCATACATAGACCTCTTCTTCAATCTTCCCATATAGGAATGCACTCTTCACATCCATTTGATAGACTTTGAACTTTTTGAATGAAGCATATGCTAGAAATATTCTTATGGCTTCAATTCTAGCAACAAGAGCATATACTTCATCATAGTCTATTCCTTCTTCTTGAGTGTATCCTTGGGCTACAAGTCTGGCTTTGTTCTTGATCACTATACCTCTTTCATCTTTCTTGTTTCTGAAGATCCATTTTGTTCCAATGACTCTTTTTCCTTTTGGTAGAGGTACAAGTGTCCAAACAGCTTGTAACTTGAATTGAAGGAGTTCTTCTTGCATTGCCTCAATCCAGTTTGAGTCCTTCATTGCTTGTTGGATCTTCTTTGGTTCATCCTGAGACAGAAAGCATTCAAACATACATTCATTAGCAATTAAACTTATATTACACATATGTGCAGTTAAGCTTTTGTTTAATTTGCTTCTTGTTTGTAGTGGTGAGTTAACATCACTTAGAACAAGGTCTAATGGATGGTTCTTCTGAGTCGTTGTGGTTGTAGCTTTATCAACTACTAGTTGATTTTCAAGATTTGACTCATTTGTGTCAGGCAGTTGTTCCTCTAGTGATCCTTCATTGTCATAGATGTTTGGTTCATCATCATTTTGGTCAGAGTTACTACTACTATTGTCTTCATTGAGATCAGTAGTATTGTTGGTGTTACTGGTATCAGTAGTATCTTGAGAATCTAGGTTATTGTTGGGACCAGTAGTATTTTGAGTACTATTACTGGCGCCAGTAGTATTTGAATTACTACTGTCCTCATTCTCAGAGTTACTACTGGTATCAGAATTTGAGTTATTACTGACATCAGTATTAACTATTGGAGCAGTATTAACTACAATGTATCTCATCTCCTCTTGACCAGTATTGACAGATGATGTTCCTTCCTTTTGAGTGTGACAATTTGAATTTCCTGCATTGAAGTCCATGTTAGAATTAAAGGATTTGGTTAGATTGTCTATATTAAATAGCCAATCTGGACCATTTCCTTGTTCATTAGAAACATTTTCATTAAAGGATACATTGATGCTTTCTTCAATTATCCTTAGTCTTTTGTTGAATACTCTGTATGATTTGCTTTGAGTAGAATATCCCACAAAGATTCCATCATCAGCTTTGCAGTCAAATTTACCAATTTGTTCTCTTGTAATCAAAATAGTACAAGGACAACCAAATGATTTTAAGAAACTTATGGAAGGTTTTCTTTTATTAAAAAGTTCATATGGTGTTTTAAAATGTGGCTTCACTATTAATACTCTGTTCTGAACATAACAGGCAGTATTAACAGCTTCAGCCCAAAAAGTGATTGGTAACTTTGAGTCTGCTAGCATTGATCTTGCTGCTTCAATGATGGTTCTATTTCTTCTTTCAGCTACACCATTTTGTTGAGGAGTTCTAGGTGAGCTGTATTGCCTGTCAATACCTTTATGATCACAAAAGTTAATTAAGTTAGTATTTTTAAATTCTGTGCCATTATCACATCTTATGGCTTTAACTTTTCGATCAGATGTGTTCTCCAGTTTGACAATTAAGTTCTTTATGAGTTCACTTGTTTCATCCTTTGTCCTGAGAAAGAAAACCCATGTATATCTGGAAAAGTCATCAGTAATAACAAGATAATATTGTTTCTTTCCAATACTCATTATATTTGTAGGTCCAAATAGGTCCATATGTAAGAGCTGTAAAGGAACAGAAATAGAGTTCACAGATTTGGACTTATGAGAAGTTTTGTGTTGTTTACCTTTTAGGCATGCAACACAATGATGATCACACATGAATTGTTTTTGAGGTAGTCCAATGACTAAATTTCTTTTTACTAAATTGTTCATGTTTTTGAAATTAGTGTGACACATCCTTCTATGCCATAGTTCTGATTCAGTGGTGTTTGCCTTGGATATAAAACAGTTGACCTCATTTGAAGAAATGAGTTCTCCCCCTATATCCAGGCAATACACATTGTTTCTCCTTGGAGTTCTTAAAACAACATATGTTTCATCTAAAATAAAGTCAGGAGAGAGAATGATGCACTCAATGTCTGTGAAAAGAATTTTATTCTTTTTATCACACACTTGAGATACACTGACAAGATTGTATTTTAGTTCAGCTACATAAAATACATCATCAAAGGTAATTTTGCCATTAGTAACGGTACCTTTACCTGTAATCTTACCTCCCTGTGGATTCTCACCAAATGCCACATATCCTCCATCAAATGACTTGAAATCTTTAAGAATTTGCAGATTTCCAGTCATGTGCCTTGAGCATCCACTATCAATATGCCATGTTCTTCCTTCTTCTGGGATCTGAATGCTCTGCACAAGTGAGTAAATGATTAGTTAAGTTTGGGAACCCAAGCTTTATATGTCTTGGGTTCATCCTTTGAGAAATAAGCTTTTGGGGATTTAACTTTAAACATTTTTGGTACCCATACTTGTTTATTACTGGTGTTTTGTTTTACTACTGCCCTTTTGAAAGTATTACTGGTGTGAGAATTTTCTACTGATCTTGGTTTATACCCGTGATTTTTAGCTTTTGAATGTTTTACTACTGATGGACCAGTAGTATTTAGGTACTTACCATGTTTAGAATGACCAGTAGTGTTTTTAGGGTTGACACCAGTAGTATTTTTGAAGGTTGGTTTAGGAGCAGTAGTATTTTTGTAATTAGGGTTTCTACCAGTAGTGTTTTTGTACTGGTACCTTACAACATTATAATTAGGGTTAACACCAGTAGTAAAATTGTTAAAGTTTTTACTGGTGTTGGAAAATTTAAAATATTGTTTATTTTGATTGGATTTTCCATTGTTCTTGAAGTAGTTGCTGTTCTTTGGGCTTCCAACTCTTCTGTTATGCACAAACCTTGGTGCACTTCTTCCAAATCTTGGTGTTTCAGCAATTGGAGTTTTATTTTTATTTACTACTGAAGAACCAGTAGTATCTTTTAACTTTTGAGTTTTTGCATTTTCTTTAAAAATTTTAAATTCCTTTAACTCTTTGCAGTTTATTGGATTGAAGTGACAATCCTTTGCTAAATGATTTACTTTGTTGCAAATAACACATTTTAATTTATTATCTTGAGCCTTTATGATTTTTCTTTGTTCTAAGAGTTGGTTCCTATTTCTTTGATTTCCCTTTTTAGAATTTTGGGTATATTTTCTGCATCATATTTAGGAGATTCATTTGGACTTTGTGCTGTGTGAAAACTTGTATCAATTGATTTTGGTGATTTAGTTTGAGAGATTGTAAATTCAATTGATTGATCATCATCAGAAGAATCATTTGATTCAGATGATTCATTATGTGATTCAGTTTGATTTTCAGTTTTTAATTCATTAATTATTCTTTCTGAACTGTGTTTAAGTGGTGGAATGATTTTATATGGAGGTGGAACAGCATGATATCCCACCCCATGAACAACTTTTTCTGTAGTTTGATTATTAGTTAATTCATCAAGAATTTTAGTACTTCTTTCAAATTTTTTAATTGTTAATTTATTTTGTTCAATTTCAAGTTGACATTCTTCTAATTTACTTGTTAATTCTTTATTTTTTAATTCATAAAATTCTTTCTCATCTACAGCTTGAAGTAATTCTTCCTTTATCCGTTGATCTATCATCTGGTACACCTTTATCTGATGTTCTTGATCAGTAATCACACCATCAAATTCATGATTTCTTCTCACTGCTTTTGCTAAATCTTCATTTAATTTAGTGTTTTCTTTTTCTAGATTTTTAACAATTTTAATATATTCAGAAGTACAAGGTTTAGGTTTTACCTCAGTTTTGTTGTCAGTAAAGGCCATGAGAGCTTGATTTTGAGCATGCTCTTCTGCTTGGAAGCTCCAGTCATAGCCTTGTCCTTGTTGTGAAACAAGAGCGGTTGATTTTGATCTTTTGTCTGGCTGAGGACATTCTTTTGCAAAGTGACCAAGGTTGTTACAGTTGTAACATTTGACTTTAGTTTTGTCAAATCCAGCTTTGTCACCTTTATTGTAGTTGAGGCTTGTCCTACCAGTTCTCTTTAAGAATCTTTTGGTCCTTAGGCTCAGCATAGCCATCTGCCATTTAAGATCCATCTCCTCAAGATCATCTGGATTCAATTGTTCCAAGTCATCACTAATCAGTGCAGTATGCACATGACTAGTGAAGAAGGATTCTCTTGCAGTATCCTCAGAATCTGCAGCCTTTCCTGTGGAGGTTTCCTGACCTTGACCTGTACTAGATACAAATGCAGCATTATTAGAAGGATTAGAAGGGTTCTTTTGATTTACCTCAGTTTCAAATACTCTGAGATCATTGTAGAGTTCATCCAACTCCTTTTCTTCTAGTGCATCTCTTTGTCTATATACCACTGTGTACATGGCCCATTCTTCACTAAGAGACCTTAGGAACTTCATGTTGATATCTTCTTGATCCATCTTGACCCCAACTTGGTTAAGTTCAGCAATTAGCTTGTTGAATCTGTCAAACACTTGAGTGAGTGTTTCATTGGGCTTTCCTTTGAAATTTTCAAAGTCTTGTTTAAGAACAGACTTCATGTTCCTCTTGGTACTCTTTGTCCCAACGAATCTCTTCTCCAGTGCTTCCCAAAGCACCTTTGCATCATCATATTCAACGAAGAGATGTTGATAGTCATTAGGAATGGCCAATAGGAGAGTGCTTAGAGTTTTAAGTTCGATTCCCTTGTCTTTCTTCTCCTTCTCACATTTAAGTTTGTCTGCCTCAGTTGCAGAGCTGCTTGCTTGACCAGGACCAGTTTTGTTTCCTTCAAGGACAACTTCCCACATGGAGTAATCTGTAATAAGCATGTATTGCTTAATGCGATTCTTCCACATCCCAAAGTTGTTGGGAGTGAGTATAGGAATTTTGTTGGCCTGAGTGCTTTCATTATTATCAGTCATGATTAATAATGTGTGTGTTTTAAAGATTAAAACTTTTTGTTGTTCTTAACAAATAGTAGATCTAGAACCAATGCTCTGATACCACTTGTCAGGATCGATTAACTATAGAGAAGTTAATAAACACCTTAGATCTAATTGACTATAGAAGTTGCAGCGGATCAACACTATATCAATGTAATTAAGAACAATGAACTGTAAATAATATGCGAAAGTATTAAGAACACAGTTTCACAAAAAGCTTCAATGTATATTATCAAGTTAACAATACACATGTACGTTTACAATTCGTAAGGAACTATTTATAATAGTCCTTGAAGCTAAGCTATTTACCCTAGTTATTCTAGGACTTTGATTTACATCGAATTATAAAGATATACATTGATTTACATTCTATAACTATCTCTACGAAGATCTCGGACTTGATATGCTTCCAAAACGCGTATCAGTAGTAAACTGCAATCACCAGTAGTAAATTCATATCATCAGTAGTAATCTTGGTGATCAGTAGTAAGTCCAATATAAACGTCAGTAGTAACTACTATTGATCAGTAGTATCTTCAATAAGCTTTGATCAGTAGTAACTAAGTTGTAGTCTTCACCAGTATCAACTTCATCAGTAGTAAATGTTTTCTGCCCCATCAGTAATAAACATAATTATTACTAACTGCAGCATCAGTAATAAGTTGATCTGTGTTTTGCTCCAACAAAGAATCACTCCCGTGAAGGCAAATAATCTCGGACCTGATAAGTTCATGTTGGAACCCTAGGACCAAAGAAGAGACATGGTTAAGATAAGTTCTGTTTTTCTAAATAATAAATGTTTATTATTTTTTCCATTCTATTTTTACCTTTTTTTTATCCCTTCTTGATGAGTTAACCACTCTATGTTTCTGTTCTTTTCTTTATATATTTTTCTAAAATATTTGCTCATACCAAGTAAAATTTAACACATTAAATCACTCCTTTCTTTTAATTTTATATTATTTTTTGAAATTAGAGTTTATTTAATTAATTTTTTATCTTCTAGAAGTTATTCTTTATCTTCTACAAGTTATTTGTACTTGATTTATTCATTTACTGATAAATATTTGGTAATTAAACATCCACACCACAACTTATTGACAATAACGTTATAGGATATCAGAACGAGATGTACGCACCAAAGTTATTATTGTATTTATTTGCACCTATTAGAGAGATGAAAATACGCGTAATTTTATATCTACAACTAATATGTCATAACACTAGATATTATGAAGATTTTACCGTTTTAGGGGTCATGGAGAGAAACAGGCACGCATACGTGCACACAATAAATATGAAGTCATTGGGCGGAGATATTCCATACATCCAAACACACTTGTTCCAAAGCATCTTTAATGCTATTGTATACCCAAAACATTGGGCTTTTTTTTTAACGAACAAATCCTAATCTACACCTAAGTTTTATCTAAGTTCATAATATAACTAGAACCTTCAATCTCAAGGTTGTGAAGCAAACATCATACCACGCGCCAGGCCAGTGGCCATTTGCTCATTGGCTTTTTTGTTATACACTTAAACAATTCGTAATGGATTTAATCATTGATTCCACATTAACGTGTGTTGGATCCCAACAACACAAATGTGTTGCGTTATGACAAGTAAAGACGATTAAGATAAAGAACACACAAGATTTCAATGATTAAGAGTTTATTAAAACAACTTAATACAGTACAAAGTTTGCGGAAATAGATAGTACACACTAACTAAAACTTTATACTTGAAGTGACACTTTTGTTCGTTCAAACTAGAAGATAATGCAAGGAGAGTTTATATCAGCTGATACTAACAGCTGATATTGAATGTCTGAG
The DNA here is from genome assembly GCA_963853835.1 of Calendula officinalis. Taxonomy (NCBI): domain Eukaryota; kingdom Viridiplantae; phylum Streptophyta; class Magnoliopsida; order Asterales; family Asteraceae; genus Calendula; species Calendula officinalis. The sequence goes on from OY970828.1 coordinate 70,065,924, forward strand.
TAATAACTACGAAGAAATTAATACCAGACAATAACAACTCTCAGAGAATGTTCTTGTGCTATGAATTCTAAAAGGTGTGTGTGAATGCAAGCATTTACGTCTCTATATATAGCCTAAGATCTGTGTTCCTTTGTCCACAAGATACTCGACGTGTAAACATATCATTCGTCGATGTAGACTCGTCCATGGAAACATTAAATGCTCTTGCATAGGTTATAGTCTCAAGTGTACTTTGTGTAAACTCCTTTTGCTACCTTTTCTGACGCACAGTGAAAATGTGTACTATTATAGTACAAAAGTAGTTGACTTTCCGTTTACATGCTTGGAGGGACAAACGATGATGTAGTGACATATTATCTTCTATTCCAAAATAGAAGATCTTCATCGTTTTCTTCTTCTTTCAGCGGGAAAGGGAAATGTTCAAAGTGTCGAGAACATTTCCACTAAGTCTTTATCTGCAGCAGGTATCATCAGCTGATTCCACAATCAGCTGAATAATCTTCTTCTTGTCTTTGTCCTTTGGCCATAGACTTCGAATGAACACTCTTCTATAGCTGTTGATTAGACTTGTTTTCCTAGAGCTAAGTACGTACTCAGCTGAAGGTTTATTGCATATACTTGCTTCAGCTGAGATACATACATCAGCTGATATTTATTCTTCTTAGCTATCGATCATCTAATCTTATTTACTTAGTCTAGGGACTAACAATCTCCCCCTATTTGATGCAATCGAATAGCTGTATAAGTATGAACCTGTAATGATTCAGCTGCTTGGATCAGCTGAATGTCTATATGCTTTGACCCTTTGGGTTCTTTTGTATATGTTTATCTTTTTACAATTTTTACAAGTATATTGCAAAAATTTTGATTTTCTATTGATATGAAGCAGATAAAGTACAAGAAAAATCAAAATAAACAAAATTACAATGTCTTGGGCATAGCTTCCCCGGTGACATTGTGATACAGTGAGCTGATGGCTGAGGTCGATTAATTTCTTCATTTCTTTTCCCTCTTCAGTGGAGGAACTCAACGTCTTGTGACAGATCAATAGTTGATCAATGTCACATAGATACAATTCATCAGCTCGTTGGAAGCAAGGCACCTTCTTCTCCAGATAGCAAAAACCATAGATTGGCTCTTTGACGATCAACCCAGGGGCAAAGTTTACACCCATGGGGATTGTTCTTGTGATATTGAGTCTTGGTCGTTTTGCAAATATTATTTAAGACCCAATATCGAGTGTTCTGGAGTCAGCAAAGGGCTCGGGGAAAACAGACTTACGTTTCTCCCCTCTTGCTGAGGAGCTTTCACCAGCAGGTTTTCTGACAACACCTTCTTGAGAATCACGCAATTCAGTTGGTATGCGATTTGCCAACTCAGGAGAATGTCTCATGATATTGTCGCATAGAGTCTTGAAGGTGAAGATTGCGACTTTTATCTCACATTCCAGATCTGTTATAGTATCTGACGGTTTTGCAAATCTGGCAGCTGCTCGTAGGGGTGAGCATGGGGCGGGTTTGGGCGGGTTGGGGCGGTTTTTCACTAAAACCAAACCCCGAACCGCAAACTTCGGTTTTTAAGAATTAGAAACCGTTCGGTTTCGGTTTTTTCGGTTTTGGTTTTTCGGTTTTTCTCGGTTCGGTTTCGGTTTTTTGTTTTCCTTAAAATTTACCAATTTGTTAACTTAAAAGTTATTATTCCAAACTTTAATACTTATAAAGTTATAAGACCGGGAAACATTGGATAAAAACGTATGAAAAATTACAAATGATATACTTAAAAGTTAAAACTTTCTTTTATATAAGTAAGCATCAAATGTTTTATAAATATATAAATATTTTTATAAAATTTGAAATATATATATATGGTGGGGCGGGGCGGTTTTTTCGACTCGGTTTTTCGTATGCACCCAAAAACCGCCCCAAACATTCGGTTTTTCAAAAAATAAAAACCGCTCACATCGGTTTTTCAAATGGTTCGGTTTTTTCGGTGCGGTCTTTTCGGTTTTTTCGGTTTCGGTTCGGTTTTTCGGTTTTTGTGCTCACCCCTAGCTGCTAGCAACTCATTCCACTCAGCATAGTTGAGTTGAGTGCTGATTTTTATCAGAGAAATCTTTTCAGAGACAACAAGTCCTCCAGCTCTAAATATTATTACTTCTTGTGGAGAGCTGGATGAAGACTCGGGGGCCCTTACGCTGGTGATTTTTGCTTCTTGCCTACGATGACAAAGAACCTTGTTGAACAACCTAATGTTCTCAGCTCTTTGCGCGTCAGCCTTTTGATACAGCTCTTCTTGAGTAATTTTTTGAAGAGCAATAGTTGTATCAAGATCAGCAGAAGTTCCAGCTTCCTTTAACGGAGAGCTTTAATCGTGGCAGAACTGAGCTCCCCCTCAGCAGGTTGAGGATTCACCTGTACAATGGGCTGAGGGATTTGGAATTGCGGGGCTTGGACTTGTGGGCCCTCAACTAGTCCAAAGGAATCGACAATTTTAACTCCAGTTGAGGGTTGTCCTGTCCTGAGGCCTTCAGCAGCGGTGAGTGTTGATTGTATGGTTGTCTCACCTGTTGTAGCAGTTACCTCAGGTATTTCAGTAGTGACGAGTGAGTTTGGAATTTGTGTCTCGTCTACTGAAACATCTTCTTCTTCTGGTATCCCAGCAGAGGTGGTAGGTGGAGATCTTGGGGTCTCACCTGCTGGGATGTCTTCTACATTGGCTCCAACAGCAGATGTGATTATAGATTGTGAAGCATTTTGTTCACCTTGTTGTTCACCTGCTGAAGTAGCTTGATCTTTCTCCCCCTCAGAGAGTGCCTGAAGAATTAAGGTACTCTCTGGTGCTGAAGCAGGATGGACAGCAGCGGCACCCTCATTTAACTTTTGAAGAATGAGGTTGAGGGTGCCTTGGAGACCAGCGACTTGGGAAGTCAGCGAGCTGACTTCAGTCTCCAATTTTTCCATTCTTGTGGACACAGCAGAAGCGGACTCCTCAATAGCCTTAGAGAGGTGGCTATGAGTGTTGGTCAGCAAAGACTCTTGCTTTGACTGTGCAAGAGCCAGACGATCGACAGCTGGTTGGAGAGGAGATACCTTGGAGGACAAGGTATGCAGCAGTCTTTCAACTTCAGCTTCTGTTGCCCGAGCTTCGGAGAGAAGCTTGTCTTTATCGACTCTGTCAGACTCGCGAATGGAGTTCAACTCTCGATGAATATACGTTTTTAGAGTGTTGAACTCTCTGTGTTGAGACGAATCTGCTCAGAAAGAAGAACCAGCTTAGGTGTCTGAGTGTGAACCTCAGTGTGCAGAGAAGTTATGCTGGAAGAGAGAGTCTCGGCAGTTTTAGCAAACTTCTTTGGAATATCCCTGCGAAGGGTGTCCATCTGCTTACTCAGCTTGGCCATCCCAGGTCGAATCTGGGATGTTACAACTCTAGACATCAGAGCAGCAGCGGCTCTGATGGGAATGCTTCCTCCAGCTTTGTTGGATTCAGCATGGGACACTTGGACGCTTTGGGGGTAGGGGTCCGGTATGTCTCCAGCTGGAGGGGTAACCTCAGCTATGAGAGTGGGTGTTCCTGAGTTAGGCGGAACTGCTCCTATGGGATGCTCAGAAACTATGGGGGGTGAGTTGGGTCCAGCTGAAACTTCTGGGTTTCTAACAGAAGTGCAGTCATCAGCTGTCAAATCGGTTTGAAGCCAAGCATCTACTTCTTCGTCAGCGGACGAATAATAGGGCTGAAGTGGTTCATCAGCCGAATCAAACATCATATGGAATGCTGTTTGATTATCTTGAGCTTCGGTCTCACCACCCGGCGAAACTGGTATAAACACTGGAGGAAGAGTTCCTCTGGGTGGTGTATCAGCTGCCTCACAGCTCAGTTGGTGAATACGTTCGCGATCACTGGCAGCTTGGGTGGGTGCCTCAGTAACAACTTGGTCTAAAGTTGTCCCTTCATTGGCGGTGGTGGTTTCCTCGACCACCAGCTGGTGTGTGCTGGTGATGTTGTGGGAAGCAGAAAGAACAGTTTCAAGATTGACTTGGTTTCCAGTCAATCTGTCATCAACTGCTGACTCAGAAAGTGATGAAGAAGTTGGTGGTGGTGTGTGTGCAGCTGACTCTCGGGTGGCTTGGGTTGAGCCAAAAACTTCACCAGCAGTCTGTTGAGAGGCTGAGGTTGCTTGTGGAGTTTCTCCCCTTATTACAACGACTGATAATGAATCAGTCGAGGAGCTACGCAGAAGGTTGGAGCCGACACTAACTCCTGAAGAACGAAATTGCCGTATTGAAGTCTGCTGAGTTGTTGAGAAATCAGCAGATGGAGGTTGAAGAGCAAAAGAGAGAAAAAGAGGATCAGCCAGGAGTGTCTGACCAGGAGCTCCAATTGTTAGTGGAGTTCCTGGAAACACACTGTAAGAGTGAAAATGAGAATGATTATTCTCAGATGCTGGAATAGCTTCTGATTTTAATCCCTCCAATTTGGGACTCAAGTGAGTACCCAGAGGATCCTGACTAAATCCTGATAATGTTGCTGTCGCCAGGTCAGCATCATCAGCCACCACACCTTCTCCACGGGTAGCAGACCCTCTTACCCTCAGCTGAGGAGAAGAAGGAGCACGTGAAGTGGGAGAAGATGGTGGAGAGAATGAAGAGGAAGAAGGAGAGCGATGAACAGGTCGCTTAACTCGCTTCTTCACCACAAGTGGAATATAATCCACATCCACATTTTCCACATCAATGGGCATGGAGGTCCCAGTGGAAGTGGTGGTATTTCCATCAACAGTTTGAGGGCGTCCAGTTGATGGAAAACACTTCAGATGAGAAAAGGACGTACCTTTTTGTAGGGCAGATTCCTTCGATGTGGTGCCCAGTGATCGATCCCTTTTGGATCTAGTCCGACCATCAATGATCTTCAGCATGTACGGGGAGAGGGGAAAATCCTTACCAGCTTCCTTCTTGGTGTTAAAGATGGTGTTGGATAAGGTTCGTACCTCAATCCATTCCCCTGGAAGGTCGTCATAATCGATCTTCAACTTCTCAACCATCACATGAGCAATGCTCAATGTGAAGAAGCGAAGATAGGGAATGTGATTTCCCTTTGCCTTCAGCTTGGCCTTGACCTCCTCATACACCAGTCTCCCGAATTAATCCGCTGACCGGTGATTAGGGCTTCAGCAAAGACTTGCAAGCTGGAGTTGCACTGGTTGTGAGACCCGGAGTTGCCGCCTATGCACTGAATGATGTGCGTGAAGAAATTGGCCCAGGGTCTCGACAGCTGAGACTTCTTGAAGATCTGCACCTTGTCGTCTTCATTTTCTAATCTATATCCGGAGATACGGATTAGACTCCCTTTAGCTTCATCAGCAGACTTCGTCTCCTGATATTGTTGGACGTGGAGCAGATAATCGAACTCGCAAGCAGTTCGGAAATCATCAACCGTGATGGTGATTTGATGACCGTTCACCTGCGCAATGATGTTGTCTCCAGAAATGGAGGCAGACATCCAGAAATCACGCAAGAGTTCATAAAAACTCTTGGTGAATCGAAAGAATGCACCACCGATAGGACAGTGACGCAAGAATTTTCCAACCGGTCGATAGATATCAACAAGTTTTTCAGGTGGAGAGGTGTTGCCTACCAGATTCGAGTTCTGATTGAACTCGATGGCAGCTCTAGATAGAACAACTTTTGTGGATTTCTTCAACATTTTTGGGAGAGGGAAGAAAGATAAAAGCTTGAAGAAGAGGGTTTTTGAGAGGAAATTTGAGAGAGAAATGTGGGAGTGATGAAGATGAAGTGAGGGTGAGGGTGAGTATTTATAGGGGTTTTTGGGACGGTTTGGGTAAACATTTGAAAATAAACCGGACCATAAATGGATAGTTACAAACCAACTATGGAAACGTTGGTTATCGTGCGAAAAAGTGGTTGGATGTGACATAGAGGGGGTAGTGGAGCCGTTTCTGTGTCAGAGGTGTCAATCCATCATAAATGCCAAATATTTTCACTCGAGTGGAAATATTTGCTACAGAGAATGTGTGGATAGGGATAAAAAGATGCATTTTCAAGGAAAACCAAACGTTTTAATATATGAAACTTGATAAGTTATCATTTTGAGATGTTTTATTCAGTTGACTGATTAAATTGAAACGTTTTTAGTCAGCCGAATGTACTAAGTGACAAGGTGAACATATCAGCTGCTGATAGTACTTCATCAGTTGATTTAAGCATTTAACATACCTAGCTCGCTGATTAAAAAATTGAAACGTTTTTCATCTAAAGGCTTAGTGAATAAATCAGCTAGCTGAAGGTCTGTTGAAATTAAATGAAGTTCAACGTCACCTTGTTCAATGCGATCTCTAATGAAATGATACCTTATATCAATATGTTTGGTTTTTGAATGAAGAACTAGGTTGATTGCAATAGCACTTGTGTTATCGCAGTAGATAGGAACTTTGTACAAGTTCATACCAAAATCAACCAGCTGATTCTTCATCCAAATGACTTGAGCACAACATCTTCCAGCAGCAACATATTATGCTTCAGCTGTGGAGGTAGAAACAGTATTTTGTTTCTTGCTTGTCCAGGTAACTAGCTTCCCACCAAGCAGCTGACATCCTCCTGTGGTTCTCTTTCTATCCATCTTGCAACCTGCAAAGTCTGAATCTGAATAGCCAATTAGATCAAACCCGGAGTCTTTGACATACCAAAGACCTAGGCTTAGAGTACCTTTAAGGTACCTCAAAATTCGCTTAGCGGCTATTAAATGAGATTCTCTAGGATCAGCTTGATACCTAGCACACATACAAGTAGCAAACATAATGTCTGGTCTGCTGGCAGTGAGATAGAGCAATGATCCAATGATTCCTCTATAAAATGTGACATCAACTGATTCCCAGTTGTATCAGCATCTAGATTGTTTGGAGGAGCCATTGGAGTTTTCATTGATGACGATGAATTCATATCAAATTTATTTAAAAGATCTTTGATATATTTTTCTTGATTTATAAAAATTCCATTTTTAGTTTGCTTAATTTGTAAGCCAAGAAAATATGTTAATTCACCCATCATACTCATCTCATACTTTGTAAACATGAGTTTTGAAAAACGTCTACAAAGTCTTTCATAGTAGCACCAAACATTATGTCATCCACATAGATTTGAACAAGAATGATATCACCTTTGATTTTGCGAATGAATAATGTTTTATCAATCTTTCCTCTGGTGAAATCATTTGCTAGAAGGAACGTGGAAAAAGTGTCATACCATGCACGAGGAGCTTGTTTCAACCCATACAGCGCCTTATCCAACTTATACACGTAGTCTAAGTATTTAGGATTTTCAAAACCTGGGGATTGTTTCACGTAGACTTCCTCTTGCAATTTGCCATTTAAGAAAGCACTCTTCACAGCCATCTGAAAAACTGTGAAGTTTTTGTAGGCAGCATAGGCTAAAAATATTCTTATAGCTTCAAGCCTTGCTACTGGAGCAAATGTTTCATCGAAATCTATTCCTTCCTCTTGTCTATATCCTTGTGCAACAAGTCTAGCCTTGTTGCGAATAACCTCGCCTTCTTCATCCATTTTGTTTCTAAATACCCACTTGGTACCAATTATTGTCTTACCAGCTGGTGGAGGAACCAGCTGCCATACTTTGTTGACCTCAAATTGGTTAACTTCTTCATGCATCGCTTGAATCCAGCTGGAGTTTTCTAAAGCAGCTTTTATATTCTTTGGTTCTTCAGCTGCTAAGAAACACGACCATAGGCAAAGATTGCATGATGCCTTACTTCTAGTGACCAGTCCTTGTTGTGGATCTCCAATTATTAATTCAATTGGATGCTCTGAGGTCCACTTGGATTGAGGAGCGACTGAAGAGGAAGAGGATTCAGCAGAATTTGATTCTTGATGAGCGGCTGAATGCTCAGCAGGATTGACTACTTCATTTTGAACAGATCTTCTTGAAGTATGAAGAGGTGGCTTAGAAATAGCCTTGGATGATGCTCTAGCTGTTGGAATTTCTTGTTGGACAGCTGCAATATCTACAAGATATGTGGGAGCATCATGAAATATATCATCTGAATCATGTATTGGAACTTCAAAAAGATTCAACGCATCAGAGAATGCTTCAGTTGTATCATTAGAAGATGGTACAGCTGAACTCTGGAATGCGTCAGATGATTCATCAGAGGTGGGATTTAAGGCTTTAGAGTGTTCTTCAAAAGTAACATTTATAGATTCTTACAATGTTTGTCTTCTTTTGTCGAAAACTCTGTATGCCTTAGATACTGTGGAGTATCCCAAGAAAATTGCTTCATCATCTTTAGAATCGAATTTACTTAGCTGATCTCGTGTATTTAACACAAAACACACACAACCAAACACATTAAAGAAACCAATATAAGGTTTCCTCTGACGGAGAATCTCATAAGAAGTTTTCTTGTGTCTCTTCACATAGAGAGACCTGTTTTGAGTGAAACAAGCTGTGTTAACAGCTTCTGCCCAAAATTGATTTGGCATGTTTGACTCAGCAAGCATTGTTCTTGCAGCTTCTATTAGGGTTCTATTTCTTCTTTCAGCGACACCATTTTGTTGAGGTGTTCGAGCGGCTGAAAAATTTTGTGAGATCCCAACTTCTGAACAGAAGTCTTCCAATGTATGATTTCTGAATTCAGTACCATTGTCCGATCTCAGCTGCTTTACTCTTGACCCATTTAGAAGTTCCATCTTCTTGATGAATTTGATGAATTCATCAGCTGCATCACTTTTGTTACGAAGAAATATAACCCAAGTGTATCGTGAGTATTCATCAACGATAACAAGTGTGTATTTCTTCCCACCTAGACTTTCAGTGCTCATAGGACCAAAGAGATCCATGTGAAGCATGTGAAGGCAGTTGTCGATGGAAATGAAGGGTTTGGTTGTACTCGATCGACCCATAGGACCGACCACCTAGTATGCTTGGTTCGACCACACTGACCAAGAACATGAACTTGTTCTTGACCGGTTAAAACCAACTAGTTGATTTGATCCCTAAAGCGGAAGTGAGATTAAACCTAATCCTTAAACCCTAAAGGATTGGGATGTTGGAAATCTAGATTAGATTAACAAGAAAGAAACCTTGTACGAAAAACTCGAACACACATACATACTTGTGTGTGTTCGTCGAACACTCACCAAGAACCCTAGGGTTCTTGGTGTTCTCATTCGATCGAACAAGAGGAGAGGAAGAAAGTGTGTTCCATGAAACATACCTTAGGTTAATGCTTAAGATAGATCCACTGATGATGAACACGACGAGCGATCTTCTAGTTGATCACTTGCAACGATCTTGTTCTTCAATACTTGAAGAACACGAAGAACGAACGAAGAACGATGAACACAAACTTGTGTTCCAAGTTTCGGCCGAATGGAGGAGAGTGGGGCTAGGGATTTCATGATTTAGGTGTAAGGAATCAACCTTTAGGGTTATGTCATAAGCCTCCTATTTATAATAGAAGATCTTACACTTAAAACCCTTCTAGTTTAATTAAGATTAACTTCTTAATTAAACTTCCTTTTTACACTTCCATCCCTTATAGTTTAACTATTTTATTATTGTTGCACTTAACTACTAAATGTCTAGTATTAATACACTAATAATTCGGTACCTATATACAAAAATTATATACTTCTATTTATACTTTTAATAATTAATTATATAATAACCTTTATATAATTTATACAACAATATTATCCAATTACTATATGATTTAATAGCTTTAAATCATATCATGGATAATCTATAATTAACACATTGCATATTTACTCAACTAGTAAATGTACAACTACTTGTATTAATTAGTTAGTTAAACTAATCTAGTAATAAGTTAAACTTAACTTAATACTTAACTGATTCATAATGGCTATTATGAATCATTCCTCTTCGTAGTATCATTGCATAACTTCCTCGTATTACATGCACTCACCGGTGTGACCCTTAAATGTTTCGTAGGCATGGATGTATCATCATAGGTTGACTAACTGTGCACATAAATCCTTCAGACTCCCACTTGTGCAAGTTCGTAACCTTTGTCTTAATGATACGAGCTACAGTGGCCTTCTAGATGGGCATGTAGGTAAACAACCCCATAAAAATAACTTATGTAACCCTGGTATAGTTTTGTGAAAAACTCTTAATAGTGTCTCCTAGTAAAGAACACTCTGTCTTTACTTCTTGGGTAACGTTGTTAGGTTCATCCCTTGCAGCACGATATTTGTGATAACGAATACGAGCATGATAGAAATTATCAACTCCTGTATTCGAAATCATTTCATGACTTCGTGATTCAAATTGTTGTGATAAACGATAAAGAACAAATCAGTTCGTTTGGGCATGGTCATGCACTTTCCAGTTATCTAATCATGTCAAAGGACCCATAAATATCTCTAAAAAAGGAGGCGCAATTACAATCTTGTTATATTTCGATTCAAAATACAACTTCCTTTGTACCCAGTATCGCCTCGTATGACAAACATTTTTCAGAATTGTCTAAGACGAACCAAAGCACATTAGTCATTGTATCCTAAACCAAATACCTCAGGCTTAAGGACAATCCTAGTGAACAATACTTTTGAACTTTTCAACCACGAAGTATTGTCACGGTGGTCAATCCAATATTCGTTGAGCTCCAACAAAATATCACCGATATTTGGTTTACACAAAACTTGTGTAGCTATCTTCGAAGAACTTCGAATCTACCACCAAATATCGTGATGACGTTAACGTCCCATCAAGGTTCCCACCTAGACGAGTAGGCACGGATTTTGTATCTTTTTTAATAAAGAAACCTTTTATTCATGGATATTGTAAAACATACAAAGTCTGAATAACAATGATACTAACTCATGTATTATTCCTCACTGGACATAGATGCTGAATTATTACTGGATCATTACTTATTCCTTTTGTTCGTGTTGATTACTTAATGATTCTTACAACCTTAATTGTAACTTTATCACTAAACCAATCATTTCTATTATACTAAAGACATAAGACGAGTATTTGAAAAATACTATTTCTTTTGCCTTTGCTAGATTTTGTTCTTGCAACAATCTAGAACATATTCTAGTCTTTCCTTTTATGCAATTAGCTAAACATAGGAGGATTGGAAATCAACTCCTTAGTTTCTTGAATTCATAAAATTATCCTTGTAACTAAAGCCTCTTTTAGTTACTTGATTTGTAGATATATCATTACTAGTTAAAGAAATTTCCTTAAATGAATATGTTATCCACTGGAGTGTGAACAACCTATTAGATATGCAATAATTAATCACAAGACTTGTGATCACGCTATTAGGTTTGCAATAATCTAATCAATGATCATTTATTTCTCTTAACTCTTTGGCTAACGACTTGGTAAAACCTTGTTGTCAATGTCTTACTAACTTACTAAATTCATTAACATCTTTAATGAATTATGTTAGTCTTAGCTCCCACTTACTTTTATGGAATTTAAGCATCTCTTAAACTACTTTGACTTAGTCAATAACTTGTAGTTTAATCTTTCAAGAATTCTATTAATAATTAAGATCATCCTTTGGATTTGCGAATATCCAACATTCCTCTTCGTAGTATCATTGCATAACTTGCTCGTATTACATGCACTCACCGGTGTGACCCTTAAGTGTTTCGTAGGCATGGATGTATCATCATAGGTTGACTAACTGTGCACATAAATCCTTCAGGAAAAACATTGCTTTGATTTGAAAGAGCTTTTATGTTGTTTACCTTGTTCACAAGCTGAACAAAGCTTATCTTTTTCATACTTAATCTGCGGCAAACCATTCACTAGCTGTCCTCTATGACAGCTTGGAAATGTTTTTAACGTTCTAGTGAGATAGCCTTTTATGCCACAACCAGTTTAGCTCTTCAGTGGAGTGAGAGAATAGACAAACTTCTTGGTTTTGAGGATTCATGTCAAGTGTATATACATGGTTGTTTCTTGGTGCTATAAGCACTACTTTTCCACTTTTATCTGTCACCGCTCCTCTGTACTTATTAAAGTTCACTGAGAACTCTGCATCACATAGTTGGCTAATGCTGATTAAATTATGTTTCAGCCCGTTCACATAACCAACTCTTGTGATCTTTACAGATCCATTTGAGATGGATCTGTAGCCTTCAGTTGAGCCTCTACCATTATCACAAAAAATCACTAGAGGACCAGCACAAACTTCGAACTCTTCAAGCAGGGATTTGTATCCAGTCATATGTCTTGAGCAACCATTGTCCAAGTACCAGACGTGTTTGCTTTGATCACCATGCACATAATTTTAAAAGAGTTAGTTCTTTTTGGGAAGCCACACCTCCGTGGGTCCTTGAGATTTCTTGCTAGAATCACAGGGGTTGGGTTCTTAATGGACTCACAAGCTGAAGTCGGAGAAGGTCTTAAGCTTGTGTTGTCACACTCACTTGCCATATGTCCACGATTTCCACACTTATAACATTTTTTGTTCTTTTGTAATGGAGTGGAAGGCGAGGCAGTAGGGCTGTGTACTGGACCCAAGATCCCTTTCTGACTATCTGAGATAGTTAGAGTTTGCATGAGTGACGTCAGCTTGCTGACCTTTTCTTTCAGCCGTTTGACAGACACAGCTGAAGAATGACTTGCAGTGTTTTTAGAAACACTCTTACCTTTTTTCTTTGCAGCTCGAGTACGAACTCCTACTGGCTCACCCTTGGAGGGTGTAAGAACAGCTTTCTTTCCTGCTGTCTTGCTAGTCTTCTTCTGAGGTCTAGCAGAAGCAGCAGGCGCTGAACCCAAGATAGACTTACTTGGTTCAACTATGACTACTGTAGGGGTCCTAACAACTATGGCAGAGGAGTCAGCTGATGACTCTTCTCCAGTAGTTTCAGAAGGTTCTTCTGTGAACATCTCAGTAGCATAGGTTTTGGTAGACTTAACAAAGGAACCAAAAACCAACTCTTCAGCTGGCACAGAAGCATCAGCTGTTGAGTAGTACGGATCATCCGTACTGCTGTCGGGTACAGCTGCTGCAGCAAGGAAATCTCTTCCTAATACAGCTTGTACTTGACTAGGAATCTGTGAGTTGACACACTCACTCACACGTTTGGATGACCGAGACCATGATTCATAAATCTTTTTAATTGCTTCCAGTTCTTTAACCATTTCATTAAGATCGTGTTGAAGAACCGAGTTTATAAATTTTGTTTCATAAAGTTCTTCTTTTAAAGTTTTGTGATCAATTAATCTTTCTTTTAAAAATGCATTTTCACAAAGAATTGCACTGTGTTTATCCAAACATTCACCTTTAAGCTGATCAATGAAGTGCAAGTCACAGATAATGGAATCAATAATATCATTGGCTTCAGAAGCCTCAGCAGAGGTTAGAGAAGATACATTTTTGTGAACTATGTTGACCCATTGATATGAACCAGCATCATCAGCTGTAATACTTTCATCAGCACGAGCCATCAAACACATTGTGGCCATTGGTTCATCATCATCGGATGAGCTGTCACCAGAGTTAGCCCAGTCGTGAGTTTCAGCTACGAGACCCTTGTCGGAAATTTTGCCTTCAAGTTCCTTCTTTTCTTCTAGGATCTTTTTGGTGAAGGTTTGTAGCTTTTTGTACTTTTCTTCAATGGACTCACCACTTGAAGAGGATGAACTAGCTTTCTTTTGCTTGCATTCGTTAGCATAGTGTCATTTCTTGTTACAGTTGTAGCATGTTATCTCAGAGATATCAGGAATATTTCCAGAGGATCTAAAAAGAACAACCGATGAAATAGGTCTGCTATTTGAACCTCTAGCTGAGGAGCCAAAGTTATTTTTGTATTTATTTGCACCTATTAGAGAGATGAAAATACGCGTAATTTTATATCTACAACTAATATGTCATAACACTAGAAAATATGAAGATCTTACCGTTTTAGGGGTCATGGGGAGAAACATGCACGCACACGTGCACACAATAAATATGAAGTCATTGGGGGGAGATATTCCATACATCCAAACACACTTGTTCCAAAGCATCTTTAATGCTATTGTATACCCAAAACATTGGCCTTTTTTTTTAACGAACAAATCCTAATCTACACCTAAGTTTTATCTAAGTTCATAATATAAATAGAACCTTCAATCTCAAGGTTGTGAAGCAAACATCATACCACGCGCCAGGCCAGTGGCCATTTGCTCATTGGCTTTTTTGTTATACACTTAAACAATTCGTAATGGATTTGATCATTGATTCCACATTAACGTGTGTTGGATCCCAACAACACAAATGTGTTGCGTTATGACAAGTAAAGACGATTAAGATAAAGAACACACAAGATTTCAATGATTAAGAGTTTATTAAAACAACTTAATACAGTACAAAATTTGCGGAAATAGATAGTACACACTAACTAAAACTTTATACTTGAAGTGACACTTTTGTTCGTTCAAACTAGAAGATAATGCAAGGAGAGTTTATATCAGCTGATACTAACAGCTGATATTGAATGTCTGAGTAATAACTACGAAGAAGTTAATACCAGACAATAACAACTCTCAGAGAATGTTCTTGTGCTATGAATTCTAAAAGGTGTGTGTGAATTCAAGCATTTACGTCTCTATATATAGCCTAAGATCCGTGTTCCTTTGTCCACAAGATACTCGACGTGTAAACATACCATTCGTCGATGTAGACTCGTCCACGGAAACATTAAATGATCTTGCATAGGTTATAGTCCCAAGTGTACTTTGTGTAAACTCCTTTTGCTACCTTTTCTGACGCACAGTGAAAAGGTGTACTATTATAGTACAAAAGTAGTTGACTTTCCGTTTACATGCTTGGAGGGACAAACGATGATGTACTGACATATTATCTTCTATTCCAAAATAGAAAATCTTCATCGTTTTCTTCTTCTTTCAGCGGGAAAGGAAAATGTTCAAAGTGTCGAGAACATTTCCACTAAGTCTTTATCTGCAGCAGGTATCATCAGCTGATTCCACAATCAGCTGAATAATCTTCTTCTTGTCTTTGTCCTTTGGCCATAGACTTCGAATGAACACTCTTCTATAGCTGCTGATTAGACTTGTTATCCTAGAGCTAAGTACGTACTCAGCTGAAGGTTTATTGCATATACTTGCTTCAGCTAAGATACATACATCAGCTGATATTTATTCTTCTTAGCTATCGATCATCAAATCTTATTTACTTACTCTAGAGACTAACAACGTGATATCAACATTTTCTCTTCATAACAAATATATGATCAAACTCTTTGTAGTGACAAATAAACTCACGACAAACATTAGAAGTGATTTTATTAATACATGTATCACTTACTATACATAATGTACAATTCCATAAGTATAAGCGACCACCATCAGTTGCATGCACGACCAAATGGAAGGAAAAAATAGGTTTGGTTGCGATCACCGGTTGTCTTGTAATAGGTGGGACGTGTCGTTGGACGGGTCACCGTCACTAAATGACCACCAATTACGTTCAGTCGTAAGAACTCAGGTAGAAATAAGAAAAGAGAGAATGATTGCAAATTTGCTCAATGATACTTTATTTATAGTTGATTAATTACTTAACTAATACACATTAAGGAAGTTATATTGTAAAAAAAAAAAAACTAATTAGCAATCGCATTACACTTTGTACACGTATTATTGTATCTGAACGAAAAGTCGAAAACGATAAGTTATGATTGCCTGTTGTCACGGTAATAGACTGATAGCAAATAATTAAATATTAGTTTTAAATTTGAATTTTGTATATTATAAATATTAAATTATGTTATTAGCAGCAAATGGGCAACGGACCAAAACCTAGGGATTATTCAGGACCATCCTAGGATTGAGAGCAGTGGAGGACGAGCATTAGATCGAGATGACAATTGACACCCAAACATTTGGAGGATCGATTACTAAATGGATATATATATATAGTACAATCAAAGGGCCAATGATCTAGTAGTAAAAGTGTTTGCCTCAAATTTAAAGTTGAGAGTTCAAATCTTATAATGAACATATGTGGATTTAAGAGTACAGTATGATTTAGGGATGTGTTCGGTTCCGGAACCGGACCGAACCGGACCGGAACCGGTAAACCCGGTAATCAAAAAAAAGGAAATTTCAAGGACCGAGAACCGGACCGGTTAAACCGGTTCCGGGCCCGGTCCGGTTCCGGGTCGGTCCGGTCTTCAAGCGGGTTTAGAACCGGTAAACCCGGTTTTTGTGTTTGTCATCCGATTATACATTTTCGGTGCATATTTTTATCTTAAAATATATAACTTAAATATTTTAACGTACTTTTAATAAAAGTATGATGTTTGCGGGGGTTCACGGGTTGTTTCAAGTCAAATATGTTTCTATTAAAAGCCTATATGCCTATTATTTCGACATATATATATGAAAAGTCATAAGTCTATATACCTTTTTAAATGCCGGTTCCAAACCCGAAAAAACCGGAACCGAACCGGGACCGGAACCGGTAAACCCGGTTTGTTAATTTTTATCAAATCTAAGAACCGGGAACCGGACCGGTTAAGCCGATTCCGGTTCGGTTCGGTGCCGGTTCCGGTTCGGTCCCGGTTCGGTTCTGATTTTCCGGTTTTTATACACACCCCTAGTATGATTGCCGTTAAAATCGATATAGTACAAGTTGCAATGAATTATCCTCTTAACTCTTAACATGGAAAGACTCTTCGCCGACAATGATGTTTATATTAAGTGAGTTACTTTGCATAGGACAATCATTTGCTCTTAGTGATTGTTATGTTGTATTCTATGAAGTCTAAAGGATTTGTCTAGTTCCAAGGGACAAATCCTAGCCATTGGATCAAGATGGACAAGATCAAATCCCCCACCTACAACCACTGCCGGCCGCCGCCTCCGGCCACCTCCGGCCGCCGTCCGCCGCCGTCCGCCGGCGGCGGCGGGCGGCGGTGGTGGTGGTGGCTGACAATGAAGGTGCTGGTGCTAATGGGGGTGGTGGTGGTATTGATGTATCGAAGCACATGTGCTTCACTAAAACACAACATATTACTTCGAAGCACATGTGCTTCAGGTCACGAAACACATGTGCTTCAAGTCACTAAAAACATGAGTTTCTAACACACACAAGGGAGCATACGAAGCACATGTGCTTGACGTTATGAAGCACATGTGCTTCACTACACGGGAAAAAAATCAAAACAAGTGACGAACACATCATTATGAAGCACATGTGCTTCATAAAGCCAAGCACATGTGCTTCATAAAGCCAATGCTTCATAAAGCCAAGCACATGTGTTTTTGTTCCTGACATATGTAACTTACAAACAAGTCATTTGTGTTTGAATCACGAAGCACATGTGCTTCACTACACGGAAAAAAAAAATCAAAACAAGTGACGAACACATCATTATGAAGCACATGTGCTTCATAAAGCCAATGCTTCATAAAGCCAAGCACATGTGTTTTTGTTCCTGAACACATGTAACTTACAAACAAGTCATTTGTGTTTGAATCACGAAGCACATGTGCTTGACGTTATGGAGCACATATGCTTCACTACACGGAAAAAAAATCAAAACAAGTGACGAACGCATCATTATGAAGCACATGTGCTTCATAAAGCCAAGCACATGTGCTTCATAAAGCCAAGCACATGTGTTTTTGTTCCTGGACACATGTAACTTACAAGCAAGTCATTTGTGTTTGAATCACGAAGCACATGTGCTTGACGTTATGAAGCACATGTGCTTCACTACACGGGAAAAAAATCAAAACAAGTGACGAACACATCATTATGAAGCACATGTGCTTCATAAAGTCAAGCACATGTGCTTCATAAAGCCAATGCTTCATAAAGCCAAGCACATGTGTTTTTGTTCCTGAACACATGTAACTTACAAACAAGTCATTTGTGTTTGAATAACGAAGCACATGTGCTTGACGTTATGAAGCACATGTGCTTCACTACACGGAAAAAAATCAAAACAAGTCACGAAGCACATGTGCTTCCAGTCACGACCGCCGTCTGCCGCCGCCGGCCACCGTCTCCGGCCGCCGGAGAAGCACATGTGCTTGTAGTGGTGGTGGTGGTTTTGAATCTTAATCTTGACCATTAATTTTTCTTGATCCAAAGGCTAATAAATGTCTCTTGGGACTAGATAAAATTAATGGACTAACTTGAACATTTCACTTGGTTTAGATGTTGTAAAATACTAAAATGTGATGCATATAAGACCGTTCCCAATGGTGCCCCCAACTGATACCGTCAGTTATTGCCAAATCAGCGTCACGTCAGCTCACCCTCCAACCGATACTAAACTGACGTATTCATGCCAACAATACCACTTACATTTAATTTTTTTGGGACCCACCATTACAAAACACACACAAACAAAATACCCATTTGGGCCCACTCACCCAAACTAACGCGTCTTTCTCCTCCGTCTTCAAACTCACGGGAGTGAAGTGGCGGAAAGAGTGACGGAGCCGTGCCAATGGCATCTCCAAACCGGCGGCAAACTAACACCAAAGTGGCGGAGCCATTGGCACTGGCCAGTACGTTTAATAATTTATATAGTGTAAAAATCATCTCCTTTATCTAAACCAATGAGTAGTTAAAAAGACAGTTAATTTATATTCTATTAAAGTTAAACATGTCTCAAGTTTGGTTCTTTAGATTGCTTTTGAATAGCAAAGAATATGATAGATTTCAATTTGCTAGTATTGAACAACGATAATATATGTTAATGTCATCTGTATATTTGAGTTTGTGTTAATTAAGGTTATTTATTTATTAAAATAATTTTATACGTCACTCAAGTATGTATTTGTTTTCAGTTATACGAACTTTAACAAAATTATGTCGGAAAATTTTAAGATGGCTAAACTGAAACAAAATGAAATAAGACCACTCCCAATAGTGGTGGAAACTGACGCCATCAGTTGTTGTCAAATCAGCGTCACGTCAGTTCACCCTCCAACTAAACTGGCGTACTCATGCCAACAATTCATCTTCCCTTAAATTTTTTGGGACCCACCATTACAAAATACAAACACACAATATACCCCTTTGGGTCCCACCTAACAACTCTCTCCTTCCTCCTTCCCGTCTCCATACCAGCGTGTTCAAACCGGCGGAACCACTGGCGGCCCCGTGCCAATGGTGTCCCCAAACTCACGATAAACTAACTAGATGGTTGGCACCCGTCTAATACGAATTATAATTTAGATGTCAAAAGTGAATTAAAAGGCACAACTAATGAATTCAAATCAATCATATTTTCCATTTCTCATATCGTACATAATCAAACGATAGGGCAACACTTAGATCACATCATTTAATGTATGTGGTTTTATGAGGATGTCGATGTTGGTGCACACCATTGAGCTAGGTAGGATTGAAGCTGTTAACATTCCCTCTTTGTGAGGGAGCCTTTAAATCTAACGCATCACATCATTTCTATCAGATTCGAAGTAGTTACCTTTAATTCCCCCCTTTCTTGCCAAATTGATGTCTATAAATATGCCTTTAATAATACTCACAATAATTTTTGTTCTAGATGCATCCATTACTAAAAAATGATATTACCTGTGGAGTTACATTCAACGAGGTCCATCATTTTTACGAAGTTTCGAAGATTAAATCTCAACAATTGATCAATAAGATCTAATGGTCAAGATTAATCACATATTTTATATATTAAGGGGTATTTTGGTCATTTTAAAAAACTATAATTTTTTTAGATTTTTTTTAATTTTATTATTATTATTTTTTTAAAAATTATCGTTTTTCATTAATAACACGTAATGTGATTACATATTGAATCACATGTGATAGCGTACTGAATCACATGTGACTGAACTAAAATATCAAATATGATTAAGTATACAATCACATATGATTTTATACTAAAATTACATGTGATTAAGTACTACACGTGATTATCAAATATATATTATTCTTTAACGAAAAAATTAAAAAATAAAAAAAATTAATTTTTTTTTAAATTTTAAATTTTAAAATTGAAAATTGAAAAAATAATTTTTTTTAAAGTGTCAAATAACCAAAACACCCCTTCATGTATAAAATATGTGATTAATCTTGACCATTAGATTTTATTGATCAATGGTTATTAGGATGGTTTGTTGTTTAGTGCCGTTTTGGTCCATGCTAAATACGAGGGTGCAAAATATACATGCCAAGTAATATTGGAACCTCGGTGTGTGAAGAGGCGCAAGCTCTCTCTTTTTTCTGGCTCAAACATCGCACTAGCTTGGGGTGGAGTAGTTTTGATTGGAGCTTATGGTGTATTAACCCTAGATCTCTTGGCTAGCTGTTTTGTGTTTTTTTCCGGGTGTTGTTGCCCTGTGGTTTTGGTTGTGGCTGGTTTTAGTTGTTTGTTGGGCTTAGCTCCTTGCTAGCCTCTGTTTTTTGTTTTGTTTCTCCCTTTTTATAAAGCTTTGTCGTTCAAAAAAAAAAAGTAATATTGGAACGATTATTAGGATGGTTTGTTGTTTAGTGCCATACAACGAGTATTTGGTACAACTTACTATACCAAATATCCACCAATAGGGACGACGATTTACAAAGCTTGCCAAAAAATATTTGGCACGCTAATTTCTTCCTTGTCCAATAGACACGTATTTATGTGTAATGAAATCACACTTTTGTTCTAGTAGTAATTGCTACAACTGTACAATAAAGAGAGAGATTTTCAGGCGGTACATTGAGCATAATTTCTTACATCATTTGTATTTGCGTGATCTCAGTATTTGTTCTTTATATTCGATCATTTGTTGATCGAATACATGTCTTGAATGTTTGAATTGTATTTTGTCTCTCTATGAGTGTTCAGTCTAGTATTTTCCGTTTTTCATTCAACAAACACTTATAATTCTTTGTTATTTTATATTTTCTCCGTTTCAAAATAAGTGATACACTTTCTTTTTTGAAGTGTTTCAATATAAGTGATACACTTTGAAAACTTGTCTTATTTAGTAAAAAAAAGTATGACTCATATCCATAAACTTTCTCATTTAATAAAGTGAAACACTTATTTACCCTTACTTTTACTTTTAAATATTATTAAACTGACTTTAATCCAAATATGTGAGACTCATATTTCACTAAGTATCCAATTTAATCTAGTTAACTGTCATTATCATATTTTACCTTAAAAAACATGCAACCTAAAGTCTATCACTTATTTTGAAACGCAGAAAGTAACAAATATAGTTAGAAAGTAGGGTAAATGTCAGAAATTGTCCCTGTGGTCTTGGCTTTTCAGGCTTTTTGTCCCTAAACTTTTTTTTTCAAATTTTTTGTCCCTGTACTCTTTAAAATTCTGGTTTATTGTCATTCCGTCCAAATTTGGCTGTTAACTAACAGAAGATGCCAAAAGACCGAGGGTATTTTCGTCCTTTTTCATTTTCTTTTTTATTTTCATTTTTTCTATCTCCCTCCCTCATCTTCCTCAATCTCCTCCATACAAATTCTTGTAGATCTGGTACGTATGTCGAAGATGTACGGTGTTTGAAGCCATGGAATGAGAAAATGAGTACCTTCACCAACAGTATCGTCAATGACTCCCCGGAAACGATCGAAGAGAATGGCGCGCTGGCCGCCGTCAACGGATCTGTTGGCGACATATCTGTTTATTTTGATTTTGGGTCTGTTTGTTTTGATGTGCGATTCGGAAGAAGAATATTGTCGATCTCTTTACCATCGGAAATTGTAGACAAAAATCAAGATTAGTTGGGTTGTCTTCTCCGGCGTTTACTCCTTCAGAAATCGCGGGCAGAATTCAAGATATGTACCGGTTCTCGTCTCCGACGTTTATCCCCTTTGAAATCGCCGGCAGAAGAGCTCCGATCGGCACTTCATCGCCTTCGAAGGAGTGCTCGCTGGATTCGAAGTCTTCTAGGGCTCACCGCCGGTCGAGAAGCTTATGCAGATTCTCAAATCAATTGATGTAAATGGTGGATTGGCACGATTAAACCCTCATCCATTAGTTTCGTTGTACATTTTTAGACTAAAAGATTTAATTATCTGGAGTTCATCTTGTTTGCATCCGTTAGGGTTTATCAATTGGGGATAGAGGAAGAAGATGAAAAAAGGAGGAAATGAGTTTCTAGGGTTCTTCGCCGTGATGAAAGAGAAGAATCAAGATGAACATGAAGAAGGAGTGGTAATTTGGGAAAATTGACAAAAGTATCGTCAGTTAAAAGCCAAATTTGGACGGAAGGACAATAAATCAGAATTTTAAAGAGTATAGGGACAAAAAATTTGAAAAAAAAGTTTAGGGACAAAAAACCAGAAAACCCAAAACCACAGAGACAATTTCTGACATTTACCCAAAAAAGTATAACTTTATTCATTACATTTAACTAATACTGAATTATATTAAAATGTTAGAGTTACGTCTCCCACTATAGAGATTCTAGTTAGAGAGAGGGGTATGGTAAGGGGGGGGGGGGGGGGGGGGGGCTCGCCGGCTGCCACATAGGCTCGCCACCACACCCCTCGTTACGTGAGCGAGGGGCACCGCCGGCCACACGACGAGACCAACGAGCCAATGGCGTGGCGCCACGTGTACGAGCCGTTGGGTAACGGCTAGAATTCGAAAAAATTAATTTTTTTTTATTTTATTTTTTTTTAAATAAACCATTAACCCTTATAAATACCAACCCTTTTATACAATATTTCCACACACCATTTCTCACCATTTCTCAAACTAAACCCTTTCACACAATATTTTCTACACAATCTTTGATCAAGATGCGTCGAAATTTAATGGATCCCGGAAGTTATTCGTCCGATGTCGACGATGAGACGGATATTTTTTTTATGACTCAAGCGCATCAATACATGCAACGCCAACAAGCTCAACCAACCCGGACTCGCGTGCCAGTCTATCGAGATCGCGAAGCTGCCGAGCAACATTTATTGGACGACTACTTTGGTGATAATCCAGAGTACCCTGAGACGGTTTTCCGGCGTCGATTTCGTATAGAAATAGTCGAAGGTATTTCTAACTATATTGCTGAACCTCTTCCCAACCATTTTGAATTTTTTTTAAAGTACGACCGGATGCCACCGGTCTAATGGGTTTTAGTGTTATAATGAAATGCACGTCTGCCATTCGCCAATTGGTGTATGGCATAACACCTGATTCACTTGATGAATATTTACAAATTGGTGAACATTGTGCACGTGGTTGTCTAAATCATTTTACCAAGTGTATTATCGACTTATATACCGCTGAGTATTTAAGGAAACCCGACATCCATGCTTGGTAGTATAGATTGTATGCATTGGGAGTGGACCAACTGTCCAAAAGCATGGCACGGCCAATATGGTAGGGGTGATAAAAAATACCCAACTATAATACTAGAGGCTGTTGTCTCGCAAGATTTGTGGATTTGGAACGCATTTTTTGGGGTTGCGGGTGCCAATAACGACCTCACAGTGTTAAATAACTCACCCTTGTTTGATAACCTTCTTGACGATATTGCTCCTTCGGTCCCTTTTGTT
The DNA here is from genome assembly GCA_963853835.1 of Calendula officinalis. Lineage (NCBI taxonomy): Eukaryota > Viridiplantae > Streptophyta > Magnoliopsida > Asterales > Asteraceae > Calendula > Calendula officinalis. The sequence continues at coordinate 70,089,450 of OY970828.1, forward strand.
GTAAATGGAGTGACTTATCAAAATGGGTATTACCTAGCTGATGGTATTTACCCACAATGGGCAAGCTTTGTCAAATCATTTACTGTTGCACGAGACGAAAAACGTGCTTACTTCAAACGAAGACAAGAAAGTGCAAGAAAAGACATAGAACATGCATTTGGTGTCTTACAGGGGCGTTGGGGGATTATTCGCCAACCGGCTCATTCGTGGAGTGTCAACAAGCTACGTAGAACCATGTACGCATGCATCATATTGCATAACATGATTGTAAAAGATCAAAACTTTGCCATAAGCGATATGAACGAGCTGTATGTTACTCCACAACTTAATTTAGAACGTACTTGGGTCGATAGAGCCGAAATACAACGACTGAGATCACGGGAATTACGTGATAAACGTACACACGAATCGCTCCAATGAAATATTATGGACCATATTTGGCAACGATATCAAGAAAATCGTGTGTAATTTTCGGGAATTTTTTTTTTTAAAGTTTCGCCAATTTTTTTTTCAGTTTTTTTTTTTAATTCGGTATTTGTATTTTTTTAATTTGTAGTTTGTATTTGTTGTTTTATATTAAGTTGTTTGAAAAAAAGAAAAAGAAAAAAAAATGAGGTGGGGCCCAAATGGCTTAAGTGATGGTAGAGGGGTATTTGGGGGTTTTGAATGTGAAATGTAAAATGGTGATGTGGCGCATAGGTGGCGCAGAGGTGGCGAAGTGGCTTAAGCCACCACACCTAATGCTCTTACACTTCAAATGTCTAACGCAATAATTTACCAGTTTTAATAAATACCCTTTATATTAAAAGCATCTACAATGGTTAACTTATCTAATAACTTATTATATTTGTCACATTATCTAATAATCTATTAATTAAAAACCTCTCCAATGGTTAACTTTTCAAAAGACTTTTTCTTATTAATATTATTAATTCACATTTATCTATAACGAGGTGATTTTTACACCACATATTTTAATGCATCTACCACAACAAATGCATTACTTACTTGTACAGTATGCAGAAATATGTGTACAATGTGGTATAGGCATCAACAAATGTGGTAGCAAAATTAATTCCCTTATCTATATCAAATGTTACTAAATGTCCCCTCTTATGTAATTTAATAATTTTTAAGCATTTATGAAACTTAACATTTTTATAAAATATCTCTTATAAAAGCATTTATAATGCCGTACAAAAAAAATATTATAATGCTTGACCTTAAAAAGTATTGAAATATGATAAAATTAATTATGGTCATAAAATTAATATAGGGACTAAAAGAATCAAACATTAAAAGATGATTAAGTGGTTGGGGATAAATAGGTTGTTGGACTGACTTCCTAAAAAAGTCATTTATTCCAATGGTAAAAAGTCATTTTAGAGGTTATTCAAATAATAATAACTTCTTAAAAACTTCTATTAGAGATGCTCTAAGAAGTAATTAGCAAAACATCGTAAGTGATTACTCTCTGATGATCTATTGTTAATATAATATTAAAAAAAACAAAATTAATTCATATATTTTTTTTGAACGGCAAAAGGAGGCAAAGGATCGAGATTCGGCATAGTCATCACCCTCCCAAAGACCTCCTAAAAGATTAAATTAAGAAAGCTAGTAAGAAGCTAGAAATTACAAAACGAAAACGAGACGACAAAATTAAAAGATACATCGACATTACTAGCTAACACGACTCGCACCAATTATGACACGGGACTCACTAAAAGCAAGACGAGGGAGAAGAGCACCATTCGGCCCTTAGGGCTGTCATTAAGAAGATAATATAACAAAAAACAACCCCTCTGAATTTTAGGATTATTACTTTTTTAATCAATGTACAAACTTTTTATGCATGTTAATGATATCCCTTTTACTGTTACGATATTTCCACAAGATCCATATATAGCAAAAATGTGCAAGTGATAGATAAAACCGGATGAATGGTTTGCACGAGGGACTGGTTAAGTTTCCGAAATCTGTAAACGAAGACTATGACTTTGAACAGTAATAAATTATCCTTTACAGCTATTCATCACTACCATAATTCTGGAACGGGGGACCTCATCATCCTAAAGTATTCCCCACCTCCCCCTACTTGCTTATTTTTTTATTTCTTATTCTTATTATATAATTCCTGATAATAAAATAATACTTGTATTTTGAAACATCTCCCAACATTTTGAGACCTTGGTCGATTAAAATTATATAAAAACACACAAACACCACTAATTTATTCTTAATCAAAGACTTTATATTTACATTTTACTTCAATATCTGTGATGTATATTCTATTTAGGACAAATGCATATTATTATTTTGAAAATGACTGACTGAATTATTAACTACTAAAGATAGAATATGGTATCATAAATTTGATAAAATAATTAATTTAGTACGTTGAATTCTTAATTAACTATTTATCATGTACTTTGACACATTACCGGTTAACCCCCTGCACATTAAAATGCTTTAGAACCTTACAAGGTCCAGGTGTTTAAAGCATCAAACGTACATGAGAGTAAAATTGTTACACAAGACAATCATAAAGAAGATTACAACGAACCAAAAAGTAAGTAATTCCATATTACAGTTTGTCTTGGAATCTCACAAGTCACCTTCAGGAGTTGGTTAGTAATCACATGACTAAAGTCTATTAAGCTCACATCACATGCTTCTTTTTTTTTTTTTTTGGGTTTTATTTTAATATTTCAAGTTTGGGGTATTTGAGAAGCTTAACATCGAACATACGAATCCTCGTATCTTATTCTAACACTCTGTCAAATTAGACGTTTTGACTATATTCACCTTTGCTTTTATTAAATTATACTTCCTCCGATTCAAAATAAGTGCTACACTTTTAGTTTCACGCTTTTTGATGCAAAATATTATAATAGAGATTATGATAGATTAAAAAGATAATTAGTGAAGAAGGGCTCACTATAATCTTTATCTTTATTGAAGAAAGAGAAAGAAAAGAATAATTAATGATGTTTAATAAAGTTAAGTAAGGATAAAATGGTAATTTTATATACAAAAACTTACCAAATAAGGAAAGTGTAGCACTTATTTTGAATCACCCATATAAGGAAAGTGTAGCACTTATTTTGAATCGGAGGAAGTATTACAAACGAACGAACAGCCAAGTAGACAATGTGCGTTATTATTTTCATAAAAGTTCTTTAGTTAACACTGCTTAGGCCATGCATCACCAAACTCATTAGTAGTGCGCGTCACAACATCCCAACCCCTCTCCCCCCCTCCCTCTTCCCCCCTTGGCAAAAATCCCCACGACGCAAGGTTAAACCCGCCGCCACCAGGACGGGTTTCTACTGACACGGTTCACGACGGAATGGTGGCAACGACGTCGTGCGATGATGAGTTCAAAATTGCTGTTGACGGGTTACTGATGCATGCGTTGGCAGGGGCTTAGGGCTAGTTTGCTATTTTTACCCGTTAAGTCCTGTTTATATAAAACATTTGTCTAGATAAATTGTGATAAAACATTTCCCTGTAAAATCAATTAAGTAAAAAACAAACACTACCTTAATATCATTTTGACATTTACTGTTTTTACTTGTACTATTATTTAAGTTAGCATTGTTATTACAACTAATATTAATATTAGGGTTTTGATAATTGAGTACTATCAATAACAAACTATTACATGTATTCAAAAGTTTAATTAATGGATAAATGATATCTAAATTGTAGGGAATGATTATTGGTTAATGTACAATGTAATGACCATAATTTTACGTTTGTTTCTCGTGTAATTTATTCATGATTTATTCGGATTTTTAGTATTTATATTAAATTATGTTTCGGTTTGTGTTTTATCGAATGTTTGAATGTTCGGGACTTGGTATAACCAAGTATGGGTCAAAACTTGGATGGAAACAAGTTTAAAGGCCAAGAATCTGGCTGGAACAGCCCTCGCGTCGCGAGGCAGGCGCGAGCCAGACGCGAGATCAAACAGTAGGTTCAGAACTCAGACGCGAGAGACTCGCGCCGAGCTCGTGTTGAGCTTCGCGTCGTGCTCGCGGCGCGAGCCAGGCGCGAGCGGGGCGCGAGGTAGGATTTCCTGCGGCGACTAAGAAGACAACCCGCGTCACCTCGCAGCGCGAGGCAAACGCGAGCAGGGCGCGAGGTCTGTCTGGACTATATAAAGCTGAGTAGAAGCTAGGGCTCATAACACCTACGAACCCTAGACTTAGTGCAGCCGTTTTTGAGATCATTTGGACGGTTTTTGGAGCTAAGGAGCTCAAATCTTCATCATCTTGAAGGATTTAAGCATCAAGGGTAAGAATTCTTACTTATTTCACTTAGTTACCTTCATTTTGAGCTTAGTATGGGTAACAATGGTGGTTTTGGGAACCCACCATATCATTTGCGGGGAAGATGAACTTTCATGGGTGTAAAACACTCCTTGTAGACTTGTAATCAATGTGTACAAGTTAGATTTGGGATTGATGATGGAAAATCTTGAACTAGGGTTTGAGATTCCACCAAGTTGTATGAACTTGATGGTTGGGAATGTTTAGATGGATTAATTAGTAGCTAGTTATGGATTATAACTAGATTTTGTATTGATATTGATGTTAGGTCAAAAAGACCTTGAGATTGGAGGTACTTCCTCAATTCGGAAGTAAGGATTGTGTTGTTAAACACAATTGTTGGATAGCATTGCTAAGGTGAGTACATGTGATCTTTCTGAGTACATAGTAAACCACGTTTTATAATTGAAATGATTTTAGAGTCTTTATTAGATAATTGTTTTGATAAAGAAAAGATTGAATTGATAGAGTAAGTAATTGAATTGAATTACATTGAATTGAATTGAATTGTATTGTAATTGATTGTGTTGTTACCACTAGTATGATTGAGTTGTGATATGGGCTTTGACCCGAGTAGTTGATTTGTTATGTGGTAGCTAATCAATTGGATCCTAGATAACCCACACAAGTTGGGGGAGTTAGTGACACCTACTTGGGGCGGTACCACCCTGCGCAAGGGTAGTGTGTCGAGAAATAGATAACCCGGAAATCGGGGGAGCAAATAGATAACCCGGAAATCGGGGGAGCAAATAGATAACCCGGAAACGGGGGAGTTTACCTAGTTAACCCATACCGGGGGAGTTGTTTCGGGGAGGCCCGTTACGTATGTGATTTGGCTTATGGCAAGCCTTAGAGTTTGATTGACTATGTGCAATTTGATAATTATTTAATTATTCTTTTATTGCAAATTATTTCTAACCGGGTCTAAAACCCATGTTTCTCACGAGACAATATTTGTCTCACGTACTACGTTTACTTTGACTATGTACTCAGGTTCGGGAGCTAATGATTAGGCGGCCCGTAGTTAGCATTTGGAAGGATTAGCTCGGTGTACTTATTTAATTCCCTAAACTATAGTTTTGATATATTTGTAACACCGATTTTGGTACTTTCTAATTATTTCAAATGTTTTAGTTAAACCATATTTTGATGTTCGGTTTGTAAAGACTTAAATCTTTATTTTAAAAGTTTTTAATTTGGGTTGAAAAATCGGTGTGTTACATACAAAATTAAATATGCTTATAGATAGTCTTATTATAACTAAGAAAATAAGTTCATTTATATCTGAAGTTTTTGGGATTAATCTTCATTGTAATTTTGTAACCGGGTAAGGTTTGAGACAAAACCTGTTAGTTGGTTAGACGGGTGCCAACGGCACCGCCGGTTGGCACCACCAGTTGTCCGCCGGTTGGTACACAGTTGGTACCATCCGCCACTTTGTCCGCCGGTTGTATTCTTGCTAGTATGGAGACGGGATTTAAGCCCTGCGCCGGTTTGGTGGGTGGGCCCAAAGGGGTATTTTGTATGTGTGTTTTGTAATGGTGGGTCCCAAAAAATTAAAGAGGAGTGATATTGTTGAGATGAGTACGTCAGTTTAGTGTCGGTTGAAGATGAGCTGACGTGACACTGATTTGACAACAACTACCTATATCAGTTTATATTTTACCATTGATTTTATGGTCAAATTTAGTATCTTATATCAGTTCTGTAATTAGATTGTTTAAAGCATAAAGTACAAGTTCGAATGAAGATGATCCAGCTGTGAAGTGATTAAAAAAATGAGGTGGGGCCAGAACTAGAAGAACTTTAGCCTCATGGCCACGTCGTAATCATATTTCTCAAACACGCTTTGCTTCATACGATGCAAACCCACTCACACTCAGTCTAACACTACTAGTCCCATAGTGGATGGCATTTGTCAAAAAGCCAAACCAAAAAGTTGACCCCAATCACTTTTTATCCACATGACATGTTGTTCATCCTAAATCTTAAGGGTTCCCGCATGCAACTTTTACAAAAGTAAAGGGACCAAAAAAGAATCTTACCCCCAACACAAATACACACAATTTGGTACTAAATAATTGTACTTATCTTGTCTAAATAAATAAAAAAAATACAATGTTTCTTTGAGTATATAGTATAACAACTATTCTTTAGAATCCAAACTTTTATATAGTAAACCTAATCAGTAACATTTTGGTTACAGTAGGGTAAAGAACATAAAACAACAGATCTGAAGAACCACCTTCGATCTTTTAACACCAACAAGGCAACAACCATATCCAAATCCTAAACAAACATAATTAAAATACTAGGAACAAAATAACAACCCAAATCTTTAATGTCCCACCGCGTATACCGTTGTTATGGAAGGCGAACTAAAATTAAACCTCCATTTGATCTAAAATAGGGAGAAACCCGAGCTTCCGACCCCCCTAATGGCTGGAATTGATGAACAATTATGCTCGGTGAACCCCAAATTTGTGAAATTACTTAAATACCCTAACCTTCTACTTTGTAACGTCTAAGGTGTTAGTCCTATATGAACAAATGCACCCTTGTTTTACCTAAACAAGGGCTGCAACTTTTGCTCGATGACTAGCGACCATAACGGTTGATGACTTTACTCTTTCGTCCTCCGGGAGTTCAGTCGTTTCACCAAAAGATGCTGATTTTAAATCAGCGGGAGGGATAAAACAGTCAATTGACAACCCGGGTACATTAAATGCAACCTCTTCAATAGACCAAACTTCTTCCATTCTAGTCTTGGTGTGACTCATTGCCATTTCACCAAATCTAAAAAGGGTAACAACCGAATGGCCCGAATGGGCTATCATTATCCCTTCAACGGGCCGATAATCATCCATGCTTGAATTAATTGTGGTCTCCCAGTAAACAGCATCTCCACCGTTGGTTTGAATCCGGGTTAGATGTGAATCTTCCATGTGAATTATGAGACCGGTTTTTTGACTAAAATAGCCGAATAAAACATGACGAATTATTTCAGCTGGACCTTCACTTCGAGCTTTTAATGTTTGTGGGTCCGCACATAGTTTTAGAATAAAGCAATCTTCACCGTTGATCTTCTTTTCACCTACGCATTTTGCATCCGTAAACATACTCGCTGTTGTTCTAGGATCAAGACCCTAAAATATTTGAGATTTTATTTCCAATTCTAATCAAATTTATAAAATATGATATAATCATGGTTGGTTGACCTAACCTGAAGAGCACGACGGAGGGGTCTAACCGGACCTTTAGCTGTGTGTGCACCGAGCCACGGTGTGTGGCGCCACACCAGATTCCCGTTGCAGCCGGCGTGAACCTTGCTGCCGCCGACGGCGAGCTCGACATACCACATGTCGGGATTCATCTGCCAGAGAACAAAACCGCCGGTGTCGGCGGCTCTGGTGGCGTGCTTGTTTTTCACTACTCTTGAAGCGGTTTCGAATTCAGAAGCTACCATTTTCACTTTGCCCATGGCGTATGCGTTTTTAATGGAGTTTTGAAGCTTTTGTCCTCCAGATGCTGCTGTGTATTGTTGCAGTATGTATTGAGCAGACGAAGTTTCCTATAATTAAAAATAAATAAAAACAAGTCAAAAATAATAACAATAAATTCCAAATAAAGCTAAATTCCAAAAAGGACCAAAACCAACATTTTAATTTCTCAAAAAGGAAAATAAATTGTAGATTTTTGTTTATAGAAATTTAATAACATTCAATTCAATGGGTGTTTTTCAGAAATCTAACAATATCTGACATTAAAAAGACTTGACTTACAATAGGTGTGTCCTTGATGCTAAGGTGAGGCCAAGGGTCGGTGGTGCTAACGTGCACCGGAGCGAGTGGTGCGCCCATAACACCGAGCAACAGTCTCAAATCAGACCTTTGTTTATAAGCCATGGTTGCAGTCATGGACGGAGCCCTAGATAGTTGGCCCTTCATCCACTGTCCGAGAGCTGACCCGACCCGCTTTGATTCCCCAAGCTCCGACCCCTCTTGATCAGGCCCTTCGTATAACGGCGCTAACGTCTCACCAGTGAGACTCCCGGATCTCCCAACTAACGGCTCTCCGTTTGTTAACTGCTTTGGCCTTCGCCGGAGAAGTGCAGACATCGGAGAACCGCTCCTCGCCGGACTCTTTGAGCGTGACCTCACCGGCGATAAACCGCGAATTACTTCGTCTTTTAGAGCAGAGAAAAACCCTTGCTTCCTCTCCATTATTTCTCTCTGAAAACAACTAAAACATGTAAATTTGTTGTGATTTTGATAGTAGTGGTGAAAGAATGTGATTTTTGTGAGTGAGAGAGAGAAAAAGAGAAGTTTTTAGGGAAATATGATTATGATGCTCCCTACGGAAGGAGTGTGTGACTGTGTGTAGGATGTGGGAGACCATAAGGCGACGCGAACTTATAGCGTCTGAACGTAACGCAGAACACCAAGGGCCATTTGTGAATATTTCTCAAGTCCAATATGGGAAAACATTAGTTTTTTGTTTTGTTTTGTAGAAACTTTTGATTTTTTCCTTAATGTGGAAGATAATTTTGATTCCTTTAAAACTTATTTTTTTAATATAAGTAAATTATAAATATAAATTGGTTCATACCGGTAAACAAAATGTAGATTGATGTAACACTCTAATCTTGTGTACTCTGAGGCATTACTCATTCTATAACGAATAATTCTGTTAAATCTTCTAACCCAATGGCCAATGGTATACCAATAGTTTTAATATATTCAACTAATTATAATTTTTCTATAGAAATATGAGATATTATATTATGTTTAGGGAAAAATATTTCTTTTTTTTAGGGTGATAATTTCTGACCTGATATGAAATTCAGCTTAAGATTAACTAAAAATTTAATCATGATAGGGTAAGCCAAACAAGTTTCGTGTTTGTTTTATGTTGACTCTACTGACTCGTTTATTAAACGAGTTACATTTGGGCAAATGAAAGTTAAATGATCAACCCGCCAACATTATCAATTACTAAAACATGTTTGAAAATAGATATATATCTATACTTTAGTAGTTTGTGGATATTTTTTAAATATTAGATATACTTTAGTAGGCCGTGCATACATATTTACAAAAGTTGACATGTTTGACCTGTTTGACCACTCCCGTATAATTAAACGAGTTACATGAATCGTCTTCAAGCTGAAACTAACATGTAAGAGTTGAAATATCTCACACTTTATATAAACATATCAGGTTTGAGTTGAATGTTTTTGACCCGTCAACTCGCAAACTCAAATCGAATTGCCACCTCTAATTTCTCTACACTACTGATCTTTGATTCAATTTGCTACACTTATCATTTTCCTGAAATATATATATCTACGAAGATAATATAACGTTGTATGGTAGTTCATCAAAGGTGTTGTGACCACAATATATGCAGAAGATGGAGATTGAGAGTTATCTTGAAAAAGTAATTAATAATTTAAAGATGGGCCGCCCATTATGAACGATAAGGGCAGCCAATGGGCCTACTTTCTCACGTACAAAACAAGTGACTATTACACGCTTAAATTATATCGTCATTCACCGTATTTGGGGCCAACTCCCTCACTTTTTATGATATTTATAACTTCATGCCTTCATGGTATTGAAGTGTTTTGTCAAATAAACTTCAAAATTTTATTAATCAAGTGCACTTTGAAAAAAGATGTGCCATAAATATATATAAGTACTCCGACTACGTGCATACAGCTGACAGCATATAATACTATTTGGGTTTAGGCTTTATATAGAAGTAGTATAATTTAGGGCCTGTTTTGTAGATTCTGAATCTGATGATTCGAAGCCTATATTTGATATAAGTCTTTGATTTCAATTTGATACACTTAGAATGGTGTCAACCGTGAGATAACCGTAACTTCAGTTATTGTTAATCGATAATATATTAACTGACACTTCAACTGATAATAAGTTGACATACTCATGCCTACAATACATCTTTTATTCTGTTTTTTGGCGAAATCACTATAAAATATATACACACAAAATACTAATAGCATATTAAAATACCTTGGGCCCACCTTTCTATAGTCTTCTCACTTCAGCTAGACGAAGTGGAAAACCGAATAGCATCTACCGACGAGCCGTACCATTGGTTTGGCAAAAGTGACGGAACTGATGTCAAGACCGACATGCCCATTGGCACTAGTCTGAATCAATCACTATTCTTCAGAATTAATATTATTAGATCAAATGTATTTTATACTTTAAATTTGTGTGTTCTATTACAATAAACTATTAGAGGAGTTCTGAAACTAATGGACGTTGAAAAATTCAACTGAACAAATTTACAAAAGTTATTGTGTTTTGCTTAATTTCAATGGGTCTTAGGGGGTGTTTGGGACATCTTATTTAAAAAGCTTATGCTTATTAGCTTATAAGTTTATGAGCTTATTTAAGTTAATAAGCTTTTGTTAAATAAAATGTTTGGAGGAGCTTATATAAATTGATTGTAAAATGACTAAAAGGGACATTTTTAATAAACTAATAAGCTCAATTGTTTGATTTGGTTGTGCTTGTATAAAAAATGTTTGATTGATGAAAGGAGGGGGCAAGGAGGTAAAAATTTTAAATAAGCTAATAATCCCCTCCAAAATGGCTTATTTAAAACCCCCTAAATAAGCTTATAAGCATAAGCTTATAAGCTCAACCAAACACTAAATAATGTTTATTAAACTTAAATAAGCTTAAAAGCTCATAAGCCTCCTAAATAAGCTCTCCCAAACACCCCCTTAATATTTCATTCGTATTATGTACTATTACAAATTTTATATATTACAGTTTTAGATATATATAATGCAACTGTGCAAGTTATTTAACATCTTTGTGTCTCCATTATTTCATTTAAAAGGATTATTTTCGTTTATAATACCATTCAGAGTAGCCTATATATTTACGTACGCAAACCATGGAGCATTGAGTTCGGTCTTCAAAACGCACTGCAAATGTTTCAGTGTTCTAATAAAATCATCGACGGTTTGCCACAAACTTAAGTGCCATATCCAAAAGGCTCATTGATTCGATCTATGTACCCGAAGATGACACCGCAAAAGATATGTGGGATGTGTTGAACAAAACCTTCCACTACATGACATTATTTTCTAAACTTTTTGCTTTTCTGACTTTGTATCATGATTCACACAAGCAAAAAGAAGATTATTTATTCGACACTTATGGAACTCAATTCCTAAAGAGTGAAAACGTCGAATATCACGTCACAATGAAGTAGAAATTAAGTTATCTACATTTATTGAAACTGATATGATGAGTGAATTGGCCATGTGTTTGAAGACTCAAAACACTTTTTTTTACGAGAATTAGTTGGTGCAATCAAAACCTAACCCGACATTCTCCTCCTTTTACGCACAATTATATTTTCTTATTATTCATGGTACAAATTACTTCCTTAAAGATATCTAATTCTTTATGATTAAAAATTGAAATAACGAATTATATAAACTAATAGGGTCACTTTCATAAAATTCCTATTATAACTTTAAAATTTAATTAGGTAATTAGTATTAAAACTTTAAAATTTAAGTAATTAGTAATATAACATGTATGGACTTTCATTTGACAAAATAACGAGTTATATAAACTAATAGGGTCACTTTCATAAAATCCTTATTATAACTTTAAAATTGAGGTAATTAGTATTAAAACTTTAAAATTTAAGTAATTAGTAATATAACATGTATGAACTTTCATTTGACAAAATAATCAACTAACTTTTCCCCCTCCATTAGTTTTATGGAAATTATCTTTTATTTAAAATTTTATTATACTACCAAAGGACTTACATAAAGGCTAAAGCTACCAAATAAATCTTAATATTTTGAAAAAAAAAAAACATCCAGAAACGTTTTGTGGCTAGCCTGGGGTTAACGGTCATAAGAAATATTTTATAACCTATATTTTTTATTTTTTTTACTTAAAATCATACTTCTTTCGATTCAAATTAAGTGATAAATTATTAATGTCATGGTTTTGAAGTAAAAGATTATAATGGAGGTTGAATTTTATTTTGAAAACGACTTTTAAATATATAAAAAAGCCTAGCAAGAAGTTAGGAAAAACAAATTATCAATTACAAGGAAAAACAAGTCATCCTGAACTTTAAAATAATTGAGGTTGAATTAAATTAAAATGGATAATTAGTAGTCGATGAGCCTCACACCCTTTGAATAAAGTAAAGTTAATAATGTTTAAAACTAAAACTAAAAATAAAAGTAAATATCTTATTTTATTATATTAAAAGAGATAATTACTTGGCGTGAGTCTCACTACTTTTTACAAAATAAGGTCAATTACAAAAATTGTATCACTTATTTTGAAACACTGAAAAATAGAAAATGTATCAATTATTTTGAATCGGATGAAGTATCAAGTATAAAATTACTATATTTATTTGCGATTTATGTTATGAAAATATTTTGAAACCCATTTTTATTTTCATAATATAAAATAGTGTTTCTAATGTTGTATGAACATATGTAAACAGTCCTTTAGGTTCCGTATCCTCGCCAAGGCAACAACCTATTACCCTTATCCATCACTAAACCCATCAGTAGCACCACGTCATCACATCCTTACTGACACGTTACTGACACGTTCGTGCCAACCCTACCCATCACTAACCCATCACTAACACATCACTAAACTCATCCTTTCCACATCATCATTTTTAATTTAAATTAAATAATTATAAAATAAATACATTACATTAATTTAAAAAAATACATTGTTTAAATTTATAAAACATGATATTAAATTTAAAAAATTACATTTATTAAAATTTAAAAAAGAAAAAAAACCTAATATTTTTGAAAAAAAAAACTAATAAATCTGTATTATTAAAACAAATATATATAAAAAATTAAATTTAAAAAAAACAGAAAAAAAAACTATTTTTTATAAAAAAAACATAACATGTACAACTTTTTCAGCATAATGTACAAGTCCCCAAATCCCTCACCCCCCCCCCCCCCCCGCCCCTCTCTCCCTTCCTTCCCCTTTCCCCTCTCTCCCTCTTTCTTCTTCCGCTCAACGACGGCACCACCATTCCCGTCCTCACCCCGACGTTAGCCCAACGACGCCAGACACAACGCGCCCATGCCAACGGCAAAAAAATGCCCACGACGGGACTCCACGACGTGCCGTTGACACGGGTCTTAGTTACTAACATTGATCAAATGTCTAAAATTTATATGCAAAGTTAAAAATAATACCGGGTAATAATTAAGGTGGTATTTCATTTAGAGCTCTATGGTTTTATAATGTTAAAACCACACTAAAATTTGCCAAATCACACCAGTGGTAGTTAAATGATCGAGCACCATCAGTTTGACCTAAGTTAAATTCATTTTTTAAAACTATAGTTGATTTGAGATATTTTTTGCAAGTCCTATAGAAATATTATATGAATATTAAATGATGATGACTAAATTTAAGACGAATGTTAAAATTTTAAAATTACTTTAAAAATATAAAATATTTTTAACACGGGTTTAGCACCCGTCGAGCTTGTGCTCTTAGCCTCTTATACAAATATGGATATAAATCTAAGGAATACGGTGAGATGGGGACAAAAAATGAATTTGAAAATCATTTTTGTGATTTGTTGCAATTTAAAAGCTCAAATATATTAACCAAACAAATTAAAAAAGAATGATACTCTTTTGTCCATCTCGTGACATATTTGATAACTCTTCGATATCATTACATCACTCTTTTCATAATCGACGAGTTACTAACAAGATCGTCCAACAACAACTCATCATCGCAACCTAATCCCCAATTAAATAATATTTAAACGCCCACCCACACAAAGTACTAACAAGTGGTAGGAACTCTTCCCCACAGAGACGAGTTGTTATCGACGAGATTGGTGACGAGAGTTGTGCCAACGGTGACGAGTGACGACGAGTTTGGTTCTTGTTACCTGTTGAATCCTGATTCTTCCGGACCGTCGGAACGTCTAGTCTCCGTGTAAGAACCTACATACAACCACGAAAGGAACCCTAGTCAGAAGCCTTACGAGGGTCACCTCGTAAAGATACTCTGACGCTCAAGTCAGTATCTAGGTTATGAGTTAAGTAAGAACGGCGAAAAATATAGTGAGTAATGACGAAAGGTATTTAATGTGAAATATATAGTGTGGATGTAGGCGTAGAGAGAATTGAATGTAAGTCGGAAGTTCGATCGTACCTTGAATGAACACCGAGCGTGTGCATTTATATGATTGAACAGGCGGGAGAAAACTTCTCTGCATTGTGCGGGAAAACCTGTGACATGTTCATATCCTCCGGACAATGTATCGCGACGGAGCCTTTTAACCAGCGGTCCATAAAGAGGCTTTGACTACAACGGCCTGTTGACGCCGTTCGCATTAAATGCGCATGTTGTGTGGCGCCGTCTTCCTTAAATCCCGCTACACTCTATCAGACTCATTGGAACTTGCTTTACTTTCGTCGCTACGTGCGTTGCTCATGATTCTTCGCATATACCTTCCACACCATGCAAAGATCGTTCCGGAGGTAAGGCGTCTCCTAACCAGGTCGTTCCGGGAAGGTGGTATACCTTATTAAGTCCCCTTAGTTAAAAGCGGATTATTCTTCAACAAATTTGTTTTAACTAAACGATCGCAACTGTTCGTTTCGAAATAATATTACCGTTAGAGAAGTTACCGTTACGCGTCGATTTTCTGACCGTTAGAGTTTTACTCGGAGGGCTCTTGCGCCTCCTGGTATTCCATTCCTATATATATGCTACTTTTAACCGCTCTTTTCGTACGTTCCTCCTCCATTTTTCTTTCTCCGGGACTTTTCTTCTGCTTTGTCTCTGCTATATCCTCTTCCCCCTCTCTTTGATCATCACTAAATTTAGAAATCATGAAGAAAGATAGGCAGATCAAAGAGAAATCTGAAAAAGCCCCAAAGGCTAAGCGAACTGCGTTAAACACCTTCTGTACACTCAAAACTTCTGATCTCCCCCAGATTATTAATGATTATCATATTGACCCTCGATTCGACATCCGTCTTCCTGGTGAAAATGATACCATCATGTCAGCACCTGAAGGGGTATGAACCCATTTACTCTCAATTTCTTCTTGGAGGGCTCCGCTTCCCCATTGACGATTTCATTCTTACTGTTCTCCAAGATTTTGGCCTCCACTTTGCTCAACTTTCGCCCAACGCTTTGCGTAAGATTATTGGGTTTATTATGTTGTGTCGCTCTCTTGGAATTCCTCTGTCTGTTAAGCTATTCCGATATTTCTACATTGCCACCGGTCGGGGGGATTGGGCTAGCTTCGCACACCGCATGGGTCAGGGTGAATGCGTTTCTGGGTTGAAGGATTCGATTCACGACTGGAAATTTGGCTTCTTCTACGTGAAACAGGAAGCATTCCGTGGAGTAAGCCTGTCTTGGGGGAAATCACTGGAAGACCCTCCGACCCTCTTCCGGAACTGTCTAAGGAAGAAACGAACTATGTGAACAGCCTTTTGTTCCGTTAGGTTCGAATGGGAGGATCCGGATGACATTTTCCTTGGAATGGCTGATTTAAGTCCCCTTTATTTGAGCCAGAACATTCGCCCGATCTGGCGACTGGATGGTCAAGATGTCTCTTTGTTGAAGCGGCTTCAGATGGATAAAATCGTACCTCCTAAAGGCGAAGTTTCCGTTGCAAGTGGTCCTATAACTCCGTTTCTTCCTCCCCCTAACCATATTGTTAGTTCCAAGGGGACTCCCGAGTTGGAGAGGTCCGGAGGAGCATCCGAGATGGGCAATATAGTTCAAGGAGTTGATGTTGATCCGATCACTGGTGCAGAACTTGATGTTGAAGATACCGTACTTCTTGAGAATCAGTCAGAGTTGCGTAGGCCTCGCAGGAAAGCTGTCCGTGTGAGAAAGACTCGCGAAGACGTTCCAACTTCTTCTTCGAAACGTCAAAGGGTATTTTTAGAAGGTAAACATTCGCTCTTATAAATACTTGCTACTTCATTCTTTTATTTATTTTTTCTCCTCTTTCTCTTTTTAAAGAAAATAATAGTTCGAAGTATATGCATGTCTTGTGTCGAAGATTTGTCGGATGACGTAATTGTGTCGGACGTTCCTGCTCCAGGAGCCCCGAAGATGACCGAAAACTTGGTTGTTTCGTTCACACCGGCTTCCCTGATTCTTCCTCCTCTAGTTACTGTTGCTGCATCACTATCAGAGGTTCAGACCAGCCCTGTTGTACCACGAAGACCGCCTTTCGTCTCCTCCAGTTCCTCCGTGTTAGCGATTTCTGGCAATCGAATGCTCAGATTAGGAACCAGGTCATCTTCCATGGCTCGGAGTTCATACTCTTCTCAATCAGCTGGCAGTCAGTCATCTCTGCCTCATCTTCCACCCCCAGGTTTGCCCCTTAAACTTATACACTTTCATTTCTCCTTTTTGAGTACTGATTTTACCTTGTCTTCTTTTTGAAACGTAGATTCAGCCCGCACTCTGGGTTCAGAATCCTCCGAGGGGGTTTTTGCTGCGGAGGTGCCTCCCCCTTCTTCTACGTTTGGCTCATTGGGTGTTCCGCGACGGCCCCAGTACACTTTCGTTACTTCTCAGCCAGTGGTTTCCCCCATTATTTCAACACCTACTCCCGTCGCCAAAGATCCAGGCGAAACCTCTGGGGATGATACTCTCATGCGGGTAAAATCTCACCTCCTGGGAGCTATTGATATGCTAACAGAGTTCCAAACTCGAAGCTCACAACGTGAGAAGGCTTCCCGTGAGCTGGAATCGGAGCGTACCCGAATCAATCAATATATGGAGCACTGCCGATCCTTATACGATAAGGAGGTAGAAAGCAAAAAACAAATGTCCGACTCTCATGCTCTGCTTTTATCTGAAAATGAAGAACTCAAAAAACAAATTGCTGATTATTCTTCCCGTATGTCTGAGATGGAAAAACTGGTTTCTGATATTGAAGAACAACAAAAATCTTCGTCGGCGAGAATTGCTGAACTTGAAGCTTCTGCCGTTTAGATTGAGTCAAGCAACGAGTTGTTAAAAAAGGAGATAGAGGAAACAAGAAAAGTTGCTGGTACTAAGGACCAAGAGCTTCAGTGGTTACTTCAGAAAGGAATATCTGGGATGGTGCAGGTGTTTCTGACTTCGGCTGAGTTCGTGAATCGTGATGCAAGTGTTCAAGAAGAAAGTGTGAAGCTCGATCATTATCAAGGGTGCTTGGACACACACAAGGAGTATGCAAACCTACTTGGTTCCATCCCATTGTTGTATGATCATCCTGATGCTGAAGACAATATTATGGCTCTTTTTGGTCAACTGGTCGCTTCGGATTAGGAACTCCTTCAATCTCTTGACAACGGGGCGATAGGTCTGGACGAAATCAGAAACCTCGTTCGCAAGCTTCCCTCTGGACCAGAGGGGGTTGAGGAGAGTTCCGGAACCGGACCAGCTCCTTAATTTACATGTGTTGTGTTCCTCTTTTGTTATTGGAGACGTGATCCCCCCCCCCATCTTTTGTGTTTTTTCTTATATGTAACGTATTGTAAACTCACGTTATATTATATGACTTTGATTTGGTTGTCTTAATCGCATTTTACTAGTTAACTCGTCATTCCTTTTTAGTAGAGCGTCCCCTACTAATTGTTAAAGGAAAGATTTAATTTTATTTCGTCGCAATTGTTTCGGTATTCGTCCAAGTCAAGGATTAGCACCCTTCCGGGTAACAATAACCCTGCCCATAGTTATGAGTTTTGTTTCGTCGTATCTTTTCGTCGTAAATATAGAATCAAGGCACGAATGAATTCTAAAAGACCTTTCTCGAAAGGTTTCGTTAATTAGATATTTAAAGAAAATACATAACTGAGGAAATCGTTTCTACTAACAAAATTCGAAATGGAACTTTCGCAAGTTTCTGATGTTCCATGTTCTTGGGATTGGCATTCCTTCCATCGTTTCCAGGGTGTAGGAGCCGTTCCTTCTGGCTTCCCTAACCCTGTACGGACCTTCCCAATTGGGGCATAACTTTCTTGGCTTATAGTACAAGCTTTCTTCATTCTTTCTTAGCACCAGCTCCCCTACTTTACAAGCTTTACCTCAGACTTTTTTGTTGTAGTACTTCTCCGTCATCGACTTGTACACTGCTTGTCAGAACGCAGCGGTCTCCCTTCTTTCATCCACTAAGTCTAGATTATACCTTAGCTCTTCCTCGTTTTCTTCTAAGCGAAAATTCTCCACTCGTGGGGATGGTACTATTAATTCCATCGGAACGACTGCTTCTGAGCCATAAACTAGATTGAACGGTGTTTCCTTCGTCGAACTTCTCGCAGTTGTTCGATAGGCCCAAAGGACACTTTGAAGCTCATCTGACCATCCCTTCCTCGATTTATCCAGCCGAGTTTTGATTCCCTTAACGATCGTTCTGTTAGTTACCTCTGTTTTCCCATTTGCTTGTGGGTGTGCCACGTATGTAAAGCTTTGGTAGATGCCTGACTTTCCGCACCAACTCCGGAAAGGGTTACCAGCGAATTGCTTCCCGTTGTCGTTAACGATGGTATGGGGAAGACCAAAACGGCTGATGATGTGTTATTAAACAAACTTCACCATATTTGCTCCTGAGACGCACGCCATTGGTTCGGCCTCTACCCATTTGGTAAAGTAATCTATTGCCACCACCAAAAACTGCAAACCGCCAGGAGCTTTGTGGAAAGGACCAACGATGTCGATTCCCCATTGGCAAAATGGTCATGGACTGTGTATACTGGTTAGCTTCACCCGAGGTACCGCAGGTTTGCTTGAATATGCCTGACAGTTTGGGCACTTCCTGACATAATCTTCAGTATCCTTCGACATTTGGGGCCAGAAATAACCGGCCCAAAGTAACTTCTGAGCTAGGACCCTTGCTCCGGCATGAGAGCCACAGACTCCTTCATGTACCTCCCTTATCGCCTCTTTACCTTCTGTGGCGTTTAAACATTTCAGCCAAGGGGTGGTGAATCCTCTTCGTTATAACCTTCCTTCTTTGATGGTATACTTTCCTGCATTGATTCTAATCTTTCTTGCTTCCTTCGGATCACTTGGGAGCACACTTCTATCCAAGTACTGCTTGATATGCTTCATTCAACAGCCTTCCTCGGCTTCTATGGCCACCACTTCTTCCGCCCCCTCTATACTCCGTCTTGGCAATATCTCCACCAGAACTTCCTTAGTTAGATGGCAGTACAACATTGACACCATCTTGCTTAAAGCATCGACTTCCTTGTTTTTCATTCAGGGGACATGGACGATTTTAATTCCTTCGAACCTGGCCATTGCCTCCTTCGCCTTTCTCAAGTACAACTTCATGTGAGCTTCCTTAGCTTCATACATTCCGTTTACCTGGTTAACGACCAACGAGAATCCATGAAAACTTCTAGATTTTTAATCTTTAAGTTTCCTGCGAGCTCCAGTCCGGCTAGAAATGCTTCATACTCCGATACATTGTTGGAGCATTTGAAATCGAAACGCAGGGCGTAAGTTACCTTCTCTTCATTTGGGCCCATTATAACGATTCCTGCCCCACACCCATCGGCTCCTGCTGCACCGTCCGTATGCATCTTCCAGAGCTCCTTATCAGGGACATAATCCTTTTTTATACCCTTCATGCACTTTCCTTCCATGATTAACTTGGCTTCTTCGTCAGACATCTCTACTAAAAACTCAGCCAGCGCTTGACCCTTTATGCTGGGTCTTGGTTTAAAGGCTATATCGTGCTCCCCGAGTTCTACTGCCCATTTCGTTAACCTTCCGGACCTCTCTGGCTGGAGCAAGATATTCTTAATTGGTTGATTAGTTAGGATCGTGACACTATGTGCTTGAAAATACCTCTTCAGTCGCTTTACTAAATATATCAATGCCAGCACAAGCTTCTCGATTGTAGCGTAGTTAAGTTCCGCCCCTTGTAACGCCCTACTTATGAAATACACGGGCACCTGCTTCTTTTCTCTTTCTGCGATGAGAACTGAGCTTATTGCCTCTCCATTGGTGGACAGGTACATTACAAAGGCTTCGCCCGTTACAGGACTTGCCATAGTAGGAAGCGTTTGGAGATGTTCCCTTTCTTCGTATGCCCATGAAGTGTTCTAAAGAAAGGGATGGACTTCTCTACGGATTTGGCCAAGAAACGTCCCAACGCTGCTAATTTCCCATTCAAGCTATGTACATCTTTCATCGTTCGCGGTGTTTTCATTGTCACCAAATCTTCTACCTTCTCCGGGTTAGCTTGTATTCCTGCTATCGTAACGATATGCCCCAGGAACTTCCCTTTGCTTACCCTGAAAGAACATTTCTTTGGATTGAGTTTCATATTGATTTTCAGGAGTTGTAACAGCGTTTCTTCCACGTCTTTTATCAACTCTTCATCCTTTTCGCTTTTGATCACCATGTCGTCAACATATACTTCTAAATTACGACCGATTTGCTTATCAAACGCCTTATCTACCAGCCTTTGGTAAGTTGCTCCGGCATTCCGAAGGCCGAGAGGCATTTTGAGGGTAACTGTCTTTTCTTTGCGGTATGGAAGGCTGTCTTTTCTTCATCTTCTCTTGCGATCTGCACTTGGTGGTATCCTTTGTAGGCATCTAGGAATGATTTCCATTTGTATCCTCCTAAGGACTCCACCTTCTGCTCAATTTCAGGAAGAGGGTAACTGTCTTTCGGACACGCTTTGTTCAGGTCTTTAAAGTCGACACACAATCGCATCGACCCATCCGATTTTTTAACTAACACTGGGTTAGCTATCCATTCCGGGTACTGTGCACTTCGGAGAACTCCAGCGGATACCAAATCCTCTACTTCTTTGTTGACGATTTCGTTTTTGTCTGTGGCCATGCCACGCTTTGACTGCCTGAATGGGATAAATGCCGGATTAACATTCAGACGATGCTCCACTACTGCTCTTGACACACCAGTCATATCCTTGGGCTTCCAAGCAAACACATGCTTGTATTTTCTTAGTAAGGCTCCAAGCTCCGCACTTAACCTCTCCGGAAGGTCGCTTCCTATACGGACCTTGGTTTCTGGGTGCTCCGCTTCCTATCGATTCCCTCCTTTCAGTGTTGACTCGAGGACCATTTCGTTCAGGGTCCCACAGATGGTGCCAAATGTTGAATCCTGATTCTTCCCGACCGTCAGAACGTCTAGTCTCCGTGTAAGAACCTGCGTACAACCACGAAAGGAACCCTAGTCAGAAGCCTTACGAGGGTCACCTCGTAAAGACACTCCGACGCTCAAGTCACTATCTGGGTTATGAGTTAAGTAAGAACGACGAAAAGTATAGTGAGTAATGACGAAAGATATTTAATGTGAAATGTATAGTGTGGATGTAGGCGTAGAGAGAATTGAATGTAAGTCGGAAGTTCGATCGTACCTTGAATGAACACCGAGCGTGTGCATTTATATGATTGAACAGGTGGGAGAAAACTTCTCCGCATTGTGCGGGAAAACCTATGACATGTTCATATCCTCCGGACAATGTATCGCGACGGGGCCTTTTAACCAGCGGTCCATAAAGAGGCTTTGACTACAACGGCCTGTTGACGCCGTTCGTATTAAATGCGCATGTTGCGTGGCGCCGTCTTCCTTAAATCCCGCTACACTCTATCAGACTCATTGGAACTTGCTTTACTTTCGTCGCTACGTGCGTTGCTCATGATTCTTCGCATATACCTTCCGCACCATGCAAAGATCGTTCCGGAGGTAAGGCGTCTCCTAACCAGGTCGTTCCGGGAAGGTGGTATACCTTATTATTACCGATGAGGGGTCGAACTAAACACTACCTAAATATACAAATGTTCAAGGCTCCTAAATAATTATATGTAACGTTCTAAATTATTAATTATTCATGTTTGATAAGGAATGAAACTACTTCGTTTATTCCTGTAATCATAAACTAAACACTACCTAAATATACAAATGTTTAGGATTCCTAAATCGTTTTATGTAACGTTTTAAATTATTATTTGTACAAGCTTCATAAGAGTGAACGTAATGACCGACCTTTGGGTCCGGTCCCCCACCCACCCAAACATGCAGGTTCTCTCCATTACATTTTACACGCCCCCCTCTCGACATGTCCCTCCCATTTCTTTTGATCGGTTTGGTCATTTGGGCAATCGAACATTTTACATAATTGAAAAAATGTTTGGTCTCGTGGGTTTAGTCACTAGCACAGGAATTTGGTCATATGTTAGATTTAAAAAGAGAAAATTAATAAAATAATGGTGACCAGACACATTACTATTAGTCTTGTTTGTTTTTTAAGAGGCAGAATGTCTGCAGTCTGCGGACCACATCTGCAGAGAAGATTTGGACCAAACATCTGCAGTCTGCAGGAAAAAGACTGTTTGTTTATTAATGTCTGCAGACTGATAATAAACTGAAATTTAAATATACATATAATTTTTGGAAATTAAGTTTTTTTAACAATAAACTAAAATATAAAACACTTCAAGAATTCTACAGTTATAATGTACACAAAATGAAGCAATCAAATAATAAAAATAAAACACTTTATAGATCGCACATACAAGAATTTGTTTCAATTAAAAGGGTTTCACACCAATTTCACAAAAAAAATATCGCATTAAAGGGTTTTACATAGCAGAGGATTTTTTAAGTTCAAGTAGTCATGGAATCTCACGTAGACATGGAATTACAGTTCACACAAACCTGGAAATAACATATTACACTAGAAGAATAAGAAATTGAGAAAAAAGAAGAAGAAATTATGAGCCTAATTTGAGACCGTAATCTTCAAATAAAAGAAGAAGAACCTGATTTCGCCGGTGCTGGCGGCCGGAGCAGCGGTGGCCGGAGTGGCGGAGCTTTGACGGTGGCCGGAGTGGCGGAGCTTTGACGGTGGCTGACGATTAGAAGGAATAGGTACCGTTCGTAATTGGGTTTGAGGAATGGAATTGGTATGGCTGTTATATGGGAGATAAATAATTTAGGTCTTCCAAACTTGGAAGCATAGGGTCCAAGTCTTCCCCTTGCAGACTAGAAAAAGACTTTTCCACCTCTTCTTACTTCTAAAAAACAAACAGTCTTTTTGTTGAATGTCTGCCCGCCTGAAGACATAAGACCCCAAAAAGACTTTTTGTAAAAAAACAAACGGCACCTAATTAAATTTAATTCTAAATTGAATAAAAAGTGTTAACAGACGACATGAGACCCGTGCCAACGGCACGTCTCCGCTACCCGTCGTGGGGCTTTTTTGGCCGTCGCCCGCCGACGCCGTTGGCACGGAGGCGTCATGCGGGCCGTCGTGAGCAAGCCGTCGTGGTGAGGACGGGTGGAGCTGGCGTCGCAGGGGAGGAGAAGGGAGGAGGAAAAAGAAGAGGGGGAGGGGTGGGGGTTTGGGAGTTGTACATGCAGCTTAAAAAGTTGTACAATTTATATTTTTTTAATAAAAAATTGTTTTATTTTCTGTTTTATTCTTTGTTTTTTTTATTTTAATTCTTTTATATATTTGTTTTAGGAATAAAAATATATTACCTTTTTTTTAAAATAAAATAAGTGTTTTTTTTTAATTTTAAGAAATGTAATGTTTTTAATTTAATATTTTTTTTATTTAAACAATGTATTTTTAAATTAATATAATGTATTTATTTTATAATTATTTAATTTAATTAAAAATGATGATGTGGAAAAGATGTGTTTAGTGATGGATTAGTGATGGGTAGGGTTGGCACGACCTTGTCAGTAGCGTGTCAGTAAGGATATGATGACGTGTCGTTACCGATAGGTTTAGTGATGGGTAAGGGTTGGGAGAGGCCTGATAAGACCGAACGGCTAAACCTAACTTGATCTGTAATCTGTTGCGGTTGTTGGGCTTTGGTGTTTTGACACCCCTTTTAGTTTCTGTTTCCTTGTTCTGCATCTCAAATCTATTCTTCTTAATGGACTGGGCCCATTTATGTCTCCGGCCAGCATTTTTGTAGCTAACATTCAAAATTGAATTCGAAGTGCAAACCCTGTCTCTGCAAGATCTGGATCTTCGATTTCCATTTCAACTTCAAATTTGCTGATTAAATTCAAAACCAATGGAGAACAAAGTTCAAGAGGTTTGCCAATTTCATCAATTTTACTTTATATTAATGTTTCTCTGATTATATTATGTTGATCGTGATGTTGCTGGTTTCAGATCATTGAGCAGCAAGTGCTTACGGTAGCCAAAGCTGTAGAAGACAAGATCGACGATGAAATTGCGGCTTTGGATAAGCTTGATTTAGACGATATCGAGGTCTTGAGAGAACGCAGATTGCAACAGATGAAGAAGATGGCGGAGAAACGGAGCCGTTGGGTTGCCCTTGGCCACGGAGAATATACAGAAATATTCTCCGAGAAGGACTTCTTCTCCATTGTTAAGGCCAGCGATCGTGTTGTTTGTCATTTCTATCGTGAAAATTGGCCTTGCAAGGTAAATGCCCCTTTTTGCCATCTACTAATTTAATTTTTTTATTTTATATTATCATTTATATTTACGTGATACCATATTGCCATGTAATCACTAATTCAGGATTCAGAAACAATTTCTTAGCTATGGTGAGCGGATGAGATGATAAATTCTTATTGAATACTGAAAAAGAGTGCATTTTACGAATTGAAACAATGTTTGGTTTAGATGATGTTATGCTTTTCTGTTTTTGAATGTACCAGATTTGAAATTACTACCTATACTCATTTTTAAATGATTTTTTATGTTCCGCAAATGAGTTAGGTTTTGGATTTGGATTTACTAACATGACATTTAAATGTATCTTTTGAAAAGTGTCTGTTTTATGCAGTTTCTTTAGTCCAACCCAAATTATTAAGACTGTTTGTTATGTAAACTAGTATTGAACAATCACTGAGTAAGCAAATTGTCATACAACACTACATATTAACACAAAATTCTTAGAAAATAAACCCAAACCAATCATAGTCTTTCCGTACCATTTTTTCAACATATGATTTTACTAATTTAAAACTATCTGCAAGTATGAACTTGCTGCTGTTTAACATAATTTCAGAATTTGATTGATAAATTGTATAGATAAAGTTTGTCAATTTATCCAAGGTTTGAATATCTTACTTGTACAATTAGTTCAATTTAATAATTAATACCCATAACAGCTAGTATTTGAATAACTTGTGCAATTCAGTTTGCAGAGTTGTATTTTCATGTTGGTTTTTGTGCATTTATAAAATCCATCCTTTGTATAAAAAAGCTAAAAGTTCAAGTAATTTGTTATAATTGTAGGTAGTGGACAAACACTTGGGCATATTGGCGAAACAGCATATAGAGACGCGATTTATAAAGATTCAAGCAGAGAAAAGCCCGTTCTTGGCAGAGAAACTGAAGATTATTGTTCTTCCCACAATTGCTCTTATAAAGAATGCTAAAGTGGATGATTATGTCGTATGTCTCTTCGCTCATTTATATTTATTAATAGGTTTTGTGGATTATAATTATGTGTGTGTAGGTTGGATTTAATGAGCTTGGTGGGACGGATGACTTTAGCACTGAGGAATTGGAAGAAAGGTTGTCGAAAGCACAAGTTATATTTTTTGAAGGTGAATCATCTTTGAAACCATCAAAGACACAAACAAGAAACGTTCGACACGGTGCTAATTCACATGATTCAGATTCTGAGTAAACAAATGTTTTGATTCTTGAATCTTGTTATATCTGGCTAACAATGGAAATGTATTATGTGTTTTGTTTGGTTTATATATATCAATCATTACTAGTGGTATTCATCCCTCCCTTTGACTGTGAGCAATGCTTGAAAACAAACATAAAAGTAAAATGTGGGATTAATCTTATGAAGCAAAGGGGAGATGGTCACTATAGTGTACGAGTTTATTGTTGTCTTGGTGAGTTTTACCTAACGACTTAGGTTTGTAGATTTCTTAATCAGGGGTTGTTTATCCTTAACCGTGAATTGGTTTGTATCTAGTTATTACGAGTATTAGATAAGATCTTTTAGCGCATTAGCACATGAACTTGGTCCCATGACTGTTTGTCGTTTTGGAAAGGTTTTCCATGTAAATAGTATACGTGTCTTGTTTTATCGGTTTCGTTATTTGATCAATTTCTTTGCTCGATTTGAGGTATGTATTTTCAAGTTACATGTTATGGCAAGTGAGAGTGTATACCTCGTTATTCATCAAAAAATGGATTGGGACTCCCTCATCATTAGTTACGTGTGTGTAGAGGTGGGTCAAAAAACCATTTCGTGATCTGAAACTTGTATGAAACCAGATTGAAGCATACCTGATTCGATCAGATTTGAAACCGCCGGATTTAAACAAGTTTGAGTATCCGTGCGCAAATCGGTTTGAAAATCGGATTTGGGTTTTTTAATATGATTGGCGCGGCGAATGTACAAAAAAGCGGATCTAATCCGGTATCTATTGGTTTCTAAGTTTTTTATCCGAATGAAGTTCTAACATGATCTGGTTTTGAAACGGGATCGGTATTTTATTTGAAAGCCGTTTAGTGCATGTCTTTGAAAGGAGCCTTGTGGTAAGGTGACCATAGGTCTCTCAAAGGACTAATATTCGAAATCTCATTCGTTAAAAACCTCTGTAATGGTCAGATAAAAGTCTAGAAATGGCCAAAGGGATACTAGTTAGATTGCATATGTCAAAACTAAAGACTGGATTTTCGCCAAATAGTCTGAATACAAATTACTCACTGTTTGTTGACTAGGTCAAAAAACAACAAAACCAAGTTAATAGTTGAAAATTTTAAAGCTTTTTGAAAACGACTCTCTGTATTTGAAGACGTGTATAAAGCAACCCCGTTATGTGCAATTCAGAATGGTAGGCCGAAAAGTTTCCGTCCATTCATGTGGCTTCAATGTTCCAATTTAGAAAGAAAATTCCATTTTTTAATCTATTCATGTGTGCTACATATATACATTCCGTTCCGTGTACGGACATGGATAAAACGTAACACAATTCGGTAAGATGATCACTACATAACGAAGTACATACATCTTACGTCTCTTCAATAAGAGAAATTGTCAAAATGTTAATATAATATGCCAACTATTAAAATATGAGGTATGTAAAATTGTTTTGCTCATCAAAAACAAAAATTTATCTAATTTATCACAATGCGGGTTATAACAGGAAATTACCAACTAAAGTTTAACACTACATACAAACTTTAACATTACGCGCTATGTAAATTGTATTATATTTGCTCCTACTAATTTAAATTTAAGAAAATGAATTTGTATTATGTTTTGATAATGGAAAGTAGTAGATTTTTTTTTTAAAAAATAATGCCTTTTTTTTTTAATTTTCAAAAATAATTCAATTTTTTTTTTCCTTCACAAATAAGGTTTATGGACTCCTAAAGTCCGGAATAAGGCTTAAATTGGACTCCTGGAGTCCGGAATGGTACCTCACATCGTACTAGAAAATACCAGTTGCAGAAAATTGGGAGAAAAGCACATCAATTTAAGTGTCATTCCGGACTCCGGGAGTCCAATTTAAGCCTCATCCCGAACAATAGGAGTTCATAAACCTTATTTGTGAAAGCAAAGAAAAACAACTACATTATTTGTGAAAATAAAAAAAAAACATTATTTTTGAAAAAAATTGAAGTAATACATAACTCACACTTGTTTACAGCTCGGCAAAGGGAGTACACATAATTATGGGGAAACTTCTCAGTCGCTCACCACTTTTAATAAAAACGAAGACATGGTTTATTGAATTTTTAGTGATTATGGTTGTGCATTTTATGTATAGTGGAATTAATATCTGCATATATTTGTTTTAAAAAAAGTCAAGAAGAAGCTATTAGACCCGTGCTAACGGCACGTCTCCGCTACCCGTCGTGGGGCTTTTTTGGCCGTCGTCCGCCGACGCCGTTGGCACGGAGGCGTCGGGGCGTCGTGGGGTTTCCGTCGTGGTGAGGACGGGGTGGTGTGCAGGCGTCGAGGTCGAGGGTGGGTCCGGGGGAGCGTCCGAATTGATTCAAAATCAATTTTTTTTTAATACAAATAATTAATATTACACACAACCTCTATAAAAACCCACTCTACTCTACCATTTTAAATACACAATCACATACTTCCTCTCTTCCTCTCACAATCACATACTTCCTCTCTTCCCAATTTCCATATATTTTCTCTCATTCAATGGATCCAAACGATGACGCCGATGATTACTGGCAAGATTATGTTAATGTAACAGCCGTCTTCGATTTGAACCAAACTATTGGAAGGCTTGATTATCTGGATCAAGAAGAAGCTGAAAATTCCACCGTGCCAAGAGCACCACGAAGATATATACCAAGAGATCGCGTTGCGCTTGCTGAACGTTTATGGAATGATTACTTTGCCGACAATACTACTTCCGAAGACGGTTTCGCATGTCGAAACCTTTGTTCATCAGTATATGCCAGGCTATACATTTTTATAATCCACCGGGTCAACTACCGTCGTATTTTGATTATTTCCGTCAAAAGAGAGACGCTACGGGTTACCCCAGTTTTAATGTATTTCAAAAGTGTACCTCTGCCATACGTCAATTGGCGTACGGTTGTGCCGCTGATTTGTTTGATGAGTACCTACACATGGGTCAACAAACAACGTACGATTGTTTGGACAACTTTTGTAAATGTATATTACATCTATACTCGACTGAGTTTTTGCGAAAACCAACAACTCATGATGTCCAACGTTTACATGCCAAACATCAAGAGATACATGGTTTTCCTGGGATGTTTGGTAGCATTGATTGTATGCATTGGCCTTGGAAAAATTGTCCAACAGCATGACAAGGCCAATACACACGTGGTGATCAAGGATGTCCCACAATAATGCTTGAAGCTGTTGCGTCATACGATTTGTGAATATGGCATGCGTACTTTGGCCCGGCGGGTTCGAATAACGACATAAACATCCTTAACGAATCAGATTTGTTTGATGAAATAAGGCAAGACAGGTCTCTTGTAGTTCCGTTTACTATTTCGGGTGAGCAATTTACGAATGGTTATTATCTAGCTGATGGGATTTATCCGGAATGAGCAACGCTTGTCAAGTCGTTTAAATGCCCAATTGAAGAAAAGAACATGAAGTTCAAGCTGTTCCAAGAATCCGCTAGGAAGGATGTCGAACGAGCTTTCGGAGTGCATCAAGGACGGTGGGCAATCATTAAAAACCCGGCACGACCATACAGTGTGAACAAAATACGATGGATCATGTACACTTGTGTGTAGGGGTGCCCAACGGGTCAACCCGACCCGACCCGGCTCTTATCGGGTCGGGTCCGTCGGGTTTGAGGTTAAAAAACTCTAACCCGAAACCCGGCCCGATAAGAATTCGGGTTTGTCGGGTTCGGGTTGGTCGGGTTTCGGGTTTGTCGGGTTGACCCGATCGGGTTGGTCGGGTTACACTTGAGTTGGGAATTTTTGGTAAAAACTATAGAAATTATTTAATATATTGAATTTTATGAATATTTATTTACCACTTTTAATTGTTAATTGATTTTTATTCAATACTTTATCATATAATTTGATAATTAATTGATTTAATAGTAAAAGTATGTTAATTTTTATAGGAAATAAAATACTTAAACTTTAATCGGGTCTAATCGGGTCAACCCGAACCCGGTAAAGGTAAGAAATTATAACCCGAAACCCGACCCGATAACGAATCGGGTTGGTCGGGTCGGGTTTAAAAAAACCCGATAATAACATGGAACCCGAATAGACCCGACCCGATAAGCGTAATCGGGTTCGGGTTCGGGTTAGGGTCGGGTCGGATCAACCCTTTGGGCACCCCTACTTGTGTGATATTACACAACATGATTACGGAAGATAACGGCCGCGCAATTTGTCTAATCAAAGAAGACTATACCGCTAACCCGGATAATCACCCAGAACGTACATGGCATGAACGACTTGCAGCACAATTGCGTATTGAAAAGGAGATACGTGATCGAGTTGTGCATCATAAACTTCGCAATGCCTTAATCGAACACCTTTGGACCCTCCCGCCAAACTACCGTCAACGTTAATTTTTTTTTTTCGTAATGTTTATTTTTTTCCGTATTGTTTTTTTTATTCGGTTTTTTTTAATCGTAATGTTTTTATTATTTTTATTATTAATGTAATGTTTTTTATTTAATGTAATGTGTTTTTTTTTTAATTAAAATGATGATGTGGAAATGATGATGTGGAAATGATGGGTTTAGTGATGGGTAGGGTTGACACGACCGTGTCAGTAGCGTGTCAGTAAGAATGTGATGACATGACGCTAGTGATGGGTTTAGTGATGGATAAGGGTTGGGAGAGGCCTTAATGAAATCACCACCACCAGTCCACCACAAGAAACTTTTTGCACCAAGTTTTCTCCATATGTTCAACATTATATTAACAAGATTATAATTAAATCATTACTAGGATGTAAACGGGGACAAATAGTAATGAAGATTACAATACCCGTATCTACACCTGAATTCCGATTCCCACACACATCCTAGCCCTGCTCCACCTAATTCCCGTTTTGTTAGGGTCGAGTAAAGTACCCGCATGTACCCAAATTTGTGTATCATATTTGCATTCCTAATCATTACTTGAGCCAAAATATAGGATAAAGCATGTAGTTATTAAAGCTTAATATATATTAAAATAATTTTATAGTACAATATTGTTTTATATTTCAAGAAGAGTAATTATATGGATGATTTTGTGGTTTACTCAAAAGGGGGAAGGGTAGTATGACTATTTTACCTTCACATATATTGCACATGTGAGTATTAACATATAATTTAATGTCAGTTAATTTAAACGGCTATTGATGCAAAAAAGTTCAAAAGTAGGGGACGATCAATATAATCTTTCAGAAAATGCTATATGTTTTTAAAATGAAAGTAAACACTTAAAAGATATTAATCCTAAATTAGGTTCAAAAATATCACAACATAGATAAAGAAGGCCAACTATTGGATTTAAGTTATTTAATGATTATTAATATAAATATCCAGTGTGTCATTGATTTAACAATATAGGCCAACGGATTTTAAGTTACAAAAGATCTTTTGTGTTTTACTAAATAGTGCTACCATTCACTTACAAGAGTTCGCATATATAAAGAAAAAATACTTCGTATATAGATGTGGATTTATGGTTTTTTGGTGTGTGTACGTCTATCAGTGGATGTAATTTTCTAAAAAAATTCAATTATAACTGAAGTATTTTCAATGTCAGATTTTGATATGATTATTGTATTTGATTGTCATATAAAAGGTACCATAACATGGATATTTGAAAATGATAGACCACACTATACAAAATACATGTTGGAGCAAAACACAGATCAACTTGATACTGATGCTGCAGTTAGTACTAATCATCAACTTAGTACTGATGGGGCAGAACATGTTATTACTGATGAGTTGATACTGGTGTATACTATAACTAAGTTACTACTGATCATGCACAGATTGAAGATACTACTGATCAATAGTAGTTACTACTGACGTTGATATTGGACTTACTACTGATCACCAAGTTTACTACTGATGGTGCATATTTACTACTGGTGATTGGTTTTACTACTGATACGCGTTTATGGAGCATATCAAGTCCGAGATCTTCGCAGAGATAGTTATAGAATGTAATTAAATGTATATCTTTTATTATTCGAATGTAAATCAAAGTCCTAGAATAACTAGGGTAATTAGTTTAGCTTCAAGGACTATTATAAATAGTTCCTTACGAATTGTAAACGTACGTGTGTATTGTTAACTCAATAATATACATTGAAGCTTTTTGTGAAACTGTGTTCTTAATACTTTCGTTTATTATTTACAGTTCATCGTTCTTAATTACATTGATATAGTGTTGATCCGCTGCAACTTCTATATTCAATTAGATCTAAAGTGTTTATTAACTTCTCTATAGTTAATCGATCCTGACAAGTGGTATCAGAGCAAATTGGTTCTAGATCTACGATTTTTTAAGAACAACAAAAAGTTTTAATCTTTAAAACACACATTATTAATCATGACTGATAATAATGAAAGCACTCAGGCCAACAAAATTCCTATACTCACTCCCAACAACTTTGGGATGTGGAAGAATCGTATTAAGCAATACATGCTTATTACAGATTATTCTATGTGGGAAGTTGTCCTTGAAGGAAACAAAACTGGTCCTGGTCAAGCAAGCAGCTCTGCAACTGAGGCAGACAAACTTAAGTGTGAGAAGGAAAAGAAGGACAAGGGAATCGAACTTAAAGCTTTAAGCACTCTCCTACTGGCCATTCCTAACGATTATCAACATCTCTTTGTTGATTATGATGATGCAAAGGTGCTATGGGAAGCACTGGAGAAGAGATTCGTTGGGACAAAGATCACCAAGAGGAACATGAAGTCTGTTCTCAAACAAGACTTTGAAAACTTCAAAGGAAAACCCAATGAAACACTCACTCAAGTGTTTGACAGATTCAACAAGCTAATTGGTGAACTTAACCAGGTTGGGGTTAAGATGGATCAAGAAGATGTCAACATGAAGTTCCTAAGATCTCTTAGTGAAGAATGGGCCATGTATACAGTGGTATATAGACAAAGAGATGCTCTAGAAGAAAAAGAGTTGGATGAACTCTACAATGATCTCAGAGTATTTGAAACTGAGGTAAACCAAAAGAACCCTTCTATTTCTTCTAATAGTGCTGCATTTGTCTCTAGCACAGGTCAAGGTCAGGAAACTTTCATAGGAAAGGCTGCAGATTCTGAGGATGCTGCAAGAGAATCCTTCTTCACTAGTCATGTGCATACTGCATTGATTAGTGATGACTTAGAACAATTGAACCCAGATGATCTTGAGGAGATGGATCTTAAATGGCAGATGGCTATGCTGAGCCTAAGGACAAAAAGATTCTTAAAGAGAACTGGTAGGACAAGCCTCAACTTCAACAAAGGTGACAAAGCTGGATTTGACAAAACTAAAGTCAAATGTTACAACTGTAACAACCTTGGTCACTTTGCAAAAGAATGTCCTCAGCCAGACAAAAGATCAAAATCAACTGCCCTTGTATCACAACAAGGACAAGGCTATGACTGGAGCTTCCAAGCAGAAGAGCATGCTCAAAATCAAGCTCTCATGGCCTTTACTGACAACAAAACTGAGGTAAAACCTAAACCTTGTACTTCTGAATGTGCTAAAATTGTTAAAAACTTAGAAAAAGAAAACACTAAATTAAATGAAGATTTAGCAAAAGCAGTGAGAAGAAATCATGAATTTGATGGTGTGATTACTGATCAAGAACATCAAATAAAGGTGTACCAGATGATTGATCAAAGGATAAAGGAAGAATTGCTTCAAGCTGTGGATGAGAAAGAATTTTATGAACTAAAAAATAAAGAATTAACAAGTAAATTAGAAGAATGTCAACTTGAAATTGAACAAAATAAATTAACAATTAAAAAATTTGAAAGAAGTACTAAAATTCTTGATGAACTAACTAATAATCAAACCACAGAAAAAGTTGTTCATGGGGTGGGATATCATGCAGTTCCACCTCCATATAAAATCATTCCACCACTTAAAAACAGTTCAGAAAGAATCATTAATGAATTAAAAACTGAAAATCAAACTGAATTACATAATGAAACATCTGAATCAAATGATTCTTCTGATGATGATCAATCAATTGAATTTACAATTTCTCAAACTGAATCACCAAAATCAATTGATACAAGTTTTCACACAGCCCAAAGTCCAAATGATTCTCCCAAATATGATGCAGAAAATGTACCAAAAATATTAACAAGGGGAAATGAAAGAAATAAAAAACAACTCTTAGATCAAAGAATACCTGAAGGTGCTAAAAATAAGAAATTAAGATGTGTTATATGCAACAAAATGAACCATTTAGCAAAGGATTGTCACTTCAATCCAATAAACTGCAAAGAGTTAAAGGAATTTAAAATTTTAAAAGAAAATGCAAAAACTCAAAAGTAAAAAGATACTACTGGTCCTTCAGTAGTAAATAAAATTAAAACTCCAATTGCTGAAACTCCAAGATTTGGAAGAGGTGCACCAAGATTTGTGCAAAACAGAAGAGTTGGAAGCCCAAAGAACAACAATTACTTCAAGAACAATGGAAAATCCAATCAAAATAAACAATATTTCAAATTTTCCAACACCAGTAAAAACTTTAACAATTTTACTACTGGTGTTAACCCTAAGTATAATGCTGTTTGGTACCAATACAAGAATACTACTGGTAAAAACCCTAATTACAAAAATACTACTGCTCCCAAACCAACTTTCAGAAATACTACTGGTGTCAACCCTAAAAACACTACTGGTCATTCTAAACATGGTAAGTACCCAAATACTACTGGTCCATCAGTAGTAAAGCATTCAAAAGCTACAAATCACGGGTATAAACCAAGATCAGTAGGAAATTCTCACACCAGTAATACTTTAAAAAGGGCAGTAGTAAAACAAAACACCAGTACTAAACAAGTATGGGTACCAAAAAGGTTTAAAGTTAAATCCCCCAAAGCTTATTTCTCAAAGGATGAACCCAAGACATATAAAGCTTGGGTTCCCAAACTTAACTAATCCTTTACTCACTTGTGCAGAGCATTCAGATCACAGAAGAAGGAAGAACATGGCATATTGATAGTGGATGCTCAAGGCACATGACTGGAAATCTACAAATTCTTAAAGATTTCAAGTCATTTGATGGAGGATATGTGGCATTTGGTGAGAATCCCCAGGGAGGTAAGATTACAGGTAAAGGTACTGTTACTAATGGCAAAATTACCTTTGATGATGTATTTTATGTAGCTGAACTAAAATACAATCTTGTCAGTGTGTCTCAAGTTTGTGATAAAAAGAACAAAATTCTTTTCACAGACATTGAGTGCATCATTCTTTCTCCTGATTTTATTTTAGATGAAAAATATGTTGTTTTAAGAACTCCAAGGAGAAACAATGTGTATTGCCTAGATATAGGGGGAGAACTCATTTCTACAAATGAGGTCAACTGCTTTATATCCAAGGCAAACACCACTGAATCAGAACTATGGCATAGAAGGATGTGTCACACAAATTTCAAAAACATGAACAATTTAGTAAAAAGAAATCTGGTCATTGGACTACCTCAAAAACAATTCATGTGTGATCATCATTGTGTTGCATGCCTAAAAGGTAAACAACACAAGACTTCTCATAAGTCCAAAACTGTGAACTCTATTTCTGTTCCTTTACAGCTCTTACATATGGACCTTTTTGGACCTACAAATGTAATGAGTATTGGAAAGAAACAATATTGTCTTGTTATTACTGATGACTTTTCCAGATATACATGGGTTTTCTTTCTCAGGACAAAAGATGAAACAAGTGAACTCATAAAGAACTTAATTGTCAAACTGGAGAACACATCTGATCAAAAAGTTAAAGCCATAAGATGTGATAATGGCACAGAATTTAAAAATGCTAACTTAATTAACTTTTGGGATCTTAAAGGTATTGACAGGCAATACAGCTCACCTAGAACTCCACAACAAAATGGTGTAGCTGAAAGAAGAAATAGAACCATCATTGAAGCAGCAAGATCAATGCTTGCAGACTCAAAATTACCAATTACTTTTTGGGCAGAAGCTGTTAATACTGCTTGTTATGTTCAAAACAGAGTATTAATAGTGAAGCCACATTTTAAAACTCCATATGAACTTTTTAATAAAAGAAAACCTTCCATAAGTTTTCTAAAATCATTTGGTTGTCCTTGTACTATTTTGATTACAAGAGAACAAATTGGTAAGTTTGACTGCAAATCTGATAATGGAATCTTTGTGGGATACTCTACTCAAAGCAAATCATACAGAGTATTCAACAAAAGACTAAGGATAATTGAAGAAAGCATCAATGTATCCTTTAATGAAAATGTACCTAATGAACAAGGAAATGGTCCAGATTGGCTATTTGACATAGACAATCTAACCAAATCCTTTAATTCTAACATGAATTTCAATGCAGGTAATTCAAATTGTCACAATCAAAAGGAAGGAACATCATCAGTTAATACTGGTCAAGAGGAAATGAGATACATTGTAGTTAATACTGCTCCAATAGTTAATACTGATGTCAGTAATAACTCAAGTTCTGGAACCAGTAGTAACTCTGAGAATGAGGACAGTAGTAATTCAAATACTACTGATACCAGTAATAGTACTCAAAATACTACTGGTCCCAACATTAACCTAGATTCTCAAGATACTACTGATGCCAGTAACAACAACAATACTACTGATCTCAATGAAGACAATAGCAGTAGTAACTCTGACCATGAACCAAACATCAATGACAATGAAGGATCACTAGAAGAACAACTACCTGAGACAAATGAGTCCAATCTTGAAAATCAACTAGTAGTTGATAAAGCTACAACCACAAGGACTCAAAAGAACCATCCATTAGACCTTGTTCTAAGTGATGTTAACTCACCACTACAAACAAGAAGCAAATTAAACAAAAGCTTAACTGCAAATATGTGTAATATAAGTTTAATTTGCTAATGAATGTATGTTTGAATGCTTTCTGTCTCAGGATGAACCAAAGAAGATCCAACAAGCAATGAAGGACTCAAACTGGATTGAGGCAATGCAAGAAGAACTCCTTCAATTCAAGTTACAAGCTGTTTGGACACTTGTACCTCTACCCAAAGGAAAAAGAGCCATTGGAACAAGATGGATCTTCAGAAATAAGAAAGATGAAAGAGGTATAGTTATCAAGAACAAAGCCAGACTTGTAGCCCAAGGATACACTCAAGAAGAAGGAATAGACTATGATGAAGTATATGCTCATGTTGCTAGAATTGAAGCTATAAGAATATTTCTAGCATATGCTTCATTCAAGAAGTTCAAAGTCTATCAAATGGATGTTAAGAGTGCATTCTTATATGGGAAGATTGAAGAAGAGGACTATGTATGCCAACCTCCAGGTTTTGAAGATCCAAAACACGGTGACTATGTGTTCAAACTAGATAAAGCTCTATATGGCCTACATCAGGCACCAAGAGCATGGTATGACACATTATCATCATACCTATTGAAGAACAACTTTAAAAGAGGAGCCATTGATAAAACTTTGTTCACAAAGAAAGTCAAAGATGATATACTACTGGTACAAATTTATGTAGATGATATCATCTTTGGCTCAACCAATGATTTATTATGCAAAGAATTTGAAGAACTGATGCAGATTAAATTCAAGATGAGCTCTATGGGTCCAATGAACTTCTTCCTTGGACTCCAAGTCAATCAAAGAACTGATGGTATTTTGATAAATCAATCAAAATATGTCAAAGACATCTTGGAAAAGTTTGATCTGAAAGACAGTAAAAGTGCTAGTACACCAATGGAAACACACAAACACCTACATCCTGATGTTGAGGGGGAGGATGTAGATGAACACTTATATAGATCAATGATAGGTTCTTTGATGTACCTAACTGCATCAAGACCCGACATTATGTATAGTGTTTGTGTGTGTGCAAGATATCAAGCAAGACCCAAAGAACTACACTTGCAGGCTGTTAAAAGAATATTCAGATACTTGAAAGGCAAACCATCACTAGGTCTATGGTATCCACATGATTCACCCTTTGAACTCATAGCCTACACAGATAGTGACTATGGAGGTGAATGTCAAGATAGAAAGTCCACTACTGGTGGATGTCAATTCTTTGGATCAAGACTGGTGTCATGGCAATGTAAGAAGCAAACAAATGTATCAACATCAACTGCTGAAGCAGAGTATGTAGCTGCATCTGCTTGTTGTGCTCAAGTACTCTGGATTCAAAACCAGCTTCTAGACTTTGGTATCTCTATCCTTAAAACTCCTATTTTTATTGATAATCAAAGTGCTATTAGTATTGTGAACAATCCAGTAAAACACTCTAAAACCAAACACATTGAAATAAGATTTCATTTTATAAGAGACTGTAATGAAAAGAAATTAATCAAAGTTGTTAAAATCATACTGATGATCAATTAGCAGATCTTTTTACAAAAGCATTTGATGTAGGAAGATTCAACTTCTTGGTTAGCAGTATTGGAATGATTTTGATAAATTAAAATCTCACTTAAACATCATGTGTAAAGTTATTGTTGTAAAATATTATTTATTTACTTAAGTGTTTTACTACTGGCATATCTGTATTACTGGTGTGTAGGCATGTGCACAAAATACTACTGATAGTTAAATACTACTGGTGTGTATTAGGTTTACACAAATACTACTGGTAAGTCAGTACTACTGGTATTCACATATACTACTGGTCTTGTGTGTTAGTGGTTACTACTGATGTCCATAGTTACTACTGATGTCAAAATCCTTAGTCACTACTGATGTTAGAAGATACTACTGACGTTTTACTACTGATATCTTGTTTACTACTGGCCTTTCAGAAACACAATTACCAAACTAACCCCCATGAAAATAACCGTTATGTTATGATTCAAAGGGCATTTTAGTAGTTATGCAGGTTAAATCTAAAGATATAAAAGGCGGCAGTCGATTAGTTTAGCATTATCTTCACTTCGATTTTCTAAATCCTCTCGATAAACCCTAGCTTACGATCAAAAAGTCTTCGTCAATAACAAAATTCATTCCTGTTCTTCTCCAAATTCAACAAAAATGGCAACTCTAAAATCTTTGAATGTTCAAACCGATCTCAAATATTCCGAATTTCACAATATGTGTGCCTTTCTAAAGAATCCCGACGGCACAAAAGATTTTCGTCCGATCGTCAAATTCTTGAAAAATTCTTATATACAGTTTGCTTTAACTGTAAAACCAAAATCATATCAACAGCACTTGGTGGATTTTTGGACCAATGCTGAGCAAACGGAAGGAACAACCATATCAATGATCAAATCAAAAGTAGATGGAAAGCATATCACAGTAACAGAACAATCAATCAGACACCATCTACAACTACATGACGATTCAGGTATGTCTACTCTTCCGAAGGAATACATTGCTGAAATTTTACAAAAAATGGGTTATGAGGGAAGACTGGATATTGTAACCTTTCAAAAGGGTCTTCTCTCCCCACAATGGAAATTCTTAGTACATACTATTCAGCATTGTATTTCTCCAAAAAGAAGTACTTGGAATGAGTTTAATAAGGCAATAGCATCTGCTGTTGTCTGTTTATCCACAGACCAAGTATTTAATTTTTCTCAAATGATTTTTGAAGGTATGTTGGGAAATCTTAGTTCTTCTAAATTTTTAATGTATCCCAGATTTCTACAACATATCATAAATTGTGAATTACAAAACTTGTCAACTCCTAAAAACATTTTCATACTACCTGAGTTGAACAAGAAAGTTTTCTCAAATATGAGAAAACAATTTAAATTTTCGGGCAAGGAAACCCCTTTGTTTCAACCATTGCTACACCCCAAGTTGAACCTCAACCCACTCCATCACCCCCAAATACAGCCCAAACACCACCCCAACTAGCCACTCAATCACCAGCCCAAACAGAAGTCCTGAATGTGTCCCAGGAACTTGATATAAATCTGCAGAGTGCTACTCTTCACTCTGTGGAAGACCTGCCAGACAAAACCCAAAATATTTCCACTATTTACAAAAGAAAGAAATCTTTAAAGGACACCAGGGGACACATTGAGTCAAACCCCAGGCTCCAAGAGTTGTCCTCCAAGGAGGAGAGAGGACATGAGGCGAGGGCTTTCACTACTGATGCCCCAAAGGTGGGTGCACAGGACAGTGAAAACATAATTAGGACCCAGACCTCGGCAACTTTGAGTGATGACTCATTTGAGGAGTTACTCAAAGGACCCCGG
This sequence comes from Calendula officinalis, assembly GCA_963853835.1. Classification (NCBI taxonomy): domain Eukaryota; kingdom Viridiplantae; phylum Streptophyta; class Magnoliopsida; order Asterales; family Asteraceae; genus Calendula; species Calendula officinalis. The sequence continues at coordinate 70,129,693 of OY970828.1, forward strand.
TGCCAAGAAACCACAAGGGGGGGCATCTCTGCTTCTTCTAGGAAGAAGAGAATGTCTAAAAGACCCAATGAATCACCAAGAAGTGATGAGGGCAGATCTTTTGAATTGATGGATAGGATGGAAAACCTCAAAGCCAATGTACCTGTTAGTGAGCCCGATGATCTTGCTAGATGGAGTGAGGGCAGTATTAAAATCAATCAATTGACAGAAAAAGTGGATTCTCTTGAATCCACTGTACAAAATTGCCTTACATATCTTACAAACCAAGGAAAAACCATGGCTGCTATGAAAAGACATGTCAATACCATCAACAAAAGAATGAGATTATATGAGCACAGGCTTCATTAACAAACCAAAATCATCAGAAAATTGAAGAAGAAAATTGATGATAGTGAGGCTCCACCAGTTGAGCTCACTAAGGGGGAGAAGGATAACATACAAACCATGATTGATGAATCTATTGCAGCAGCAACATCCTCTCTCTTAAATTTAAAAGAAACAGAAGTTGATGAAGGCCCAGAAATGATGGTGACAAGAAGATGAGCCAATTACTACTGCTACAATGGAAGAACAAGTTGAAAAAGAAATACCAGTAGTAACTCCTACTACTGATATAATAGCAGTAGTAAGTCAAGAAGAGGAATTGAAAGCACCAAATACTACTGATGCCCTATCAGTAGTAACTCCTGAAGTCACACCAGTAGTAACTACTCTGGTTACTACTGAAGAGGAAGAACTACAATTCCCAGAGCTGATTGAAAGAGAAAGACATGTCATCATCTCCAAACCACCAACACCTGATCAACCACTTATCATACCTGACATTGATGATAATGTGAATTGGTTTGAGGTAGATGAATGTACACTTCCTCCACACCCTAAAATCTTACCAGAAGGTCAACTACATCTGTTTTATCCAAAACTTCTGATGATGGGTATCCCTGATATGAAATACATTCCACCTCCACCATCTGCTCACATTGGAAAAGGAAAAGAAGTATATGATGATGATTATCCAAATAGAGCATTAGGACATCACATGGTAAACAAGATAAATCATGTCAGAGCAGAAAAGCAATCCGGATGGAGAATAAAACACAGAAAATTTTTGGAGAAAGTGGAAATGTATCAAGCATTAGTAGAAAATAAGAAGAAAGTTCAAAGTGAAATACCTGTTCAAATCAAAGATGTTCAGATAGAAGCCCAAGAAGCAGAATTCAAAAGGCTCAGAAAAGTAGAAGAAGAACATCTAAACTGTCTTGAAGATCTTGTAGCTGAATGTAAAAGAACAAAAGGTGATCTACCAGATGATATTTTTGAACAAAAGACACTTATGATAGACTTTCTTAAGACAAAAGGGCACAGTGCAAAATCTTTTGGAAGAATGAAGATGATAACTATAATTGAAAAATACTGCACTGCTAAGAAGAAAGACTTGGCTGAACAAGAAGCTGAAGAAACAAAGAAAGCCAAAACTTTAATCCCAATCAGTCCAAATTTAATCAAAGCTGGTAGTGTTTCAACTACTGGTGATACCTCAACTCCCCAATCAAAGAAAAGAAAAACTGTTGATCAAGAACAAAGCATAAAGAAGAAATCAAAACAAATTGTACCAGTTCTTGAAATGCCTATTGCTCCATTGCAGAACAATCCAATTATTAACTGGAGAGTAATACAGAACAATGTTATAGAGGTCATAAGGGAAGACAAAGTTGTGCAGAGATTCACTGGATGGTTACCATTAATCAGATCATGCTCTAGAAGTGATGTAATCAAGCTTCTGATTATTGGAAAACCTAGAATGACAAAGAAATCATGGAAAGAGTCTGGTGCTGGATACTTAACAAAAATGATAGATGCTGCATTTTATCCAGATAATTATCCAGAACAATTTACAGATCCAGGAAATGTATATGCTTGGAATGTCATTCCTACTGTCAATATGTATTTCTTTGAGAAATCAGGCAAAGTATGTGAGCTGTACTTGTATGAAAAAGAATATCCACATTCTGAGAAGACTATGTATCAGATATTCATAAACACTTTGATGAAACCTTATGATGCTGTTATGTTCCAAAACAAACTGAATTACTTTACAAAGAGGAACAGCAAATATATTATTGAACAAAGGCTTCAACAGAATCAAAGAACTCTTGAGAAGAGAAGGAGGGAACAAGAGGAACAAAAGAAACTTGATTGATTAAAAGATAATCAATAAGTTTAGGGGGAGATTGTTGGAGCAAAACACAGATCAACTTGATACTGATGCTGCAGTTAGTACTAATCATCAACTTAGTACTGATGGGGCAGAACATGTTATTACTGATGAGTTGATACTGGTGTATACTATAACTAAGTTACTACTGATCATGCACAGATTGAAGATACTACTGATCAATAGTAGTTACTACTGACGTTGATATTGGACTTACTACTGATCACCAAGTTTACTACTGATGGTGCATATTTACTACTGGTGATTGGTTTTACTACTGATACGCGTTTATGGAGCATATCAAGTCCGAGATCTTCGCAGAGATAGTTATAGAATGTAATTAAATGTATATCTTTTATTATTCGAATGTAAATCAAAGTCCTAGAATAACTAGGGTAATTAGTTTAGCTTCAAGGACTATTATAAATAGTTCCTTACGAATTGTAAACGTACGTGTGTATTGTTAACTCAATAATATACATTGAAGCTTTTTGTGAAACTGTGTTCTTAATACTTTCGTTTATTATTTACAGTTCATCGTTCTTAATTACATTGATATAGTGTTGATCCGCTGCAACTTCTATATTCAATTAGATCTAAAGTGTTTATTAACTTCTCTATAGTTAATCGATCCTGACAATACATGTTATGTCTGAATTTATAACTAGCTAGCTCGTGTTTCTCATACGTAAAACGTACAACATCATTTTAAGTAATTTACTGTAAAATATTTCTGTTTAATGTGCATTTATCACATAATTTAACTTGGTTATCATTTCCTACGCGTTTTTTCCTGCATATAATCATAGTGTTAACTACGTAATTTCTGTTAGCGTGGTAGCATTAAGCAATTTTGTTACTCAAAATACAGTTTTTTAATTGATGAGAATTTCTTTTTTCTTTTCGAAAGGATACTCCTCTTATAATAGCCCTAGGGTGACTGCCTATGATTATGACATGACCTAATCATTGTCGTGATTGTTTTTGAATCATATACACAATATTTACCCAATAAAAGATCAACATGTAATATTTAAGAAGTTATTTAAAAGTACCTCCACTAGACCGAAACCAAATGGTTTAATTAAAGTGAGAATATTATGTAAATAAGCGCGTGTATGGTTACGGAATCCAGTTTGCATAATTTATTGTCACCAAAATTCAGGTTGTGATATGATTTCTTATATGTTGGATAATATATATTTTAATGGTGTTTAACAATAATTGATTGAAAAGTATAAGATAAACTAAAATAAATAATTAAAGAACGTCGAAAGAGAAGAATTGCATGTGCATTGCGGTTTAAAATTTCACATCCATTTATGAACTTCACGTTACTCTCATTAAAGCAATTCTAGTTATATTAAATCCAACCTAACAACTGTGTTATGTTACAACTGTCCACACTCCATATTCTACATAATTGTTAAACAATTAATTTATTCTGCAACTATCAAGTAAAACTCAATTAATATATTCAATCTTTCTAATTCCAAATAGAGGTATGATTATCTATATTTAGCTTTCATACCTATAATTTGAAAGGTTTATATATCAATTTTGTTTGTCTATCATGTAATACTCAACTAATTAATTGCATAATTTTAACACAAAACCTACATATTTGACGTATTGTAGATAAAGTTTTGAACTATTTTTTGGAGTGCAAGTTTGGAAATGAAAGGAATAATAAGACATTACGTATATATCTAGCACGAACCTAACTTAGGGCCTGTTTGATAACATTCGGATTCACTGGACTCGGTCCAAATTCGGATCCGGTCCGAATCAATCGTGTTTGATAACTTCCCAAGTCTTCCGATTCTAACTCAACCCGATTCTAACTCAATCCGATTCTAACTCAATCCGATTCCGACTCAATCCGACGAAATCAAACGGGGCCTTAGTTTATGTCCATAACTAGATAACGTACATAACAGAGTAATCAGTAACTAACAAGCTGTACACGTACACGGAAATTTTTCTCTCCATAGTCAATACGTTACATATAGAAAATTTAGCCACTTGGATTTTGTACATGTACGTTTTTGGTTATATTTTACGTCTAGGAAGAAAGCTTCGAGTATCCGTACTCAAGTAAAAGTACTTATAGATCAAGTAACCCTAGGAAATACATATGCATGTGCTATTCCATATTGTTATGAAATGAATATTGTTTCAAAGTAACCTAACACGCAAATGCTTCACAGTTATCGTGTTATGAAATGACCGTCTATATTTCATCTCTTCAAGTAATACTCAACTAATTGCATTATTAAATTTAATACAAAGAGATTAGTAACATGCCAAGTGCATTTTTGCGTTCACGATTGAAACGAAGAGTTTTGATTTGTCAAGAATAAAGAGCTACACAAGAAGACGCATACGTACAGGTTTGTTTTATGAGAAAACATACAAAAAAAACCTGTTTTTCTTCAAACGTCTACATCTTAATCACCTAAACTATACCCATATGTGATTTAATTAATTAATTAATTAATTAATCAATCAATCACCCACATTAAAAAAGAAAAAAAAATCCTAAATAACGAATCTTTCTTACATTTGACATGGAATGGTCGGTTTCGTGTGACAACTAAACAATCACCTGTTCAACGACGTCGTTCGGGTGTCCAATGAGGCAAACTTTGACTAAAATGAGATGACAACACTCTGGAGTCAAGCAATTCCATGATTGGTGTAAAGTTTACACACCGTGGAACTTTGTATTGATTGATTGATGCACCCCTAGATATTGCGTAATCCATCAATTCTTCAAACGTACCGTTTTTAACAACTCGGATCTCCAACGGCCCGATTGAATTACACTCGACCCGACCCTGTCTGTAAACGGAGCTCAATGATTCTTCCATCGCCAAACAACACTTTTCGAGCACTTCATTTGTTGGGGAATTATCTGAGTCTTTAACTAATAACTCCCAATAAATAACATAATGACCAGGGATCGTTTTTGTATCCGCATAGCTCGTATATTCCACAACGCTCGTGTTAAATTTATTCAAACATCTTGATGCATTCTCGACCGCGGATTGCAACTCCGCCTCATCCGTTTTGTCAGAGTCAATACTGAGTAACACGTTTTTTCGTCTGACAAAATGGAACTGTGGGGCGGAGTTGTGGAAACCCGTGACCCTGAGGATGTCACCTACGCGGTACCTGCATAGGCCCGCGTAGGTGGTGATCACAAGCTCGTATTCTTTCCCGACTTCCACGTTCACCAGGTCGACCAATTTGTCGCTGGTTGAGCCCGTTTGAGAATCCGAGTTCGGGTCATGCGGGAGGAACTCGAAGTAGGCCATGTTTGGCATGATTGTGTAAGACACCTCGGACGGTTTTGACATCGGGTTTAGATTGAGCCCAAAATAACACTCCGATGACGCGTACATTGTACAAACTTTCGGTAGCCCGCCACTGTAATAATCGAGAGTCGGGATGTATTGGGCCATTGCGCCCGTAACTATCACTTCCAGATACTTTGTGTTCGGCCAAATTCGTGTGATGATTCTCTCCCAATTGTCTTTCGAGCATTCGGATTCAATAAAATCCGCGAGCACGGCGTCGGGTCGCATCACCTGCGCCATGGACCGTCGGATATCCGAATCGGTTATTTTCGGGTTGAGTTTTCCGGTTCGGATATCACGGGCGAGTTCGGGCCAATTGAGCTGGAGGAACCGGATGGCTCGGAGTAGACCCGAGGCGAAGATGGCACCGAGCCTGAGGACTTGTTCACGCTCGTAAAGCCCGCAAACCATCTGAGAGTACATACTCTGGAAGGAATCGGGGCAAAGAATAGCCTCGTTTGGGCTTGTGTAGACGTTATACGGGTCAAACGCCCGGGTCTTGAAATGGTCGCTTTTGTAGTAGCTGGTTAAAACGGGTCGCGCCATTAACCCACCCGGAGTCTTTGTTTCGGACTTGACAAACAAAAAGTATAGTCCCTTTCCCTTGTCTAAACCTGGCATGTATCTGTCACAAACAATTCATTTTCGTAAGGAAAATAATCTAGTCAACGGTAAACGCGTAATTTTCTGTTATTCTGTACTTTGTGCATTATTTATTGTACCTTCTTTAAATATTAAAATGTACAATTTCAAATCACAAAGTACAACTTCCAAAGACGGATAATTAATGTCGAACTTACAGGTTCATTACTGGCATGAGTAGACTGTAGAGTAGTTGACGTCGATCCAACTCTTCCCGAATTGTCGGCATGAGCTTTCGCTCGCCGGCGGAGGTACCGGAGCTGTTGATAAAAACGAACAATGAGTTAGGTTTAAAATGTAAAGAAAAAAAGTTCCTAAATATTTAATCGTTTTAATGCTATTGTGTACACACCTAGTGAGGAATTCAGAAATCGGATGAGCTGATAGAATTGGAGATCGATCGCCATTTGCGATTCGGTTAATGATGGGCTGAAGATCCTCATAAGTGACCATCGGAATCTTGGACTTGAAAGATTCCCGATCAGTAGCTCCGTCGAGATTGTGAATGCGGAGATACTCCGTTTCAGCATTCCGGCTAAGAATCTCCGACAAAACATTCTCCTGAACGGTGTCAGCGTTTCTAGTCATCTCTTCGATGAATTGGAGCGCTTTTGCATCCTTTTCGCAGGCTGGTGGTCCCAACGGTGAACATAAAGCATCAACGGCCATTGAATTGAATACGTTACAAAGTTGTAAGGATTTATTACGTTAGAAATTAACAAGTATTGTGATGGTGTTTGTACGTGAGAGAATTGAAGGAGAGTGGATGAAAAGAGTTTGGGATTTTGGAGTGAGGAGAAAAGGGAAGGGGGGAAAAGGGGGTTATATAGTGGGTGGGGGGGAGGTCACGTGACATGTCATGGGGGGTGGGCAGTTGGGGAAACTAGGAAGGAAGGTAGCTGACGAGAGGAGAGGTCGTGTAATATTTAGGAATGGCGGGATGTCGTGTCGCGAGGGGACAGGTGGGACCATGACAGCGACGTTGCAGGAGACACGTAGGGGCCGCGTTGGCACACGTCAGCCAACCCACGCGGCTTTTTTCGGGTAACATTGTTGCCGATTGATTACGACGGCTGGCCGGCGAACTCGGCACTTTCAACTGTTGCAAACGTGGCACGTGATAAAACCCAACACACATTTATCATCTTAACTAAACTACACATTTTGTTCAACTTTTTGTTTTTTTATCTTGCGGGTATTGCATTTATAAAGATACACTAAGTTGTTTCTGTGTAGAAGAATAAAGTATGAATATTAGTAGAATTCTATACAAATTTTCTTTCGGAACAGAGAAGCCTCTAAAATCCTTCGAATGTTAATTTCAGTTACATCTTGAGTCTTGACGCATGTGTTTTCCCTACAGAAAACTTATGCCGAAACATGAACTTTTTTATTTATGTTTGGTTATTTATGAAATGAAATAATAGAAAACATTTATATGTATTGATAGCACATGCAACACTATACCTCTAAATTGCCTAACACGTTGTCTGCTTTAATTTCGTCAATCAAGTATTTATTATCGTTTTACTTTTTTTTCCCAAATATAACTACATATGCCGTTTAATATTGCTACAAATGAAGGCTTATAACCTAGTGGTATTGGTGAAAAAATAATGTGTCGCCCATGACCAAGGTCATGGGTTCAAGTCCCGTCGTGGACGTAGGGTTTATTCCCCATAGGTGGAGGGTTCGAGGGAAGTCATACTGCCCCTTATGGATGAAAGTTGCAATTTGAGCTTTTATTATGCATTGTTTTATTTAATTTAGGTAACACGAGGTAAAAAATTTTCCTTCAATTAAATCATTATATTATGTGAATTTGCTAAGTGTAATATATGACATAACCCGCAAATGATGATTAAGATTAGTAGTAATGGTGACTAGTGTCAACTTAACGGCAACTCAATTTTATCTCTTCACACAAAATACATGATCAAAATGTCGGTAGTGGTGACAAAACCTTTTTTTAATGAAATAAATTTTCAATAGTAATTAAAAGATATGGTATTAGTAATTAAAGAAAATATCACAATGAAATTAATGTTCAATTGTTTATCATCAATAACTTACACTTAGACTATGAACTTGACAGTCGTGTGTTTTCAATATAGCATCAAATAAACATCCAACCATACTTTATATTTGTATTCACTCATTGGCAGATTTATAAATAGAAAAGTGATAATCATATAATAAATTAGGTTTCACTAAAATACAAGAATACGTAGAAAACAAATGGTTAGATAAACCTACCATGACAATGACCCAAGCTAAACTAAATGTGACCAAGTTGCAACCTTGTCCCTAGAGTGCCACCTTTTTTTACTAATTATGCTTTATCAACCATATGGTATTAGGGTCAAGTCTCTTCACATGTTCCACTAATGTTTTTCTTTTCGGATATGTTCACTATTTGTCTTTTGAACGAACCTAAAAAACATGATATGTAGGCACACTATCACGAACATGCTTGGATAGATTCAAAAGTCGAAAATATCAACTATTCAACTTGATATTTCATGTCAAAGAGGGTGTCGTGAAGCTAAAAAATGGAGAAGTTTCCGCGCACTTCTTTTTGTTAACGCAACGTGTTTAAAATGGAAAATGAGGAAATCGACATGCAATTTGGTATAGTTGTTACAATTTTGCTTTAAAATTAAGCAATACTTCATTATTTAACAAGTTAATCTCAATTTTGATTAAACATAAAGGTTTATGGTCATGTGATTTAGTTTCCCCACGTTTTGTGTGTGTTATGTGTTGTATTTTTGATGACCGGCCTTCAAAACACAATTCATTTATAAATAACCATATACATAACACATATCAATGGAATTAGAAAGAAAAAAAGAGTATCATGTGATACATATTAAGGTACAACAACAAACACCATAATATACATCTATAATAACAAATAATACAATATATTAAATGTTTTATCTTGTGTTAAATCACCTCCGATAACCAATTAAATGGTATCTACTTTAACCAATGTATATGGTTTTATGAATTGCTCTACCTAGACATAATAAGACGATCTTCAATCTATGCATTAAAACAACAAAGATTTGGTATTTTTGTGTAAAAAAACTTCTCCAACCAAGTTACCAAACACTACACCAAATATTGAGCAATACTAAATTCCTCCATATTTCACATCAAATTTGGTGCAACACCGAACATTACGCCAAATACTTTTAGTTTTCAGTTTAATTCTTTTGGTTAATGTATGTATATTTATATTATTATACCCTTGTTAGATTTTTGCTTAGATCCATACAGGGGTACCATGAAAAAATTCATACGTGGCAAAGTTTGTGCTATACAACTTGTTGGGTTGGCTATTCGAGTTGAGTTAATACAGCTCAGGGGAATCGAACCCATGATCATTTGGGAGTTAGGCATGTGTATTAACCACTTCAGGTACTTGCTTACTTTGCTTTATCACAGCAACTAATAAATATAACATTTAACTTCAACAGAACCCAACACCATCATTTCTCAATTTAAACGGCCCATATTTACAAAAAAAGACCAATTTCGGATCTGATCCTCCCGGTAAAAAAAATGCCCAATTTAGTTCAACATTTCGTTTTTTACTTGTCGTAGTTCCTTCTTCAACAAACCCATCTTTTGTTTCTTTACCACGAACCGCCACTAGTCACTACCGCAACCACCACCCACCAATTGATTGCCCCCTGTTGGGTCGCTGAAGAGCATCCTCCACTGAGGAGATTTAATGAAGACAAAAAGGCAAATAGTTAGAAGACAATCTGGGAATTTGTTCCTCAGATTGTGGGTAATTGTATCTGATCTGATCGGATTTCAGTTACCCAGTTAAACTATCTGATCACTATCTGAAACAACGATCAGTTCCCCGTGCGGAATCAGATACTGGTTAACAGATCAGATAGTGTAACAATTTCAGCGAAATGGACAAAACGCTGAACCACTGAACAAATACTTCTCTAAACAAAACTCTTAGTGAAGGTCACTGAAGCTGAAGGCTATCTGAAGAAGCATAAGTATCCGAAGACTCATGGCCACCAGAAGTGCACATAGGCTGGAAGTTTCAGTGTCACATAAAGACACAAGTAACGCACAAGTTTGTGCATCGCTGATTATGGAAATATCTTGCAAATCTTCTAGAAGATATCAGCGATCACAAGACGACAGAAAGTACTGTCAGAATTCCGTTAGTCGTGCGCGTCCCATGATATATCCTCTGCACAAACGGAATTCTCACACGTGGAATCGATCGATCATTCTTTTGGCTCTACGTTTCCCAATGGTATAAATTGAGGACTTAGACGATCGATTCCGATGTGCACCCAACAAGGTTACACGTTGCTGAATTTACTCCAGAACTTTATTCTTTTGAGCAGAGTGTAAACCACCAGTTAACTGTAGTTGTCTGATTCGAGAATTGAATCTGTACAACGAAAGTGTCTAGTCTTGTGCTTGATCATTTGTTGATCATAAATTGTCTTAGATAATATATGTTGTTGTCTATCACATGCAAGCAATTTAGTTAAGGTGTTGTTCTTAGCTATTCCGCAAATTGCTTGCATCTTCATTGTATCATTTTTTATTAATAAAGAAAAGTTTAAAAAGTGTTGAGTGTCTCCATAAATTTAAATTGGTCAGTGAAAGCGTATAAGTGTTATATTTCACTTATTAAGGGACTAACAACCCCACAATATAGTCACAGGGTACATGCCGCCGCATTGTGCGGGTACCCTGCTAGTATGTCCTAATGGCTGCAAGTTCTCTTGCGTTCCAAGAGGTCACGAGTTTAAGGTTGGTACCCGCCTCCCACATAACTCATGGGTCCACCGAAGAAAGTTTTAAGAAGTACATAACTTATATTCCGAGTCTAGACTAAAAATAGTATAAAAGCAAGTAATGTTTTTACAATCTTTAAAAATAGTATAAAAGCAAGTAGTGTTTTTACGAAAGCAACTTATGTTCCTTTATCGTTGTCATTACTCATCCATTACCAAAGGACTTTTGGCCTATCAGTAAGGTGTTTGCTCCCATCTTTAAGGTCGAAAGTTTAAGTCTCACAGTGCACATAAATAAAATTTAAGAGTATATTAGAATTTTGCCTTTTAAAAAATTTGCTCATCCATTGTTTAAAGAGGGGAAAAATATAAATGTAATTATTTTAAATATATTTTTTACATTAAATGAAAAAATCTTGGGGGGTGGGGGGGGGGGGGTTCAAGTGCCCACCGAGAGAGCTAAAACAAGCAATAATCCATTGATTTCTATGAAATTTAAATTTGATAGTGAAGTAATAGGGTCTTTAACGAGAGAAAGTAGAGAGAGTGAGGAGAGAACTTTCAATGTGTGTGTATTGATTAAATGGAAATTACAATGAGTGATTACACTTGAAGCTTTTATACCTATCACTAATTGTCATGCTTAATTCTAATCATAAGATTAAGACTATACAAGTTTGACAATTCTAGTCTCTTTGACTATTGAGTACAATAAAATATGTCCTAACACCCATCTTGCCCACCCCTAGAACCGCCAGTGGATCCATAGTTGTTGAATACTTAATACTTCCCCGATTTATCAAAATAATCTGTGATTTCTTTTTGAAAAAGAAGATACACTTTCTATTTGTGTGTATCAAAATAAGTGATACATTTTGATAATCTATCTTATTTAATACTAGAAAATAGTGAAGACTACACACACTAACTATTTTCTTTAAAATAGTAAAACAACTCATATACCCTTATGTTTACTTTAAAAACCGTTAATCTCATTTTATTCAAAAGGTGTGAGATTCATACTCTAATTATCTGATTTAATCTAATTTAACTATCATTAGAATTTTTTGTTTTTAAAAAACGAGAAATCAACACTGTATCACTTAATTTGAATAGGAAGAAGTATTAAACTATAAAACTCATGTATATAAAATATGTTATTAATATTTGTCTATACGATATCTATACAAAACGTCCAAAATATATAACATAAATTATTATCGTTCAAAAATTGAGTTTACTAAATGCAGTGTGACTTATTGAATATCATGTAACCATAAGTTTTATATGAGGAAATGATTAGAAATTTCGTATATTTCGATTCTTATGGTAAGTTCAACAAGATAATTAAAGGTTTTTAACTATTTATAGGAAAAAAAAAATGTAATGGACCCTTGTTTTTTTAACCGCAAATTAGTAAATTAGTTGTTCGATATATATGTATATATGCAGTCACATTCAAGCGGATAATATGTATTCCTCAACATATGTAATGAACACTTAACACTTGTTAATTCATCTTTTACCATAGATATACAATATAGCTAACAGTAAAAAATGGTGGAAATAGAATTTGGTGCTAAAACTTGGTGTTACTAGATGAAGATTTTATGGTCTGAGAATAGTCTCCAAAAACGCCTTTTTCCACACCAAATTATATGCGATCTTTGTTGATGCATTGAAGATGCTCTAGGATTTGATTTTTTTTTAACAGCAACTTAGGCAGGAGCTTTGACATTATCATCACTATCGCCAAGGAACCAAAGAAGAAATATATACATATCACTAGCAAAGCTAGCAAAACATATACAAAAAGAGACACCACCTACAAACATATATAATTACACAACAAGACGCCTAATAACTATATATACTATACCTGCATACAAGCAATAAATAAAAACATAAATCTAATACAAACATCTACACCTGCAAAAATAATTTGATCGGCTTTAACTTTTACTTATAACCCAAATAGTCTTCGCACTTCAATTGAAGAGTAAAAAGAGAAAACAAGTTCATTCTAGAATCCTTAAAAATGCTAGAACCACGACAACTACAAAAATAAACGTTAATTAATTCATTTGGAATTAAGTCCATTTATATGTGAATATTAATTGACGTTTAACCAAGAACAATAAAATCGTAAAAAAAACATAAAATTAACTTTTATTTATATGCTATTCGATTTGTTTTGAACCTTAGGTATAGTGGCTTAAGTCGGAATGCCACATCCGCGCCATCTATGCGTCACGTCAATATTTCACATTTTATATTCAAAACCTCTGAATACCTCATTTACCATCACTTAAGCATTTTGGCTCACCACATTTTTCTTCTTCTTTTTTTTTTAAAACCTACTACTTATTAAAATAAAAATTACAAAATAGAAATAAAAATACCGAAAAAATAATACTTCCTCCGTATCAAAATAAGTGACACACTTTCCTTTTTGGGGTGTATCAAAATAAGTGACACACTTTGAAAACTTTCCTTTTTTGGTAAAAATAGTGGGACCCATACCCACTAACTATCCACTTTAATAAAGTGAAATCACTCTTATACCCTTACTTTTACTTTTAAAACTCATTAATATCACTTTATTCAAGAAAAGTGGGACCCATTCTCCACTAACTATGTACTTTAATCTATTTTAACCTCTACTTTAATCTTTTATATCAAAAAACGTGTAAGCCAATTTGTGTCACTTATTTTGATACGGAGGAAGTAAAAGATTCTGAAAAAAAAGAAAAAAATTACCGAAAAATTAAAACAAAATACCGAAAAAAAACTACACGTTATCTTCGACTTCAAGGTCTTCGTCTTGTACGGGGTATTTTTCGCGAATTGCGTTTTTTTGTCTGATGATTCTCGCCTTATCCGCGCGCGCCATACCTTCGGTGCTAGTGCCGAGGAATCTCAATTCTTCAAACGTCATGAATAAATTGTCCCGCGTCTTTGACTTTTCGTAAGCGGATTGAGCGGCTTCACTTTTCAGCTTAAACTTAGCGATCATGATCTCGCTAACGTCGGGCGCCGAACTCCCTCGGTGCCGGATGAATTTTCTGACTACTTTTTTTGCCTTACGAGACTTTCCCGCCGAATGTGGTCTCGTATCTTCCCCGAAAAGTTCTTCATTATCTGAGAGCGAAATGGGCTCGGAGGCGTCCTATTTCGGACATTTTCGCAAAACTTCTCACGCACCTTCGTTATTAAACTGTTTTTTTGACGCCGACTCGTCACGGAACGCTTGTCGGACACAGGACAAAAAATCAACATCATTTTCTACGCTTCTACTTGTACGTTGTAAACATTTGTAGATATCGTTGAAACGTTGACAATTACCGTTTAAATTCGTCCACTTCCCCGTCAACATGTCTTTGGTAAACGGCGTATCAATATCCTTGTTGAACTCAACAAGGATTTTGTTCCAAAAACAATCATCGGATTAGTCGGCGCTCTTTTCGGCATCTTTGGAAACGGTAACTGAGAGATCAAACAATGAAGAATTCAAGCTAATCCATGGAGTTTAAGCTAGGAAATGGAGAACAATGTGTGTATTTAGTGTGTGAGAATTGAGAGAGAATGAAGATGAAGATTGAAGCTTTATGTACGTGTTTTTCAATAAGTGGGAAAAGCTTACATGCAAAGTCAATCTTACAAGTATTTATACCTCCTACCACTTAACACTACAAGTGTTAGTTAACAAGATTAAAGGTCAACACCTATTACAAGATTGGTCCTAACAATCTCCCCTTTTGAGCTTTAATACGTCATCACAGTCTTCTGACTTCAGATTCTTCTTATAGTCTGTCTTTGGCAAAAAAATGTTTCTGAATTTCAAGAACATAACATTGCAGAAATCTGGAAGTTTCAGATACTCAAAGAAAGTATGTTTTTCGATGAAACTGTTTGAGTGAGGAAATCCTATAACTTATTTACTAAAGATTTGAAATTTCAGGATATGAAATATTAGTTAGATAAGGATTTGTCTGGGATTTCAGATAATGGAGAGGTTGTTTTTGGAATTTTGTGGTAGAGGATTTTATTGAGGATAGAATGATAATGTTTTTGAATCATTTGTCAGTTAAAGTTTAGGATGTGTGTGTAAAATGTAAGAATGATTTGTATCGGTTAAATTTTGAATTGACATGTGTATGGTTTGTATGTAGGAAAGAATGATATGTAAATTTAGGATTTGGATGAATGTGGATATTTTTGTATTCGGTATGGAAATATGGATTTAAATGGTTAAGCTTTTGAATGTATGTGGTTGTTAATGGAATTTGGAATTTTTGAATTGATATGGATGTTTTGTAGTTTGGAAAGAAATATTTATACGATTAAGATTCGGATGGAAATGGATGTGAATTTGTTGTTTGACATTTCTGTGAATGTCTCTGTTTCTTCTTTTTCACAAATGTTAATCGACGAAAATTTAGACCCGTAGATAGAGTTGTTTTGTAGCGTAAGTCTTTTGTTGAAGTTGTGGCTTTGTCGATTTGAGATTATTGATAATTGTTGTTAGGGTAAAATGTTGATGAAGTTTATGCTCCCCCTCGAACAAACAATTATTTCTTAACGAATCTTCAGTTTCTTGTTTACTCCCCCTTAACCGGTGCATATGTCTTTTCAATGCGAAGTAAACTGAGCTCATATATGTTATCTTCTAAATGTATCTTTATAATAAGAACTTATGTAATATTGTCTCCCCCTCATGATGATCAAGATTTATCGGAATCATCATGTAAAATATGAAGTTCTTCGAGTTGGAATTAGACAGAATCTTCGAAGCTCAAAGATTTGTGTTGAATAATGATATATTCATATTTTGAATGAATCAATATATAACATATTTTATCAGATAAACCCAGATCGTTGTTGAGTATGAAGAAATACGATCAAATCTTTTATCGTTTAATATCAATGACCGTTGAAGATGACATGAAAGAACAGTCTCGTGTGTATCAGCTGATATCCCGACTGTTGTTGATAGCGATGGAGTACAGTCATCAAAAATGTACATGGAATCGAACAGGGAAACCGGGATCACATAGATTACCCGTTAACACAACAGTTACACAAACTGTGTGACCTACGTTCAGCGTTGGCGTAGATGTTAGCACTGGTAGGATTTCCATTCAATCATCGTGGAATACCAAGAATATTGGTATCACTATGAATGTTCCGGCTATATCACAAAGATAAGCTTGGTATGTTGCATGTGTCCTAAAAATGTGTTTCAGTTCTAGACTCAATTAGTGGACAAAAGAAGGCGAGGACTGGAGAGACGTGTCCTCTTGTTCAATATCAACAATCTCCAAGTGAGATGTCGATAGCATATGAGATAGTCTCCGTGGAAATGAAACAAGTACTTTTCAAGAAATACCTGAGTGGCTGGGGGGTTGTGCATTGCATCACTGGGTCCATGATGTCTATTTCAATATCAGAGAGCAACACATGCAATCTGATAGAGACGTGGCAACCCGGCTTTTTATCATTTAGGTAAGGGTTTTTCGTTTTCTTTAACCCTGTCACACCCTCCTCACTCAAGCTTACTATTTCATTTTTTGACTACTTCCTCATTTCATTTTACCATGTTTAGCTGAATTACACCCCATACTACATACCCCCTCTCAAATTTTATCTCGGCACGCCTCAATCAAGATCCCGTGATGCTTGATTCTGCTCACCTAGACCTATGTACCCTTGCATTTTGTCCTATATTGTAGGTGGCTCCTGGGGAAGATCATGCCGGTAATAGCAAATCATAGGAGTAATTTGAGAGTGAACTATAACGCTCATATGCAAATTATCAGCATTTATGATGTTACTTTGTATGAATAAATGGATTTGTCATCGGAAAATGTATGTGTTTCCGGCATAAGTTGTTGCCTTTAAGATATCAAATATAGACATAGCAACGTGAACAATTAAGGTAATACCGGACTCACATAGAGTATCCGTTAACACACCGTATGAATCGATAGTCGTTTGCACAACCGTTGATTCAAATTGGAAATATTCGACGGTGAGATATAGACACACTGTGCATTCAATGAAGACGTAACCCGTGGCAGGAGGTTAATGATTTCAATACCAACATACTCCGAATGAGCAGTCGATAGATTATGTGCTACGTCCCATGATGAATTGAAACAAATTCCTATTGAGAGGAATTTGAGTGGTTGGTGGTGGAGTGCAAATGCTTGACTGGTCCAGTTAAGACTTGTGAAACATTCAACACATGAATGAACACTTTTTAGTGAGGTTGCCCGGTTTAAGAACGGTTTGGATGCACTCAAAGGTGTGTTTTCTTGATATTATCATATTTTCACATCACCTTGCACTCACCTAAATCTATACCCTAGACTTATACCCTCACATTTACCAATCGGCTAAAAAATATATCCATTGGAAGGTAAGGCCGGTTCTGGCAAACCATGGGAAGGTATTGTCTTTTGAGAGGAAAAAATTACCATTAAAAAAAATTCAATCAGGTATAAAAGTTTTGATATAAGAAAGTTTCTCCCCCTGGAAATACTAATTCTCCCCCAAGAATTAATATTTCTACCCCTCGACAAAATAAAGGTAGTGAAAAATTTACAGTTTTAGAGGGGTGGGAAAGAGTTTTACAGTTATGAGATTAATAAATTTTGAGCGGGTCTCAAGCTGATGTACTTGAAAGCCATTTCTTTGAAGCGCGGGTCAAACACTGAAGTGTGTAAGAGCCATTCTGATGAAGCGCAAGTTATACACTGAATTGTGTATAAGTCATTCTGTTGTAGCGCGAGTTATACACTGAATTGTGTATAAGTCATTCTCCTGCAAACACATCAAACAACTTTTGGTACCCATTTTGTTTTGGGGCCGACTGTGTTAGTGGTTGAGTGAAACCATTGAAAAGTTGAATCAATTTGATTTATAGATTTGGAATTCCAAGAAAAATTGAAACTTGATGTTTCACTTTCAAATAATTTCCGGGGAATTATTTGAGATTTTGGAGTTTTAGGAGCCCATATTTCTTTGAAGATCGTTGGAGATATAGGAGTTGTTTTTGCCACTTGTGTAAAAGTTGTTGTAGGTGTAACATACGTGATTTCGTTTCCCCTTAAAATATATTTTACGCTTAAGTAACTTGAATTATATGTCATAAGTTCTCAAAATATATTTGTCATGCTTTAGTTTTGTTTTGTGCAAACATGGTAAAGATGATAATTAAAACATGATTAAGAAAAGCAAGTATGAGCAAACGATATTTAAATGAGCGGTATTGCTTAAATTCTTCAAATATGGTATATAAAAAATGTCATTTTTGGGAAATGTTTTCTGAAATATTTATATCAAGGATTATAGATAATTTCGTTGCGAACGCGTAGGCGAAAACCTCATTGAAAATGAAGGTCCGACCGAAAAGTTATGGGGTTTTAAGTGTTTAGTAGTCAAAATGGGTACCAAATGGGTCAAACCCGACCCAACTCGGATTTAAGACCCAAAACCCACGAAATTTCTCCATTTTCTTCCCCATTTCTTCCCAAAAACCTCTCTAAACTTCTGGAAACTTGAAGAACATCACCATGCATGGATGATTTCACAAGAAATTGGTGAAATCTTACAAGATAATTGAAGATTTCAAAGGTATAGCTTCATCATTGAGTTTGGTTTTCATTTGAGTACAAGAAACCATGAAATTAGGGTTAAAATTCTGTTTAAAACATTCTAGTATCATGATATTATGATTAGGTTATGTTAGATATCAAGTTATATAGCTAAAATCATTGGTTAATTGTAAGAATTAGCAATTTTCGAGTTTGAAAATCATGATTCTGCACTGTTTTGTAAAAATCATAGAAAATTGTAGAAAAATCTTTTAAGGGTGATTCCAGTGGCAACTGAACCGTATTGCTGTCTTCTTTGTTTCTTGTTTTGGTGTTAAAAATAAACTTTGGGTCTACGATAGGTGAAAATCGCAGTTTGTTCAGTTCTATCGAGCTGGATTCTGACAGCTCGATATTGCAGTATTGTAAAATTCATGTAAAATTGTACGAACCGGTAATTAAAGACAACTAATCGAATGCTTTATTGATAATCCTGGAATTGGAGAACCAGGTTTCTTCCTAACGAACAAGAAAAGACAAAATAATATTGAAACAATAACCAAATTCTCAATGCCTAAACAATGAGGGAATCGATCTCTATAAATAGAGCCGGCCCTATTCCTAGACCTAGATAAACAAGGAAACTAAATAATAATATAATCCTAATATAATAATACTTAAATAATAATAATATTATCCTAATATAACGGGATCTTATCATTACTCCGCCCCCAAAAAACACCTTGTCCTCAAGGTGTGTAACTTCTACGGTCTTGATTCCAGGATCCCATGTCTTGACTTGTAGATCCATCTTTCGTGGATGAAAGTATTGATGTCTTCTTTGTTTCTTGTTTTGGTCTTAAAAATAAATTTTGGGTCTAAGATAGGTGAAAATCGCAGTTTGTACAGTTCTGTCGAGCTGGATTCTGACAGCTCGATATTGCAGTATTGTAAAATTCATGTAAAATCATAGAAAATCCGAAAAACATGAGGTCAAGGGCATTGGAAATATATTAAACAGTACCACGAACCCTCAAAATTTCATTGTGTAATTCGGAGTTTAAGTAGGTCAGAAGTGAGCATAAACAGAGGGCTGTATAATGGGTTAACATGTAAAATTGTCAATTGAGAAGAGTATAGATAGGGTAAACGGTAATATTTTCTTATGAAATTTGGTATGTATACTCCAGGGGTTATATAGAACATATTGGGAGCTTGTGAAAAGTGTCTACACCTTGGAAACTCTATATCTGATTGAGGATTTCGGTTTGAGTTCACGCCCGAAACAACACTGTGAGTTCATCTATGTACAACTGTATACTAGTAGTTATATATATCTAAATTCTATGTGTTTATTTGTTATTTGGTTTATTGTCATCATATATGCGATGTTTAGAACGTTGGACGAATATAGTGATTATATGTGGTATACCTTGTTTATAATCTTTTGATAGATGTCTTGATTGTTGTAAAATCCTTGTAATGTCTCGCTTGACACGATTCAAGTCTTATGAATTCCTTGTGTTGCATCTCGGTTTGATTGTCCTTGTATGAGATTCATTTGATATTGATTCGGGTTATGATAATCCTCTTGTTCTGGTCTCTTGGAGTTTGTCTTTGTTGATATTCCGTTTGATATCGAATGTGAGTTACCCGTATGAATTCCTTGAGAGATGATTTCGTTTCGTGAGGACCCACGGCGGCTTGAGTATTACTTTGTGTAATATGTTGAGCGGTGGTCGCGGGCGTACCTGGCGGAGGAGTGGTATGGACCGTGGTGGTGAAGCTGTTCCATGGACTCATTTAGGGGTGGCATGATCACCTTCACCGGCCTCATTCCCTAATGGCCTAAGGGGGAATGACGCACTTTGATTCGTTTGGATTGTATTGAGATCTCGTTGATTCATGACGTGGTATTGTCTGTCGGTTACGGTGGTTACGGATGATCCCGGTTGATTATTGATTTGGTGATTGGTTCTCGATTGTGTTTATTATCTGGCGAACTCTTGTTGATTCTTGTGATGAAGTTGTATTCTCAGTGTCAGTCATCCAGTAAGTCTCGTTGATCCCAGATAGTTGTTGATACTCGACATGTCAGACTCTCGATAAATCTCATGTTAAGTTGCAAAGTCTCTCGGTTAGTTATGTATTGACTTGTTCTTGCTATAATGTGAATTCCCTGAATTGTTTTATATCATTTATATGCTTTATTCTTTTGTTTTGTATATAATGCTAGTATTATTTTGTGCTTTATGAACTCACTAAGCTAGTCGTAGCTTACCTGTTTAGTGGACAAACATTTTACAGGAAAAGATAAGAGAAAGCAGATAGGATCTAGAAGTTGATCAGAGGCTTAGAAGTTCTAATTTTGGTATGCATTTAGGTATGCGAAAATTGAGTAGTTTTGTATTTTGATTGTAGTTAGTTGGTTTGTATCCATAGTAATTGTTGGTATGTAGCGAGATCTTGGTTCGGTTGCTATCTTTTGTATAAACATTATCGGGATTCAAATGGTTTTTTGTAATTAGATGGTTATTGGAAAGTTGTGAGTTTTGATTGGCGGGTATTTTGACCCGGTCGTTATAATATGGTATCAGAGCATTAGTTTGAGTGAATTAGGTATTGTGGCGGTACTTAGACTCAAACTTAGGCGGCGATGGTATAGTGTATAGGTTATGGGTTTAGGATGGATACAAACCATAAGTTAAGTCTAGAATGTGGGTAAAAGGTAAACAATAAGAAATGGTATGGTTAATGAAATAATTATGTGTCCTTAAATTTCAGTAAATCCTGGATCAAAGAAGTAGTAATCATGATCATGGGAATCCCGAAGGAGAGGAACTTCATGTTTAACCCGAGGTTTGAAACCGCTTAGTCAAATGGAAGAGGATCAAGTGTCTGTTGTGAAGAGAGATTGATGAGTAGGGTTGTGAATGCGGTTTGTTCTATGTTTGAATAACATAGAAAAGGAGAGAAAAGTAATCTGAAGAATAGAGTGGTGATTGAATCTTCAATTGAGAAATTTGGAGTGATATCATTAAAACATTTCGTAAAAGTGGAGCTACCGAATTTACAAGTGTGCCTGATCCCGTGGAGGCATTGTTGTGTATCGAAACACAGACAATGAAAGGCATTGACTTCATGAATAATTCATGTCAAATCTTAAGTGAGGAAGAAGAGTATCATATGTTTGGGGAATCGTTTTGTGTATATATATATATATATATATATATATATATATATATATATATATATATATATATATATATATATATATATATATATATATATATATATATATATATATATATATATATTGTCCTAATGATATGAGAATAAGGCTTGAGACAAAATTATTGGAAATTAGATTAGGATCAATGCAGTTAGGCGAATATGAAATGGTGTTTAATCAGGAGGCACAATTCGCCACAAGGTTCATTCTAAATGGAGTAAAGAAAGTATAAATGTATGTGGAAGGTTTAGGTATGAAGATTAAGATTTCATTAGCAACTGTGATATTCCTTTGTTCGCGAAAGCTGTACAGGATGCTTGGAAGCGTGAGCTTGAGTTGAATCCACGTGGAGTGTTGACTCCTGAATTTAAATGTCATATAATGGAACAGTGTATTTTCCCCGCCCGTTCAGTATCAGTTCTCTTCGAATCAGACATAAGTAAGGTTTATGTGAAAAAAATATATATTATGAGCATAACTTTGATAATTTTGTAGTCGAATGCTTCCTGTAAATGTCGACAGTGTAGCAGGATTCATCATGAACGATGTGAGAATTATAGTAAACCTTGAAGTGTTATGGTTGTGGTGAAGACTGACATATAAAGTCCAACTGTCCGTTCAAGGATACAACTACTACTTTTGCGGAATGTTGGGGTACCAAAGGCGTCAATACTCTACTCATTCTAATTAAGCCGTTGAAAGTAAAGCGTTGGTTTAATTGTGTTCTATGGCTGAGACTCTAAGCAAAAAGGAGGAGGTTCCTAGGTGAAGAGGTTGTGTGTTCAAATCATTTCTGAAAAAGCCTACGAGAATGCTAACGTCAAAATTGGTACATTTCTTGTTAATGCTCTAATCGTTCATAGATTGTTTGATTATGAAGATTCTGATTCTTTGTGTGTCATTAGAATTCGTTTGATCTTTAGTATTGTTTTCTTATCTGATGATGGATCTAAAAATATTGTTGTTGTGAGTGGTGAAACTCTATTGGCCACAATGAGTATATGGATTTAGTTTTGAAATTTATAATCACAAATTCCATATTGATCTAGTGTTCACAAAATTTGCCAATCTTAAATATTGTTATTTAAAATGGATAAGATATTGAAGTATACGGACCGCCTTATGTGTTTTGAGAAAATGGATCGGACTTTGGTTGAAAAGAGAATAACCCGAGTATGTATAAGGTGAAAGTAGAATGGAAAATTAATGAACAAATTTGTCCTTGTAAGTGGTAATTCTTTTTCCGTCAATGCGTTAGTGATGTAAAATGGGTATTGTGTACGGAGATGATATTGTTATCCTCGACGAGTTAGATAGGCGACGAGCTGAAACTTTTGACCCATGAATAATAAGACTAAAAGAATGTTGAAGTGTGAAACATGGATGAGCTGGGAACTATAGTAGGATCAGTCATAAAATGAGGTTGAAATCTGATCATGTTAGTAGATGTTGACTAAACTGGAACTAGACTAGTATGAATTGAATGTAATTTGGATATTGAGGTGGTTATAATGCAATTAGTAAAACATAAATTGTAGTATCATGTACTTGGATTCAGTTGTAAAATAATTAGTTAAAATTGAACTAGAATCAGTAAAAAGTTTTGGCTATGCATATCGAACGAGTAATTGGTTATGGTACGAAGTTTTGACCATGCTTATAAGATCCAAATTTGATGTTGGCAATAGTATAAATTGAGAACTTGTTAAATGGCATAAAAGTTTGATGTGATCTGAGGAATAATTTGGGAACAAAGTTATTGATAGTGAGGAAGTGTTTAATAACTGGTTATGGATATTTAAAAATGATAATGTGAAAAAAAAAATGTACTAGAAATAGCACAAAAATTCGAGGTTAATGGACATGACTATAAGTAAGGACTATGAAGGAACTATACTTATTGTAACTAAGCTTTGAAGTGCATTTATCAATTGAGGAATGATGGATGACTAACTACTGACCGAGTTGACTTTACAGACATGAATTATTATGATGCGATCGAGCAATCGAGCGATGTCTAAAAGATTGAAAGGAGTTTGATGCTAGGTGATAGTATGTTGTAAATGAATCTCTAGTGAATTTTAAATGAAGGAATACCGACTAGTTATGGGTATTGAGTAGAAAGTATGAATATCGATGACACAATTGGAATTAGTCCTATGGAATTAACATGGAAGACCAAATTACACCTGAGAAAGAATAGAAGAGAAGTTTGGATATACCTAGTGAAATGGTTCCTTTGACTGAAGTCAAAGTTATAGAGAAATTGAAATATGCTTAAGAATCGGAAGAAATTGAAGGAGTGTAGTTAGTATTAACCTAATGGAAGGTAATAATGAGATGACTATAGAGGTAAGTGCTCTTGAGAAAGTATAGATGATGTGATCAATGAATACCATACTAGTTAAGTTATTTGTTAAAATATTATGACAATATTAAGAATTTGACCCGTTTTAGGGAAAGATCAGTTAATCATGAATCTGTCATAATATGAGTATTGACATGGTTATAATGTAAATATTTAAATATTAAATTTTAGTTGGTTTGGGTTTGAACCATCCAGGAAATAATCGCTTAAATTTAATTGGTAAAGTTGCAAGTCTTAATTTTACTTATAAAATAAGTGTATGATGATGACCATGGTATGAATGGATGAATTACAATCAATAGGAGATTTTGCCCGTTTGAGTGATTAAGTAAGATTGAAGTTATCTGTTGGGTGAACGTATTTCATATTCTACTTTGTTTAAATCATCATAATTTCGGGGACGAAATGCTTAAAAGGAGGAGGTAATTGTAACATACGTGATTTCGTTTCCCCTTAAAATATATTTTACGCTTAAGTAACTTGAATTATATGTCATAAGTTCTCAAAATATATTTGTCATGCTTTAGTTGTGTTTTGTGCAAATATGGTAAAGATGATAAGTATAACATGATTAAGAAGAGCAAGTATGAACAAACGATATTTAAATGAGCGGTATTGCTTAAATTCTTCAAATATGGTATATAAAAACATCATTTTTGGTAACTGTTTTCAGAAATATTTATATCAAGGGTTATAGATAATTTCGTTACGAACGCGTAGGCGAAAACCTCATTGAAAATGAAGGTCCGAGCGAAAAGTTATGGGGTTTTAAGTGTTTAGTAGTCAAAATGGGTACCAAATGGGTCAAACCCGACCCAACTCGGATTTAAGACCCAAAACCCACGAAATTTCTCCATTTTCTTCCCCATTTCTTCCCCAAAACCTCTCTAAACTTCTGGAAACTTGAAGAACATCACCATGCATGGATGATTTCACAAGAAATTGGTGAAATCTTACAAGATAATTGAAGATTTCAAAGGTATAGCTTCATCATTGAGTTTGGTTTTCATTTGAGTACAAGAAACCATGAAATTAGGGTTAAAGTTCTGTTTAAAACATTCTAGTATCATGATATTATGATTAGGTTATGTTAGATATCAAGTTATATAGCTAAAATCATTGGTTAATTGTAAGAATTAGCAATTTTCGAGTTTGAAAATCATGATTCTGCACTGTTTTGTAAAAATCATAGAAAATTGTAGAAAAATCTTTTAAGGGTGATTCCAGTGGCAACTGAACCGTATTTCTGTCTTCTTTGTTTCTTGTTTTGGTCTTAAAAATAAACTTTGGGTCTAAGATAGGTGAAAATCGCAGTTTGTTCAGTTCTATCGAGCTGGATTCTGACAGCTCGATATTGCAGTATTGTAAAATTCATGTAAAATTGTACGAACCGGTAATTATAGACAACTAATCGAATGCTTTATTGATAATCCTGGAATTGGAGAACCAGGTTTCTCCCTAACGAACAAGAAAAGACAAAATAATACTGAAACAATAACCAAATTCTCAATGCCTAAACAATGAGGGAATCGATCTCTATAAATAGAGCCGGCCCTATTCCTAGACCTAGATAAACAAGGAAACTAAATAATAATATAATCCTAATATAATAATACTTAAATAATAATAATATTATCCTAATATAACGGGATCTTATCATTACTCCGCCCCCAAAAAACACCTTGTCCTCAAGGTGTGTAACTTCTACGGTCTTGATTCCGGGATCCCATGTCTTGACTTGTAGATCCATCTTTCATGGATGAAAGTAATACCGCAAAATAGTCACAAACACATGTTGGCAGCATTGGCAGATATTGACTTTTTTGTGATACGATGCCTCCCTAGTAAAAAGCAGATCAAAAGAGTCACCGGCCCAAATTGGAGCTGAAAAATTTTGTGAGTTGAATTCAAGGCCGGAAACACACGTGTACACCGCGGAGGAAGGCATGGCTGATGTTGTGGATGTCCGATTGGTGGCGGTGGTATTGTGACTGCTGCCCTTGGCGGTGGTAGTGTGACTGCTGCCTTGGCGGCGGATTAGTGGTCGTGTTTGCTGCCACAATTTTTGGTGCTAAAACAGAGGTCGACACATGTAGTTGCTGTGACGGCTGTGTTGACTTTATCATGTTATTCAGTAGGTTCATAAGTTCCTCGTAACCGTTCATAAGTTCCTCGTGACGCCATCGTTCATCTTCCCTAAAATCCATAATCAATTTTTCAAGTGTATCAAGCGTTTCACCCCTAAAATCCATAATCAATTTTGAACAGTAACGGCCGATGAATAGTAACGCCTGATGAACAGTGTCGCCGGATGAACAGTAACGCCTGATGAACAGTGTCGCCGGATGAACAGTACCTCCCGATGAACAGTGTCGCCGGATGAACACTGCCGTCGGATGAACAATACTTTTTTTTTGGATAGATCCAGAACCGAACAGCTCTGATACCAATTTGATACGAACCGGTAATTAAAGGCAACTAATCGAATGCTTTATTGATAATCCTGGAATTGGAGAACCAGGTTTCTCCCTAACGAACAAGAAAAGACAAAATAATACCGAAACAATAACCAAATTCTCAATGCCTAAACAATGAGGGAATAGATCTCTATAAATAGAGCCGGCCCAATTCCTAGACCTAGATAAACAAGGAAACTAAATAATAATATAATCCTAATATAATAATACTTAAATAATAATAATATTATCCTAATATAACGGGATCTTATCAAAAATCATAGAAAAATCAGAAAAATATGAGGTTAGGGGCATTGGAAACATACTAAACAGTACCACGAACCCTCAAAATTTCATTGTGTAATTCGGAGTTTAAGTAGGTCAGAAGTGAGCATAAACAGATGGCTGTATAATGGGTTAACATGTAAAATTGTCAATTGAGAAGAGTATAGATAGGGTAAACGGTAATATTTTCTTATGAAATTTGGTATGTATACTCCAGGGGTTATATAGAGCATATTGGGAGCTTGTGAAAAGTGTCTACACCTTGGAAACTCTATATCTGATTGAGGATTTCGGTTTGAGTTCACGCCCGAAACAACACTGTGAGTTCATCTATGTACAACTGTATACTAGTAGTTATATATATATCTAAATTCTATGTGTTTATTTGTTATTTGGTTTATTGTCATCATATATGCGATGTTTAGAACGTTGGACAAAATATAGTGATTTTATGTGGTATACCTTGTTTATAATCTTTTGATAGATGTCTTGATTGTTGGAATATCCTTGTAATGTCTCGCTTGACACGATTCAAGTCTTATGAATTCCTTGTGTCGCATCTCGGTTTGATTGTCCTTGTATGAGATTCATTTGATATTGATTCGGGTTATGACAATCCTCTTGTTACGGTCTCATGTAGTTTTTCTTTGTTGATATTCCATTTGATATCGAATGTGAGTTACCCGTATGAATTCCTTGAGAGATGATTTCGTTTCGTGAGGACCCATGGCGGCTTGAGTATTACTTTGTGTAATATGTTGAGCGGTGGTCGGGGGTACCTGCCGGAGGAGTGGTATGGACCGTGGTGGTGAAGCTAGGCGATGGACTCATTTTGGGGTGGCACGATCACCTTCACCGGCCTCATTCCCTAATGGCCTAAGGGGGAATGACGCACTTTGATTCGTTTGGATTGTATTGAGATCTGGTATTGTCTGTCGGTTACGGTGGTTACGGATGATTCCGGTTGATTATTGATTTGGTGATTGGTTCTCGATTGTGTATATTATCTGGCGAACTCTTGTTGATTCTTGTGATGAAGTTGTATTCTCAGTGTCAGTCATCCAGTAAGTCTCGTTGATCCCGGATAGTTGTTGATACTCGGCATGTCAGACTCTCGATAAATCTCATGTTAAGTTGCAAAGTCTCTCGGTTAGTTATGTATTGACTTGTTCTTGCTATAATGTGAATTCCCTGAATTGTTTTATATCATTTATATGCTTTATTCTTTTGTTTTGTATATAATGCTAGTATTATTTTGTGCTTTATGAACTCACTAAACTCGTTGTAGCTTACCTGTTTAGTGGACAAACATTTTACAGGAAAAGATAAGAGAAAGCAGATAGGATCTAGAAGTTGATCAGAGGCTTAGAAGTTCTAATTTTGGTATGCATTTAGGTATGCGAAAATTGAGTAGTTTTGTATTTTGATTGTAGTTAGTTGGTTTGTATCCATAGTAATTGTTGGTATGTAGCGAGATCTTGGTTCGGTTGCTATCTTTTGTATAAACATTATCGGGATTCAAATGGTTTTTTGTAATTAGATGGTTATTGGAAAGTTGTGAGTTTTGATTGGCGGGTATTTTGACCCGGTCGTTACAGTAGGTGCCAAGGAAAGTAAATTTTTTCTCGAGTATTTTAACGATTTAGTTTTGGAAAAGATGTTCTTTGAAGCGGTCGAATGGTTCAACACGGTTGATGGTTTAGTTTTATCCATTTGAGAATGCATAAGTCTAGAAGAGGAACCTAATTTATTTGGAGTTTTAGGTGCGGAATTTCCTCTAATATCTTGTTTGAGAGCATTCAATTTCTTATCAGAGTTTGGTGGAACCGTGGATCTCCTAGGCTTAGGTTTGGTAGAGGAACTTACTTGTGATTTCGGTTTAGGTTTACAATTTCCTCTATTAACCTCAATTTGCTTGATCGTATATAAATCACGATATGCCATGACAGGAGAAAACATTCTTGAGTTTTTACTTTTATCCTTTGCAGTGAAAGAAGAATCTAATTTCACAGATGCACTTGGCTTCTTAAACTTCTGAAGATGAGATGATTTAGATTCTAAATTTTTAATTGTCGTTTACAACTTTAATTTGTCTTCATCAAAAGATTTATGTGTTTTATCAATTTTAGTTTCTAATTCAAAAATTTTGGATTGTAAAATTGATTTTTCTTTGTCAAATGCCCTATGTGTTTCGTCGATTTTATTTTCCGGTTTCATTTTCCAGTTGACAAATTTTCTTTTCTAAAATTAGAGAAGGAACATAAATCTTTGGTGTTACTTTTTGTTGAAGAACTGCATTTCCTTTGATTTCAAATTCTTCTGGTTTTATAATAGGAAAGTAATCATCATTTTCAAATTGTGCCTTTTTTGTTTCATATGATTTATTTAATTCAGCATAGTTGAAACTAATTTGTGCATTCTCCTTCTTTGCTCTGTTGAATATTTAAATCTCTTCTTCCTCGTCAGTCATTCGAATGAAGCTCTGCCAGATGTCGAGATGCATGTATTTGTAATCATATAATGTTGGAAGCACATCACACGCCCTTTTAAGATATTCTGGATTATCAGCTCCTAGCCCTTCTCTTGAATTGAAATATTTGAAGTCTTTAGGCTTGTTCAAATGAATAGTTTGATCAGTTTGTCCTCGTTTGGCGATTATTTCTTCTAGGTGTTTGATGTGGGAAGAAAGTTGAATTTTATCATGTTGAAGTTGATGAATGACATTTTGTTTGTTATTTAATTCTCGTGATGTTTTGATGTCATTTTCATGTATGGTTTCAGATAATTCTTTTAT
This sequence comes from Calendula officinalis, assembly GCA_963853835.1. Taxonomy (NCBI): domain Eukaryota; kingdom Viridiplantae; phylum Streptophyta; class Magnoliopsida; order Asterales; family Asteraceae; genus Calendula; species Calendula officinalis. The sequence continues at coordinate 70,159,432 of OY970828.1, forward strand.
TTGATTGTTTAAAGATTTAAACTGTTTTTCATTATCATCGAATTCTTTTTGTTTACGTTACAACCAGTTTTTAGTTATTTGATATTCATGCCATGTTTCAATGTACAATTTCTAATATTTGTCATTTCGATTGTTTGAAATTGTATTTTGGGCATTTTTAAGATTTGTTATTTCCATTTCTTTTTCAGAAATTGTATGAGACAAATTCTTAACATCATTATCATATTTGACATTCAATTCTGATATTTGATTTTGTAACTCCAGATTCTCAAGTTTGACATTTTTAATTTGTTTAATCTGTTGAACAAGTTGTTCATAGGAACGAACAAGTTATTCATTTTCGTTTTGCAAATCATTTAAACGTTCTTGAAATTGATTATTTAAATCTTTTTCATCTAAAAGGTTTTGTTTTAACGAATCAATTTCAGATATCGGAGTTTTAGTAAAACAAGTATTAAGACCAATGAGATTATCAGAATTTGATAAGAGAGAACTTATTACCTCAATTTCTTTGTTGGCTTCTTCATTGAAACGATCAGAAACCTCAGTATTCTCTTTTGACATAAAGCACAAGTTTGCAACATGTTCTTCATCTTCAGCTAATAACATTTTTTCAGTCTCAACTTGTTTAGCCATCAACATCTTACGTTCATAATACTCTGAATCGCGAACGATTAATTTCTTTGTAGCATTCAAAGTTGTGACGGTTGGCTTTTCAGTTGAGATTGTAGCAGATATAGCAGGCTCAAAAGTTGATGAAGATTTTTGATTATTATTGGTAGGCTTTGAGTACCATTTCTTCTCATAGTCTGAAATTTGTGACATAACTCGTAGTACGTCTTGAAGTTCTTTATCCAAATCATCAGTTATTGCTGGTGTAGATTTTTCCATTCTTGCGATTATTAGGGTTGATTCGAGAAATGTAAAAAAGTTTTCAGGTTTGAGTAAAAGTTCTCGTGTTCTTAAAATGTGAAAATTTTCTTTTAACACCTTTTTAAAAAAAATTAATGTAAACGTTAAAAATGTTTATATTTGGGTTGAAATGGAATTGGATTTAAAAGAATTAAAATTGAATTGAGTCAAAAAATATAAAATGGTTAAAGATTGTTGATATTGGGTAAAAAAAATTTAAACGTTTTGTGTTCGGGTTTTAAAAAAAATATTTTAAACAGGTTTGAAAAGTTTGTAAAAGAATTTGATCGAGATTGTGGCCAAATTTAATATGGTCCAAGATTTAATTTGGGCTTATATTGGATTTAGCTTACACGTGAATTAAATTGAAATTTGGGCCTGAAATTGATTGGTATGTATTAAAATTGTTCGGGCCTTGGGTTTTTGTATTTAATTTGAGAGCTAAACAAAATTTAACTTGGGCCGAACATATTAAATTGGTTGAGAAGAGATATGGGCTTAATTATATGCTTTGGGCCAAGAAGATCTGTACTCAATTTTCCAAGCACGGGATTGGATCTAGATCAATTTGCAAAACGGGATTGAACAAAACAGAGGCCGAGATCAATTGATCGTTTGAATTCTACTCAATTTGCCAAGCACGGGATTGGATCTAGATCAGTTTGCAAAACGGGATTGAACAGAACAGAGGCCGAGATCAATTGATCGTTTGAATTCTGGTCATAATCAATTGAATTCTTAATCATGATCGTTTCTATCTGAAATGAGCGCCATTGTTAGTGTTTAGTTTCAAAAATCGGAATTGTTTTAATCGACCGATTAACAGCGTTTTTTGAACGTGCGAGCCGAACTCTTTGAAAATTAGAATTGTCAAAATCGAAATCAAATCCAGTTAGATCGATGATCGATGATTGATATTGTATCAAGGTTGGCGAATTGATTGTTTATGAATTGGATTTTGTGTTCGATTGCTGAAGCCGAACTCTTGATTTTAGCCGAACACAATCAGATGCCGAACTCTTAGACGGGATCAATCAGATTACGAATTAAGAGCCGAAATCTATGATGGCAGAATTGAAATCAGATTACGAAATTGATTATAATCAGAATTGAAATTGAAATTGAGATTATCTCAATTGAAATCAGATTACGAATTGAAATTGATTATAATCAATTCTGATTACGAAATTGATTATAATCAATTTGTATGAGTCAATCTCATAACTGATGGATTTGATTGAATCAGAGTATGAAGTATTATGATTCATAATCTTCAGAGATTGAGATTGAAGTCGGAATTGATGGAATTTTGTTGAATGAGCCGAAGATCTTGAGTCGCCGAAGTCTGGATTAGCCGCTCTCTTTGTTCGCCGAAGATCTAAGCCGAACACTGGAACTTAATTGTTCGGGCCTAAGATTGTTCGGGCCGAACTTGTTGAGTTGAAAACTTGTTCGGGCCGAACTTCTTACTTGGGACGAACTACAATTCGTGCCGAAGACATATCTGGGCCGAACTGAGATGAGAAGCCGAACTTGTTCATCGTGTTCATGTAGCCGAAGAATTGTACGTATGAACTCGTTCGTCTTTTTCTTCACCTTTTCGATCTGATTTCACTCAATACTCGATCAATTTCAGTGATTCCAATTGCTAACTGCTCGAAAATGATTTCCTAACACTCTGATCCGATAAAATCCTTCAATCCATAACAACACAGCTCTTAATCTTCGATTTTCAGAAACTTTTGAACTTTTCAATTTTTTTTCACCAAAATCACTGAATCTCGATCAATTGTTGATGAAATTGATCGAAATTTGATTCTAATCCTATTAGAATTGAAGGAGAAACACTAATCTTCACTCAATTCATTGATTTGAACACAAAAAATTTCGAATTAAAATCACAGACACGAACGAAATATTTTCTTCAAATTTCCAGATCTTGATCGAATTAGCACTGAATTGGATCTACTCACAGAGAGTTTGTGCTCTGATACCACTTGATAGATCAAATGCAAACGAAATCTTGCTAATTCATGTTGATTTGAAGAGATTTGAAGAAATTAGTGTGTGTAAGTGTGTGTGTTCTTGGTGTAAAGTTGAGAGAGAAAGATGGAGGGAAGGATGCTTTCAAATGATAATCCAATTTAGAGTGTGCAAAGCTTACATGCAAAGTCAATCTTACAAGTATTTATACCTCCTACCACTTAACACTACAAGTGTTAGATAACAAGATTAAAGGTCAAAACCTATTACAAAATTGGTCCTAACAGTAACCCAACACTAGGCCAATAACACTTATTGTGATTGGTCCCACCGCATGACCGAGCTTGTGATGGTTGTGGTTGTGATGGTTGTGATGATCGTGCTTGTGACCATTGTGGTTGTGACCAAACTTGAGGGGGATTTTGTTGAAGGTTTTGAAATTGTTGGTTTAACACAAATTGTTGAAATTGGTCTTGGGTGAGAGTCGGCATGACATATTGGGTACCATACGGATTGGACGCCGGCATTTCCGTATTTTGGGATGATGATACCGATTGTTGGGACGAAAGTGTTGACGGATTGGACGCGGAAGAGCCGGTACTTTCCCATCCGAACACACTGTTCATCCAATCGGGATGTTGTTGAGACATTTTTGTAGGTATTTGGAAGTGAAAGTGTATAAAATATTCGAAAATGTGTAGAAGGTTGTGTGAAAAAGAGTTGTGTTTGAAAGGGTATTTATAATTGGTTTAATTTAAAAATAAAATATTAATTTTCGGTCAAACTAGCCGTTTAGTACACGTGTCCGGCGCTCATTGGCTCGTTGCCCTCGTCGATGGTCCGGCGCATCGCCTAGCTCACGTAACGAGCGGTGTGATGACGAGCCCAACGAGCCCGACCCCTCATTACCACACCCCTTCCTCTTATAGTTGAACACCAATATGCATGCAATGATGCAATAACGTTCATAACATATCAAATTACGTGTAAATTAAGAGTTGTTTGTACATTTTTCTAATTTTTTTAATCCAAAACTGAATATATCTAATTAATAACATTCATATATGATTAAATTTATCATATGGGAATTAACACGTAATTGTATAATTTATTGAATTTTTTTTTTACAAAAAGTAGAGTTTTTGTATGAATAAAAAAATTATCTGAATATAATTTATACAACCACACAACAATTAGAAAATTCCAAAAACGTTATAAGCATTAGCTAAAAAGCTAAAACGAGAGCATGTAGTCATAAAATAAGTTCTTTTAATGTTCTCGCCGGCTACATTATTGTGGCGGTTGATTAACAAATTGAACCCGAATCTTAAGTAAGTAAATAATTAAGAAGAGAATCTTACTAGTGCTTATTGGATGTTACGTGTACTACCATCTCGTTTACTATTTGTACAAATAACAATAATAATAATAATAATGTTACATTTTGATTAATACTTCCTCCGTTTCAAAATAAGTGATGTACTTTGTCTTTCAAGTTTTTTGAGGTAAATTATGATAATGAAAGTTAATTAGATTAAAATGAATGATTAGTGAGAAAAATGTGTCCCACACATTTTGATTTAAATGAACTTAATTATGTTAGTTGGTGTGGGCCCTACTATTTTTTTACCAAATATAGTAAAATTTTAAAGTACATCGCTTATTTTAAAACACCCGATAATGAAAAGTGTATAACTTATTTTGAAACGGAAAAAGTAATTAAGTATCTAAATTCAATATCTAGTTGTTTATCAGTTATAGTTAAATGTTTTTATGAACATTTTAATTTAAGTTATATCTTATTCAAAATAATTATAATTATTAAATTATCTAGCTTGATAAATATTTATAGTATTATATTGTTTTTAGAGTTAATAACATAAATGGTCCTTTAAGTTTATATCAAATTACAACTTTGGTCCTTTTTAGTTTTAAAAATTACACCGATAGTCCTTATTTTTGAAACTTTTGTCAACGATAGTCCTTTAGGGTAAACGGTGTTAAGTTTTTCCTGTTAACTCATACCCTGTGCAATGCACATGAGGGTATTTTTGTCATTTCCATTTATTTTTTAAGATATGTCATTTAACTCACCGTTTTTACCCGGTGCATGGGAAACTCACCATATTCCTCATCCACATCCACCGTAACATACTCGCCGAAAATAAATATTATGGAAAACGAGTGAGATTTAAACTCGGTCGATTGATTTGAGCTTAATCGTAGAGGCTAGAAACTGGATTTTGATTCCAAAACTGCGATTGTTGCTGCAGATCCCCAAATGACCATGAAGAACACTACTGTGATTACTAGAGCATATGAAAAGCGCATTCAAATCGATTTTCAAATCTGATTCTAATAGTTTGGAAATCGATTTTCAACCACCGTTTCCCCCATCTGCAAATTCTTCGATTAAGGTGAAAATGCAGGTGAGTGGTTTAGGGTTTTCTTCGACCGGTGGTGATGTCTCCTGTGTGTGTTCTCCAACATTTACATCATTGTAGAGAGCATCGTATTCATCATCCTCAACCAATTTCATCATCTGCAAGTGCATGAATTGCTCCATCCCCATGATATTGCATCTTTTGTGACCCATTAAATTCTTCTTCACCACTTGTTTGTGTTTTTTGTGTGTGTATAAGTGCCTGCAGCATATGGAACTCCAGTGTACACCATAGATCGTGGTAGAAACTTTGATGATTCTGGGCAATTTTTTGGAGCTTATGATTCTGCAACCAGGGATTATTTGTGGAGGACAACAAAGTAGAAAAGGGAATTAATAAAAAAGAAAAGAAAAGAGTTTAAGTTTTTGTAAAAATTAATGGAAAAGAAAAAGAAAAGAAAGGAAAATGACTCTTTTACCCTTATTTGCATTCCACAGGATATGAGTTAACAGAAAAACATAACATCGTTTGACCTAAAGGACTATCGGTGACAAAAGTTTCAAAAATAAGGACTATCGGTGTAATTTTTGAAACTAAGGAACAAAATTGTAATTTGGTATAAACTTAAAGGACCATTTGTATAATTAACTCTTGTTTTTAATAGAAATTATTTTAATATAAATTTAATCAGAATTGAGTTGTACTTTTAATAACTGTTGCAAGATTTATTATTATAAAGATTAAATTAATTTAAATAATGAAAAATTCAAGGGATCAAAAGATTTATGCCACTCATGTAGGTATAAACTTTCGTCCTCTCAAAATATTTTTAGATGTTATGATTTATTAGAGTTTAATTATTCACATTATCTTTTATGATATAAATAGTTCCTGAATTCAAATTGAGAGCCTAAATAGCTAAAACAATTTGTTAATTAGTTTAGTCAGCCAAATTAAATCTTTTTAAGCTCAAAAAAGTTAGCACGGTGTAGGATTTTTTTTAAAAATCGGTTGCCGCCTTGCCGGTTCGGTTTTGGACTAAATCGTTTGTAAACCCGAATCAAACCGTAACTGAGCCCAGTGTTATTGTTCAGACCACTGTCCCTATTTCCATGTACTTCGGTTTTGATCCGATTCCCATTTGGTCTAATCCTAATTTGGGTTGGTCCTGATTTCTAGATCCTTCGGTTTCGGTCTGATTCCAAACGTGAGTAAGGAATTAATACCTGTAATTTTATTAAATTATTATATCTTGATTTCTAAAGAAATACAATTATTCAATCCTTTCTTTTAATTGTATAAAATATTAATAGCTTAATATCATACGGTATGGTTATTAAAAAGTCGGTAGTGTAGCCACCCTAATTCTTTTAAAATTATATTTTAAGATTGAAAGCACATACCTTTGGATTTTGTGAATATTAATATAAGTTGGACTGAACTTGTCAAATTTGGAATCAACATATCTTATTTTTTTCCTATAACAAGTACAAACTGTCTTCTTATTATTTCAATAATAAAATCCTTAAAATAATTACTAATTTCTTATTTTATGTTGTTTAAAAAAAAGGATAATTGCTAAATTTTTATACTTAGAACAATGACCATTTTTAGAATATTTACCGTTCAATTCAAAAATCTAAATTTTAAAACATAGGTAAGAAACATTACAATTTCTCTTTTTGAAATTAAAATGAGTGCATAAGTTATGCACGTTGCTCTAAGAAATGCAGTTTCATAAATTCATTTATTTAAGATATAAGATAGGGTAAATTACAGTTTTTGTCCCTGACCTATGGTCGATTCGGGGTTTTTATCTTTAATGTTTTTTTGTCGGTTTTTTTGTCCCTTAAGTTTTTCAAATTCTGGAAATTTGTCATTCCGTCCATTTTTTGCCGTTAAGTGACGATTTTTTTGTCAATTTCCCCAAATTACCTCTATCTCCATCTTCATCTTCAACATTTCTTCTTTTTTCATACCTAAAAATCATACCATGGTTTCCAGATTCACAATCGCGACTTTTAACCTCCAAATTCAACCCTAAAACCATCCCAAATCAAACCTTCATCGATTTGCAGATCTATAAATCAAGGCTTTTAACGGCAACGACACATCTTGCTTCCCTCCGTCAATCTCACTATAATCTCAGCTTGCTTACGGCAATGGTGAATAACATCGATAAATTTTGACCTAATTGTGGATTATTACGGCAATGGCAATGGTTTTTAATGGCGTTATTCATCACTTACATATGTTCTTCACATGCTTACACCTTCCAAGTTGGTGGTAAAGATGGCTGGACATCACACCCTTCTGAAACTACAACAATTGGTCCGGCAGAATGCGGTTTCTGATTAACGATAGTTTGCGTAAGTCTCTTTTTTATTTTGATTTCATTTTCCAGTACTTGATTTGGGTTTTTAATTAGGGTTGGTTTTTTATTGTTTGCAGATTTTAAGTATGATGGTGGGTCGGATTCTGTTTTGGTGGTGAACAAAGGTGATTATGATGGGTGTAATACTGATAAGCCTATAATGAAGCTTGATGGTGGTGATTCAACGTTTCAATTTGACCGATCGGGTCCATTGATGGCTGACGTCGATACGTGTGTGTTTGTTGCAGAAGACTGCCATTGATGCTTCTTCACCTTCCGATTCATATGTTTGGAAGCTCGTGTTTTGAGCAGATCCTGAAAGTGACGGAGAGAGGCGGTGGTTGTGGTGGTGGATTTGGGGGAAATGGTGGTTTCTTGAAGAAGATGAAGAATGAGGAAAAAAGACGAAAATACCCTTATTCTTTTTGCATTTGAGGTCACTTAACGGCAAAAAGTGGACGGAAGGACAAATTTTCTGAATTTGAAAAACTTAAGGGACAAAAAAACCGACAAAAAAACATTAGGGACAAAAGCCCCGAATCGGCCATAGGTCAGGGATAAAAACTGTAATTTACCCTATAAGATATGCACTTTAACCAATTGGTCTATATCAATTTGGCCACCAAAGATATTCTTGAGGTTTTTTCTTCAAGAGGTCTTGACTTCAAGACTTGTTGGAGGCAGAACTTGAAGATTAAATGACGGTGGGGTTTATTCCCCATAGGTGGAGACTTCGAGGGAAGGCATAATGCCCTTTGTGGATGTCACTGTCTATGATCGAACCACTAACTTACTACTGTAACTTGCCGTTCAAAAAAAAAAAGATATGCAATTTACATGACTAATATGGCTTGAATGTAAGCGGTTTTTTCTTTTTTTAGCGGGTTTCAAGAGGGTGTTTTTTTTTTAACGACACTTAATCTATCATGTACCATAGTGAGACTTGAACCCATGACCTATAAATCATAGGCAACACCTTATAATTTACATTAATACCACTAGACTATAAAACCTTGTGTTCCACGCCGGCCACTTTCGTTCCTCTACTGTATCCATTGATGGGATTTCTTCTCGACTGACGTATTACGCACTCGGGCCAATTGACTACACGCTAATAATGGTCTTTTGGATTTAATATCCTACAAAAACGGAAAGTGGTTGGCCGTTCGATCGAGTCCATCCCTTGAAGTCATACACTCCCAGGATGCATGAGTCTTTCGCCGATTGACAGAAATGCCGATTAAGCAATTCCTCTCATCCCGATAAAGGGGTGCTTATGGTTGAGTAATATAGAGAGAAGAGAGAAAATTTTCATGTATTTTTTGGGTAGAGAAAAGTGGATGATGTGTCGGTGTTTTATTCGTAGTATGGTTGGAACTTTAGGTATGAGTGGTGTGTTAAGTCATGTAAGAAACTGTTTAGCCTTTTAACATAGTTTAACACACATGTATTTGTTGTCTCTTGCATGGTGTTAAAGCCAAATGAGGTGTTAAATGAGTCTGATACTTATTTCCTTGTTATTCGTTACCTGCTTCCGTCCCCTTCTCCTCGGCGTTTGGCGATAGCCAAAGGGGTTTGGCGAGCCCTTTGACGAGCCATACCGAGAGCTCTTATATAGGGTATAACATGACTCCTTTATTTTAATTATTCCATTAATTTTATTATTTATACTATTTTAATCAAAAGCATAACGAAAATCTTAATCATAGAATTTTACATGTCTCAGAAACCGTCAAGACATGCTCAACAAAAATGGTGTTACGTAACAAGTCATAAATACAAAAGATTCAGTAGTAAACAAAAACCTAATTTGGCGTTTAGTTATATTAAACATTGGCCAGCCTAGCTGGTCTGAGGCACTGAGTTTATACTCATGTGGACTGCAGGTCGTGAGTTCGATTCCCTTTGGGAGCGTTGCATTAGTGTAATTTTACTCACACCTCACACGGGCACATATGGGGAATTTTCCTTGGAAATCCCTTTGGAGGCTGGGTTTGCCCGCTTATGCGGAGCTCGAACTCGGGGTGCTCGCTGAAAAATTGCGAGTAAGCTTCCGTTATTTCATTTGCCGTTTCCAAAAAAAGTTATATCAAACACTTAAACAGTGAATACCATAATCAAGGTGAGCAGCCTCACCAATTATTCAAATAATTAAATGATTAATATATTTGAGTATTTATTGAATGATTTTAAAATTTCCTTACAGAAACAACAAACTTTTAAAAATTAAAATTGAAAAACTTATAAATTTGAACTATCAGAAAGAAGTAAAATAAAAAATTTATGAAGATTTTGAACTAGAACTGCTCTCTCAAAAGACATAAATAAAAACTCATACAGGAAGCTTACAATCATAAACTTGAAAAAGAGAAGTATTAGAAGATTTGTAATTCTTAATATGAATCATGAGTGTGTTCTAGTTAGTAAACGTTTAAAATAAAGTTTTAACGACAAATACTAGTCACTAGATTAAATATCTCTTAACAACCACCACCATCGTCGGCCACTATCGCCGCCGCAATCACATGTGATTGAATACACAATCAAATGTGAATGAAAGCACCCGACGGTGGCGAGGGGTTGACGGTGGTGGAGACGGTGACCAACAGAGGTTGGCCGCAGCGGCGGTGGTGGTCGGCGGTGTGCAATCACATGTGGTTTAATACACATGAGGTGGTGGTGGTCGGCAGTGTGCAATCACATGTGATTAATACACATGAGGTGGTGGTGGTGTTAATGTATTGAATCACATTTTATTAGTGATGGTGATTTGGGGGGTTGATTGATCCAAATGATGAAATTTGTCTCTCTAACATTACAAGAAAGACAGATTACCTTGAACGTTTCTTTATATTTCCTCTGATTCAAAATAAGTACTACACTTTTATATTCATGCTTTTTGATGCAAAACATTATAATAGAGATTATGATAGATTAAATGAGATAATTAATGAAGAAGGGTCTCACAATGACTTTGTTGAAGAAGGAGAAAGTAAATTAGGTAACATTAATGATGTTTAATAAAGTTAAGTAAAGATAAAATGATAATTTTATATACAAAAATTTACCAAATAAAGAAAGTGTTAATTTATATGATAAGTAAAGATAAAATGAAGAAGGGTCTCACAATGACTTTGTTGAAGAATGATAATTTATAATTTTTATAAATTTGGATTTTTTATAAATTTCAATTTTTTTTGAAAGAAAAATCAAAAGCTTTATCACCTAACAAAGATGAAAACATAAAGGTTTCAAAGATAAAAACATCATCACACAAAAAGGAAGATGCTCAAATTGAATGCATCATATTCATTTAGTAGTTATGATTTTTTTTTTTTTTTTTTTGTTTTATCAATTTGTGAAGACAATATAACTACGACCTTAATTAACACTTTCATTAACAAAGCTTTTAAATAAAAAGACCATCTAAAACACTTTAATGGCATTTAAGTTGTAGATTTGTCATTAGTGGGTATCATGGCATGACAGGCATATAACGATCGCCTCCCGACGAAGGCAAAATCTTCATCACCGTAACATCCCTATAGTTTCCCCTGACTGCGTTCTATGCGGCCATGCGGGTCCGAACTAGAGTCAGAAGAGCACCTTTTCTCCATTGCCATATATCAAGGCAGCTTATAGAGTTCGATATGTGGTGGGGAGTAAGCTCTCATGTGGTTAACAGCTCAAAAAGTTTATTAAATTGGGGTCAAGACATCGATCCTTCGGGGAAAAAATGGAAGGCTTTCTCTTCAGCAATCCAATGTCTCATGTGGTGTATATGGAAGCATAGAAACGCTAAAATTTTTGGTTCTCATCAAAGGGGAAGAGAGGCGTTAGTTTTCAGCGAGGCGCAAAGTATTACATACTTTTCGATCAAGAATAGGGCAAAGTCTAGTTTCTTGAATAATAAATGGGTAGAGTGGTGTTCCGACCCTATGTCTTGTTTTTAGTTCCCTGCTTTTGTTTGTTTTCATTCTAATTTTGTTTTTGTAATTTTCCTAACTTCTTGCTAGTTTTAATAAATTTGCCGTTCAAAAAAAAAGGGAAATAATTTGTAATTTTGGTAAAACAAATGAAAGAAAGGCCGTACATGGAATTTTAAGGATAACAAAGTGTGGTTGACATTCTTATACCGACAACGTAGTGTTTCAAGTCAGCAGTCAAATGCATGTACGTACTTCAATGCCACCCGACAACAAACTAACACTTTGCTTTCTAAAATTAAAAACTCTTTTTTCTTTTCTTTTACTACAAAATTTTGCCGACCAAATTTTTGTTATTTCTACATCTTTTCTCTTTATGTTTAGACCAAATATTTTTCATTAAAATAAAATATAAACAAAACTTACAACAATGAATAATAATGCTCATCACTCATCAGAAATGATCACTAGACAACTTTAATTTCTGAGGTGGTAATTCACTTGATAGCTATTTTAGAAATAAAAGCTTATGCCTGTTTATTTCATAGATTTTTTTTTTTAGAAAAAATGGAATCTGTCAAATAAATTGAATCAAGGAATTGAAATCGGTAAAAATTCAAATTTTTAAGGATGAGTGTAAGGGAATTTGAATATTAATGAAATGTGTTTTTTTAATTGGACAAACAATGAATTTATAATGTGTTTATAAGACTGAGCGTAACGCAAAGGTTGCCAGCTCTTTGGTTGCCCCATTCATCCTCTGCGACGCATCCAAACCCATTACACCATCGATCGAACGACGCGTCCCACAAGGTCAAGGGTCGGGTAGACGACCCTTGTGGGTCGCATGATTTTTAAAGGGGAGGGTTTTTCAAAGAGGAATGGTTTGGTCGTCTGGTTACGTGGGTTTGGCGGGATTTTTTATGTGTTTGGTCGGGCTTATGTGGCGCTGATGTGTCAGGGTTACGCATAGTCTAAGGGTTTCGGGCATGGGTGGATCCATGTAGAGCCAAGTGGGGTGCATGGCCACCTCTTTGGCAGGGTCAGATCCATGTAGAGCCAAGTGGGGTGCATCCCTGTAACACCCGTATTTTTATAACATCGTTTAAATCATTTAAAATACAATTTCCCAACATTTGACACATTGTCCAAAATACAGTTTATCAAAAACTTTAAAACCTTTATCAGAGTTTACAAAAATACGGTGTCACCAAGTATATCAAACCCATAGGCAAACGGGATCTACCTATGAGCTCCCGAACTAAGCATCTCTAGGCCACTTCTAGTGCAACCTTCTATCACTTCAACCTGAACCTGAGTACATAGCCACAAAAACAAACGTAGTACGTGAGACAAAATAGCCTCGTGAGATACATGGGTTTTAGACCCCAATAATAGTCATTTCATAAATATATAAACATATATATAAACTACATAAACACCGTCTAGTCACCCTTTATGACTCTAGCTACTTTGCTTTCCTAGCAAACATGTCTAGTACCTAGTCATATAGGTACCAGAAGCCCAATCATATCTAGTACATAAACATATATGTACTAGAAGCATCAACCTGTCTAATACATAAACATATATGGATTAGAACCTAGCATACCTAGTACCAAACATATGCGTACTAAAAGCACAACCATATCTAGTACATAAACATATATGTACTAGAAGCACCAACATGTCTGATACATAAACATATATGTATTAGAACCTAACATACCTAGTACCAAACATATGCGTACTAGAAGCACCCGTGTGCTTAGTGTATAAACATATATACACTCGGTGTATAAACATATATACCACCGTCCAGTGACCGGGGGTCCCCCGCGTCACCACCATCTATCTCTTACCATAACCTAACAGTTATGACAGTCAAAGCCTTCGGCTATCACATCCAACATCAAACAAGTTAGTTATCTAATACTAACGCCATATAATTAGTTCATCACAGTGTGAACGTACCTGTATGGCCCCATGGACCCGATCATAAGCAACCGCAGTTACTTCTACATCTATGAACCCTATGAAGTCCATACTTACTTTATACATAAGATACATTTCTTATCTATCGATAACATAATACTTTTATCTCTTCCTTGACTATAATAGACAATTATTACTAGTCACATCATATTCTTTCTCATATATATTCGTTGTTTACTTTTATTAGTATATCTTACCAATAGGTACTCATTACTATAAAATCATTCTCAATTGCTTTACTAATAAATATTTATTAATAAAGGCTCCGTATACATTCTCTTAATCAATTATTTCATTATTATTGTTCATTAACATAGATTCCATAACTACTTGGATCTATCATAATTTACTTCAAATTCATCAATCATACTAGACACATTCTAGTATCACATTCTACATACTTTCATACATTTTCAACTACTATCTTTATCAAAATATTTGTTAATAAAGACTGATACAATATCATATGTACTTTCAAAATTTATTGCTATGTACCCAGTTTAAAAGTCTCATGTACTCACCTTAGCAAATAAGTGCTCCAACCGTATTCTTTACGTCAGTTTCCTTGCTCCCCAATTCGGTCAGCCTCCCAAGACCTCACCAAATGCCTAATACAATAATCACAAGATTATCAACATCACATTCTACTACCAATGTGTCCATCTATCTCTAGATAACACTTATTAACTCATTTCCCCCAATTATGGTGATTTACCAAGCCCTAGGTTTAACCAACCCTTAAGATTCTTACAAATCATAATCATACACTTGTTTCCTTTGTTACTATACCATCTATCAAGTGTATACAACGTTTATTCACCATAAACCATAACCCCCAATAGCTAGGGTTTCAAACCCAACCATAAAAAATACATAGATCTAAAGCTACAAAGATCAAGGAGTGAAGATATACCTTAAATCTTCAACTAGGAGTGAAGAATCACAAGATTTGATGAAGAAATCAGCTCCAAATGACGATTTACACCCAAAATCGTCCACAAACTCGAGAGAAAGAAACTAGGGTTTTCAAATGCATCAAATGAGCTCAAACCCGATTTTATTGCTGACAGACAAAAGATCACGACGCGAACAATGTTCGCGTCGCGAACTCTGCGATTCCCCATAGTTCACGATCGCTAACTCATCGTTAACTACTTCGCGCCCGATAACCAAACTCCCTGGCCCGACTTCCCGATCGCGATCGGTAGTTCGCGTCGCGAACTTCTGAAGTGTGCAGGGCTGCACTTTTTCCACTTTGTCTCGACCCGGTTTCGCCCATAACTTTCTCGTACGGTGTCCAAACGACACGAAACCAATTTCCACGTGTTTTATATGATTTATCCATAATTATCATATTTTTTTCATATTTTATTTATTTACAATTTTGGGTCGTTACAACTATCTACCCCTTAAAAAGATTCCGTCCTCGGAATCTCAAAAATTTCCACCTATATACACCCGAGCATTACGCTCTCATTCCCTTGTGGTCGTCACCAACAACATTTCTTATTCCGATTCCCGTTAACATTATGCTTCACAACATCTACTCAATCTTATCGAGCCCGAACGGTTAGAACTCAATTTAAAACCCACAATACTTAGACGGGTCAAAATTTCACAATTTGACCATAACACCGTCATTCTCTCGACCAATCCTTTCATTCTCATAACAATGGTATGATACCATCATACCATTAACTAACTGATTAAAACGGATGTCAAACTCTAGCCTTGACCAAGCCGATATATCCCGACATTGGTATATCCCCACATTGTTTACCCTTTGACTTAAGCACAAAGTCAACTAAACCTTAACATTTTCCCTTCTCGTTAAAGGTTTCATAAATCCTCCTTTCCTTTACAATTTACTTTTAATTTATGATTCAACTACAGTCTTACACTTGATTCCCAATTTCAACATCGAAATCACCCAAACGGGTCAAGTCGTATAAACTGACTACAATTCAGTCAATCATCTCATCAACTTTTTTTACAAACACATAATCGACACATTATGCTGTCAATATTCATTAGTAAATCAAAACGAGAATCAAAGTCCATCTTAGACCAATTCGACCAATCACGGGTTGACTAACGTTGACTCTTACATAAAGTCAACCATACCTTTTCCAACTAGCAATTTCCGTACACACGGCGTATCATTACCAATCTATCACTCTCAGTTCTACCCATTATTACTTTCTCATCAATCGTCCCCGTTAATCCAAGGGTCACACCTTAACATAAGGTCACAATAACATTTACCATCTCTTGACCTTCACTTGGTCACTCATACTATCACTTAGTATTCTTTCAACCATCTTTGTATCACATTGATTAACTTAAAGTATCGGTACTAGGCCCGCTACCGTAATACATCCCACACCCTTATACGGTGTACTATGTCTGGGTTACCACATGGTAATTTGCTCACTAGGAGTTTCTCTTTCCTTCTATTCTATAAATCGTAGGCATCCCCTACATTTACATGACCTAGATGCAACCCGCATTTCAAGCCAAATTCTCATTTATCATAACATAATAGTAATATTTATTAACCACATGGTTCTACATTCATCATATAAACACATAAACATATATACACATATAGATATACACACGTATATCACGCCAATTCCATCTAACTACCTCCATTGTGCACATATACAAACATATGTATATGTCACCCATACCATCATTACATCTCTATTGTGCACATATACAAACATATGTATATATCGCACCACTATCAAATAAACATCATCATCATGCACATATACTAACATATGTATATGTCACGCCAATATCATACAAACATCATCAAATCATTTATCGTGCATTCTAGCACCTCTCCCACAAGACGCCTTATTGTTTTCCTTCCCATTCGTATGTCTCCCATATGACATATTACTTAGCACAATTCATATGACATAATATTATCTTTTCACAATTATATGCCTTCCAAGGTCATCATATGATGCACATGCATCGTACCCCGCGGGTAACTAATAACATTCTCTATTCGTTATTTACCATTCCACTTACACATTAACCGTCATTAATCGGTTCATCTCTTTATTACCATATTTCCAAATCTTTTGTCGCTACCGAAGTAACTATCACTCAATTCTATTAACCATAATTTCACCGGTCATCCCGGTCATCTTTGAGTCAACCAACCGACTCCGGTCTATGATTCTTAAAAAATATTATATACGAATTCATTCAACCCGGAAGATTATTCCCACGATGACTATTCACGTCATACAACTCATCTACTAATTCCCGTAAGCACCAAATTGGGCAACAATCTAACAATATGGCTATACTCACACAACATACTGGCTTGGTGCATAGTCATCCAATCCATCTCAATGGTCCTACCAAATGCCACTACTCTCCTCGACAATTATTCAACCTTGCTAATTCAAATCTTTCAAGTAAATAAATTAACAATAAAATTCATAACATTCAAAATATGTTTTTAACCAAAGCATTCGGAAGGATTACAATAATACCCAAAACTAAAATCTTAGGGAAACAAATGGCACACCGGCCTAATCATCCAATGCTACAATTACGGGCCGCTTAATTCCTTAGCTCCCGAGCCTGACGCCCCATCGCGCGCCTCCTCCCGTGTGAGTAGGAAGGATCGTCCTCTCACCTTTGTCGGCTCCGCCTTCATTTGAGCCGCTGACACAAGCGTTCCGGTTTTCTTCTTCGGGCACACGTGGCTATAATGCCCTTTCTCATGGCACGAGTAACATTCAACCTCGGCCATTGGTTTGGATCTACAATCTCGGGCCAAATGTCCCGTCTTTCCACAATCATGGCAAATTTTTGGTTCCCCACGGCATTCGCCGGTATGATTCTTCCCACACCTCTTGCACGAGGCTACACTTCCTTGCCTAGAGAAGTTCGACGTGAACTTTCCCTTCTTAACCGTACCCGATCCACTCTCGGCATTCCTCTTATCTCCCACATACGCCCTCTCGGCAACTTTTGCCACGTTCACCTCTTCCACACCTCGGGCGGCACTAATGGCCTCATCTAGCGTGACCGCTCTCTTTACCTCCAACTGATAATCCCAAGGTAGCCCACTAGCATACCTAACTACCCTCAACCTCTCCTCGGAGTAGGTCTTAGCAACAAACGGAATTAATCCCGTGAATTCCCTCGTGTACCCCTCGATCGACATCTCACCCTTCCTTAGGGTCACAAACTTCTCATGCATTTTCTCCAAATCCCGGTCGGGACAAAATTTCTTCCTCAACCTCACGGTAAACTCATCCCATGACATTCTCTCTACCACCTCCCTCCCGAGGGTCTCATAAACTATGTCCCACCAGACCATAGCATCCTCTTTTAGCAATTGAGATGCATACAACACCATATCGGTTTTCTTGCACTTGCTACTTCCGATGACCCGCTCGGTCTCTCGGATCCACCTCATAGTTACCTTCGGGTCCGAACTACCCGTATATATGTTTGGCTTACAAGCCATGAATGTCTTAAAAGAACAACCAAAATTTTCATCGGGCCTCGCCCTTGCATCACTACAACCACCTGTGGAGGATTTCTCCACTCGAGTGCCACCACCCCTGGTTTTCTCATCCGATCTAGCCTCGGATACGCGATCTCCATCCGACCTCTCACGGTCCCCAATTATGCGGTGCACCTCATCGGCCACCACTCCTTTGAATTGATCAATAATAGTTTGGAGGTCCGCCATGGTCACCGGAGTTCTATTAGCTCCGACCTCCGATTCACCCACCCGGTGCATCGACGGTTGACTTTCTTGTTCAACCCCAGCCTCAACATGAGGTGTATCCTCCTCCCGGCCCTCCGGGGCTTTCCCACTTCTTCGAGTGTTAACCATTTCTTTCGATCTTGACTATACGAAAGACATTAAACAATTAGTACCTCGTGTACGTTTCATGAGTCTCATAACACTGATTATCCATAATCACATCACTTTCATAGGTCCCCTAGGTTCAACCCTAAACTTAACATAAAGTCTCAAGGTCAACCTAATGATTTCAAGGAATCTTACATTCCTAATGCTACAGTCTAAGACTAGGATGGACATCCAACCTAATTCACTTAAACTATAGCTCTGATACCAAGTTGTAACACCCGTATTTTTATAACATCGTTTAAATCATTTAAAATACAATTTCCCAACATTTGACACATTGTCCAAAATACAGTTTATCAAAAACTTTAAAACCTTTATCAGAGTTTATAAAAATACGGTGTTACCAAGTATATCAAAACCATAGGCAAACGGGATCTACCTATGAGCTCCCGAACTAAGCATCTCTAGGCCACTTCTAGTGCAACCTTCTATCACTTCAACCTGAACCTGAGTACATAGCCACAAAAACAAACGTAGTACGTGAGACAAAATAGCCTCGTGAGATACATGGGTTTTAGACCCCAATAATAGTCATTTCATAAATATATAAACATATATATAAACTACATAAACATCGTCTAGTCACCCTTTATGACTCTAGCTACTTTGCTTTCCTAGCAAACATGTCTAGTACCTAGTCATATAGGTACCAGAAGCCCAATCATATCTAGTACATAAACATATATGTACTAGAAGCATCAACCTGTCTAATACATAAACATATATGGATTAGAACCTAGCATACCTAGTACCAAACATATGCGTACTAGAAGCACAACCATATCTAGTACATAAACATATATGTACTAGAAGCACCAACATGTCTGATACATAAACATATATGTATTAGAACCTAACATACCTAGTACCAAACATATGCGTACTAGAAGCACCTGTGTGCTTAGTGTATAAACATATATACACTCGGTGTATAAACATGTATACCACCGTCCAGTGACCGGGGGTCCCCCGCGTCACCACCATCTATCTCTTACCATAACCTAACAGTTATGACAGTCAAAGCCTTCGGCTATCACATCCAACATCAAACAAGTTAGTTATCTAATACTAACGACATATAATTAGTTCATCACAGTGTGAACGTACCTGTATGGTCCCATGGACCCGATCATAAGCAACCGCGGTTACTTCTACATCTATGAACCCTATGAAGTCCATACTTACTTTATACATAAGATACATTTCTTATCTATCGATAACATAATACTTTTATCTCTTCCTTGACTATAATAGACAATTATTACTAGTCACATCATATTCTTTCTCATATATATTCGTTCTTTACTTTTATTAGTATATCTTACCAATAGGTACTCATTACTATAAAATCATTCTCAATTGCTTTACTAATAAATATTTATTAATAAAGGCTCCGTATACATTCTCTTAATCAATTATTTCATTATTATTGTTCATTAACATAGATTCCATAACTACTTGGATCTATCATAATTTACTTCAAATTCATCAATCATACTAGACACATTCTAGTATCACATTCTACATACTTTCATACATTTTCAACTACTATCTTTATCAAAATATTTGTTAATAAAGACTGATACAATATCATATGTACTTTCAAAATTTATTGCTATGTACCCAGTTTAAAAGTCTCATGTACTCACCTTAGCAAATAGGTGCTCCAACCGTATTCTTTACGTCAGTTTCCTTGCTCCCCAATTCGGTCAGCCTCCCAAGACCTCACCAAATGCCTAATACAATAATCACAAGATTATCAACATCACATTCTACTACCAATGTGTCCATCTATCTCTAGATAACACTTATTAACTCATTTCCCCCAATTATGGTGATTTACCAAGCCCTAGGTTTAACCAACCCTTAAGATTCTTACAAATCATAATCATACACTTGTTTCCTTTGTTACTATACCATCTATCAAGTGTATACAACGTTTATTCACCATAAACCATAACCCCCAATAGCTAGGGTTTCAAACCCAACCATCAAAAATACATAGATATAAAGCTACAAAGATCAAGGAGTGAAGATATACCTTAAATCTTCAACTAGGAGTGAAGAATCACAAGATTTGATGAAGATATCAGCTCCAAATGACGATTTACACCCAAAATCGTCCACAAACTCGAGAGAAAGAAACTAGGGTTTTCAAATGCATCAAATGAGCTCAAACCCGATTTTATTGCTGCCAGACAAAAGATCACGACGCGAACAATGTTCGCGTCGCGAACTCTGCGATTCCCCATAGTTCACGATCGCTAACTCATCGTTAACTACTTCGCGCCCGATAGACAAACTCCCTGGCCCGACTTCCCGATCGCGATCGGTAGTTCGCGTCGCGAACTTCTGAAGTGTGCAGGGCTGCACTTTTTCCACTTTGTCTCGACCCGGTTTCGCCCATAACTTTCTCGTACGGTGTCCAAACGACACGAAACCAATTTCCACGTGTTTTATATGATTTATCCATAATTATCATATTTTTTTCATATTTTATTTATTTACAATTTTGGGTCGTTACAATCCCCATCTGGAAAAAATTATGATAAAAATAAAATTAGTGTTAAATTTCAATTAAGTTTTGTGAAAGTCCCGGTTAGCTCTGCTCCTGGATTCGCCACTCCTAGACTACTCCTTTTAATATTTTAAAACCAATTAGTATTAAGATGGAAGCACACAAACTTACACATATATTTGACAAAAACTGGAATATACTTTGTAAATGTATGATTGTGGCAGGTGGTGGGGGTTTGTGATGTGGGAGTAAGTGGTGGTTGCGGGTGATGTCTAGTTGTGTGTGATAGAGTGGTTAGTGGTGGTGTTATTGGGTGGTGAAGGCGGTAGTAGTGGGTGTGAGGTGGAGACGGTGGTAATAGGTGTGAGGCTGCGACGGCGGTAGTAGTTGTGAGTAGGGGTTTTTAAAATATTCTTAAGCAAAAAACCTATGATATGCACCAATTTTTCGGTTATTTATAAAAGTGTCAGTTTGGTAACCGAATCGAGATTTTTTTTTTTTTTTTCGATTCGGTTATGGTTCATATTTTGGTGACATAATCGAAAGTTGTAAGTTATATATTTCTTTTCTGTATATTTACCTGTTTTATCCATTTCATTTACAACTACAGTAAGTATTAAACGTATATCATTATTCTATTTGCCCATCTCCCTTTAATTATTGTTTTGACAAATTAATATAGATTTGTTGTTCAAACTATAGTGTGTAATTGTATAAATTTCACTCTGTTTAATATATACAAGTCTAACTACTGACTAGAACTTGTTAAAAATTACTACGTGTAAATGCTTCCTGCTCTTATTTATTAGTAAATATGTACTATATTATGTATATCTTGTATTTAGTTAGTTAGATATTTTGGAGATTATCTCGTTCTGTTTAATATATACAAGTCTAACTACTGACTAGAACTTGTTAAAAATTACTACGTGTAAATGCTTCCTGCTCTTATTTATTAGTAAATATGTACTATATTATGTATATCTTGTATTTAGGTAGTTAGATATTCTGGAGATTATCTCGTTGTTTGTATTGCCCTATTTATAGGGATCTTTATGTTAATAATATCAATCAAGTATTGAACCATAAACACTTTTATGGTATAGCAAAATATCCAAAATATCTAACTAACTAAATACAAGATATACATAATATAATACATATTTACTAATATTATTTTTATTAAGGGTTTTGTTATCGAACAAGCGAGATGGAGATCGCTCGCCTGAGCTCGCTTGCTTTAGTCTCCCTCGGGTCGACTCGGCCCCTCGAGTCCAAGTCTCGGGGCCTCTATTAGTCTCCCTCCCCAAGGTCGGTCAACAGGTACCATCCCTCCCTAAAAAGTACTCTCTCGACCAGGTCATCATAAGAAAAGACTGCAAAATCTTTCCGAAGTGTTATAAAGAGGGAAGGCGCGCTACAACTAACATAACAGCCTCTTCCTTGCCCCCCTAAGAATCCAAGGGTGACCTTTGTTGTCGTGACGCTTTGGTTACGAAGGGCTGTCATTAAGAGGTGGTTACGTGCATAAATCGTTTGTACTTTCAGTGGTGGGGTTGATTCCTAAAATGCAGGGGGTGGTTATTGATTATTATACAAGTTTTTTTTGCGTGTCTTGACTTCTTAGTGACAGCGCTGTCATTATCATATTCCTTTTATTAAACAAGAATATATTTATTGCATTATATAATTTTAACTAACAAAATTGTATTTGTAATTAAGATGTCCAAACCAGTAGTGGTACTACAACCTAATAATGGGTTAGAAAGTTAAGAACAAACAGATATAATTGTGATGTCCCTATATCTAAATTTGTAAGAGACACAAAGTTAAGTCCCTTCACTTTAATCACTTTAGACCAAAAGTGATCAAACTAATGGACCACTTTTCTTATCATTTTGTCTCGGCAACCTTTATACTACCTCCGTACCAATATAAGTGATACACTTTTATTTAATGGTTGAACAAAATAAGTGATACACTTGTAAAAGTTATCTTATTTGTTAAATAAATGGGACTCAGACTTCACTAACTATCTACTTTAATAAAGTGAAATTACATTTTTACCCTAACTTTTACTTTTAAACATCAATAATATTACTTTTTTTGTTTTTTCAAAAGGAGTGGATTTCACTTTCCACTAAATATCCACTTTAATCCATCTCAACCCACATTTTAATATTATGCCTTAAAAATCGTGAATCTCTAAGTATATCACTTATTTTGATACGGAGGTAGTATATTTTTCTTCTAATACCATCCATAATGCTATCCGCCTTAGCAAAATCAGCTCCTTTTTGTTAAAAGAGAGAAATCACAATCCAAAGATAAAGAAACATTCTAGGAAGTCCATCATTTTACATAATACCGATGAACAAATCTCATCTATTGATCAATAAGATCTAATGGTCAAGATTAATCACATATTTTATACATGAAGATGTATTTTGGTCATTTGACACTTAAAACAATTTTGCTTTTTTTTCTTTTTTTTAAAATTATTTAATTATTTATTATTATATTTTTCGTTGAAAAACAATATTTATTTGATAATTACGCGTAGAACTTAATCACATGTGATTTTAGTGTAAAATCATATGTGATTGTATATTTAATCACATTTGATTCTATACACAATCAATTATGTGTTATTAATGAAAAATAATATATTTTTAAAAAAATAATAAAATAATTCTAAAATAATTGTTTTTAATAACCAAAATATCTCTCCATGTATAAAATATGTAATTAATCTTGACAATTACTTATAATGAATCAATAATTGAGATTTATCCCTTAAAACTTTATAGAAATCAAAGATTTCCTTAAACACAACCCTACTACCTAATAGTATAATTTAGCTTCTTAAAGTGAATGTGTGAAAAACTTAGATTTTTGAAACTTCATAGTGTGAAGGTTGGCTATATTAAAGTGAAGGTCTCGAGGATGGCGAAGGTCTAATATTAAGGTGGCGAAGGTCTAATATTAAGGTGGCGAAGGTCACTTTTGCAATTATTATTGTTATAATTACATTTATGTATCGCCGTATCGGACAAGTCACGTTTTTGCTATAACCCGAATGAAATCTACGGCACCCTTAGGGTGTGTTTGGTACAGAGAAATGAAGGGGAGAAAATGAATTGGCATCGAATTCTCTTGTTTAGTTGCATTGAGAAAAGAAAATAGAGAAAAAATACATTTCCTATTCCCTAATTTTGATTCCCTATTAAACAAGGGGAAAATGGGAGAAACAGTCCACCGAGAATTGAAAAAAAAAACGGAGACTTGAAGCCCATCCAAAGCCCTCGTCTGTTTCTCTCTACTTGGCACAGTTTTATTCCCCTCGTCAATCGTCGTCTTCCACCAGGCTTCCATCGAATTCTTTGTCGTCCGCCGATAGTCAATCGCTGTCTTCCAGGCTTCCACAATCAAAAGGTTAATCTCGATCTTTATCTCTCTTCTTTCGATCTCTATCTTGTTTCTCTCATTTTCTAATGTTAATCCAAAAATGCGAGCTTTTGTGTATCAATTATGTGTCTATGTTACATAATTTTAATTGATACACTGTGTTTCGTAAATGTGCAATCCTATATTTTGGTTGATTAGGTGCGTGTAATTTTCTGTCAAAATTAATTTTAGGAATTGAAGTCAAAGTGTCAAAATTTCTTGATTTAGGCCAAACTCTGCACATTACTTTGATATAATTAACTGAAGATAACACATTATTTTGATATAATTAACTGAAGACGTCACTAGAAATATGGTTTTTTTTCTTCCTATCCATTCTCAGTTTTAAATCAGCAAAATGGAGCTCTAAATTGGTATTTACAATTTTATAGGCCATAATTTTTATGATAATAGTTTGGTGGTCCATGTTATCTGATATTGCTACTGGATATATATTATCAAGTTAGCTAGTATGAAAATGATCTTCTCCCATTATTGCTATTTATAATAGTATACTGATCTGTGGTTAGAAACTATATTCATTTGTTCTGATTTATTCACCAATTTGTAGCAGGTGGGTGGAGTTGAAATCGCAAAGTGTATGTCCAAGACAATCAAAAAGAGATTTACACATATTGAAATTGGATGAGAATGATAAACAAGAATCGATGCATAAGTTTTGATGAAATTTTTTATGTCATAGTTTTGACTTTGATAATATTTAGATGTTATATTTTGTTGTGTTTGTCTGTTTTTAAGCATTCTAAGCTAGCGATTTCATATTTTGTTATTTATCTCGTTTTGCCATGTATGTCATTTTTTTAGTTGGGTCGTGTTTGTATTTGCAAAAAAGTGATGTTTTTTAATATGACCATGGCTTGATTAAAAATTATGTTTTTGGATGCAATCAATTTTATTATTAATTTATCCATTTTTTTTGTATTTTTGTGTTATGATTTGTGAAAAAATAAATTAAGTTGGTATAATTCTCTGTTGAATTTCTTGTTTTACCGAACAAGAGAAACGTTTCTCTGTTGTAATTCTCTATTGAAGTCTATGTGCTACCAAACAGAAGAATCAATTCTCATTCTCCAGACTAATTCTCTTTCTCTGCAATTCCATTATCTGCAATCATTTTTCTGCAATTTCATTCTCTATACCAAACGCACCCTTACATCTTTTATATAAAAAAGAGTTAATTATACGGATGGTCCTTTAACTTTTTATAAAATTTCACCAATAGTTGTTTAGTTTTAAAAATTACACCAGTGGTCCTTATTTTTGAAACTTATTGCACCGATAGTGCTTTAGGCTAAACGGCGTTAAATTTTTTTCTGTTAAGTCTCTCATGTGAGATGCACATAAGGGCATTGTAGTCTTTTCACATTTCATTTTTTGCAAAAAAATTAAAAAAAACAAACTTAGTTACAACTTTTAATGCAAAAAGTGAAATGGAAAAAGACTACATTGCCCTCATGTGCATCTCACATGAGAGAATTAATAGAAAATTTTAACACCGTTTAGCCTAAAGGACTATTAGTGCAATAAGTTTCAAAAATAAGGACCACCGGTGTAATTTTTGAAACTAAATGACTATTGGTGAAATTTTATATAAAGTTAAAGGACCATCCGTGTAATTAACTCTATAAAAAATCAAAATTCAATCGAAATAAAAGTTTAATCTTCACGTAAAAAAGATAAAATCTGAATACAGCTATAACGCACCGGTGAAACAATCTTTGTTAATAAGTTGATTATGATATAGTAAATGACATTATTATCGTTACCATTATCGCTATATATGAAATAGTTAATGGCATTAGTCTACGTATTTTAACTATTTGGATAAAGATTAGAATCGAGAAGTTTCACGGTAACACATTAACCACCCAAAACAGGTAAGATTTCCACCGTTGAATTAAGTCACCAACTTAGACTAATGACTAATGTGGTGTTGTCAGAATTCTGGTGCACGCATGATGACATTTTGAAAGGCTGGCTGAATTTTCTTGACTTTCCAAAACCAAACTTTACGTCAATATACGTCCCACAAGCAATGTTTTAAAAGATCCGGTTGAATCGGAATGTTGGACTGGAAATAAATTTGTAGCCGGTCAAAATAAGCCGGTTAGATTAATTGTTATAGCTTAATCATAGTCCTGTTTGATTGAACTTAAATATTCGGTCGAACTAAAAATTAACCCTGTTTTCTAAAATAAATAAATTAGATAGATCAAGTGAACATGGATCTTTATATGTATCTGTTTATATAGTTTTTAGAATTTAATAATATTAAATTTAGGTGAAAAATAAGTTATAGATTCTTTTGAGTACTTCTTTATGGTATTTATTTTGTATTATTCTATTTTTTTTTTTTTACACTATTTACATAATTATTCCATTATAAAAATATTACAACATTATTGTCATCTCATTTAACTGATTAGCTCATCTGATCTATCCATATTTAAAGCATTGACCAGTTCAATGTAAAAATCAGTTTTTAAAACATTGCCTGTAAATATATCTCTAGTATTAATTAAAAAGCATCCTCACGTACACAACATCAAAATTTGAAAATTATATGTAGTAATATGTGTTATTCTCACATTTAAAAGGTTTGGTTTATAACGATAAAGCTTAATTACTTTAGAAAGTTTAAGTGTGAATATTCTTCAATAGTATAAGGTTAAGGATCGAACTATAGGAGTTAGGTTAATTCTGTCTGAATTAGGTTTTTCAAGTTGTTAGGTGTTGTGGTAGTTATCAGTTATTTTAGAGTTGCGGAGTTAGAGCATTTTTGTTTTGGTTTTTGGATGTAGCATACTAGCATATATAATCGTTTGTTGACGACCATATTTGTTCATATTTTTCGCCCTCTTTTTTAATGGTGCATTTCTTAACTTCTCCATAGTTATTAAACCATGTAATAATAATCACTTAAATGCAAGTCATACCATCTTACATTTTTTGCTTAAGTTTATTTAATAAATTGAACACATTGTACCAAATATATTGTTGGATCCTGAATTCTTGGTGACGAATTGGACGATTCTTCGAACTGATGACCTGAAAACACTCCGGAAGAACAGGCTTCCGGAAGAACACTCCGATGCTTAAGTAACCCTAAGTCAGGTGTTCTCCGGAAGCAACCCTAAGTCAGGTGTTCTCCGGAAGAGGCTTCCGGAAGAACACTCCGATGCTTAAGTAAGTTAAGTGCGTCGACGTGAGGTCTTGAGAGTAATAAATATGAGTAATAAAATGCTAAGTGGAGTTAATGTGTTCTTCCCTGAAGCTAGTTCTCCTATTTATGGGCCATTCGTCTCGGCGGGAAAAACAGGAAACTAGTCGAGCGGGAGAACAAGGATGAACCTTTGGTCAGCATCTCCTTTTGTCCTCCGGTCTTTGTTCTGAAAGATCTTTGTATCCCGCGGACAAAGATCATAATCAGCTTCGAGCCCTACTCGCATTAAATTGGCTCTTGTCTCGAGGCTTGCTTTTCCTAAAAACCCGGCTATCCCTTGAGAAGACTCTGGGACTTGTAGATGAGGGATTACTTCGTGCAAATCCCTTTATGAAAACATATCGTTTGTCTTCGTCCATCCGTTCTTCCGGATGAAGTCTTAAGTCAGGAGTGCGTTCCTTACCATACCTCATTAGACCATGTAATAATAAACCATGTAATAATAATCACTTAAATGCAACTCATACCATCTTACATTTTTGCTTAAGTTTATTTAATAAATTGAACACGTTGTACCAAATATATCATTGAGGAGAAGCAGACTTGAAGAAGGGCCTACGGTGGCACGGCCACTACTTCAAAAATTTCCGTGTATGTAAAGAAAAATAGAAATTTTTGTTTAGTGTTAGGTAGTCGTGCACAAAATACCCGAAACCGAAACCAAAACCGGTAACCGAACCGAAACCGTAACCGGTCAAAACCGGTTTTGACCGTAACCGGTTCGGTTATTGAATAACCGATCGGTTAGGAACCGGTTTGGGTTCTTAGGGTTCGAACCGGTTAGTAACCGGTTACCCGAAACCGGTTTTGACCATAACCGACCACAAATTTGGTCAACACACCTGTTTTGGCCGGTTAACCGGTTTATAACCGAACCGAACCGGTTACAATACCCATTACACGGTTATAGTTTTCGAGAGTCGAAACCGGTTACTAACCGAACCGGTTATTGGAGAAACCGGTTATGACCGGCGTTGACCAAAACCGGTTTGGTCAATAACCGGTTTGTGTGCATCTCTAGTGTTAGGGTACGTTTGGTACAGAGAATGGAATTGCAGAGAAATGATTGCAGAGAATGGAATTGCAGAGAAAGAGAATTGTCTGGAGAATGAGAGTTGACACTTGGTAGCTCAGAGACTTCAACAGGGAAATGTAACAGAGAATCATTTCTCTTGTTTGGTACAACAAAAAAATTCAATAAAGAATTGTACTAACTTTATCATTAGTATGAATAGTTTTCCAATATAATCATTATTAGAACAAAAAACATACAAAAATATAGATAAATAAATAATAAGAATGCATTAATAATATCAATGATAACATTTAAAAGTTTAATAACTCTGCCCACATAATCTTCTACCTACATAATCTTCTGACCCGAATTTCATCTAAAACATTCTTAATCTTGCAACATCCTACCATCTACCAGCTTCAGAAAATACGATCATTTCTTCCGAATTCAAACAACAAAATAAGGCCAATCTTAACCAAATTAGTCAAAGTCAACACCACAACATAGATATTTCCAAACTGCATTTCAGAGACAACCTCTTCATAGACTTTTGTTATTTTGACCCTCTTTGTCTTTAATCTTGACATCAGTTTCGTCTACAATAAGCTGGTAGCATCATCAAATTGTTCTCTTTCATCTCTAGCATTTTCAACAAGAACATTTGCGTGTTCAACACAAAAATTTGACCCGTTTAAGATTAAAACATGCTCAAATAGACCAGTTCATAAGTAAATGAGTCAAAATTGCCGCATGTTATTAAAATTGAAAGGAACTTACATGAACCTCAAGAAGAGGATCCTTTGGCATATATTTTGCAGGGTTGAATTCCTAAATCAAGAAAATTGTTTATCAAAACAGATTTTTAAACATCAAATCTAATTTGCTAGTACTAAGTCATAACTCCTATATTAAATTAAAATCCAACAATTTTATTATTTGTCAACAAATAGTTATGAATTCAAACATTTCAATATAAAGGAAATTCAATACAGATTGACCTTAATTTCACTCTAGAACTTGCAAAATTCCATCTATTGCAGCCAAGATCGAACACAGAGAACGAGATTCAGAGACAGAGACAAAGAACGAGATCGAGAGACACAAAAGTAAGAGACACTGAATAATTTGGTGATTAATTTATTAAACTTTAATACTTGACAAAGTTCTTCTGGTAAGTTTCAATTTGACCGAATAATCTGGTGAAGGTCGATATCCATAAGCTCAGTGGTAATGTAGACATCATAGATCTCTCTTGTTTCATATAGCATAGAAAGGGATCGAGATAGAGAGAGATAGGTTGCTACCTTCACCGGAAAATTGAAATCGGTCGCCGCCAACATCTGTGGAGAAGACGGTCATCTGTGGAGAAGACGGTCATCTGTGGAGAAGACGGTCATCTGTGGAGAAGACGGTCATCTGTGGAGAAGACAGTCGTCTGTGGAGAAGATGATGCCTGAGGAGAAGATGTACGATGATGGAGATAAACTGGTGAAGGAATGGGGATTCGAAAGAGGGATGCTTCAATTCTCCGTGTTTTTTTTTATTTCCCGATTCTTCCATTCTCGCCATTTCCCCGTATGTTAGAGAGAATTAAAAACCGAGAAAAAGAAATGTCTTTTCTCCCTTTTTCCTTTTCTCAGGTACAAACAAACAAAAGAATTGTGTTTGATTCCATTTCTCACTCATCTTTTCTCTTTACCAAACAGACCCTTATAGTGTTACTAACGGTTAAAAAAACTCATCCTATAAACCTAAGGAAATATTGACAAATGGACCAAACACCAAGCCCAAGCCCAACCCAAAACCAAATAAAAAAACCTTGTGTTGGATTATTTTGCTTGTAAATAAAATAGCTTTATGACTTATGAAATTAGTTTTGTATTATTTTAATTCTATCAGATAAAAATTATGATGCTACTAATGGTGAAAAGTTATAGTTTTGCCCCTGCCAATGAAGAGGTATACCAAAAACAATGTCGATCATGTCATTGTTTGTAACGTTAGATTGTAGAAGACAGTGGTGTCTTTGAGGAAGTGCAACAGGTGCAGCCGCACGCCGCACAGGGCCCGCATTTCGGAAGGGCCCTAATTTTTTATATACATCTTTTGTATAATCTTTAAGTTTTAAGTCAACTTAATAAGTTAACATGAAAAAAATAATTAGAAAGTCTAATTTTTTCTAATATAATTTGTATTTGGGGGCCCATTTTCTTTCTTATATTCGCACAGAGCATTCGGAATTTCGGAAACGCCCTGATAGAAGATACAATGCCCAATCAATCACCCATACAAGTATACAACTTGATTACTTAATGCTGAACAATTAAGTACACGGTTGTAATTTGATTTTTTTAAGGAAAAAGGGATGTTTCCTAGCTTGTGATCAAGAGTACGTTTTGATAATTCACGTGCAAAGTGTCAATGGTTTTGACTAACAGAGATGAGAGAGAAGGAAAAACGTGTGGCGACTAACTTGTTAATGGAGTTTTGAAGTTTCCGTGTTGATCCCCATATCTCTTCCACTTCTCTTCAATCCTAAAAAAACAACAGTTGTGAGTTGTAACCAAAGTCACACGTTTTTCACGCAATAATACACGGTACCCTTGTCAATCACCCGTACTTAGGATATGGATATATTATATAAGATACTCGTAAATGTTATTGCTTTCTGTTTACGGATTACTGACAAGGTCGTGCAAATATCAACACATCACTAACTCATTCGCAATTAAAAAATATATTTAAAAAAACCCCTTTTCGACCCCCTCCCCCTCACAATGCACCCCGACGAATTATATGCGCGACGAGAAACCTACCGAAGAAATGTGCGACGTGTTTGTGCCAAACGGCTTCTTTCTCCGATGAGTTTTGATGAGGTACCGACGTGAAGAGGATGAGATTGTTGGGAGCCTCCTTATCTTATTACTCACTAGATCAAAACAAGTGTCAAAATCAAATATAATAAGAAGAAATATAATTAGTGGATTACACATGTCTATTAACTGGTGAAACAATTTATAGGGGAAACAATTTATGTAACCGGTCTGATTGGTGTTGTGCTTCTATATTTTCCATGTAACGTATTACTTGTACTCTTTGCACTCCTTCATTTAGCTCCTTGCTGAGTTTGTTTGCTTTTTATAATCTTATTTGCCGTTTCCAAAAAAAGCAAAATGAAATATGCACAAATTGTATGAAACAATAACATTAATTCTCATTTTAAAATCATGAATATCGAAGTTAAGATATTTAAAAGAGTAAATGATATCGCTTTATATTAAATTTTGCTACTCATTTAACCAGTATAAGTGCCCGGATCAAATGATGGGATTAACATAGGTAATTAGTAGATTTCACATGTCAATTATTTTATAAGTAGGAATATGAAGTTATAAATTAACTATAAAACAATAATTTTTTTATTTAAAAAGTTAAAAACTACCCGTTTAAACGTGTGTTTATAGGTAAAAGTGTTAAACAATTAAGTATATTGTTAATGTTTTTAAACAACTATACGATGATTGTTAATGGTAAAAAACTATTTGGAGATGCATATGTGTTGATATGTCAATGCACCTAACGAATTAAGTATTACTTAACAAGTTGCGCGCAAGGATAGAACATGACACATTGTTACAAATTATCTCCAATAAGAGATGTTCAAATTTAATAAATCCGTTGTTATTGTTAAGACTAACAATAATTGATGGTCGATTGGCGACCGCGACTCCTCCAACGGGGCATCCTCATTATGTGACAACTGGTGACTGCGACTCCCTTCCTTTGTTCTTTTGATTTGGTCGTCGATTTGTTCACCACTATGGGGGGTTTAGACATTTAGTCATGTGTTTTGTAACTTCTTTTTCTTTTTGAACGGTAAACTAATAAGTGGTTCGAGTCAAGCAGTCACATATAAGCGGTTCCTCGAATGCATCACCTTTTTGGAGAACAAATCCCAACTACTTTATACACCTGAAGAAAACCCCCGAAGAAAAACCCTCAGTAAGTCTCGAATTCAAGACATGTGAAAGAAACCTCCCATATTACTCTTAATACC
Source organism: Calendula officinalis (assembly GCA_963853835.1). Classification (NCBI taxonomy): domain Eukaryota; kingdom Viridiplantae; phylum Streptophyta; class Magnoliopsida; order Asterales; family Asteraceae; genus Calendula; species Calendula officinalis. The sequence continues at coordinate 70,192,205 of OY970828.1, forward strand.
TGCTGATCTTAATTAACCAACTGGTTAGATTTTGTAACTTCTATACTTGCCTATTTTGCTGTACTCCATCTTTTCTGTGGCAGCTTTTTAGACCCCAACCCAACCCAAAGCCACATGGCTAGTTTCACAAGTCCACCATCACAATTGAAGGCGCACAGGAACATAGCCAATTTCACATATAGACTCGTAATTTTGGCCACATGGCATTATGACACCTTAACTTAGAGCATTAAGTATGATGTCTCGAATCAAATTTAATTAACTCACATTTTCATTTTCACATTTACAAATCTAAATAAATATCAATTCGCTCATAACACAAGCCATTACACTTTTCTTGAGAACTACTAAATATACATCACTTCAATTACACACCAAAAATTAATTTATCGCGGCACCAAAAATTAATTTGTCATGGCGTCAAGTTTGTGGCGCCAATTGAGAGGCCACGAGGGATGGCACGAACCCCACGCTACACACCTGATTTTCTTATAAAGATATATATGTTGGATTTTCTATGCATCTAGCCATAATTTATTTAAGGCGGAAATCAAAAACAACTTGGTAGAACATTGACCCGATTAAAACTATTTGGACCGTTAGGTTTATAATTCTAATGCAACTAGATATTTAATATAATTAAATAGATTAATTCGAATAACTTACTTGTTCTTCGCGATTGGGAGAACTGTGTAAACCTTGTGATCTAGTACGAGTCAGATCAAACAATGCACTAGGATTCAAGGAAGAATCCCTCTATCGTATCACACCCAAGGTTGGTCACGAACGAGACAATGTACCACGAGGTAGTACAAAGTACCCTTGAGAATACGATCACCGAAGAACACGACCGAAAACAATTTCGGTCGACGGCGGCGGCGGCACACGTCGGAGCAGCGGCAGTCGGGGTTCGGCGGTGGTGGTTCGGTCGAATGAGGGATTCGGCTGAATGGGGTATTGCACAAACAAGTATTAAGTCTGTTTAGGTTATAACTTTAACCCTCTATATATAGTTGTGTAGATCTAATTAGAGTCAAACTCTAATTAGTCTAAGCCCGCTCCACAAGCCCGATCCGATCCATACCCTATGGCTCGAATTCTATAACTAGTTAATTACTCATTAACTACACTAGTCCGTTTGGTCCGATAGTCATTTAATTAAACTATTAATTAAATACTTCGTTAATTCTCGTGTTCGTTGACGCCTCGAGGGCAACCCGAATAGGACTCTAAAATACCCGAACCGGAATACCGGTTTATTTGATGTGTTGGACACTCTTTTCAACAGCCTCCCACTTGGACACCTCATCAACTATAAACGGTACGCGTTCGTGTAACCTTTAGAGTGTGCATGTCATGTGCAGCTGCTGAACTCTGAACTATCAGAAACAGTCCTATGATAAGTGATCATATGTCCTTCGTTGCGCGATATCATGTAACTAGTGACATGGACATGTCAATCACTCTAGTTACGATTATGTTTCCTGATTCGAGATTTATGATGACGATTTGACTACATGATTGAACTTTCAATCTAGTCATGACCTGTGCAGGTACTTTAGTGTCACGTCAAATCAACAGGGGGGCCATGGATATCTCTTCTATCACTTTGATCAGAGGGAACGAATAAACCTTAACTACATCATCTTCCTTCATAGTCATCACATGATACATGGAACTAATCTTTATAGCTACCAGTTATGAATAGCGTTGGAGTTAGACCAATGCATCATGAAATCGTACTAAGGAAATGATGCATCTTGGTTTGAAGACTCATACGATATTATCGTCTCACTATTACCCATGATGAAGTCCATGGGGTAATACTCTGAGCGTGGGTTGGTCCAACATTTAAATACACCTTTTAAATGCTCATGAGAGTAGCAGCAATCTCTATGCAATGTTCACTCCTTTGAACAATCTACCAACTCTCTCATGACATCTTAATTCAGTTCTTATTCCCATAAGAACGATCGACTGTGGACGTTTAAGTAATCTCTTAGTTTACTTAGGAATAGGTTCTAAACATGCAAAAGGTCGAAATGGAATAATTAAATACTATATAAATGATAGAACACTTGCAAATTATTTAATCTCCATAAATAAATCATCAATTCATACAATTTAATATTCGCTACAATTTCAAATGAATGACAGTTTATGATAAGTCACTATGAAATCTAATTCCTATCGTCCTCGCATGAGCATCATGCTTGACACGACTTAGTGCTTTTGTGAAAGGATCAGCCGGGTTGTTTTCCGACGATACTCTTGTCACTATCACGTCCCCATCTTCAACTCCTTTCTCACGTAGTGAAACTTTCTGAGTATATGCCTGGTTCGACTATGATCTTTGGATTCTTTAGTCAATGAGACTGCACCTTCATTATCGCAGAAGATTTTCATTGGTTCCTTGATGCTTGTTACGACACCAAGATCCCCAATGAAATTCTTCAATCATGTGGCCTCTTTTGATGCCTCACACGCAGCAATATACTCAGATTCGCAAGTTGAATCAGCAACTGTCTCCTGCTTGGAACTCTTCCAAGTGACAGCTCATCCGTTCAATAAGAACACCCACCCAGTTTGTGAGCACGAGTCATCTCTATCCGTTTGGAAACTCGCGTCACAATACCCTTCCACAACAAGTTCGTCTTTCCCACCATACACTAAGAACATATCCTTTGTTCTCCTTAGGTACTTGAGAATCGTTTTCACCGCAGTCCAATGATCGTTGCCAGGGTTGCCCTGGAACCGGCTCACCATGCTCAGAGCATATGAGACATCCGGGCGAGTACATACCATGGCATACATGATCGATCCAATCGCCGAGGCGTAAGGGACTCGACTCATTTTCTCCAGTTCTTGCTCAGTACTGGGACATTGACTCTTAGACAATGTTATGCCATGATTCATGGGTAGATACCCTTTCTTGGAATCAACCATACTAAAACATTTTAGTACTTTATCCAAGTATGTACTCTGGCTCAATCCTATTAGACGTCTTTCTCTATCTCTGTATATCTTTATACCGAGTATGTACGCTGCATCTCCTAGATCCTTCATAGCGAAACATTTTCCCAACCAAGACTTCACGTCTTGCAGTGTAGGTATATGATTTCCTATAAGGAGTATGTCATCCACATAAAGTACTAGAAAGACTACAACGCTCCCACTAGCTTTGATGTAAACGCAGGACTCATCTTCACTCCTAGAGAAACCAAACTCCTTGACTTTCTGATGGAAGCAAAGATTCCAACTTCGAGAGGCTTGTTTCAATCCATAGATGGATTTCTCAAGCTTGCACACTCTATCAGGATATTTCTTATTGATAAAACCTTCTGGCAGTGCCATCTAGACATCCTCAGTAAGTCTTCCGTTAAGGAAGGCGGTTTTAACGTCCATCTGCCAAATTTCATAGTCATGAAACGCAGCTATGGCAAGCAATATTCTGATAGATTTTATCTTGGCTACTGGTGAAAAAGTTTCATCATAATTAATCCCATGAGTTTGAGTATAACCTTTTGCAACCAACCTAGCCTTATATGTGTGCACATTCCCATCCATGTCAATCTTCTTCTTGAAGATCCACTTGCATCCAACGATTTTAATACCGGGAGAAGTCTCAATCAAGTTCCATACTTGATTGTCGTACATGGACTGAATCTCACTCTCCATAGCCCTTTTCCATTTTTCGGCCTCAGGGCCTTCCATAGCTTCCTTATAACTCGATGGCTCATCGTCATCAACTGGTAGACTATTACCAGTAGATGCATCGCCTTCAGCAATACGGAAATCATAATAATTACCAAAATGCTCAGGAGGGCGAACAGTTCTAGAGGATCTACGTGGAACGGTAGGAGTTACATCATTTTGTTCAACAGGAGTCTCATCCTCTGGTTGAGTGCTAGTGTCAATTATAGGTTCCACTACATCTTCATTGCTTGACTCTTGACACTCTTCAAGATCAATTTTGCTCCCACTGTCTTCTTTGGATAATAGCTCTCTCTCGAGAAAGAATCCTCTTCGAGATACGAACACTTTGTTCTCTTTCAGATTATAAAACCGATATCCAAAAGACTGTCGTGGGTAGCCAATGAAGTAGCACTTCTCTGATTTGTTATCTAGCTTGTCATGAGATTCATGTCTTACATAAACTTCACAACCCCAGATTTTCAAATGTTTGAGGGAGGGAGGATTCCCTGTCCACATCTCAGAGGGAGTTTTGGCAACCTACTTAGTTGGTACAAGGTTTACGATATGTGATGCAGTTTCTAAGGCATATCCCCAGAAACTCACTGGAAGTGTTGATCGACTCATCATTGATCGTACCATGTCAAGCAAGGTTCGATTTCTCCTTTCCGACACTCCATTAAGTTGTGGAGTTCGAGGAGGTTAGAGTTGGGATACTATTCCACAACTCTTTAGATAGTCGATGAACCCTTGACTAAGATACTCTCCCCCCCTGTCAGAACGGAGCATCTTAATCTTCTTGCCCAGTTCATTCTCTACTTCTTTCTGATATTCTTTGAACGTTTCAAAAGTATCAGACTTATGTTTAATCAAATAAACATATCCATATCTACTGAAATCATCAGTAAACGTGACGAAGTATCGTTCACCATGTCTAGTGTTAGACTTGAACGGTCCAAACACATCAGTATGTATGAGGTCCAACAAGTCTTTGCCTCTTTCACACGACCCTGTGAATGGCGCCTTTGTCATCTTGCCAAGTAAACAAGACTCACACACATCATTCGATTTGAGGTCAAATGATTCTAACACTCCATCCTTTTAGAGTTTAGCTATGTGTTTCTTGTTTATATGTCCTAAGCGATAATGTCATAGACATGACTTATCCAATACACCTTTTGATGAATCGACATTCAATATTAGATTTCTTTTGTTTATGCAACCATCTATTTCATATATACCAGCACAAGGAATAGCTTTAAAATGAAACACATCAATTTTATAAACCAAAATAGAACCATTCTCATTAAAAGCGAAATTAAAACCATCCTTAAACAATGCGTAAAATGAAATAATGTTGCGTGCCATAGAAGGCGAAAAACAAACATCTAATAAAAGTAAAGAACATCAATTCCCAAGCATGAGCTCGTAATCTCCTATCTTGGTGATAGCAGTCGATACTCTGTTTCCCATGATCAGATTAAGCTCTCCATGCTTCAACTTCCTACAATTCTTAAGTCCCTGCATATCAGCGCACATGTGAGTACCACACCCCGTATCTAGAACCCAAGAATTAGACATATAAGTATTATGGAGTTCAATCATAAAAGTACCTGATGGTCTAGACTTTTGGACTTTCTGACTCTTCAGATCATCCAAGTACTTTGGGCAGCTTCTTTTCCAGTGACCCTTTCCTTGACAGTAGTAGCAAACAACATCTTTCAGATCTTTGGTAGGTGTTATATCAGAATCAGCCTTCCTCTTATATCCATGTTTGGCTTGACCTACTTTGGCCTTGCCTTTGCTATTTGGAGGAGGACGGCGTTTCTTTTTAACACCTTCAGATCGAATAGACAACACAGGAGCAGTAGGGGCGGAACCTTTAGCTTTCATCAAGCTAGCCTTGGTAGTTTTCAACATACCGTGCAGTTCCATGAGTGTCTTATCCATATCACCCATGTTATAGTTAACTATAAATTGTGAGTAGGATGGTGGAAGCGAGTTCAAAACCATATCAGTGGTCAACTCCTTCGGTAAAGGGACACCCAAGTTTGCTAGTCTGTCTATGTAGCCCTTCATCTTTTGGACGTGGCTACACACAGATTTCCCTTCTTGTAGTTTGCATCCTACTAGGGAACTTACCACGTCGAAACGTTCTTGCCTAGCTCGGTTTTGAAACATTTGTTTGAGCTGTTGATTGATGTCATAGGCACTCATCTTCTCAAAATTCTTTTGGAGATCAAAAGACATAGTGGCTAGCATCAGGCAAGCAACCTTTTCCGACTCTGAATGATGGAGATTGTAGGCAGCTCTGTCTATGTCACTCGAATCGTCAGTCAACTCAGCAATCTCGTTATCGGGGACGTACTCCTTGCCCTCGTACCTTAATGTGATTATAAGCGTACGAACCCGATCAATGTAGTTGGGTCCGGTGAGCTTTTTACGATTCAAGGTGGAGATAAGAGCAAAGCTTTGTGGTCCTTGTGGAAGTGGAGGTGGAGGAGGAAGTGGGATTGTGTTGTCATTTAGGTTTGAACCCATCTACAAAAGAAACGATTTCTTTGTTAGTGAATTCATTAAATAATCCTTTTAATAATTTTCCCAATCTTTATTCATAAGGCTAGGATACGACCACTAGTTATTTGATGTGAAGAGGGATGCCGTATTTCACACCGAATAATTTCGTGTCGCAGGCAAACTATTGTCAATTTCAATCTTATGAAATCCCTAGTTCTTTGAGATTCATTCTCGTGAGAGAATGGCATGTTAATCTCGAATCAATGCTCATTCTAATCTATATGACAGGGATACCGTGGATCATATATTAGAAGGTGAAACAACCATGGAATACGCACGTGGACTTCTCGGCTCAAGTTCGCTTGAGTATCGCGAGAATCGTTTCACTCATAAAATAATCTCACAATTAACGTACCGGTTAACCACACGAGTTCCGTTATTCAGACTATGATATGAGCGCGTGTTTATGGAGAGCACACAATGTTCACATTTTAATTAAACGGGAAGGATTTGTTTAATTTTATGGTTATACTTTTAATCTTGACATCATCCTATTATGCCCGTTCGGTAGCTCCATTCTAAGACAAGGGAAGCGACGGGGCAGGTCAGCGGAAGGCGTGTTAAAAACGCAACCCTGTTTAGAGATCTATATCTCTTCCTTTCCATCCTTTAGATGTCTTAGACTATGGGTGAGCCTACTATTGACATAAGCGACGACGTATTTAACATTAGTTATAATATATATAAACTATTATATAATTATATCTATGTTAATTAAAACCTTTTAATTACATTTACTAAAGTTCTATATTGTATAATTAATTTTATAAACGCGCGAGGACGTCACGTTTTAATTTCTATTATAACTATATCTTATATAATATTTAATAAACTATTATTACATAATATTATATATATATAAGGGAGGAATATCAAATCTTATTTGATATATAATGGAATTTCGAAAATTACAAATATATATATTCTAATTAAACTTTTAATTAATATATATCATATATAATACTTATTTAATTATTTATCTTTATTATAAACTTTTATAAAATAAGACAAAACAAAATTAAAAGTTCGAAAATCCATACCCTTATTTAATTTTTAAATATTTTCGGATATATATATAAAATATATATCCCTAAATTTAAACCCTTATAAGATTTTATTCCTTATTTGAAACTATTCAAATAATTATCTAGATTTTAATAAATCATCTATTTATGGCATATATGTATTCCGAAAAATACATATATCTATAAATATGATTTTATCTTTTATTTAAATATTAAATAATATTTTATATATTCTTTTATATATTTTCGGAAAAATATATAAATATATATATAAAGATATTTTCAAATCTTTTAAATAAGGCTAGATACTTAACAAAATCTTTTGGTTCAAATTTCTTGATAATTCCAACTTTTGAAATTATCATAATTAATTAATTTAAATAAAAAAAACGTTTTTAATTATTAAATTAATATACCGAATTTTCGAAAATATTAAAAATCATATTTTTAATTTTCGGTAATTATCAAAACAATTTTATAAAATACCGGAAAATATAAAAACCTATTTTTAATGTATTTTCAAATTTTCGGAAACCCCAGAAACTATTTTCGGAATTTCCGAAATTCATAAAAACAATTTTACAGATTTCGAATTTCTTGTCTAGCACTATTAGACTTGTAAACCAATGACGCTCTGATACCATTGTTGGGTTTTCTATGCATCTAGCCACAATTTGTTTAAGGCGGAAATCAAAAACAACTTGGTAGAACATTGACCCGATTAAAACTATTTGGACCGTTAGGTTTATAATTTCTAATGCAACTAGATATTTAATATAATTAAATAGATTAATTCGAATAACTTACTTGTTCTTCGCGATTGGGAGAACTGTGTAAACCTTGTGATCTAGTACGAGTCAGATCAAACAATGCACTAGGATTCAAGGAAGAATCCCTCTATCGTATCACACCCAAGGTTGGTCACGAACGAGACAATGTACCACGAGGTAGTACAAAGTACCCTTGAGAATACGATCACCGAAGAACACGACCGAAAACAATTTCGGTCGACGGCGGCGGCGGCACACGGCGGAGCAGCGGCAGTCGGGGTTCGGCGGTGGTGGTTCGGTCGAATGAGGGATTCGGCTGAATGGGGTATTGCACAAACAAGTATTAAGTCTGTTTAGGTTATAACTTTAACCCTCTATATATAGTTGTGTAGATCTAATTAGAGTCAAACTCTAATTAGTCTAAGCCCGCTCCACAAGCCCGATCCGATCCATACCCTATGGCCCGAATTCTATAGCTAGTTAATTACCCATTAACTACACTAGTCCGTTTGGCCCGATAGTCATTTAATTAAACTATTAATTAAATATTTCGTTAATTCTCGTGTTCGTTGACGCCTCGAGGGCAACCCGAATAGGACTCTAAAATACCCGAACCGGAATACCGGTTTATTTGATGTGTTGGACACTCTTTCCAACAATATAGATATTTTTTTTTGAAACGGCAAATCTAATCTACTCCTAATTACTACCTAAGTCCACGACGGGACTCGAACTCCTGACCTCAAGGTTGAGAGGCAGACTCCTGACCTCAACAATATAGATATGTATATCTATATTAACCGGCCTCTACAATATTAATTATTATATGTAAAAAGACAGGCCAAAGTAAGAAAATTGGGCAAATCCATGTGCTATAGGTTACTCAAGGCCAAATGCATATAGATGAACTAGTGTTAATAAAATTTAAAATGTACAAAACCATGTTCTTAGCATTTAAGAATCCGATACATGCTCATGTTATGTGTTTATCATCTATATCTACATACCTTTTTCCAAATACGATGTTTGAACTATTCAATTGTATCATCAATATAATGTCTCACTATGTGTTTTCAAGTAAACTATTAAAATAGTTGATTAAAATAATTATGCATATTTATAATTAATTTAATTAATATTTGTTTAATCTGGCTCCATGCTGTGTCGTCTGAAGTCTGAACCATTGGTGGGGCAATAACCTGATTTATAGTATGCTTTCTTATCCGGACCTGATATATTTTTCTTAAATAGATGTTATTAAACTATGGAACATAATGTCCTTTTTAGACATGTTATAATGTATGTTTGTGACTAATTAAGCAACAATATAAGACAAAACTCGTAAATGTTGTCAGTCGCCAGTGTTTCATATATTTAGTTTAGTATTTAATGGCCTATTTAATCATCAGTGATTCATGTATATAGTTTAGTATTCAAAGCATAGCATTTGGATAGTATTTGTGTGCACGCTACATGTATGGAGATTGGAGACTAAATTTCGACAACTATTGACCAAATTTGTTAAAAGGACCACAAACATGTCTGTTTTCCTTTTAGCATATATAGCAACCCTTTTGTTTAAATTCTAGTTTGCCTTGTAAAGATAGGTTTCTTACATAAATGGTAGCTAATAGCACTCGGTATGGCTCGCCAAAATCCTATTAAAGGGTATTTGGTGGCCCCAAACCGACACCATCGAGCTCGCCAAAATGCCGCTAATGGCCGGACGTTAAAGGCTTGACGGAGTGTTACATAGCTTTTTTTTTTTCTTTCTTTTTAGTTTGCCTTAAGATAGGTTTCTTATGTAAAATAGTAGCTTGGTCAATCAATCACAAAATCATTTAAACAGGGACAAAGACATCTTATAATTACTGGGATGTACAAAACAAAGGACAAATACGGCAAAACCACAAAAATACGTTTTTTTTAATAATAATAATGAGGGTAGCTTTATAACACCCACCGAAAGCTTATAATATCGTATCATCTCGGGTGTGTATCTAGAATATAGAAATTTTGGATTTACCAACATATTGTCAGGATCGAATAACCCGAACAGATTATTTAATCAAAGATCTACTAACAATGAGAAGTTGCAGCGAATCAACACTCTTGTTAATTGATTAAGAACAATGAATACTGTAAACAAATACGAATAATAATAAGAACACAGTAATCACAAAAAGCTTCAATGTATATTGATATGCTCGAACAATACACACGTACGTTTACAATTCGTAAGGAACTATTTAAAATAGTCCTTTGAGCCTAAATTATTAACCTAGTTATTCTAGGATTCGATTACAATCAATATATACTAAGATATACATTCTATAACAAACTATACTAGAATCTCGGACTCGATCAGCACTAAAAATATAATCAGTAGTATTCTTGATCGTCAGTAGTAAGTCGTTGATCAGCATCATCAGTAGTAACTAGTGTTTCTGCCCCATCAGTACTAATCTTCAATAAACATTGATCAGTACTAACTGCAACATCAGTAATAGAATGTTTATATCCCAACAATCTCCCCCTAAACTTGTTAATTCACTTTGAATTAATCAAATTTCTTTTCTTCTTCATTCTTCTTCTCTTGTTCTTCTAATAATTTTGCTCTTCTTTGCCTACCTTCAAGAGTTCTCTGACTTTGCAATTTTCTTTGAGCTATTATATATTTGTTGTTTCTTTTTACAAAGTAATTGAACTTTTCTTGAAACATCACAGCATCATAAGGTTTCATGAGGGTGTTTGTGAATATCTGATACATTGTTTCTTCTGAGTGTGGATATTCTTTTTCAAATAAGTAAAATTCACAGTTTTTACTGGCTCTTTCAAAGAAATACATGTTTACTGTGGGGAGCACATTCCATGCATAAACATTTTCTTTGTTTGTAAATATTTCAGGATAGTTGTCTGGATAAAAAGAAGCATCGTTCATCTTAGTTAAGTATCCAGCTTCGGAATTCTTCCATGATTTCTTAGCCATTCTTGGCTTACCAATGATCAGAACTTTAATAATATCACTTCTGCTACATGACATAACCATTGGTTTCCATCCAGTAAATCTCTGAGTGGTTTTGTCCTCTCTAATGACTTCTAGGACATTGTCAACAACCCTCCAATTGATAATTGGATTATCTTCAATAGGAGCAACAGGAACATCAAATACTTGTATTTCTTGTTTTCTTTTCTTCTTTGATTCTGTTTCAGGTTCAGTTCCTTTCCTCTTCTTAGAAGGTTTTGAAGATTCACCAGTTGTTGGTGTTCTGGAGAGAATGATTATTGGATCTATTTCAACCAAAACTTTTTCTTTTACTTCTTCTACTTCCATTTCTGCTAATTCTCTCTTTTTGGCAGTACAATATTTGTCTACTAATGTTATCATTTTCATTCTGCCAAATGGCTTAGCACTATGACCTTTAGATTTCAAGTAGTCAGTCATTTTTTCTTTTTGTTCAAAAATTGCATATGGTAGATCAGCCTTTTCTCTTTTGCATTCTGCTACTAGATCTTCAAGGCAATTTAGATGTTCTTCTTCTATTTTTCTTTGTTTTTCAAATTCTGCCTTTTGATCATCTACCAGGACTCCTTGAATTGTTACATCAGCTTCTTGAATTTCTAGATTTTTCAGTCTTTCTTCTTCATCCTTTTTCTTGTCTTCAAGAGCTTGAGTCTTTGCAACTTTTCTTAGATACCTTATCATGTTCACCTTCCATTTGTCTTGTTTTGCAGGTCTGACATGGTTCATTTTGTTTACCATGTAGTGACCTAGAGCTCTGTTTGGATAATCATCATCAAACTTTTCTTTTCCTTTTCCAACACAGGCTGAAAGTAGAGGTGGAGAGTATTTCATGTCAAGAACAGGAGTAAATATAATTGATGGAGAGAAGAACTTAATCTTATCCTATGTTATATCTTGGGATGTGGAGGAAGTTCACATTCATCAACCTCATACCAATTTACATTATCATCAATGTCAGGTATGATAAGTGGTTGTTCTGGAGTTGGAGGTTTTGTTATGATTATAACCTGTTCACGTTCAAGAACTTCTGGTATTTCTTCATCTTCATCATCAGTATTAATCAAGGTGGTTGCTACTGGTGTAATCTCTGGTTCAAATACCACTATCTGTTGATTTTCATTTACTACTGATGAGGTTGTTGTTGTGGTTACTACTGCTAGGGCATCAGTAGTATCCATGATATCTTCTTCTGGAGCATTTACTACTGGTGAATCTACTTCTTTAACATGACCAGTAGTAACAACCTCTTGATCCTTTGCCTCAGTAGTATCCATTGGATCAGTAGTCTCTATGACCTCAGTAGTAACTGGAGAGTTTATTTGTTCTGCTGTTTGAGATTGGTTTGCAGACACAAACACATCCTCATCCATACTTTTCATTTCTTTGTTCAGGTCTTCACCAAAACTCTGACCTGTTTCACCATGGACCTCTTTTAGATTTAGGAGAGCTGCTGCTGCTATAGATTGATCAATCATCCCTTGAATTTGATCTTTCTCCCCCTTAGTGATCTAAACCTGTTGAGCCTCACTATCTGCAATCTTCCTTTGTAATTTTCTGATCAAATTTGATTGCCTTTGAAGCTTATACTCGAACCTCTTCTGTCTTCTGTTCAGAGTATTGATGTAGTGCTTCATGTAGGTCATAGTTTTCCCTTGATTGTTCAGTAAATTCAGACAATTTTGTACAGTGGTTTTAAGGTTTTCCTTCCTATCCGTCAATTGAGTTTGTATAATACTGCCCTCAGCCTATTTGGGTGGATCATTGGGCTCAGTTGGTACATTGGTTTGAAGGTTTTCCATCCTATCCGTCAATTCATGTTGTTTATTTCTACCCTTATCACTTCTTGGTGATAAAATGGGTTGTTTGGACACTCTCTTCTTCCTAGAAGAAGCAGTAATGCCCCCCTTGTGGTGTCTTGGCACCGGGGTCCTCTTAGTACTGCCTCAAAAGATGAGTCATCACTTAGAGTTGCCGAGGTCTGGGTCCTAATGATGTTCTCACTAGCATGTGAACCCACCTTTGGGGCATCAGTAGTGAGAGCCCTTTCCTCATGCCCTCTCTCCTCCTTGGAGGACAACTCTTGGAGTCTGGGGTTTGACTCAATTGGTCCCCTGGTGTCCTTTAAGGAAGTTTTCTTCCTTTTGTAAGTTTTAGAAATTTGTTTAGCTATGGTCTGGTCTTCCTCAGAGTGAAGAGTAGCACTCTGTGGATTAATATCATGTACCTGGGACACATTCAGGACATCTGTGGGTTCATGTATTTGAGTGGACTGAAAGGGTTGTGTTTGGGCTGTATTTAGTGGTGGAGTTGGTTGGGGTTCAATGGGGTGACTTGAACCTTCTCCTGTTGGGGTTGATCATAGATCATATTTGGAAACAGGGGAGTAACCTTCCCAGAAAATTTAAATTGTTTTCTCATATTAAAATACACCTTTTCATTCAATTCTGGTGCAACAAAAATGTTTTTAGGTGTTGAAAGATTTTGAATTTCACAGTTTATAATATGAGTTAGGAATCTTGGGTACATTAAAAATTTAGCAGATGATAAGTTTCCAAGCATTCCTTCAAAAATCATGTTTGAAAAGTTGAATACTTGTCCTGTGCACAAACAAACAACAACAGATGCTATTGACTTGTTGAACTCATTCCAAGTACTCTTTTTAGGAGAGATCCAATGTTGAATAGTGTGAACTAAATATTTCCATTGGGGTGAAAGAAGACCTTTTTGAAATGTGACAATGTCTAGTCTTCCTTCATACCCCATCTTTTGTAAAACATCAACAAGATCTTCCTTAGGTAAAGAAAACAAACATGATTCATCATTCAGTTGAAGATGATGTCTGATTGACTGTTCAGTGATGATGATTTGCTTCCCATCTACTACTGACTTGATTTTTGATACATTTGATTCTTCTACCCTTTCAGCATTTTCCCAGAAATCAACCAGATGTTGTTGATAGGCTTTAGGGTTGATGGTGAGTGCAAACTTGATGTGTGAGTTCTTTAAGAACATCACTATTGGACGAAAATCCTTTGTGCCATCTGGATTTCTCAAGAATGCACACATGTTGTGAAATTCTGAAAATTTGAGATCAGTTTTAATGTCGAGGGATTTTAGAGTTGCCATTTGAATGATTTTGAACTTTGAAGTTGTGTATTTCGCAGAAAGTTCAATCGCTTTTGCAAGAATTAGTGATTTGTGGAATGAATTTAATTGATACTGATGCAGGGTTTTGATCGGATTTTGCAGAGATTAGGGTTTAGCGTAGGGTTTATCGAATCGAGGAGAGGATAATGCTAAACTAATCACATTCTGCTATTTGTATTTTTCGAATTTACCTGCAGAATGACCGAAATGTCCTTCGAATAATAACCCAACGGCTATTTTCATGAGGGTCAGTATGGTAATTTGTGTATTTTACAGATAACGGTCGATCAATAGTAACTAAGTGTCAGTAGTAGAAACATCAGTAGTAACCATTGTTTTTATACTTAACCTAATTCTACTGAAAAACCCTATCAGTACTAAATTTTAGGAGTAACACAAGATCAGTAGTAATAATTAACCAGTAGTAAAACAAAAAATGATAAAATTGTACAAAACACTTTACAAGTGATTTTCTTTTTGTGAAATTAATTTATTAAAATCATTCCAATACTGCTAACCAAGAAGCTGAATCTTCCTACATCAAATGCTTTTGTATACCTTGATTGTCAGTATGAATTTTCTCTACCTTGATTAATTTTTTTTCATTACAATCTCTTATAAAATGGAATCTTATTTCAATGTGTTTTGTTTTTGAATGTTTTACTGGATTATTCACAATACTGATAGCACTTTGATTATCTATAAAAATACGAGTTTTAAGAATAGAGATACCAAAGTCTAGAAGTTTATTTTGAATCCATAGAACTTGAGCACAACAAGCAGATGCAGCTACATACTCTGCTTCAGCAGTTGATGTTGAAACATTGGTTTGTTTCTTGCATTGCCATGACACCAATCTTGATCCAAAGAATTGACTTCTACTAGTAGTAGATTTCCTATCTTGACATTCACCACCATAGTCACTATCAATGTAGGCTATGAGTTCAAATGGTGATGCATGTGGATACCAAAGACCAAGAGAAGGTTTTCCCTTCAAGTATCTAAAGATTCTTTTGACAGCTTGCAAGTGTAGTTCCTTAGGTCTTGCTTGATACCTGACACATACACAAACACTATACATAATGTCAGGTCTTGATGCAGTTAGATACATTAAAGAACCTATCATAGATCTGTAAAGATGTTCATCTACATCCTCCCCCTCAACATCAGGATGTAGGTGCTTGTGAGTTTCCATTGGTGTGCTTGCACTCTTGCTGTCTTTCATTGCAAATTTCTCTAAAATATCTCTGACATATTTTGATTGATTAATCAAAATACCATCTGATCTTTGATTGATTTGAAGTCCAAGGAAGAAGTTCATTGGACCCATTGAGCTCATATTGAACTTGATTGGCATCAGTTCTTCAAATTCTTTGCACAATTGATCATTTATTGATCCAAAGATGATATCATCTACATATATTTGTACCAGTAGTATATAATCTTTGACTTTTCGTGTGAACAGGGTTTTATCAATTGCACCTCTTTTGAAATTGTTCTTCAGCAGATATGATGATAATGTGTCATACCAAGCTCTTGGAGCCTGATGAAGGCCATATAGAGCTTTGTCTAGCTTGTACACATAGTCATCATGTTCTGGATCTTCAAAGCCTGGAGGTTGACATACATACACTTCTTCATCAATTTTCCCATAAAGGAAGGCACTTTTCACATCCATTTGGTAGACTTTGAATTTCTTGTATGAAGCATATGCCAGAAATATTCTTATTGCTTCAATTCTGGCAACAGGTGCATATACTTCATCATAGTCAATACCTTCTTCTTGTATGTATCCTTGGGCTACAAGTCTTGCTTTGTTTTTTTATTACTATACCTCTTTCATCCTTTTTGTTTCTAAAGATCCATCTTGTTCCAATGAGTCTTTTTCCTTTTGGTAGAGGTACAAGAGTCCATACAGCTTGTAACTTAAATTGAAGAAGTTCTTCTTGCATTGCTATGATCCAGTTTGAGTCTTTCATTGCTTGTTGAATCTTCTTAGGTTCCTCCTGTGACAGAAAACATTCATACATGCATTCATTAGATATTAGACTTATGTTACAAACATTTGAATTTAATGATGAATTAAATTTGCTTCTTGTCTGCATGTTTGAATTGACATCACTTAGGACTAAGTCCAAAGGATGATTCTTTTCAGTTCTGGTTCCTGGAACTTTGTCAACAGGAATTTGACTATCTAGGTTTGACTCATTGGATTCAGGAATTTGAGCATCTGTCCATGTTTCTTCTTGATTGTTTGTATTTTGTGGAGATTCTTCATTGGTACTGGTGTCAGTAGTAGCATTTTCTTCATTAAGTTCAGGTGGTTCATTGTTGTTACTAACATCATTGTTGTGTAGTTCATCATCAAAACTCTGAGGTTCAGAGTTACTACTGGGATCAGTAGTATCTTCAGAGTTGGTGTTGTTACTGGTGTCAAAAACACTAGGGTTATCAGAGTTACTACTGTCCTCAGTATCAACTGTGGGATCAGTATTAACTAAGATATATTTCATTATTTCTTGCCTGCCACTTGATGATGATCCACCTTGTTGGCTTTGATTGTTTGAATCTCCTGTATTATACACATAATAACATCAAAAGATTTGGTTAGATTAACAATGTTAAACAACCAATCTGGACCATTTCCCTGTTCATTCATCAGATTTTCATTAAAGGATACATTTACACTTTCTTCAAAGATCCTTGGCCTTTTGTTGAATACTCTGTAAGATTTGCTTTGAGTTGAGTATCCTACAAATATTCCATCATCTGCTTTGCAGTCAAACTTACTAATTTGTTCTCTTGTAATTAAAATAGTACAAGGACACCCAAATGATTTTAAGAAACTTATTGATGGTTTTATTTTATTGAAAAGTTCATAAGGTGTTTTAAAGTGAGGTTTAACTATTAATACTCTGTTCTGAACATAACAAGCAGTATTAACAGCTTCAGCCCAAAAAGTTATTGGTAAAGTTGAATCTGCAAGCATAGATCTGGCTGCTTCAATGATGGTTCTATTTTTTCTTTCAGCTACACCATTTTGTTGTGGAGTTCTTGGTGAGTTGTACTGCCTGTCAATACCCTTAATATCACAAAAATTAATTAGATTAGTATTTTTAAATTCTGTTCCATTATCACATCTAATTGCTTTCACTTTGAGATCTCTGGTATTTTTCAGCTTTACAATCAGATTCTTTATAATCTCACTTTTTTCATTTTTGGTCCTAAGAAAGAAGACCCAAGTATATCTGGAAAAATCAGCAGTAATAACAAGGCAGTATTGTTTCTTTCCAATACTCATTACATTTGTAGGTCCAAAAAGGTCCATATGTAAGAGCTGCAAAGGATTAGAAATAGAATTGATTGCTTTGGTCTTATGAGAAGTCTTGTGTTGTTTACCTTTTAGGCATGCAACACAGTGATGATCACACATAAATTCTTTTTGTGGTAAACCAACTACCAAATTCTTTTTGACTAAATTGTTCATATTTTTAAAATTTGTGTGACACATCCTTCTATGCCAGAGTTCTGATTCATTTGTGTTTGCCTTAGATATAAAACAGTTGATCTCATTTGAGGAAATGAGTTCTCCCCCTATATCCAGGCAATACACAGTGTTTCTCCTTGGTGTTCTTAAAACAACAAATTTTTCATCTAAAATAAAGTCAGGAGAAAGAATGGTGCACTCAACATCTGTAAAAAGAATTTTGTTCTTCTTATCACAGACTTGTGAGACACTAACCAGATTATATTTAAGCTCAGCAACATAAAATACATCATCAAAAGTGATCTTACCATTTGATACTGTACCTTTACCTGTAATCTTACCACCTCTTGGATTTTCTCCAAAAGCAACATATCCTCCTTCAAAAGACTTGAAATCTCTAAGAATTTGAATATTTCCAGTCATGTGTCTGGAGCATCCACTATCAATATGCCATGTTCTACCTTCTTCAGGGATCTGAATGCTCTGCACATAAAGTAAATGGATTAGTTAATTTTGGGAACCCAAGCTTGTTTTGTCTTGGGTTCATCCTTTGAAGAGTACGTTTTTCTAACTGAATGAGCTTTGTATGAGTTTTGTTCTTAGGTTGTTGGCTAGTACTGGTGTTCTTCTTTACTACTGATCTAGGTTTATACCCGTAGTGTTTAGCTTTTGAGTATTTTACTACTGATGGACCAGTAGTGTTTGGGTAATGTGAGTTTTTAGCACAGTCAATAGTGTTTTTGTAATTGTACCAGACATCATTGTAATTACGGTTTTTACCAGTAGTAAACCTGGAATAATTCCTACTGACGTTAGAAAACTTTGAATATTGAGGAAATTGATTTTGTTTTCCATTGTTTTTGAAATATTTACTTCTATTGAGACTTTTATGCCTGATATTTTGCATGAATCTTTGTGCAGTTCTTCCAAATTTGGGAGTTTCAACATGTGATTTTTTAAGTTCTTTTGCTTTTATTTCTTCAGTTTGTTTTAATTTTAAAGCTTTCTCCTTTTCTTTGTTAACTTTAAATTCTTTGAATTCTTGGTAGTTAATAGGATTGAAGTGACAATTCTTTGCTATGTGGTTAACCTTGTTGCAAATTAAGCATGTTAATTTTGTTGATTTAGAACTTTCAGGTTTTCTTTGTTCTTTTAACTGGTTCAAGTTTCTTTGATTTTCCTTTCTTAAAATTTTTGGTATATTTTCCGAGTTATATTTTGGGGATTCAGTTTGACTTTATGTGGTATGAAAACTTGTATCAGTTGTTTGATCATCATCAGAAGAATCAATATTGGTTTCAGATTGATTTTCTATTTTTAGTTCATTTAATGTTCTTTCTGTGCTTGATTTAAGAGGAGGGATAAAATTAGTTGGAGGTGGAACTGGATGATATCCCACTCCAGACACAACTTTTTCAGTGGTTTGTTTACTTGGTAATTCATCAACAATTTTAGAACTTCTTTCAAATTTCTTAATAGTTAGTTTATTCTGTTCTAATTCCATTTGACATTCTTCTAATTTAATTAAAGTTTCTTTTAATTTTAACTCAGTATGTTCTTTTTCATAAGTAGTTTGTAACAATTCATCTTTTATCTTTTGATAAGTTATTTTATAGATTTTAATTTGATTTTCAAGATCAGCTATACAACCATTATATTCAATTCTCTTATTTCTTTTTAATATCATCTCTTCAAGTGTTTCTTTGTTAAGTTTTTCTAATTCTTTATAAGCTTTAATGCATTCAGGAGTGCAAGATTTAGAATGTACCTCAGTAGTAGAATCAGTGAAGGCCATGAGAGCTTGATTCTGTGCATGTTCTTCTGCTTGAAAGCTCCAGTCATATCCTTGTCCTTCTTGAGATACTAATGCAGTTGAATTTGAAGTGTTGTTTTTGTTGTAGTTTGATCTTTGGTCTTTGTTTGGACATTCTCTGGCAAAGTGACCCAGATTGCTACAGTTGTAGCATTTGACTTTGGTCTTGTCAAATCCAGCACGATCACCTTTGTTGTAAGTCAGATTTTGCCTTCCAGTTCTTTTAAGAAACCTTTTTGTTCTTAAGCTTAGCATTGCCATCTGCCACTTGATGTCCATCTCTTCCAGGTCATCAGGATTGAGTTGTTCCGAATCCTCACTAATCAATGCAGTATGCACATGACTAGTGAAAAAGGATTCTCTTGCTACATCTTCAATGCTTGCATTCTTTATAGCCTCTTGACATGTTCCTGTACTGGACACAAAGGCATCATTGTTTGAAGGTAAATTGGGAGTTTTAGTACTTACCTCAGATTCAAACACTCTCAGTTCATTGTAGAGTTCATCCAACTCTTTTTCTTCTAGTGCATCTCCTTATCTATATATAACAGTATACATAGACCATTATTCACCAAGATATCTGAGAAACTACCTGTTTATATCATCATTGTCTGGTTTATAACCAACTTGATTCAGTTCATCAATGAGTTTGTTGAACCTATCAAAGACTTGAGATAATGATTCATTCTTCTGGCCTTTAAAGTTTTCAAAGTCTTGCTTCAGGACAGACTTCATGTTTCTTTTGGTGCTTTTGGTACCTACAAACCTCTTTTCCAGAGCCTGCCAGAGCTTCTTGGCATCATCATATTCAACAAAGAGATGTTGATAATCATTGGGAATGGCAAGCAAAAGAGTGCTTAGGGCTTTGAGTTCAATTCCTCTGTCCTTCTTCTCTTTTTCACACTTGAGTTTGGTGACTTCAGTTGAATAACTTGCAACTTGAGTCTGGATGGTTTTGTTTCCTTCAACAACAACTTCCCACATGGAATAATCAGTAATAAGCATGTATTGCTTGATTCTGTTTTTCCACATCCCAAAGTTGTTGGGAGTGAGAATGGGAATTTTGTTACTGAGTGCTTTCATTGTTATCAGACATGATTAACAATTTTGAGTTCGAAAGTATGAAACTTTTTGTTGTTCTTAATTTGTAGATCTAGAACCGTAAAGCTCTGATACCACTTGTCAGGATCGAATAACCCGGACAGATTATTTAATCAAAGATCTACTAACAATGAGAAGTTGCAGTGGATCAACACTCTTGTTAATTGATTAAGAACAATGAATACTGTAAACAAATACGAATAATAATAAGAACACAGTAATCACAAAAAGCTTCAATGTATATTGATATGCTCGAACAATACACACGTACGTTTACAATTCGTAAGGAACTATTTATAATAGTCCTTGAAGCCTAAATTATTAACCTAGTTATTCTAGGATTCGATTACAATCAATATACACTAAGATATACATTCAATAAAAAACTATACTAGAATCTCGGACTCGATCAGCACTAAAAATATAATCAGTAGTATTCTTGATCGTCAGTAGTAAGTCGTTGATCAGCATCATCAGTAGTAACTAGTGTTTCTGCCCCATCAGTACTAATCTTCAATAAACATTAATCAGTACTAACTGCAGCATCAGTAATAGAATGTTTATATCTTGTTTTATATCCCAACAACCAACATGACGTTTAGGCTATAAGTTAAGACTCAATAATTAAGAGCTTTAGATAAAAGAGAAGTAGGTTAGAATGTTAGATCATATAAGTTTTAAGAATTAATGCGAGTTGGCTTACGTTGTAGTATTTGCTATTTCCAAAAAAAAAAAAAAAATTGCTTTTAAGAGTTCATGATAATATGTATTTAAACAATTTGATATTTTATTAAAATGATTTTAATACAAATTAAAGAAGTTAATTATTTACATTTCTAGAAGCTGTACTAAATATTTTCTCTGAATTTAAAGTTATCAAATGTACGTTATCATATTTTTTTGGAGTATATTAAAAAGAACTTATCTAATAAAAGAAGTGGGTTAGTATTTTTGGATAAAGGATGTAACCCAATTCCAGAAGTATAAGTTATAGATTGAGCCCAGTTTATAATATTACGACTTAAGACCCAAACATCTATAAGGGCTTAAAGTCTTTTCTTTCTTCTAAAATGAGAAATGCCGAGATTGTTCGAGCTCTTTTAAGGTAAACTAGTGGCATTTCATCCGCGTCATATCGCGGAGGATTTTCATATAATACTTAAAAGATCGTTTACTAATATATTCTCACAATACTGAAAAAATGTTCTATATGATAAAAATGCTACCCGCTAAACATGTGATTGCTCTGATATTAATCGGCTCGCAAAGAAGGTGTCCACAAAACTATTATTTGTTTGCGTAAAAATAAATACATGTTGAACTTGTACATAAATTTGATTGCTCTAATAAGAAACGAATTACTATATACTCCTTCCGTCTCAAAAAAAGTTATCATTTCTCTTTGACATAAGTTTGTAGGAGATAGTTAGTGATGAGGTACTTAGTAATAATTTTTATTTAAATTATAAAGTTAGTTTAGATAGAGAGTATTTTAGGAGATAGTTAGTGGTGATATAATTGATAATAATATTATATTATATTATTAAGTGGACCCGATGAAAGAAATATCTTATAAAAACAAAAGTATAAGAACCTATTTGGTATTCTTTTGAAGTAGTTTAAATTAGAGTAAAATATAATATTAGTTTAGATAGAGAAAATATTTTAGGAGATAATTAGTGGTTAAGTCATTAATAATAATATTATATTATTAAGTAGACCCGATTAAAAGAGTTTTTTATAAAAAAAAAATAAAAGTATAAGGACCTATTTGGTATGTTTTGGAAGTAGTTTAAATTAGAGTAAATAAAAAAAAAAGTATGTATGTAAACTCGAAGAGCTCCACCGGCTAGAAACAAAAGATCCCATAAGTCAATATAAGAGGCGTAAAGAAGAAAATAATAAAAAAAAAATTAAAAAAAGTTAACTTGGTTGCTAGGGGTGTACCTTCGGGCGGTTTTCGGTTTAGTAGGGTTAATCGGTTTGGGTTATTCGGTTTTTACAAATATTTTTAACCAACCAACAACCAAACCAAATTAATTAAAACCAAATCAAACCAAGTAAATAAGTAATCGGGTTATTTGGGTCGGTTATCCATAAAATCAAATAAGAGAATGATCTACTATAAAAGATAGGTGTCCTTAATATTACTAAAAGTTAATAAATCATCCACACCAAGGTTGCAACAATTCAACAAATGTTATAAAATAATAGCAATTTTGGTTGAAATTTTCCAAATGAATGAAGGTTTCTATCGTATGAAATATAATATATATAAATAAATTAAGTCGTTTACTTTTATTTGGGTTATTGGGTGTACATCGAATAAGAATTTTTGAATCCAAATCCAAACCGTAAAACCGAATGTGAATTCCGTTACACCCAGAAATCCGAACCAAACCCAAATAAGCCAGACTCGTTTCACCCAATGTCATTTGGTTCGATTCGTTTTTTGGGTCAAACCATTTAATGAACACCCCTATTGCTTGCTGCTATTCATTCAAGTTGCAAATTGTATATATATAAGGGTTTTTCTAACATATGCCTCTGGGGCATACGTTACCGTATATTTAATGAGTCAATAATTTCCATTTAAATAGAAAATCGAATTTAATACATCTTCTAAAATGGTAGTTTTTAAGTGCATTAATGTTATTCGATACATATTTAGAAAATTATTGGCTTATTAAATGCACGTTATGATATGCCCTAGGAGCATACGTTAGAAAAACCCGATATATAATAATTGGGGTGGATTTATGTTTGATTGAAGAGGCAGTTTTGGCTTAAATCTCTACTAATCTATGTTTATATACAATAATAATTTTTTTTTAAATTTATTTATAACACCTCACTAATGCCACATGGTACAAGAGATACGTCATAAAAGCCAGTTCATCGGCACTAGTGGTTATGGATTTTTTGGATCACACCAATTTTACTACAACATCATATGTCACCTACACAACTATACCACAACATTGCCTAGGACATACCCAATATACAACCAAACCGTTTTAATTCCGTCACAATTTCTTTTCCGTTATTCCTTTTTATAAATGATAACATTTCATTAAAATAAACTTTACAATACTAGAAATTTAAACGTAAATAATGACTAAAAATAAAACTACATTAAACCGTTAATATATGTACGAGGTTTGGTTGCGTGTTAATTATGGGTGTTTATGTTTTGCTCCATTTTACTAAAAAGGAGAAAGAATATATTTTTGTGCAAAAAAAAAAAATCAAGTAATACTAGTATATGATATGTATATATAGATGAAAAATAAAGAAAATAAGGGGTGTTCGTATTTATGTTTCGCGGTCCCCAAGGGTCGAAATTTGACCATTTACAACGGTCCGCAAGTCCCTAACGTCTTTTTACTCCCTGTGCTTCCTTATACACGTGACGCTGACCTCATCATGAAACCCCGACACGACATGAAGGTGGCGGTATTTATTGTCCTTCTAAGAGCATCCCCAATGGTTAACCTTTCAAAAACTTATTACTTTTGCACATCAACATTCCACTAACTAAAAACCCTTTAATAAATAACAACTTCAATGGTTAACCTTTCCAAAAAGCTTTTTCTTTTAAAAAATTTCTAATTTAGCTTTATTTATCTCAAATGTTTATAAATACACCCTATATATAATTTGACAATTTTTTGACATTTTACTAAATATAATATTTTTTAAAATATTTCATACAAAAATATTGTAATAATTAACATTAGGTATTATATAATTTATTTATTAACTAATAAAAATATAATAAAGAATTTATATATTATATATTTAAGGTTTAAAATGAAAAGTTATTAAACATATAGGATTAAAAATGTCAAACATTGAAAGTAAGTTAAAAGCTTAGTAGAAAAAAAGTCATTGCAATAAGCTTTTGGAAAAGCTAGTTATTCCAATGGTAAAAAGTCTTTTAAAGACTTATTGTAATAGTAAAAAGCTTTTAAAAAAGCTACCATTGGAGATGCTCTAAGGTGTGGTTGGTATCCACGTCGTCATTCTCACGACATGGATCGCCCATAATGAGTAGCCTAACTTTTTACAACTTGAAATATTTGATAAATGTTTTTAAAATAAAATAAACTCCCATTGAAATAAAAATTTTCAAATGTTGAAAAATCTGTTTTCCCTGTTAAAAGTGAAAAATAGAAGGATAAGCGGGTAAAACAAATATTAAAACTTGAACTGTCAAAACACGCCGGCAGCGCGGCAATCCCTCCTTTTTTGAACTCTATACATATGACGGTATCTTCATCTACCCCAGCGAACCCTTCATTTCATTTCCAAACCCTAAAATGGATAACGATGAAAATTCCGTCAATATCATCAACCGTGCATCAAGGAAGCGATCTTTTCCGATCACCGCCGGCAATCACCACAATTCAAAACAACCTCAATCCACCAAAAAACGAGTGGTTTTGGGTGACCTAACAAATTCAAGTAACGTCACATCGGATTCCAAACAAAACATCAAACAGCTCAATAAGGATTCCGTTGCTGATGATTGTGTGAAAAGTAAGGTTTCTGTCTCGTTTGGATCGGTGAACAACAGCAAATTTTTGTACGCACCTCTTATATATCAGCATCTTCATTCATTAGAGGTTTTCAATCACTTTCTCTGTTTGTTAGTTGTGTTGATTTAAATACAGATTCAAATTTGTGCGAATAAGGAACAATTATATATTACTATCTATGCATCTGTCTTTTCGGGGGGTTAATTTACTGGCTAAAAAGGTTTGAAGATCAGTCATCCTTTAATCAATTTGATTTGATTCCAATTCAAAAGCACAATTGGAAAATTCTGAAGTCTAATTGATGTTTACTTGATTGTTTTCAGCAAAAATCACAACCGGAAGATTCATGAATTAACCATAAGTTGTTTATGATAGAAGGGATTTTAATTATTGTTAATGTCATTAACTTCTTTATTGTTTCTGTATTTTGTCTTTAATCTCAACACTAACACAAAATTTATGATTTAGATTGAGGAAAAAAGAAGACCATTGCCTAATTATATGGAAACGGTTCAAAAGGATGTAACTATAGGAATGCGAGAGATTTTAATTGATTGGTTGGTTGAGGTGGCAGATGAATATAAACTTGTATCCGATACAATGTTTCTCACTGTCTCTTACATTGACAGATTTCTATCTTCACATACTTTGAGCAGAAACAAACTCCAGCTTCTTGGTGTAACAAGCATGCTTGTAGCCTCGTATGCTCGTAAACCTGATTAAATTATTTATTTTTATCACGATCGTTTCGTTAGTTGTTTTATTTATTTATTTTTGTTTTGTATTTTAGGAAAGTTGAAGAGATTATGCCTCCCCATATTGAAGATTATTGTTATATAACAGACAATAGTTATACTAAAGAAGAGGTTTGTTGATGGTTCTTTTAGCTTTCTAGTAGCCATATATTGATTATATTACGGAATTAAATTGTTTATTTTTTATTGAATGTTAAAGGTGGTTCAAATGGAGAAAGAATTGATGAATTTTCTGGAATTGGGACCAAGCAATCCAACACCAAAAAATTTTCTTAGGTATGTATATGTATTGTGTAGCAAATAGTGATGGTTTTTACTTTTTACCAATGTTTTTATAATTTTGATTCATTTTTTTTTAATACATATTGGGTTGGCAGAATCTTAATTAGAGCAGCTCAAGGAGATAACTTGGTATGCTTAATTCCATTTTTCTAAATACATGAAATCATTATCCAAGAATTCAATTTGATTTGTAATTTTGTTTGATGCAGGCATCAAGTTCATTTTTTGAGTTTTTGAGTTGGTTTCTAGTAGAATTAAGCTTACTAGATTATGGTTGTTTAAGATTCTTGCCATCAGTGGTAGCTGCTTCAGCCATTTTTATAGCAAAATTTACACTTGAACCAGAAAAACATCCTTGGGTGAGGAACATCTTTATTTACAACAATTCTTGATTGACTACGAATTTGTAAGTAAAAAAAATCAAAATTGAATCTTTTGCAATTTGCAGGGGTTGAAAATGCAACATTGTAGCGGATATAAAGCATGTGAATTAAAGGATTGTGTGGTTGCAATTCATGAATTACAGTTGCGTAAAAGAGCATCAGGTTCTCGAGCAGTAAGAGAGAAATACTCACAGATTAAGGTAATGAGAAATTCAATATTTGATCTGATATATATATATATACATGCAAAAGGTTTGATGTTTGATCATGATTTATGTTTGTGAAAACAGTTCAAGTGTGTTGCAGCATTGCTTTGCTGTTCAGAAATTCCACCTTCTTATTTTGAAGATGTTGATGAATAAAAAGAATAAATCATATAATTGTTGTTCATTATTGGATAATTCTTGATTAAGAGAGTTTAGTGTTATTTTTTACTACATATCTTGAAATTCAATTGGTTTTTCATGTTGGTAGTTCAGTACTTCATAATAAAAAAGAAATTGTGAAAAGATTTATTTCATTTTGGATCTAAATTGTGAAAAGATGTTATTTCTTAAGGTTTGTTTGACGAGTTTTGTCGAAATGCTTGAATGCGGTTTCTAAAAGTTGTTATGTATTTATATGATATGATATAAAATGGAAAGAATCAATATATATCTATAACAAAATTGGTATAATTGTAATATTCATGCAATTAACTTTATAATTTAACGGACTGACCGTTCATCTATTCGCCGTTGACATATAAACGGCTTTATTTGATACGATCGTTTTAGAAATCCGAATAAATGAAAAATGATTCAAGTTAACCTTGGAATATCAAGCAAAAATTAAGATTTGAAGAACTTATTGCGATTAATTATTCAAACTGATACGAAAGATTACAAAGAAAAGATAAAGGGAAATAATAGTCGTTAGTTGCGAATAACAAGTCGTAACTAACTAACAACGTCTAACGCCTTTTGCCGCCACACCCCTATTTCGTTTAAAAGCTAGTTGATCATATGCCATCCACATGTGGCTATTGATTCGGTACCATTAACCCACAATACCAAAAGAATGAAAGATGCATGATGGATGGGATGATTTCCGTGTTTGCCTAAACGTCAACCTTAGGTTCCATTTGCAAAACCTACAAACATGAAACACAGGAGCAGTAGTGGGGTTATAATGCATACACTATTTGATTTGTATAGAATATCGTTGTGACCGTTTTCTCACCCTTCCTAGAATCCTAGCCATTTTCAAACTCAAGTGATCAACTTTGTACGTGTTTGATAAATTCGTGATATGAACGAAAGGTATCATAGTAATTTCCATTTACGATAATCAATTTTGTTACAACTACAAAACTAATTATTTAACCTATTCATTAAAAAGCTTATAGTCTAGCTATACGTAGTGTTTAGATGTCATGCAAGTTTATAGATTCAAGTCATCTAACTGTGTTACATTGGTGCCAACTGTTTGTTGGTTGACATTTCCCTTCCCTTGGTTTGTTCCTCAACATTGGCACAATCTGTCGCTTTGTTGTCTACGATGATTTGAGTCGGCCTGCCCGGCAAGTGAGAGGTGGGTTCAAGAGTATTTTAAGAAAGAAATATTGTGTATGTGTATTTTTATAATGTTAAAGCTTAAAAAACAGAAATTATCAGTTGCGTCACCATCTGATCACACGACTATTAAAAGGTCAAAATAAATAAATTATGTAACCCTAAATATGAAGTTAAGCTTGCCAATTGATAGAAACTTTACCAAATCAAAGGGTCCTGCCATTTTCCCCAATTCAAGGTTCGAGGGTTTTTAGGAGAAATTGTAAAGGAATCAGGTATCGTTGAAACCTAGATGCTATAGTTGCCTGCCAAGGGTTTACTGGAAACACCACCATACGACCCACCGGCGTTACGCAAATACATGGAGTGGAAAGCGGACGAGAAAGAAATAAAAGCCGCCGGAGCTGAGCTTCTGCTCCGCATTCATGGCTGGGAGATCGAGTCTAGCAATCGTTCATGTCTCACCTCCCTTAACCTCCAATCGTACTATCTCCGTCCCTCTCTTAATGTTACTCCAAATCTCCAATTATACTCCATTTACCCTAATTTACTAGATTTTTATTAAAATTGTTACAGAATAGTTTTGTTTTTGCTTTATAGCACATTGAATAAGAATTCGATTGACGTATTAACTATTTTGGCAATGATGTAGAGGAACTTTATTTAACCTAATTGGCCATGTTTGGATTTCCTAGAAATTGGAGAGTGATCGTATACTGATGTTGTTTTGATCATACCATAGGGAACTGGTTTTTGAATTAAGAAATTGAAATGTTATGAATATGGTTGAAGCTATTCTCAGTTAATTTGTGACTTCATTCCTGAATACTGATAAGTTAAATAATCTTTGTTAATATGTTGTGTAGATGGGAAGAAAAACTTGAGACATCGCATTTACCAGAAATGATATTTGGGGACAGTTGCTTAGTTTTTAAACACATAAATAGTGGAACCAAAATCCACTTCAATGCTTTTGGTGCTTTAATCGGGTGGAAAAAAGAACGTTTACCCCCAGTTGAAGTTCCTGCAGCTGCCCAATGGAAATTCAGAAGGTTAAACTAAACTATATAATATATCTTTTCTTCCTGATTTTAGGATCAAATCAATCTAATCTCATATTGATTATTTTGCAGCAAACCATTTGAGCAGATTATTCTAGACTATGATTACACTTTCACCACACCTTATTCTGGCAGTGAAACTGTTGAGGTAAAATAAATCAAATTACTTTCTTTTACAATTTGTATCACATAATAATTATTTGTAATTTTATCAGACCACCACAGGAACAGAATCTGAGGGTCTTAAATGGGAAGAATGTGAAGAACAAATTAATGTGGCTGCACTTGCATCAAAAGAGCCTATTCTCTTTTATGATGAAGTTAGTTATTTACATTTTATACACATGTAGATATGAATATAGCATTTTTCCTTCTTTTAATAAATAGTTGTTTTATGGTTATAGGTGATTTTGTATGAAGATGAGCTTGCTGATAATGGAGTCTCACTTTTAACTGTAAAAGTGGTAAAATCTTCAAACATTAAGCAATTCTTACATCATTTAACATTTCTTCATATAAAAATACGATAATTCAGGTTTTTGTTTTTGTTTTTTTTTTGGGTTTTTG
Organism: Calendula officinalis; assembly: GCA_963853835.1. Classification (NCBI taxonomy): domain Eukaryota; kingdom Viridiplantae; phylum Streptophyta; class Magnoliopsida; order Asterales; family Asteraceae; genus Calendula; species Calendula officinalis. The sequence continues at coordinate 70,221,985 of OY970828.1, forward strand.
CAGAGAGTTATGCCTAGTTGTTGGTTTCTTCTGTTACGTTTCTGGGTGAGTTTTTTTTACAGATAATTTAAATGTGCATTTGAAAATTGAAACATTTTGTAATGTGAGTTAAATTATTTATGGGATATTTCAGCTTAGAGTTGATGGTGTTCTTATGAGATTAAGGGACACTCGTGTTGTTTGCAATTTTAATGAGAATTCGAAACCTGTTATTCTTAGAGATGTTTCTTGGAGAGAATCTACATTCAAGGCACTAGCTTCTGTAAGCATTTTTCTCTCTCTTAAATGCATTAAAATTTTAAAATATGATACGATTTTATTTGATTATAATAGAGTAAATTACACGGATGGTCCTTTAGGTTTATTGCAAATTTCACCAATGGTCCTTTAGTTTAAAAAATTACACTGATGGTCCTTATTTATGAAAAGTTTTTCACCGATGGTCCTTTACACTAACGGACGTTGTTAAATTTTTCTGTTAAGCACCCCATGTGCAATGCGCATGAGGGCATTATGGTCTTTTCCCATTGTGGACATTATGGTCCTCCCCACTCGTCGTCGCAGATAAAGGAGAGAGAGATGTCGTCACGGATAAAGGAGAGAGATCAGGGAAGAAAAATAGAAATTAAGAAGAATTTATTAAACACTTAAAGCATTAAAAAATAAATAAAATAAAAATGGGAAAAGACCATAATGCCCTCATGTGCATTGCACATGGGGTGTGTTAACAGAAATTTTAACCCCAGTTAGTGTAAAGGACCATCGCTGAAAAACCTTTCAGAAATAAGGACCATCGATGTAAATTTTGAAACTAAAGGACCATTGGTGAAATTTGCTATAAACCTAAAGGACTATCGGTGTAATTTACTCATTATAATATTATATTGTTAAATAAATTGTGCAGAAAGGATATCCATCTGATTGTGCATCATATAATGATCCAAACATCATCAGCCAAAGGCTTCCAATCGTTTTGCACAAGACTCAAAAGCTTAAAGTCCCTGATACCTTGTAAGCTTTATTATGACAATTCAATAATATCAACTTTTGAAACTTAAATTTTAAAATGACTATTAAAAATGTTCTAGATAACTAAAATTATTGTATTCTATAGCTGCTTCTTTATATTTCTTATTAACAATATCTCATGTTGTATATTTGTTTACTTTTTCGTATTTGAAACTGAATTTGGTTGAGATATGGTAAGTGCTCGCGAAAGTTGGTTTTGGGTGGCTAGGGTTTTTGATAAAATATTAAAATTTTAAAATAAATAAATAACAAGATTTCTCTTGTAGCCCTAGGCATGATCTGATCAAATTTTTTTTAGTAACAATGACTTCTTTTTCATAAGCAATTATTCATTTCATCTAGGGTTTACTATTTTGAGTAAATTACAAAAATCATCCATGTGGTTTTCTAATTCTTAAGTTTCATTCCTTCCAACCTTTTAAATGCAAATTACGTCTCTGTAGTCTTTCATTTTTGGCAAATTGGTGTTAAATTTTAGTAATTGGCCATCATACCTTTTTAAATTTTCTATTTCTATTCTTATTTTAATTTAAGGTGATTTTCATGATATTTAGTAAACTAATTAACTATCTCCCTCATCATGATTTGGAAAATGGAATCATCAAATGGGTTATCTGCTTCACTTCTTGCTTCGTGAATTGGCTCCCAACCACCATCTTTGTTACCCACAAACACCGCCACCTTTGTCAAAACCGACCAATATATACCACCACTGATCTGGAAATCGTACTTGAAAACAGATTCAGATCAAAACTTTAAGCTCACACAAATTGATTCAAACCCCTAAATTGATTAAAAAATATTTAACCATCTGTCCGTTAGATATAATCTTAAAATGATGTAATTTGCAGAAGCTGAACACCTAATTTGCTATAAAGATATTAGAAGAGACGAAACTTTAAAATTTAAAAAACTCTACTGCTTTTTCTACATTTATATGGTCAGATCCACTTGAATAAAAGTAAAAAAAGATAGACATTTTGCTAATTCTCTTTATAAAAATTGGATTACCAATCAAGAGACAAGTACATACAAGATAACTAGATACAAGAATATAGATAAGCATAAAACTGAAAACCCTACTTACAGCTTCAGATTCAAATCCAATGGCTGATGAGCCACTTGTGGATCCAAATAAAAACCTCCAGGCCAGATCAAACCCATTCCTTCGTGGGTTTGCACCCAAGTGGCTTCATACACCACACTCGGGTCAGGAAACATAGATACATTTGTCTGTATATATGCGGTTGGTCTGTGAACAAGTGAGTGGGCCCGCACACCGAGTGTTGGATTAGATGTGAATGTGGTTGGGTTGATGAGTCTTCTTGCTGCATCTCTTTCTCTCTTGTGTGCATTTTGATGGCCTCCTAATGCTTGTGGGCTGTAGAATTTTCTTTTGCAAAAGTGGCATGTTTTCACTTGAACTGGCTTGGATTGCGACCTAGAATTTTGTACACATAGGCTAAGATTTAGCCACCCTTTTTCTTCATCTTTTGCATTCATCAAGAATATTGGAAGTAGGTTTCTTTTGTAAGTGTAGAGTAGGTGTTAGATCATTTAGGAGAGAAATACATGTGGAAACAAGCTATATTAACAACATCTCTCTCTCTCTTACACACACACAAACACCATGTAGTTAACGCATATGTCCTTTCATCTATGCAAATGCACCGACTTTATATGTGATATGTCTCTTTTCAAAGACTTGGTTAAAAATGACAATCAACAGACATTTCCAAATAAAGTCATGTCAGAAATCCTGAAATATATTTTGATTGTCTGCCATTAATTTTCTTACGTATATGCACCTGTTACATATGTACTTGTTATTTGGTAAATACCACGGTGAAAAGTGAAAATCTTGACATTTAGTCATTTACTGTTGACTTTTTTGTTTCTGTGCGTGAACTTGGTTATGGTTAGCTTTACTTAGGAGCCGACAATCTTGACCAGTAATTAAGTGATGGGTTAATATGGACCACTATATTAAACCCCGTTGAAACCCAAATTCCGGTTCAGCCCATGACTCGATCTGCCCATTTTGACATATCTAGTTTTCCTGTTAGTATAATGAATTTGATTAAAAAATGGAACCCACCATATAGCAATATCGTGAGTATCATGGCATGGACCATGGTGGGGGTTATGGTATTTTTTTTTTTTTGTGTTGTTTGCAACTATACTTTATGCATATTTTGACACTACATACTTTGTCCACTAACATTATTCTACATTTAGATTTATGGTATGGGACAAGTGTACGTGTCTACAAAATGTTTTTGAGATGTATGGTGGGGTTGTAAAGGGTGACCATTAAAATGATTTTGTATAAAGTAACACCCTCATAGTGCTTTAGATAACTCAATCGAGAAACGATTATAAAGTTTCTGAACCCGATCTGTTTCCAATAATCTTGTAACGATAACTTGATACGGGCGTGAAGCAAAATGTTGTCTTGTGAAATCCACTTCATCCATAGAGTAACTAACTTTTACCATTTCGGTATTTAAATCATTTTCCGTTGATATGTTGTTGCATTTTTATGAATCGGGATTATGGTCAAATTCTTGTTTGATGTCACCCAAAAGCTAGTATGCCTTCACAATTACAGTAAATTAGTAATTTCGTGTTTATTATATTAAAGAAATAAATTAAAAAACGTAAATTTCGGATAATTGAACTGCTAATGTGTAGCTTCTGCATATTTTCCATCGTTAGTTTTCGGACTTCAGATAGTTTTGTTTGGGTTCGTGTAGTTTCCCAGGCTTCCAGTCCACAGTTTATCGTCCTCTGCAAAAAATGTACCTAACATCAAATCTACATATACATATTATATATACATGACACTAATCACACTGAAAAATACAAATTTTTTGACATAGTGATAATGATAATTATATAATCATTGTAAGTGGTTTTTTTTTTTCCTTCCTAACCATGACTTAATTGTTGTTTTGAAAGAATGCAACCATTGATGAAGTGATTCTCGAACTTTGATTTCTTGTAAACAATATTCTTCTCTTATAAACTCACTTTTTAACTCATGTTTTTGTTACATTTTAGTGTATGACCCTAGTTACATAAAAAAAACGGTGTGGCCGCAAATGGCCCACATTTTATAAGGGCCCAATTTTTTATACACATCTTATATATAATCTTAAAGTTTTAAGTCAACTTAATAATTTGATAGAAAAAATTAGAAAGTCCAATATTTTATATATATCTTGTATTTAAGGGCTCACTTTTATCTATTCGCATATGACCTTCAGAAATTCGGGAATGCGCCTGCTTATATTTTTCATATCGATAGATATAGGTGAATAGATCATCTGAATATTAACTGCAACTTGATTCCCAACAAAAAAACTTCTAGTATTCGGAACAAATTACCGTCACATAACATGTTTTATACCAACAGCAGACAAACTAATAATTCTGTAAGAAAATAAAGTTACATATTTTTACCAAAAAATTAACCAAATTTACAATTTTACAAGTCACCTTTTCATGTCCACAATAATGTATTAATGTTCGTTGTTTTATCATTATAGATACAATATCATTGAAGAATTGTTCAAAATTTGACAAATTATTTTAGTCATAGTCCACTATTTCTGCTCAATTTATAATCATCGTATTCATATTATTCAAACACCAATACATCAAACACCCCTTAATAAATTCGCAATTACAAGGAAGTGTCAATTATGATTTAGTGATATTAATAAAACAGATGATATGATAATAATAAAAAGAAACAAGTAGGTATTATATAAAGTGATCATGTTATCATTTGCATATATATACCCTCTAAATATTTAAACATTCATCTTTAGGCCATCGTTTGAAAAACCTCTTTGAACTCAGATTATTTATTGTACACATATTCAAATATGAAATTCAAATGAAAACGTCTTTAACATTCAAAAGTCTTTTATTTTTGTGCCTTTTGTTTATTGAAACCTTTTAAAATTCAATTTTCACCACTTTAACATAGATATAATCATGTAAAAAAGTGTTTCTCGTATAAAAAGAATTATCAATTATAATAATTATCAATTGAAATTCGCACATGAATAATATACTTTAATGAAAAAAACTATTACAAAATTATTATATTCTCTGTATCATAGGATTTGAAACTAATATAGGTATATAAGAGACTGAAAGACTAGTATTAAGTTGTGTATTTCAACCAGAAGGTGCGGAGCAGCCATTACACCCCGCCATTGAATGTGGCTCCGACGTTTTCCAACCTGGGTCCAACGAAATCCACGTAAAATGCTTTTCGTATTATATAATAATTTAATATTATGATGCTAAGCCATAGGAGAAATGTTTCAATAAAATATTAATAAAGTTCAAGAAAATTATTATAAAGCATACAAAGTCAACGATAGATAGAAGATCAATGTAGAGAACGCCAAGTGATTAAAAAGCAAAGTGGAAGAATAATACGGGGCAGACTTTTTAAGTTTCATGTGAAGTTTTAAAGTGTTTACTTGTCTCTTCCGTAGCATAAAAAAAATTCACATTTCAACCTAAAATTCTATCCTATAATAAAGTCTCAATTTTTCAAATTTAAAAAATCTACTTAATAAAATAATACTTTTACCATTAATTATATCAAAATTATTATCAAGCGGTCAAACACCTCACAACTAACTATCTTCTAATAATTTGTGTAAAAAAAAAAGAGATTTTTTTATAAAACGGATGGAGTATTAAACATCATTCTCTACCATTTCTTCCGTTCTAATTTTATTGTTCATCATTCTATTTTGATATATAATTGTTTATTTCTAAACTTCCATTAATAAAAAAAGAAAATTTTATAAGTGAAAGAATTTTGTAGGAAAGAAATACAATTTTCTAGTATTCATTACTCATATTTTTTTGGAAACGGCAAATATATTAAAAGACCAACTTAGCAAGATACTAAGGCGGGAGGAAAAACAGAGTACAAATTACAAACAAGAAAAAGGTGAAACACCCCAATCAAACCAAGTACAAGATAATTTACTCCTATGTTTTAATCACATAAAACTAGATGAGATAATTTCCCCCGCAATCACCGTGTGTGCCTTGAAAATATTGTTGAACACCGAGTCGTTCCTTGCTTTCCATAAACACCAAATTGTGCATTGAATGATCATTGTAATAAGTTTCCTTTTCTTAGGGCAATTTCCCCAAGACAACCCAAATTCAATCAAATCTACCACCGAGTTGAACAAAGGAAGAGTAATACCACACCAGTTGAATATCCATAATAACACACTTCTAGCAAAAGAGCATCGGATAAACAAATGATCAACATCTTCATCTTCTTGATTACATAGTTTGCAAGTTGTTAGACCAACATTAATACCACGTTTTTCCAAACATTTAGCAACCGGAATACGTCCCAATCCAACTCTCCAAATAAAGCACTTTACTTTTAAAGGAACCATACTCAACCAAGTCATATTAACATACCCTGCTGTTGCCGTCTTTGAATCAATCCAGTTCCGTATATGATGAACCGAGAATGCTCCGTCACCTGAGATATTGCATTTGAGAGTGTCGCAATTGCTACTCAGTTGAACATTGTTAATATCGTGCATCATAGAGCAAAATTCATTCACCACCGTGGGATTATTTAATCCGTGATTCCACTCCCATGAGAAACCCGATGACATAATTCTTTGAGCAATTGTGGCGGATTTGTTCTTTTCCAACAGAAACATGTTAGGGAACTTGTGTTGTAGTGAATGATCCCCCAACCATTTATCCTTCCAGAACCGAAACTTAGTACCTGCACCAACACAGAGTGAAAATAAAGTGTGAAATTCATATCCCAGCTTGTTTAAATCTGTTTTGACAGCTGCTATATTGCGCCAAACACCACTCGGTTTAGTCTTTGCCAATATGTGAACCGGTTCAGAATGAAGCTTATGAATTTCAAGGATAACACCTTTCCATAAACAGTGGTTATTCCCCCCCAATTTCCACCACCATTTTGATAATAGTGAAAGATTTTGAGCATGCAAAGATCCCACACCAAGGCCACCATGCTCTTTAGAAGCGATTATAGTGGACCAAGCTACCCAACATATCTTCTTGTTGTTAGAACCACCACCCCATAAAAATTGTCTGCGAATTTGTTCAAGAGAGTCAAGCACATAAGATGGAGCCTTGAACAAAGAGAAATAATATAAAGGAAGACTACTTAAAACCGACTTAACAAGTGTAAGTCTACCCCCAAAAGACAAGTTTTTTGCCTTCCAATCGGAAAGTTTTGATTGAAAGCGATTAATAACCGGAGTCCAATTCTTCTTAAGATTCATATTAGCTCCCACCGGAACTCCAAGATATGTGAAAGGGAAATTACCGGCCAAACAACAAAGGGTGTTTGCCCATTCAATTGTTTTTGACATTGGAACCCCGATACCGAAAATTTTAGATTTATGGAAGTTCACTTGTAATCCGGAAGAGGCATGAAAACATCTCAAAATTCTAGCAAGATTAGACATGTTGATATCCGTACCCTTGCCCACAAAAATTGCATCATCCGCATAGAACAAGTGAGAAACGGAGGGCCCGTTTGTATTAATTTGAAGACCCGAAAACAATTGTTTCTCACAAGCCGTTCTCATTGCTACATTTAGGCCTTCCATAGCGATTATAAATAAGAAAGGAGAGAGTGGATCTCCTTGCCTCACACCTTTGGAGACATGAAATTCTTTAGTTGGTGAACCGTTGATAAGAACCGATGTATAAGAGGATGATAAACACCCTTGAATCCAACACCTCCATTTAACACCAAAATTCATTTGTGCTAAAATGGAGTCTAAATAACCCCAATTAACTGAGTCAAAAGCCTTTTCAAAGTCAACTTTGAACATGAATAATTTTTGCTTCGCGCACTTTGCCCAAGAACATAACTCATTTATAACAAGTGGGCCCTCAAGTATGTTTCTCCCATTAATATATGCCGACTGAGTTTCTCCAACCACGTGCTCAATGACCGATTTTAGCCTAAATGAAAGTGCTTTAGCTAAGATCTTGTACATACAACCGATGAGAGAGATAGGACGAAAATCACATAAATTAACCGGGTCCTTGATTTTAGGAATCAAAGTGATGAAGGACGAATTGCAGCCCCTATTGATCATACCAGTGCTTTCAAAATGGCGGATAAAGTTCATTAAATCGGAACTAATGAGGTCAAAGTGTGCCTTGATAAATTTAAAAGTTAAGCCATCGGGCCCAGGGGCTCTATCTCCACCACAAGCCCACACCGCACCTTTAATTTCCTCCACCGTAAAAGGTCATTCTATATCCGAACTCTGCACATTAGAAAGTTTAGAAAACAAAGAGTTAGAAAATGTGGGCCTAACCGGACGGGGTTCCGAGAATTTCCCAGAAAAGAATTTAAAAGCCTCTTCTTTGATTTGGATCGGATCAGAGACCCAACTCCCGTTAATTGAAAGCCCATTGATGCGATTATTTCTGTTTTTATTCCTTAAAGTACCGTGAAAAAAGGAACCGTTTTCATCTCCGTCCACCAACCATTTAATGTGTGACCGTTGCTTCAAATCAAGGTTACGAAATCTTTCTAATTCTGACAGTTTCAGTTTATTGACTTCCACCTGTTGTAATTCAGTGTCGGTCAACCGCCTTGTTTCAACAAGAGCATCAAAATCCAGGAGTAATTTTTTGATATCTTTCAATTGTTTATTTTCTTTATTATACTCAATACTTCTCCAATCTTTAATTGCCTTTTTAATATGCCGAATTTTAGCAGCCATAAAAAGATCAGGGGTGCCAAACCCCATAAAAGATGTGCATGCACTAGCCACCACATTTTTGAAACTGTCGCGCAATAACCAGGAGTTGAAAAACCTAAATGGCGGAGGGCGAAAATCAACAGAATGATGACACAATATAATCGGTGAGTGATCGGAGTGCTCGCGAGGAAGAGCCATCACCGAGGATCTGGGTTGAATTGACATGAAGTTAGGACATACCAAAATCCGATCTAGTTTGCTCAATTTACTGAAATCAGGACTAAGGTATGTAAACCTTCTTCCCCCCATACTGAATTCTTTCAAACCCGCACCGTTAATGAAGTTATTGAACGCGTTTGCAGTAGCATGACAGAAAATGAATTTATACGTTCCTCCGGTTTTCTCACAGAATTGAAATTTCCAAACATAACCCAGTTACCATGTAGCGAGTTTTTTAATTGAAGCAGTTCGATCCATAATTGCCTTTTCTCAGTCAGAGATTGTGGAGCGTATATGTTCACCAAGTAAGTAGTACCACTGAACCCCTTCCATTGGCCCCCAGCCGTAAGACAGTGCCTCGATTCATTGCAAAAGTTGCAATCGAAAACTTCGGGATTCCAGAAACTAATTATACCTCCTGATCTACCAACCGAATCAATAGCTTCATAATTATAATCATTGCTGCCCCAACACCCATTAATGTCGATATTACCCGAATTCGTAGCATGTGTTTCTTGTAAGCCGATAAAATGCGGCTTATGAGATGTTTTGAGTTTACGAACCCATTCGATCTTATGGTTTTCACTCATCCCCCTGATATTTAAAGTTAGCAGATTCATTGGGAAACATTGTTGACGCCATCACCGGTAAGAATTTCTTTTAAAGTTGGGTCAACATCGCTAACTTGAAACCCAACTTCAATTCCAATTTCAACTGTTTTTTGGATCTCCGGGATCGAATGTGGTTGAATCGAAACATTAGAGTTGCTTGAAATCGCTGGGCTTGCATTTTTGTTTAGATCTATAATAGGTGCCGAACCAGATCGAATAGGGGAAAAACGCCGCCATTTTTTAGATACAGAGCCGAATCTGAACTCCTGTTGGACCGAGCCCACCATAAATGGACTACCTTGATTATTATTGAAGAGCCCAATGGGAGCTGTACTCGGAAATGGGCCGAAGTTTAAATTTAATTTGGGTCCAATCGAATTAAATGGGACCCCAATGTTGACATCATTCTTATTATTATTATTATTATTCCCAATAGTACAATCAGCCTTGGGAGAACCAAGTGACTCTTCGACAACAAAATTATCAGCATTGGAATTGTTCACCTCATTAATTTCGACATTGGACATTGATCCATTATCGCGACTCCCACCATTTCCCTGAACCGGAGATTTATGAGCCTCCTCCATATCGGAGTCATTCCGATCAACTTGAACCGAAGCTTCAGGAACATACTCACCTTCTTCCATCCCGTTGGCCAAAGAATTTTGATCCCAGGTTTCAGAAATTCCGTCATCATCGTCATCAGAGTTTATATCGGAATCACAATGACCATCTTCATCATCTAATTCACCAGATTTTGTTGGATTCATGGAAAAAGAGTGGGTGGAATACGGTTGCCAGTCGTAAAAGATCTCGGATATTCCAATGTTAAAAATAGTGTCACCATTAGAAATAACCATCTCCTCATTTAACCGGACTTTAGATGATGTTAAGATTGCAATTTTTACATTGGATAAATTAGCACTTTCCCACATGTAATCTGTGATTTCAAGCAACTCACCAAATTTTTCAGCGATTTTCTTAATATTATCATTATCCCGGAAGTGTAGGGGAAGCCCGATAATACGCAACCAAGCTAACCTTTGAAATGACAAATCATAAGCCTTGTCACCCAATTTTAACCATTTAAACCACTTATTCCAGCATTCTATATTTTCCAGAAAATCCTTGGCGCAAGATGATCTTCCAAAATATAAAACCACGTGAAAACCCCCATAATAATACACCTTGACTCCAGAAAGGCCAACATCTTTAAGTAGCATGGGGATGTTTCTAAGTATATTCAAATCCAGGATCTCACCAACAAGGATAAAGCTTTTAAGATGACTAACCAAAATGCTCGAGGGTTTTAGATCAATCGAAGCAACCTTGTCATTTTGGACATGAGGTTGATCACCCTTAACAACATTGGCATATGACATTCCTTTGGTGAATGTTCTGTAAGCGGCACCACTCTTATGTTGATGAGATTGATGGTGAGAAGCCGGTCTGGTCGGAGCATTCCTGTGGTGTGTCGCATCATGGTTTCCAACCTCATTTTTCCGCTGGTACCTAGCAAGGTTATGCTTTAGAATACAGTTCCCATACCTGACTTCCCCGATCGACTGTTCAAAACTTTTAGCATCATGCACTCCAATGAACCGAATGAAGGCAAAGAAAGTGCCACCGCTATCCTTCCTTCTAGCAATGTATACATCAATAACCTTACCAAACCGCTGGAAGATGGCCTTCAATCCATTGTTATTTGCATCATCGGGAATGTTTGAGACGAATAACGTAACAGGATCGTTTCTCCGTCTGCTCACCGTTCTCCAACCTCCACCGGAGTCGTAATGACTCTTCATATTCTCAAACCCAAGCAACCAAGAACCAAAACAACACGACCAAATCCAAGGGGCTCAAGAATCAGTCCTGTAACAACGCTCGTAAAACAAGAGAAATCAATCTCTCGTAATCACAGGGATGCTTGCAAGAGAGATGAACAAGAACGGTTGGACTATGAAACGTTTGCATGGTTCAACATGGTGATCGCAAGAGAGAGAATTCTACCGTGCGATTTTTATTTTTTTATTTTTATTAAATATAATATTCATTACTCATATAATAGTATATTTTAAAGCAATGTTGTAAAAGTTAGCGCTTGATAAATGCCTAGCTAGTAATCAACTTAAACAGTGGAATTATTTATATATACATTAATAAATTATATGTATGACATGAACATAGTTGATTGTATATAAATTTTCTATATATAGATCTTAATTCAGAAACTAATTTCTCAAATAAATTGTGTAATCGATCCATTTCTAAAACCTAATTTTGAACATTGTGTTTATACTTTTTGTTTTACAACATTGTCTATGATTGTCATATATATTGTTCAAAGTTATGTATCTTTTAAATAATCACTCTATATATTACTTAATAAAACATTTAATAGAGACATAGGCTCTTGACTTGAATTTGGTAATCTCGCTTCCATGAACGTTGACCACTCCATATATATTCTTATTCTTAGTTTCCCCTTTCAATTTTTTGTAACTTTTTGTTTTTATATCTGTATTTTAGATATTAATTATGTTTTTCAACCATCTTATATACGAAGTACTTTTTTTTTGTGTGTGAATAATTCACTTGTATTTGTAACTTGGGATTGTAAGCTTGTCTTTGAAAATTCTAACGTGTACCAGCCCACCTTGCACAAGACTAGCTACGGTTGAATAAAATGCAATGTGAAAAAATGGCGCACACTTTCGTATTTAACTAACATTGTTCCATCTTTTAGCAGGCGTTACAACTTTTGTTTGAATCATCATTACAAGTCCACAAATCTTTAGGATAACTTCAAATTTTGACTTTAGAAAATAGATTTGTTTTGGAAAGTTTTCATCCATTTTAAACTTGATATATCATTTGTATAAGTAGTGATTTTGGGACCACATAAATTATTTCAAACACTACAACCACTGCTTTACAGTACTTGTACAATATACTTTATATGTTGTACAGTGTGGTAGATGAAGTAATTTATGTGATCCCAAAATCACTACCTTGTATAATACATTAATTCTCCGTAACATACTAATCAACAATTTGTAAGAAGAAAAAACAATCACCAACTTTTAGCTTTACTTAATACGATAATAAGTTTCGATATATATAGCTTAAGAATTCTAATTGAAATTTTAATTTTTTTAAAATTAGAGAAAAGCTTTGGCTTCCAATTAAGCCTACAAGTTAACATTTTTATTAACAACTCTCGAGCTGAGTGAGATCAACTGAAGCTGAATTGTCAGCTCAAGCTGAGCACTTAGTTTAGGTTGCGGCTATGTCAACCGGGTGCAAAAAGTAGACCCGTATGAACCTGATAATTTTGGAGCTGCATTCCCCGGGTGCACATGAGTCCATGCTTTTTTGTGCAACTTGGTTTGAAATATTTGCACAACTACATTTTGAATATTTTTTAACTTGTTGTGTAGTTTCATCGATGAGAACACAAAACTACCAACCATTAATTATATATAACGAATATACATATAATTATATGAGTTCAAATTTGTTAAAAACCATATTATCACAATATTTCCAAACATTTATTTAATCTATAATCATTGCCATTTCCATTTTTAGAACACATATGGAAACTCTTTTAAGTATTCAGAATTGATAATTTCGTAACGGGATTGCCTGAATTGAAAAAAAAAAAACTAAACAGAATTTATTTTATAATTAAAGATAATAACTAGCCAAAACTGTCAAAAACATGCTCACCAAACTCTTGCTAATATTTTTTGTTTGACTTGGAAATATTGACTTTCAAAGCGTAGGCTTATACGTACCTCTTCAAACTTCTCCATTCGCACTAAAACTCGTGTCTTACGTGCGTGCCTTCCTTCCACTCTAACCCCTTCCCTCATTCTACACATATATATACGAGATCATAGCATAATTATAACTCCATAATTATACATTCAGAGTTAATTGAAACTCTATTAATTCAAGATAATGAAGAGTACTATTATTATGGTCTCGAATGTGGTTTTAGTCTCTCTCTTCTTTCTACTCGCTTCCAAGTTGAAAGGGGTGGACGGTTTTCGACACATCGAAGATCACCACCACCCTCCGTCTCCTTGTCTACTCTCGGTGTTATCTCAACTTTACTCGGGACCAAGCCGTCGTGGGCCTGGTCACTAATGACCGAGTGTTCTCTTACACACAATTGGTCCTATAAGCAAGTATGTATCACAACCATAAGATTTGGACCAGACTAACTTTGTTTTACTAAAAATAGTGTTATGTTTTTTTATCATAAGATCGATGTCACCATGATAACTATCATAGACAATATATAGAGGGTTAGAAGAAATGAAATATGGGGTTTGAATAACGTTTAACGCTTTTTAAGGCTTGTCGAAGACTCTTTCAAGACCATCTAAGCATTGATGATTTAAGGAAGGATAAATACTTCTTTCTATATCCAGTTCTCAATTTTCGATTCAGACTTTGTTTGTTTTCATAGTCATCAATTTATACGATTTGTAAATGACATGCATACATGTTTTATGTTGAATGAAGTTCCTTTTTTCTTCCTGATTTAAGATGTGTACGTTCTTAGAAACATAAAATATTAGTTAAACAACAGAAAAAGATTGAATTTTTTTCAAAAGTATAGTACCTTTACCTAAATCTTTCATAAATAATGCTGTTTTTTATTCTCTTTAAAAAATCATGCAGGCTACCCTTACCTGGATCCTTACACCCGTCACCGACTATCCGGGTGCCCCATACCCAGATTCCCCCTGCAATTAAGACGCATACCGCTAATGTAATAACTCATAAGCACGCATATTTGAAGATGTAGTTCCGGAGTGAGATGTGCGTTAGATTCTATTGTTTCGTTATTTGTTTTATTCGTTTTATTTTTTTTATTTAGATGGAGTAGGTAATACACAAGTTGTTAACACCTTCTAAGTTTTTGGTTTTGTTTGATTCAATTATTTGTCTTAGTTTTGAAGCTTGACTGATTGGATTAAACTGATTCACTCTTTTTTCTTAACAACAATTTTTTTATAAACTACTCCCTCCGTCCCACAAAAAAGTTCCTATTTGTATGTGGCACAAGACTTTAGGTGATAGTTAATGGTAGGGTAATTGGTAATACATTTGATTCAAATAGAAAGTTGGTTTGGAGAGAGAAAGATAATTAGTGGATATAAATGGTTGACACTTAGCAGTAATAATACTTTTTTATGTGGGACCTATCAAATATGAGAAATGAGAATTTTTTTATGAGACAAAAGTTTTGGAAGAAATGAGAACTTTTTTTATGAGACGGAGGGAGTAGAATTTAACAAATAGCTAAACAAAATCATAACATCGGGTTTTTTTAATCAGTCAACCCAGGAAATCTTAAAATAAATCTATGGTTAACTACAAAAAAGAAAATAAGATAATAAATTCAACAATGTGTCCTATACAAATACTACCAATATTAAACAATAATGAATCTCAGTATCTCCAGGTCAGCATGAATTAGTCAATCCAATCACTTTTAAAATATTAGTTTTCCGTAAATAACACTATAATAGGCATGTTTATACTGGACAGAGAACCTACTGGATGTATTGAACCGACTGAAACCTTAAAACAACTAACAAAAAACTACATCAAAATAACTCAAACCAATACCCTAAATTACATCAAAGACCACCAAAAAACGTGACACCCTATAAACCTAACAAAACTTTGATGTACACCACTTCAATAAAATCAATAATCAATATAAGACTATTTAAACACTTTTGATCTTGTAATAGCTAGCGGAATCAAAATAAAAATTAAGGAAAATGATAATGGACATCCCTTAATAAGAAACTAAATCATGCACAAAAAACTCCAAAACTAATATAACCGCCCCTTGAATTTTAGGAATTTCATTATTGTCAATAAATGTACAAGTGTTTTATGTATGTTAAAGACAGCCCTAAGGGCTGTCATTAACAAAACCCAAAAATTAAAACATCTTCATCCAGACACTCAATATCCTCTATTTATCAAATATGTTTCAACTCCTTTCTTTTAATGCAATATAACGAGTTATCACTTCTAAATCTAATAAATAGTCTAGTAAGTCCCAAATTCACTCTCAACTTTAGCTAAATTAGTCCTAGAATTTGAAATTTCTTCAGAAATTGAATTTTTATAGACGCGAGTACAAGATTTGGAACATACCTTCTCATTAAATGGGTTGTTAATAGTATCCCCAAATCCCAATTAGTGATTGGCCCAAACAAGTACTAAGGCCCAAAAGATTATAATATTTCTTAGCCCAAAAAATTATACATCCAAAAATTCAAATTTTGAATTGCCTGTTATATCGACCATACGATGATACGACTATGTAAAATCGTAACCTCAGTAATTCATTTGGCAAACTCAGATACTTTCTTTGAATATTTGACGTATCATTTAATAGCTTAACAATGATCTTCTACTAAATATATTCTCAAAATTATGATAGGAACCTTGAGTTAAATTAGTAAATAAACATAACTTGTACTCCCTCCGTCCCACAAAAAAGTTCTCATTTCTATCATAAATTTTGTCCCACAAAAAAGTTCCCATTTCTATTAAATAATATTATTATTATGGGCCCCACTACCAACTATCTCTTAAACACACTTTCTCTCTCCAATTAACATTATATTTTAATCAAAAATAGTACCAAAGACCCCACTATCAACTATCTCCTAAATACTTGTACCCAAAGGAAATGGAAATTTTTTTGTGGGACGGAGGGAGTATATATTAGTGAAATTGGATTAATTTCAAGAAAAACACGATTGCTATTGGATTTTATGAAGTATTTTTTGATGGTTGTTTTGATATTCTTGGTGGACTTTCTGTTGTTTTGCATGAAAATTTATGAAGTTCATAATTAAAAAGTAATTTTGACTTTGACACATTCTATTTAAAAAGTATTTATTTAAATAATTTTTTTGAAAATCAATTATATGTGATCAAAGAGATGAAATGAATGTATAATTTATTGTAAAAGAATTGTTACAAAGTTTAGATAAGAGTAATAGTTGGTGAAAACCTTTTTGAAAGAGAACTACCAGTGTAATTTAGCTTTTAGATAATAAAAAAAAAGTTATATTTGTACTATTATACATGTTTAGTTACTTTTGTTATCGAAAACATTGAGACCGGCCGACTTGAAACCGGTAAGCCGAAAACCCAAACGGGAACCAAGAACCAGGCCGAAGCCGAAATTCGGATCCACTCTATTCTGGTACGGGTTTCAGTTTTCTGTACATCCCTAAGTAAAAATCCTTAATTATGGAAATAATGGAGTAATATCTTACTACTATATAAAGCATTTAGGCCTACCTCATTAGGCAAGTTTAAGGAGCTCCTTAAACTTGATTTTAAGGACCTTTCCACTTTTGTTAGTTAGTTCTCTACCTTTAAAAAAAATCGCGGCTAATAAGATTCGAACCCAAGACCTCTCCTAACTTATCACTATGTGTTAACCACTTGCTATACATTACACTTTGGTAACACCACCCACACTTAATAACAAAAGTCTGTTACTCGAAAACCATTTTACCCAATAACATTAAATATACGACGCTGTAAATCATCAACTCTTACCAAAATCCACATTTCCGTTTAATTATTTATTTCTAGCAACAATTATTACCGTGTAAACGAACAACACTTGCTCGCCACGAAATATGGTTTCTGGGTACCCGTCGCCGCATTGCGCGGGTACCCTGCTAGTATAGATAAATCATGAAATCAAGTGGTCAATCGTCTAGCAGTAAATGTGTTTGTCCCCAACCTTGAGATTGGAGGTTCAAATATCATAATGGACGTATATGAATTTAAAAGTAGATTATAATTGCCGTTAAAATAAAAAACAGATAAATCATGAAATTTTACATAAAAAAAACAAATAAAATAATAAATCAATATTAGAGAAGGCGAGAATAACAATGAATATCTAGGGAAGTTCACTACAAATACAAATATACAATGCCTATGTGTTAAGTATTCCCCACGAAACAAACATTTCTTCATTATAAATACAGTTAGCCCCCTGCCCACCATTACCAAACAACCGTTCGACATACAATGGAGAAAAGGCAGTCATCGTTCATCTCAAAGCTGCCGGTAATAATGGCGACCCTCGAAGCACGGAGATCAGAGCTCTCTGCCAAGAAGCTACAACTCCTGGAAGCAAAACGGTTGGGACGAGATGCCGATGACTCCACCAAAGAACTTGAAATCGAATGGGGTTTCTTAGAATCGGAAATTGATTTGTTGGAGCACACCGCTAATGTTATGAGAATGGATCTGATGCAGCCGCCGCCGGTCGCTGCCGGAGTAACACAAGATATGGTTCTTGTCGACGGCAAAGTTTAGGTGGATAACGTTCTTTTTTTATATTAAAACGAAGGTTGGTGAAGGAATTGAATAAAGATTGCAGAAGAAAGCTGCGGTGTTCTTTCTTAATTTGTAAAGAAACCTTAAAAGTTATTTCCGTTTAGTTTGTTTGGTTTGGTTTGGTTTTTATGTGTTGGTTTAAAATCACTAATCAAAATTCAAAACCATGCGTATGTACCTTGTTTTTTAAATCCAACTGAGTTGAAAGAACTTCGAAACTAAAACTTCCCAGTTTCGTTTCGTATTGATTTGAAATTTTGAATTGAAACTTAGTTTCGGTCACCTCCATAACCTATGTTTTGGTGAAATCTAATACTAATCCAGTATTGTTGGTTAAACGTCTAACTTAAACTAGTTTGTTTTGTTTGAAATGAAAAAAAAGCACATGAGACTGGTCGGTATGTGAGGGGAACTCCGTGCAACCATCCGTGGTGGACTATGACCACCAACGTGGTTTGGTCAAAAAAGCAAACTATTGTACTATGAGGAACCACATGGTACACCACCGCCCCCAGCCTTAACATGTGATGGGTATAGTCATGTGATATGCATTTTCTCTAAAATAGCGTGATTAGTTGTTTATGTGGTATCTGATTCACTAATAATTTTATTATGCTATGTGAAACCATACTCACTAGCGTGGAAAAACATAGATACATTTTTCATCCTAATGAATATACTATGTTTCATCATCTAATTAACTCAATTGACCAAAAGATTCATAAAAATCTATGTTTTTATACTTTCTAATTCATTACCTTAAATTGATCCACTAACTCAATTGGAAAACCTGGTGGAAAGTAACTATTTAGTACTTATTAAAATATATGAAGTAGTTAGGTGCAACAAATATTAGTGAGCACAAAATCACACCTTTGTATTTAACCACATGCTTTTCTATTTTGGAAAAATCCAAACAGTTTCCGAAAAATATTTGAATAATTTAATATTTTCGCATATGCTATACCTGAAAATTTAGATACTTGGATTTTGGATATCAAATCCAGATACTAAAATTGGCTATCCGAAATTTCATATATCTTAATTTTTCAATATCCAATTTTAAACACGGAACAATTTCAAAATTGATGTAAACCAATAGGTTAACTGGTTCACTTTAGTTTTATTTTTGTTTACTATTCTAGACTTTAAGTTTCTTTTTTTTTTTTTAAGACAGATCATAATCTACTTAAAAAAATCACTTATGTTCTTATAACGAGACTTGAACCCCGACCACAAAGGTATGGATAAACATTATATCGCTATGCCAAAGGTCCTTTGGTCTTTTAAATTTATATTAAATTGTTTGAAAATTTTAGCTCTGATTGATGATTAATAAATTATCTTAGTATGACGAATCAGTGATGCAGAATTCTTGTGCTTTCCTTGCTGCTATTTTGGCTTGTGAAGATCCGAGCGAAATTGATTAAACATATCATTTTCATTCAGTTTTTATTTAGAAATTTTTTATACAGTTCTAACATAAATTACACCAAGCGTCAATATGGTATGTTGATATTGTCTATATTATACATAAAATATACCCTTTTATTTAGGCAACATCTAACGTTTTTAGCTAAAAATCATTTTAAATATGCTTAAAATCGTTAATATACATTTTATTTGATAATTTCGGGTTTAATTGCAAAAAGGAAGGAAAAAATGAAGCTTTTCATCAAGTTTTGAAAACTATGCACAAAACGCGTCACGTTGCACGCGCTTCGGAATCTCAAGAATAGGACGCGCGTCAAGATCTTGACACATTAAAGAATAATCGCGTCGTGCCGAATAACATATGAATTATATCCCTCAAAAACCTGAATTAGTGACTGTTCATACTATTGTAATTAAATACTACTCTACATACCATCGACTAGGTAATATATAAACTATTTTCTGTTCCAATTAAAACAAAAGATTTAAGTATATAAAACTCGGGTTTCTTTTGAATTTGGAAAAAGGAAACGCTATGTTAAAATAATTGCGGAGTATAATAATATGAATCATTGTAGAATATAGAAATCATACAACGTGAGTAGGTGACCTTTCAACAACCAATCAATCCAGTCAAAATAGATGAACTCGATCATAACTAACCTTTTTCTATAATTTTCTATTGTATTTTAATATTCCGTAGAAGAATTTATGTACTTTAATAATCATATGAATTATGTTATTTAAATATGATTTTAATCAGGTTATATATCATTTAATCAATATTAATAGCTAGTTTACATGATAAAACTAACTCTGTTAATTATCACTAAAAGGCTTTTGGCTTACAAATATTTACTATCCATCATTGTTATTGAATGTTCCAATCTCGTTGAACATATATAATTGTTAATTTGTTGTGAACATATGTTCAAAAACGACATATGAGCTGTCCAACAAAAAAGTTAGGAATTCATGTTTAAATTGAATCTAGTGTAGTATTTAGTTGTACGAATATATGTCTTTCCAAAATAACAAAAAAAAGATAACATTGCAACTCTAGTCCTCGGACAATATCAAACTTTGTAAATTGGATTTTAAGTTTGAAATAAGTTCAGAACAACCCTTATAATAAGACATATTTACCAAATGATATAACAGTAGATGGCCAACACGGTTCAGGAATCTGCCAATATATGTTCATTGTTTGACGTATTCTTCTTAATTCAATAGAATACAAAATCACAATAGTTTGGTTGTTTCTGTCACATGACTACATGAGTCCACTCACAAAAGGATGAAAAATGCTTCAAAAAAAACATTTTATTTTCATTTTCTTAATCAAATGATGAAAATTTAGGCTGTCCAAAAACTCTTGCCATGGCACAATTGACAAAAAAACCATTTAAAACTAGGTCTCGAAATAGCATCAAGATTATATTATGTATTACATCCGTACAAAAATAAGTGATACAGAAATATAATTTTTGAAGCAAAAAATTAAATGATAGTTTAAAATAGATTAAAGTAGATAGTTAGTGGACTATGAATCCAACTTCTTTTGAACAAAATGATATTGATAATGTTTAAAAGTAAAAATAAGGGTAAAATGATAATTTCACTTTATAAAAGTAGCTAGTTAGTAGAGAAAGGGTCCCACTTTTTTCCCAAATAAGATAAGTTTGAGAAGTGTATCACTTATTTTGATACGCAGGTAGTATATGAAATATGTAACAGAATTTACAGTCTTTCTCCTAAGGCTATACGGTATGGGTATAAATAGCCGTGGTGTGGTGATGACTAGGCAAGCTTAACCGGGTGGTGGAGAGGGGAACACCACCCCCCACCACTAGTGGTGATGAAAATGTGGTTTGGTGTGGCCACGCACATGGATCTTAACGGGAGGGGAGGGAGATAGACTAGCTTGTGATTGGATGACATGTTTTTTTCTTCTTTTTTTGTATTTAAAATTAAGGGTTTTGTTAATGACAGCCCTTAGGGCTGTCACTAACATGCATAAGAAGCTTGTACATTGATTAAAAAAGTAATATTCCTAAAATTCAGGGGGGTTCTCTTTTGTATATTTTGCCTTCTTAATGACAGCCCTAAGGGCTATCATTATCATTTTTCTAAAATTAAATGGAATGGTGTGGTGTGGTGGGTATTTCCAGGATAAAGTGGTGTGGTGTGGTATGATTGCTGAGGTGGCAGATGATGTGGCAAAAAAATTTAAGTTAGGGTGAGGCTCATACCCCATAGTCTAACAAATAGTAAAGTTTGATGACAATGCTATATATTAGTGATAGGAAATAATTTAATGTATACATATGTCCCAAAACGTTTATAAACTTTACATAAAGGCTGCCAATATCCAAATATTAAGTATAAGGCATCCAAATATCAACTTGGTTTCATCCAAAGTGAAATCCAGCCAAAAACTTGCCACATATTTATAAAATGACAAAAGTATAGGATTTTCCACATCCATAGACGTAAAATACAAAGAAAGCCAAAATGATGGGACAACAAAAATTTATTTATACACCACAACTTATATTTTGGTATACTTATACAGTCTACTTCAAAAGCTTGTACAATATGATGAATGAAGTAATTCTTGTGGTGTAAATATTACCTTCCAACAATGATATTTAAGGCATGTTTGGGAAATCTTATTTAACATACTTTTAAACTTATATTAGCTTAGTAAGCTTGAATTTTCAAATTTATTAAGCTAATAAGCTCAAAAGCTCTTTTAAAAATTTACTCAAAAGCTCTTTTTAAACTTATTAAGCATGTTTGGTATACTCAAAAGCTGTTTTAAAAGATTTCCCAAACATACCCTTATATGATGTCGTATGCATATGTTATTTATTAATGATCAGAAAACTTTACTTTGAAAAGATATCATATATTAACTTTAAGGTTAATATTTGTTAGTTGTTCCTTGAAAGTCAAAAGTAAAGTTACAGAATTAGTCAAATTTGGAGTATAATTAACTGAAATCAATCACAAACCTCTTCAGGTTTAGGATCAGGATCATGCCCCCTAACTTTGAATCAACATTATGGATTAAGAAAATAACCTCTATTCAATTTGTTACAAAATTATTGGTAACAAAAAGTGTCAAATACAAGCAACAAAAAAAAATTAGAAATGCCGAAGTTTCCCTTCAGAAACTTGAAATATAAAGTTAAGATTTAAGAGTGACAATTTTACACACCGTATTTTCCTTTTAATTGATAAAACTGTATGTAACTCTTCATACTAATCAGAAATAGAAGATGGAAACTGCCACACCCCAAATGAATCTATTCATCATGGTTGTTGAACCACCTGTCTGTGAGGTTTTGGAGCTGCAAATAAATAATAAATAAATAAAAATTAACACTTGCTTTAGAAAAAAAACTTATATATTTCACAATTTACAGAATGCAACAAATATTATTGAATGACTTGTGTATTGCAAGTACTAATATACCATTAGGGTTTCCAACTTCATAGAAATTTCTGAATAAAGAAACAGCTTCTTCAGCCATTATTCCACCTGTGCATTTGTAACTTTTCCCCCCAACATCTTCACCACTATCATTATTAAAAACATAAATATATATATATATATATATATATATATATATATATATATATATATATATATATATATATATAGGGGAGGGTTCCATTGAGAATTGATATATAAGGTGAGAATGTGAGAATTAGGCAAAAAGACGCGCGGTGACATTTTTGTAATTAAGTCCAACTTTTCTGTCCCACACGCGGTGGCATTTTTGTAATTAAGTCCAACTTTTCTTTAATCATCGATGATTAAACTTGGTGTAGTGTTTAATCATCAATTTTTAAACTTTTGAGATTGTTTTTAATCATCGATGATTAAACTGGGTGTAGTGTTCGATCATCAATGATTAATAGAACAATTTTGTCTTTAAAATCAAAGATGCTGTTTAATCATCGATGATTAAACTTGTCTCCGTTTTTTAGATTCTTAATTCTTTATAAGATGTTGTTTAATCATCGATGATTAGCGTGTCTGCTTTCTTTATTATTTGATTAAACTTTTCTTTAATCATCGATGATTAAACTGGGTGTAGTGTTTAATCATCGATGATTAAACAACATCTTATAAAGAATTAAGAATCTAAAAAACGGAGACAAGTTAATCATCGATGATTAAACAGCATCTTTGATTTTAAAGACAAAATTGTTCTATTAATCATTGATGATTGAACACTACACCAAGTTTAATCATCGATGATTAACACTACACCCAGTTTAATCATCGATGATTAAAAACAATCTCAAAAGTTTAATAATTGATGATTTAATCATCGATGATTTAAGAAAAGTTGGACTTAATTACAAAAATGTCACCGCGTGTGGGGCAGAAAAAGTTGGACTTAATTACAAAAATGCCACCGCGCGCGTGAGGGCTGGAAGGAGATGAGAGGCTGAGATCTATTCTCACATTCTCACCTAATATATTAATTCTCAATGGAACTCACTTCTATATATATATATATATATATATATATATATATAGGTGAGCGTTCATGCGAGAACCTATGTTTTTGCGAGAACTGCGAGAACCACTTTATAGCCTTTAGATTTTGAGATGGATGACTAAGATCAAGAGTGGTAGTTTTATAAATTAATAATCATTTAAAAGATTAAATTCTAATGCTGGAAGGGCAAAAGGGTAAGTTGAGTCAAATTAAACACACCACCCTCATTTTGCACAACACATCACCGCACAAACACACACATATGTGTGTTTTCCAAAATTTCTCTCCATTTTTCTTATAAGCACTTCAAAATCAGTTTTCTTCTTCATTCTTCAATATCATAACCGGCGATTTGGGCAAGACAAAATTGATGGCCGGCGGTACAACCTCCGGCGACAACAACACCGCCAGCACGACCGCCAGAGACTTCGCCGCACCACCACTGCCAGAACCATCATCGCATCACCTCCGACTGCCAAAACGACTACACAACCACCGCCAAAGACAAAGGGTTGCAGATCTATGGTTCCGATGTCCTGCATCGCCGCCGCCGGAGAAAAAGTATTCCAGATCTAGGTTTTGGTCGTCATTTTTTTGGGATTTTAGGTGACGTGCTTCAACAATCGATGATCTATGGGTTCTTCGCCGACAACTACAAGATGAAAGCAGAGAAAGAGATGATCGTGGGCTGGTTTCGTCGGCTTCCAGATCTGGTTTCCGGCGAAGTCGGCAACTAGGGTTCCGGTGAAGACGGAAATCACGACTGAGGAAATTTGTTCATTTGTTTTCAAATCTGTTCATCTATTTCTGATTTGTTCATCTATTTCTTATTTGTGCATCTGTTACTGATTTGTTCATGTGTTTCAAATCTATTTTTAATTTGTTCATCCGTTCCAGATCTGTTAGATCTGTTAGTTTGTATAATATTATATTTTTTTGTTCACATATTTGCATTTGCTAGTATGTATGAGTTTGTTCATTAGTGAATTCGGTGATTATTTTCATCAATTTACGTTGTTTGTTAATTTTGTGCATTACTGAACATTTGTCAATTTACACTATGAACTGATTTAATCAAATATAGAAAATATATATGTATTAATTTAATTGGTTAATTGCCATAATTAAAATAATGTTAAAAAGACTACATTGCCCTTTAGAATTAAAAAACTAATTAATTTAAATGATTGGTCAGAAGTGGTTCTCGCAGTTCTCGCAAAAATATAGGTTCTCGCATGAACGCTCCCCTATATATATATATATATATATATATATATATATATATATATATATATATATATATATATATATATATATATAATAAAATAAAAAATCATAATTTTTGAAGTGATGGAAATTAACCTAACCTTGTTGATGTATTAGATGCAGTTGTATGCAAGGATAATATTGATCCACAACCTCCAAACTTATCATTAGCACAACCATAATACACCTCTTTAATACCTACATTAAGCCGTTATATAATGTTTATATTAATCTATATTTATAATTATAAAGATTTTATTGTAAGCTTTATCAAGTGTACCAAGAAATGATAAGGCGGATGCACACATTATACATGGTTCACATGTAACATAAAGATAGCATTTTGAAAACATTTTAGCAATTTCAGCTTTTTTAAGTTTTTCTTCTTTCCATTTTTCAAGTAGAATATCGATTGCTTCCATTTCTGCATGTCTTGTAGCCTGCAATTTTAGGACCAAATTTGTAACTTTAGCATAATCATAGGTAAAATTTGACCTGTGATTTAGAAGTAAATGGGAAAATAGAAATTGTTACATTTCTTGTTTCATTAACCCGATTTCTTCCATGTGATATTACTTTCCCGTCCATAACAATAACACAACTGTTCCATGAAAATAAAGATTTCATTAAAATACAAGTCATATAGTGATGATTTGCAATTAAAGAAAGGGAAAGTATAATTATGAGATAATTGATGCATAATAATATGAGCTTCTTGAACACCCTTAAATTCAATTGAAAAAGTAACATACCCAACAGGCACTTCAAGACTGTCGAATGCAATTTTAGCCTGTAAGAAGTAATGTACAATATAATTGTTAGTCATAAAATTATTATATTTAATTATTATATTAAAAGGTTTAATGGTATGAGAATACCTGTTCTAATGCCAGCTTCATAAATGCAATAACTTCGCCTTCCTCACATGAAGACATCTTGAAACAGACTGAAAGCACTAGTAAACCATATGCATGCCAAAAATTTAGTAGGCACATTGTAAGAATGCATATTTAAAATTTTCATGAACTATGAGATTATGATTCGATTATTGTGCATTTGTGCTGATTTCTATACTGAATTGAACTTATTTTAATGATTTGTAACACTGAATTGAACTTAAAGAGCATTTACATAGAAAAGATATTCAAAACAACTTACTTGATGACATGCTTTAAAACAATCAAAACAAATGATTGTTACGTACTTAATCTCTAAAAGGAGAGCATAGTTTTATTCATAGAACAAGTTGCATGAATGCAATTCCTTAACTTGCTAACAATGGGTATTATCCAATTATTTAAACAGAATTATTATTGATGTCAAAGTTCAGTTAGGCATTTAATCAAACACCTGGAGTGCATAATCAGCTTTGGCAACAGAGTCTAGTTTGAAAACAGAAAACACACCTTCACAAAGCTGCAACAAAATTAAACTTGAGTAATTCGCAATTCGTATGCCAAGGGTTTATTAGAGAAGCAAATCAAATAGAGAGACTTTGTTGCCTGTTGGATTACTGGTTCGGCCTCTTTTGGTTGCACGTAACGTACCTCCAATGGAAAATAAATACCAAAAAGTTGAACAAACAAAAATAGACAATCGGTGATGGTGGAAAAAGCACAATTTTTGGTCAAACAGGTATTTTGAATTTTGATTGTTCTTTGCTGGCCTAGAATAACAGTTGACCTTTACGACTTCACTGATATCTTTACTGTATTTCTTTATTTTTGGGCCGTTTTATAAAAAATGGGTTCAATAAGTTAATAAGCCCATCAAGGTTGTACAAGTGTACAACCTTTCCTTTTTTCTTATAAGAAAAAACAAAGACAATAAATAGCATTCCTCTTGTAAACGACTCAAAATCAGGAATGGGGAATTTACATCGACATCTTCTTGCATTTGGTTTAAAGTCAGTGACACAATTAACCTCTTTTTGATCAATTATGTGTTCCGAGCATAGTGGACTAACTTATACAATTGATACAACTTCCCAAGATGTCATCTAAGTAGAGCATTTGAGCCGCCGAATAACAGAACGGATCGAAAAACCGAAAACATGTAATCAGTTTGGTTTTCAGTTTTATAAGTTCATGATTTTCAGTTTCTATCCTATCGCACACAGTCACGTCCTTGGATAGGGGTGGACATTTGGACTGAAAAAACCAAAACCAAACCGAAAACATCTAACCGGCTCGATTTTCAATTGTTATAATTAATCATTATCGACTTTGGTCCTATTAGTTTCAGTCCTGTTCGTTTCGATTTCTGGACTGCACTCATCCCTACACCTAACTACATAGTTCTTATGGACTATTGTGCATGTGAGTTCAAAACACAGGCCACGGAAACTGACATGTCATTTCTCGTATCTTCCCGTTAGTGTTTTGTATTATTATGCAAATCACATAAAATCAAAGTTGTGTCAATTACATGTTTGTCCTAGAAAATGAAATTTAGTTATTTTCGGTGCACTAATGTTATCTGATTGTTTGATTTAGCCTGCCAAAAATTGTCTCTAAAGCATGTGTTTATACATTACATGTGTTTCGACCCTGCCTTTAAACACATGATAATGTTCACATCATTCCTGTTAATCCTACCATAACCATAGGTTTACACATAAATCATCATATAACTGGTAATTCGTTCACTCTCACATATCTTATCACACATTATATTATATAATAACATAAAAACCCTTTAATCAAGATTTTGATTCCAGTACAATTACCCATTGGTTCATGTAACTTTTATTCTTGGCATCCAATACACATTGCACATCAAGTTACTGAGCTGCAGAAATAACATCACCAATATTATTAAAACTTCTTCTGTTCTTCATAACCGTTTTAGCAAAATCAAGAGCCCGTCTTTCACAATCAGCCCGTTTGACCAAATCACTTATTGACTCGAAATCCTCTACATGAGCCACCCCAACAATCCTCCTACAATATCAAAATATAAAACAATTTCTTTAAATTCAAGGAAATATGTTAAATATACTTGCATAAGCTCTTAAATTACCTAATCATTTTGGCAGCAGCAAATCCAAGTGAATCATGAAACAAATCAATCATGTATTTTTGTTTTACAAGCTCTCGAATTTCCACATCATTATAAATTTCATGAAGATATGCTTCACCGGATCCTTCCTTGTGTATATCCCATAAAGATGTAAACTTTTTATGAAAAAGATTCCAAGTTTCTGATATTGTATCCAGTATCCATGCTTTATATGTCTACAATCGTGTAACATAAGTTATAATTTTGAGAATTATACAAGTATGATGAAATAAAATATAAATGTATATATACTTTTCGGTCATTTTCTTGATTTGCATGTCCATCTTGTGAAAAGTATGCCAAAAAAAGGTTTCCAATAAAAGCACCAATATCAAAACCCATTGGCCCGTAAAAAGCAAATTCTGGGTCAATGACTTGAGTTGACTCATGAGTAACCATGACCGAACTGGTATGAAGATCACCGTGTATTAAAGCTTGTGTTTTTTCACAAAACCTGCATAGTAGGTATCGATTTGCATGGTTATGAGAAATATAATAAAATTTTAAAAATAAAAAGAAATATAGGTAATTGAGGTTATACTTAGACTTGAGCTCAGCAACTTCAAGTTTTAATATTTTGTCATTCCTAACAGCTTCAGCATCACTATCAAGATAAGGTGATGTACAACGGTTATATTCAGAAATCTTATAAGGGTCTGAAAACACCACTTGTTCAGTCAGCCTGCATAACTCCACATTTGCACAAAATTCAGCCACTGCACACAAACCATAAATTCATGAGTTTAATACATTAAAATACACCAAATTTTAAGAAAATATTGGTATATTCACCTGCACTTTTGTGTTGTGTGGTTGTGAGATAAAGAAGAGATGTGTAAAACAGAGTATTAGCCATGAATTCTGCCATGTGTTCTGCTAATAATGGATACTCAATTCCTGCAACTAATCCTTTTCTCAAAATTATACGTGGTGGCTCTATGTATCGCATACCAATTACTGACATTGTTCTGTCAAAATGATAAACTTCTGGAACGTGTTTTGGTGATAAACTATGCTGTCGTTTAAGAGCTGTTGCTTCAAAGTATGATCTATCTTTTGTCATTGGCCATGATTCACCAATTAAACGGATATACGGTACAGCCTGCTCACATGAAATAGAATCTTGACAATCAAATACAGTAATTAAGTATATAAGTGTATATTATTGCCGTGTGTGTATAGATATCTAAACCCTGTAGCCCTAGAACTATTAATTAAACACTTTTTAACATTCTCTGTTATTTGGGGATTTTTGATCGACGAGAAATGATCATCATCTAGGTATACCGATTATTTGCAACTGAAATCGAAGTTGATAGAGCATAAATGAATCAAGCGACTAGATATATTTGTTCGCTAATTGAAATTTGAAACGAACGATGTGCTGTTATCAAAATAGTGGAATTTACAATATTCCAACTCTTAATTGGGGAAAAACCTGTTTAACGACGATTGAACCAGACGGAGAGATAACGATGTAGACGAAATTGAGATTACCATCCCCAACTTCTTTGATTATCAAGTTATCAACTTCATTTCCGAGCTTCGAAGCCAAAGATGGTGTGGATTTTATATATTCCCTTAACGACTTCTCGTCCAGTACCCGGAAACCCTCCGTCGTCATTTTTTCCGGTTGGCGGCGGCTGTTATGGTAGCGGGAGAGAGATTGTGGTATGTGAAATAGTTGAAGATTCCGTTGGGGGTTTAGACTGGAATGGAATTTGTTTTTCAAAAAAAGCATGAATAGCGTTGGAATATAAATAAGGGTTTTGCTAATGTTACGGCTGCCATGCAAAAAAAAAAAGCTTCTATATCATTAAAAAGGTAATATTTTTAAAATTTAGGGGTTGTCTTTTGTTGTTTTGTCTTCTTAATGACAGCCCTAAGGATTATTATTAGCATTTTCCTATAAATAAAAACAAAAAGTTATATTTATTCCACGCGTGCATCATACACGTGGCACGTTCTTATGGAATGATAATAATACATTGAAGTAGGGGTG
Organism: Calendula officinalis; assembly: GCA_963853835.1. Classification (NCBI taxonomy): domain Eukaryota; kingdom Viridiplantae; phylum Streptophyta; class Magnoliopsida; order Asterales; family Asteraceae; genus Calendula; species Calendula officinalis. The sequence continues at coordinate 70,252,307 of OY970828.1, forward strand.
AGCATTTGGACCGAAAAACCGAACCGAACCGAACCGAAATCGACCGAAACCAAACCGAACCGAAACCGATAACATGTTATCGGTTCAGTTTCGGTTTTGTAAATTCATCGTTATCGGTTATCGGTTCGGTTTGGTTCGGTTCGGTTTTCGGAAAAAGATGAACATTCGGCCTAAAATAACTGAACCGAACCGAAAACCGACCGAAACCGAACCGAACCGAAACCGATAACATGTTATCGGTTCGGTTTCGGTTTTGAAAATTCATCGTTATCGATTATCGGTTCTATCGGTTCGGTTCGGTTCGGTTCGGTTTTGGCCCGATAATCACCCCTACATTGAACCTGGCCATATATTTTTTCTTATACAAAAAGACTTGAGTATTTCTACATGTTTAGGTAACTAGGTGCCGTTTGGTTTGTAGGTTTGTGTTGTTGCGTCCTGATTTCGAGATCCTCGGACCGATTGGTTTGTTATGCTAGGTACCCTGAAATCACGAACAACCCTAAGTTAGAAGTCCTCCGGAAGATGTTTCCGGGAGGACACTCCGATGCTTAAGTAAGTTAATATGATCGACGTAAGGTCTTATACGAACGGAAGTAAGGAATTATAGTTGAGAGTAATATATGATAAGTGTATTGAATGCCTTCTGTGTTGAGGCTTACCACCTATTTATGGGCCAATTGCTTTAGGCGGGAAATCAAGACAGACCCTAGGAGCGGGAAATTGGGATACTACCTTTGGTTTGTGAACCTTATTGTCTTTCGGTCCTTTGCGAGCAACCGACCAATATCTGCTGGGTAATCCTGCTGGTCGATGTCAAGCCTTACCATCATTAAATGCTAGCATGGCTCGAGGTCGCTTTTCCACAAAACCCGGCCACGCCTTAACGAAGGTCTTTGGGACTTGTAATTTAATGATGGTAATGTTGCGCAACTAGGTCCGGACCGTATGCGAACCGTCCGTCTTTCCGGGCGTCCGGTGTCCGTATACTAGAGGATCCGTACCAAACCTCATTAAGTCCCTCAGATTAGGGGCGAATTAAATGTCCGAATTTTAATCGACTTTAATTTGATTTCGCACTTGCCATTCCTTTCCGCGATACCCTTGGGGAATTCGAACCGGTCTTTAGAAAGTTACCGTTGGACCATTTGTTGGGATATGACCGTTACCCATCATATCACACTCCGCGTCTTTTGGTGTCCTTCCCCTTATTTATGACTTCTTACCACCGTTTACTTCTCTACTATCTTTTTCAATTTCTCAAAGCGCTTTCCCTGTTCACCTTCTTCCCCCTTGTCTTTGTTCTTAAACCGTCGTGAGTTATGAAGAAAGATAGACAAACTCGTGAAAAGACTGACAAGGCCGCCAAAGAAAAAAGAACTGCGTTCAACACTTTCTGCAATTTACAGTCTGATGATCTTCCTACGATCATCCGTGATTATCACATCGACCCGCGTTTTGATCTTCGAATCCCTGATGTTGGTGATACCATAAGGTCCGCTCCCGAGGGTTACGAACCCGTGTACTTACAATACATGCAGGGAGGCCTCTGCTTCCCTGTTGATGATTTCATCCTAACTCTTCTTCAAGACCTTGGCATTCACATGGCCCAATTTGTGCCGAACTCCTTCCGCAAAATTATCGGCTTTATCATGCTTTGTCGTGGGCTAGACATCCCCCCTTCTGCCAAACTGTTTCGCTACTTTTACATCATGACCGGTCGTGGTGACTGGGCAATCTTCGCTCTTCGCCCTGGCCAAAGCGAACGAATCTCTGGTCTAAAGGATTCAATCCATGACTGGAAGTTTCAATTTGTGTTTGTCAACCGTTCTGCCTTCTGTGACGTTAGCTTACCCTGGGGGAAGGTTGTCGGGCGCCCGTCTGATCCTCTTCCCGATTTATCCAATCAAGAATCAGAGTACATCACGAGTCTTACTGCTGCTCAGGTGGATTGGGAGGATCTGGATGAGGTCCTTCTCGGGATGGCTGATTTGAGCCCTTTCTATGCCTCCCGGAGGATTCGTCCGGTGTGGAAATTGAACGGAGAGCCCATCCCTCTTCTTCATCGCTTACGGATGCCCAAAGGCTCGTACCTCGAGAGTGCCGTATCGGTGGATGACGAAGGGGTAGCCTCAATGAAGGTTCCTGTTATTGAAGAAGTTAGCTCTGAAGAAACCATCTCTCTTGCTCCTGAAGAAAAGGATGTTGCTGTTGGCTTGAGTGCAGGGGAAATTAGTTCCCCAATTGCTTCTTTTGGCCTTGATTTTACTACCGAAGGTACAATGATACATGATTCACAAACTGAAGTCACTGCTCCCCCGAGGGTTCGTTCCATTGGTGCTTTAACTTCTACTTCCAAAGGGCTTCGTAAGAAGAGAAGACGGGAGGATGCTCCATCCTCTCCTCATAAGCAACCCCGGGTCCTTCCGGAAGGTAAGAGAAAACCCTTTCTTCTTTCCTTTTTACTACTTATCTCATTTTCCAAACTCTTGGTTTCCGTATCTTTTAGTTTCAGCTGAACAAACTTTAGCACTACCCCCACGGGTATCATTTGCTCCTCCCACATTGGTTATCCCTACAGTTGCTTCCACAGTTGCTCCCCCATCTTCTTCTTCAGGAGGGCCCGTCATTCTCCGTAGGATGGCTCCCGCCCGTCCTAGCTCCTCCGTTGTTGCTAGATTTAGCAGTCGGTTATTTAGTTCTGCAACCCAATCCGTGGCTCCGGATCAAGGTTCGATATCTCCTCACTGCCAAGAGTCAATCAAACAATCCTGCATCCGTCCCTTCAGGTATAACCAACTCTTCTCTTTCTTTTTTATAGACCTCTGCATTTGTTTTTATATTGCTTTGATTGTCGTTATGAGTTTGCTCATTCGCTATATGTGCAACAGGTTTTGCTCAATTTGCCGATTCTTCTGCTGTTGTAACCACCACGCTGCCCGTCGAGCAATCAAAAGAGGTTACCAAGGATCCACCGATAACCGTATCCTCCGCCCCTTTCGGCTTTACAACTATACCTGCTCCGAAGCAGGTTATCATTTCCCAGGCTCCCTTCATAGGAGAAGCTATGGAGCTTACTCCTGAAGATGCCATTTTGAGGGCCAAGGCCGGCTTGCTGAGCACTATTGAGCTTCTAATTGATCTTCAAAACCAAAGGGCTCGCCAAGAACATGTGTCTCAGAATCAATATGCGGAATTCACTCGGATGTCCGGATTGATTAAGACCGTCAAGGATCTTCATGAAAAGGAGAAGTCTGAGAAAAACCAACTTGAAGGATCCGTGCGGTAGCTTACTACCGAGCGGGATGGGCTTAGCCATTCATTGAGGGCTAAAGAGGTGGAGCTTGTAGAACTTAAAAATCAAAACGAATCCTCCGCCCTCCGAATCACCGAACTAGAAGCTTCCCTGGTCGAGAAGGACTCCCAGTTGATAGATGCTAACCAGCGCCTGACCGTGATGGAGGCAGGGAACAAACGTTTGCAGGAGGAGGTACGTGGTGGTCGAGATGACCTGTTGTGGGTGCTCCAGAAAGGACTCCATGGGGTCTTTGAGACGTTGCTCTCGTCCGATGAGTTTGTTAATCGGAATACCACCCTTCAGGAGGAGACCTTGAAGTTTGGTCGTTATCATGGCTGCATGGATACCCGAGAAGCTAGTGCACGATCACTCCGGAGCCCAGGAAAGCATCATGAGTTTGTTTGAAAAGTTGGTCGCCCCGGATTATGAGTTGATCCGCTCTTTTGAAGATGGGACTGTTAGTTTGGAGGAGTTGAGGATGCTTGTCGCTAAGCTTCCTGTTGGAGCAGAAGGTGTGGGAGAGAGTTCGACTCGTCCCACTTAGTGTTTTCGGTTGATGTGTTTGTTTTAGGTTACGTTGGTTTTGGGTTTTGTACGTCTTTTGACCATTATTGTAACCTTCGTGTGTTTTTAATGTGATCGTATTTCCTTTATCTATATATTTCCTTTTTTGTTCGTCATCTTGTGAGTTCTTTTTTGTTACTTGCTTAAAAAGGCGTCATTAATTAAGAAAGCCACAAACGTTCGAGCCTTTCGTCGTTACGTTATACTTCCGTTTCCGTCCGGAGTAGGTTTATGGTTACCTTCCGGTAGTCAACATAAGCCCTTCATAGCTATGAGTGTTCGTTCGTAAATTCGCCGTACGTTTCGTGTGCTGTATATGTATATTTTTTGTTTGTTCGAAGAAGAAATCGTGACAAAATATTCTGCTTCGGCAGATTCATTCGATCGTTTCATTACAACACTAGTCCCAAAATCCTATCAATATAGGTGGGAATTTTTTATTACAAAATAAAGCAAAATTCGAAGGAATTCTTAAAGTACATTCGATTGTTCAGAAATAGAATTTTCGCAAGTTCTTCATGTTCCACGTTCGCGGGATCGGTGTTCCACCCATCGATTCCAACACATACGAACCGTTCCGTCTTGCTTCCTTAACATGATACGGACCTTCCCAATTTGGGCATAACTTGCCTGGTTTCATCTGCAGGCTTGCCTCGTTTTTTCGGAGCACCAGGTCTCCTACCTTACATGTCAGCCCTCGAACTTTCTTGTTATAATGGTTTTCTGTTAACAACTTATACGCTGCTTGCCGAACGGCTGCGTTTTCTCGACGTTCCTCTACCAGATCCAGGTTATGCCGAAGAGCTTTGTCGTTACCTTCGAGCCGAAAGTTATTGTTAGGTCACAACGCCCTGGTTTAGATGGTTAATTGATTGGATAATTATAACTCAAGACAAATATTGTATAAGAACAAGATATGAGTCAAATGTATAATTCCACTAAGTGTGGCTTGTTGCGGAATAACAAGACCACTGATCAATTACAATAGATATGAAAGTGTAAAGTGAATTGGTGAATACTCCTTTGCCAAATGATCTCTATTTATAATGTTATAGAGATCTTACAAGTTAGGCAAGGAGTAATGCAAGGACTAGAATAAGGAAAGTGGCCGAGATCAAAGGGATTTGATCTGGCAAGGTAAACATGGAAATGTTTACTCAGTCCTTCTACTCAGTCCTTGTACTCAGTATCACTATCTGATACTGAGCTCTGATACTGAGTTCCAATACTGACCACTTATTATCAGACCTAAACTTAGCTATTTTATTCTACATATTAATCAAAGCTAGTCTATGTTGTTTTGTTATCTTAAGATCCAAAGGGGTAAGGCTTTTTGCCTTAACAGTTATCTACCCTTAGGGAAGTTAACACCATCTCCAGAGGGATTATTTCCTCCGAGCCGTATACCAAACTGTACGGGGTTTCCCCCGTAGCGCTCCTATCCGTCGTCCGGTACGCCCATAAAACACTCTGCAAATCGTCCACCCATCGTCCTTCTACTCTGCCCAAATGCTTCTTGATTCCTTTCACTATCGTTCTATTCGTGACCTCCGTCTGGCCATTAGCTTGTGGGTGTGCTACAGACGTAAAGTTCTGGTGAATGGACATTTTAGTACACCATTCTTTGAAAGGGTTGTTGGCAAATTGCTTCCCGTTATCACTGATGATAGTATGGGGAAGGCCGAACCTGCATACGATTTGTTGCCACACAAACTTCACAATGTTAGAACCTGATATGCACGCTAGTGCCTTTGCATCCACCCATTTTGTAACACCACATTTTTTTTTAAAATATCCAATTTAGCATTAACTAAGGTTACGGAAGCATTTAGTCCCATTCCTAATTACGTTAGTTTTACAAACCATGGTCCCACAAAATATTACAAACCAAGAGTTAGTTAAAAAGACGGTATTACTAAACACGACTCATTTAATCAAAACATAAATTTACGCATGGTCAAACTTCCCGTCCGAGCCCGACCCGTTCAAGCCTTCCAACCTGAAATGTGTCAAAGAGGGAGGGATTAGCACAAAAGCTAAGTGAATGAATTCCTAACACTAGCAACTACACTAATCACTTAAACACGGAAGTTATAAAAACATCTCCGGTTGGGTAGTCACTTAAACGCGGAAGTAATAAAAACATCTCTGGTTGGGTAATCACTTATTTCAGAGGATCGGCGGCTTTGCGGGCCTTAAACCATGGTCGGCCAAAACCACAGTAACCGATAGCGTTTTGTATCCAACACCCGGGCAACTCCGTTCCCTTAACCATGTAACGCATACAGGTAAGGTCGGATACCCTATTAGTCGATACACTGTGCCCAGCCGTTATCCATCCGACACTGATCTCGTCCCGATTGTGCACATAGTCATGTATGGTATTCCCTAACACTAGGCATACATAACAAATAGACTAGCTACGATTAAACACCGCGAAAAACGTCACAACAGAGTTCCCAATCGCGAACTCTAGTTCACGATCGTGAACTAGAGTTCGCGACGTGAACTCTGATCGTGAACTCTTCGCGGTGAATCAACAACTTCGCTGGAGCTACTTCACGATCGCGAACTAAAGTTCGCGCCATGAACTCTCCACACCTGGTAATTTCCTGCATTTTTCACTAACAAGCCAATACCAAATGTAATAACCGAAACCCGAGTTGTAGGTCGAATCCACTCACCTTTCAACTCCCGATTCCTGAACTCAGTGAGCTAGTATCACTGAGTATCCTTCCCGGTTCCTGTCAACAATATACCGAGTTAGTGATAATCCACCGAATTGTCAAAATCATCAATTTCAACACTAACCACACAAGATTCATAAAATGCACATTTTATGACATTTTCAACTAGCACAAATTCCTTCATCAATACAATTGACCATTTTGACCATTTAGCAAGTATTCACAACTAGTTGACCCAAACGGGCCAAAAACCCGAACTTGACTAAATTACTTCTACCATTCCATCAACTAGCAATTAATATTTAAACTAGTAATTCACAATCATTTAACACTTCCATAAAAATCATAACCATCAAGATTCCAAGTATGATACTTCCAAGATCACTAGTTAAACATTTTGACAAAATCATCCAAACACTAGTTAAACTACTTCACCAAATAATCAATACTAGGTTTTTAACATCCATAACTTGTCAAACATGATTTCAGAACCTAATAAACAATTCTATCCATCCAAAACTCAAGAAATCCAAGATTCATCAAAACCCACCTTCAATATCCACCATTAATGGAGGTTGAAGGTGATTTTCACCAAATCATGTATTCCTTCAACAATCTACCATACAAAAGATGTAAAAGCTTGCATAAACACATAATACAACATCCATAACAAGATTCATCCACAAATCATCAAGTTACAAAAACCCTAGTTCAAGTCCTAGCTCAAGAACAACATGAACAAGTGAAGGAGAAAGAGTAACTTACTTCTAAACTTCTTCTACACAACCTCTAGTAAGGATTTCGGATTTAAGCACCAAGAATCAACAAAACAAGTTCAAGAACAAGAGAGGAAGGTGGATGGAGTTTCAAGCAATGCAATAGTGAAAAGAGGATAATGTTTCAAAATGGGGGTCAAGAAAAAAGAGAGGGTTTCCCCCTCTCTCTCCTTTAACCGGCCAAACAATGGGGTGGGACCCCCTTGTGGCTTTTTTCTACTTTAACAGTATATGTCTGAAAAGTCCCTTTCGTAATTAATTTATTTAAAATAGCAAACGGACTCCAATTTTAAAAACGAAAGCATTTCCGGAAACGATATTTAACAAGGAATCTAAAAATATAAAAATCACGTTTTCATTCCAAATAAATCACAAGTCGAGTATTTTAACCCCTTGGTTAAAATACCGCAAAAGACAGCAGGCTAATTAAATTAACTAAGCATTTATTCGGGTAATCATTAAATAAGATACCTTAAGGTCAATAAATTACTAGGCCGGGTTTTGGGATGTTACAACTCTCCCCCACTTAGGAAGATTCCGTCCCTGGAATCCCATCTCGATCAAACAAGGAGGGATAACGTTCCCGCATATCGGCCTCGGTCTCCCATGTCATATCCGCTCCCAAACTGTGCTTCCACTTTACTAAAACCATAGGAATCTGTTTCTTTCTCAATTTCGTTACTTTTCGGTCTAATAACTCCACCGGTTTTTCGACCAATCTCTTCTTCGTATCAACCCGCAACTCTTGCACCGGGAGAATTTGGCTCGGATCTTCGATGTTACACTTTCTCAAGTAACAAATGTTGAAAGTGTTATGAATTGCCGACAACTCCGGGGGCAACTCGAGTGTTACCGATTGAGAATTCACCACTTTGCTAATTCGAAACGGCCCAATAAACCTCGGGGCCAACTTTCCTCGTTTACCAAAATGGATGACACCCTTCCAAGGTGAAACTTTCAAATAAACCATCTCGTTTTCCGAGAACGTAGCGGGTCTACGTCTCGGATCGGCATACATCTTTTGTCGGTCGCGGGCGGCTTTCAACTTTCCTCGGGCAATTGCAACTTTATCCGCGGTCACTTGTACAATATCGGGTCCCGCATATTGTTTCTCGCCCGCTTCCAACCAACACGTCGGGGTTCGGCACCGACGCCCGTACAACATTTCATACGGTGGCATCTTAATACTTGAGTGATACGAGTTATTATAGGAAAATTCAATCAATGGTAGGTGGGAATCCCACGACTCACCGTATTCCAACACACAAGCCCGCAACATATCTTCAAGTGTTTGTATCGTTCTCTCCGATTGCCCATCGGTTTGAGGATGATACGCTGTACTCAAATTCACCCGCGTCCCCAATTCTCGTTGCAAGCTATTCCAAAAATTCGAAGCAAAACGGGGATCCCTATCGGACACGATAGAAATCGGAATACCATGTCGGGATACCACTTCATCAATGCATAATTTTGCCAATCTACTAAGTGAGGCGGTCTCACTAGTAGCCAAGAAATGTGCACTCTTCGTCAAACGATCAACTATAACCCAAATCATGTCGTGACCCCTTAGTGTACGCGGCAACTTGGTCACGAAATCCATAGTGATCCGATCCCACTTCCACTCGGGAATCGGCGATTGAGTTAAAGTTCCATAGGGCTTTTGGTGTTCGGCCTTTACTTGAGCACAAATATGACATTGGCCCACGAAACGGGCAATGTTGGTCTTCATTGTCGGCCACCAATAAAGTGCTTTTAGATCATTATACATTTTCGTGCTACCCGGGTGAACCGATAACCGAGAATTGTGAGCCTCGGCTAAAATCAATTCCCGCAAACCCCCGAGTAACGGTACCCAAACCCGGGATTGATACGTCTTCAAACCCCGAGAATCTTCTTCTAAATCATCCTTCCTTTTTATCAAAATCTCGGTCTTCAAATTTTCAACCATTAAGGCTTCCAATTGCGAAATCTTTAACCGGGACACCAAATCCGATACAATTTCCACCCGCATAAATTGCACCCGCCCCGAATCTCCCCTTCTACTTAAGGCATCGGCCACCACATTTTCCTTCCCGGGATGGTATCGAATTTCACAATCGTAATCTTTAATCAACTCTAACCACCTTCGTTGTCGCATATTCAACTCCTTTTGCGTGAACACGTATTGCAAACGTTTATGATCCGTACAAATCACGCAGTTAGTACCATACAAATAATGTCTCCATAATTTTAGTGCAAAAACCACCGCCGCCAACTCTAAATCGTGAGTCGGATAATTCTTCTCGTGATTCTTCAATTGCCTCGAAGCATAAGCAATAACCCGATCTCGTTGCATCAACACGCAACCCAAACCCACAAGTGAAGCGTCACAATAAACAATAAAATCCTCCGGGCCTTCGGGTAAGGCAAGAACCGGAGCTTGACATAATAGTTGCTTTAGAGTTTGGAAGGACTTCTCGTGATCATCGCCCCAACGGAACGGTACATCCTTACGGGTCAACTTCGTCATAGGACCCGCTATCTTCGAAAAATCTTTAATAAACCGGCGGTAATAACCCGCCAAACCCAAGAAACTCTTTATCTCGGTTGGGTTCTTTGTAGCAACCTAATTCATAACCGCTTCAATCTTTGCCGGGTCCACCTTGACCCCATTCGAACAAATAACGTGACCCAAAAAGTGAACCTCTCGAAGCCAAAATTCGCACTTCGAGAACTTTGCAAATAATTGTTCCCGCTTCAACGTTTCTAACACTTGCCTTAAGTGTTTCTCGTGTTCTTCTTCGGTCTTGGAATAAATTAAGATATCGTCAATGAACACAATAACGAATTTGTCGAGGTAAGGCCGACAAACTCGGTTCATCAAATCCATAAATATCGCGGGAGCATTCGTCAACCCAAAAGGCATAACCAAGAACTCATAGTGGCCGTAACGAGTTCGGAACGCCGTTTTATGAATATCGTTATCGTGAACCCGAACTTGGTGATAACCCGATCTCAAATCAATCTTTGAGAAATAAGAAGACCCTTGAAGTTGATCAAATAAATCATCAATACGCGGTAAAGGATACCGATTCTTTACCGTTCTCTTATTCAATTCCCGATAATCAATGCACATACGAAGTGCACCATCTTTCTTTTTCACGAATAAAACGGGAGCTCCCCAAGGTGAGGAACTCGGCCGAATAAAACCCTTATCCAATAAATCTTGGATTTGCGTCATCATTTCCCGGATCTCGGACGGTGCTAAACGATACGGTGCTCTAGCCACGGGATTGGCACCCGGCACCAAATCAATTTTGAATTCTACCTCCCGAACGGGAGGTAACCCAGGCAAGTCTTCGGGAAACACCTCCGGGTATTCCGAAACCACCCGGAGATTACCAACCACTTTCTTTTCTTTTTTTATATCAATCACATAGGCTATAAACGATTCACATCCCTTGGTCAAGGACTTACGGGCTTTCATCATGGTTATCATGGGTATGGTCGGGGTCGCACGGTCTCCCCGAGCCACGACGTGTGACCCGTCGGGTAAAAGGAAAGAAATTAACTTTTGGTGACAATTTATGTTGGCCTTATTAGCACTTAACCAATCCATACCTAATACCACATCAAAGCCGGATATCGGCATAACAAGTAAAAGAATCGAAAATTTCACACCATCAATATCAATACTAGCCCCGGACACGGATGTCGTGACCGGAACCATTTCACCATCGGCCACCTCTACCTCTAGAGGTGTCGCGATCAAAGAAAAAGGCAATTTCAATTTGTCACAAAAACTCTTTGAGGAAAACGAACTATTTGCACCCGAATCAAATAATACACGAGCGGGTATCGAGTTTATTAGAAACATACCAGTGATGACATCGTCGGTAGTGGTGGCATCCTCCACCGTCATTTTGAATGCCCGACCCGTAGGTGGCGGGTGACTCTTTCTCTTTTGACTTCCCGACGAAGCCGCTCCCCCACCCGAACCCGAACTCTTCTTCATTGGGCAATGCATGGCCCGGTGACCCTCTTTTTGACACGTCCAACAAACACTATTCTCTAACTTGCATTTCGAGGATTCATGCCCGTGTTGCCCACATTTAATACATCTTCGAGTTTGTGCCGTACACGGGCCGGCATGCGAGGACTTACACGGTAGACACCACGGGTTCTTTTGGTTGGAACCTTGAAGGATTTGTTTCCGGCGATCATTGTTTGACCTATGATTTCCTTGGGATTTCTTGTGGTTGCTCGAGTTTGATTGATCATACTTTCCCTTGTGAAATGAAGTCTTCTCCCGACTCGCGACCCTTTGAGCCAAGAAATCACTCTCGGCCGACTTGGCAAGATCATAGGCTTGCAAGAGAGTTCCCGCAAGCCTCGTTATATTCCGGTACTCGGGCAACAACGCCCCAACAAAGTGTTTGATTTGGGTGGACTCATCGGGCACCCATTGTGTCACAAACCGAAGCTTCCCATTGAACTGAAGGATGAGCTCATCCACCGTCATCCTATCATTCATCTTCAACATCATGAACTCATTCCGGATCTTATCCAACTCAAACGGGCTACAATACCGAGCCTCCACTTGATCCCTAAATTGCTTCCACGTGACCGCATCCATCATTTCGTTACTAAAGTTCGCGGTCAACCCATCCCACCAATCCATAGCCGGTCCCCCCAACATTCGGGACGCATACCGGACCTTCAAGTGGTCCTCACAATTACAAGCAATAAGGGCCTTTTCGGTGGCCCTAAGCCACGTTAGAGTTTCCGCCGGGTCGGTACTTCCCCGGTACTCAGTTGGCTTACAATCAAGAAAATTCTTGTAAGTGCACGGTTTCTTCTCGATCGGGAAAGGTTGGTAGAAGAATTGTTGGTGTTGGGAATTGGCAATTGGTACGGTGTGGGTGGGTGGCGGTTGTGGTATACTTTCATTGGGAGATGATGAGTCATTGCGGGGAAAGACGGGATTTCGAGTAGTTTGAGTGAAGTGTGGGGGTGGATTCGTTTGACTTGGAGGTGGCAAGGTAGACCGAGCCTCGGGTCGCGGCTCAGTCGAATGGCTTTGGCGAAGAGCCCTTATGGTATCCTCAAGTTCCATATTTCGTGTCTCCAACAACACGATATATTCTTCATTCGGTATTTCATCACCCCCCGATCCCGTTGCTCCATCATTTCCAAGGTTCGTGTTCGGCGGGACATTATCCAAGGTGTTTCCATCCGTAGCCATTCCTGCTACAAAACACAACATCTCACCAAGGCTTAGTTTAACTCGTTAGTACACACCTACTAACTACTAAACCCGATTCACACTAGCTCTAATCCCCTTGACCGGAAGGTTTGACCAAAACACGAGCCACGATTTGGGAATGGAACACCAACCCCATGTATCCATCGCCAAACCGAAGTTCTGATACCAAGTTGTAACACCGCATTTTTTTTTTAAAATATCCAATTTAGCATTAACTAAGGTTACGGAAGCATTTAGTCCAATTCCTAATTACGTTAGTTTTACAAACCATGGTCCCACAAAATATTACAAACCAAGAGTTAGTTAAAAAGACGGTATTACTAAACACGGCTCATTTAATCAAAACATAAATTTAAGCATGGTCAAACTTCCCGTCCGAGCCCAACCCGTTCAAGCCTTCCAACCTGAAATGTGTCAAAGAGGGAGGGATTAGCACAAAAGCTAAGTGAATGAATTCCTAACACTAGCAACTACACTAATCACTTAAACACGGAAGTTATAAAAACATCTCCGGTTGGGTAGTCACTTAAACGCGGAAGTTATAAAAACATCTCCGGTTGGGTAATCACTTATTTCAGAGGATCGGCGGCTTTGCGGGCCTTAAACCATGGTCGGCCAAAACCACGGTAACCGATAGCGTTTTGTATCCAACACCCGGGCAACTCCCTCCCCTTAACCATGTAATGCATACAGGTAAGGTCGGATACCCTATTAGTCGATACACTGTGCCCAGCCGTTATCCATCCGACACTGACCTCGTCCCGATTGTGCACATAGTCATGTATGGTATTCCCTAACACTAGGCATACATAACAAATAGACTAGCTACGAGTAAACACCGCGAAAAACGTCACAACAGAGTTCCCAATCGCGAACTCTAGTTCACGATCGCGAACTAGAGTTCGCGACGTGAACTCTGATCGTGAACTCTTCGCGGTGAATCAACAACTTCGCTGGAGCTACTTCACGATCGCGAACTAAAGTTCGCGCCGTGAACTCTCCACACCTGGTAATTTCCTGCATTTTTCACTAACAAGCCAATACCAAATGTAATAACCGAAACCCGAGTTGTAGGTCGAATCCACTCACCTTTCAACTCCCGATTCCTGAACTCAGTGAGCTAGTATCACTGAGTATCCTTCCCGGTTCCTGTCAACAATATACCGAGTTAGTGATAATCTACCGAATTGTCAAAATCATCAATTTCAACACTAACCACACAAGATTCATATAATGCACATTTTATGACATTTTCAACTAGCACAAATTCCTTCATCAATACAATTGACCATTTTGACCATTTAGCAAGTATTCACAACTAGTTGACCCAAACATGCCAAAAACCCGAACTTGACTAAATTACTTCTACCATTCCATCAACTAGCAATTAATCTTTAAACTAGCAATTCACAATCATTTAACAATTCCATCAAAATCATAACCATCAAGATTCGAAGTATGATACTTCCAAGATCACTAGTTAAATATTTTGACAAAATCATCCAAACACTAGTTAAACTACTTCACCAAATAATCAATACTAGGTTTTTAACATCCATAATTTGTCAAACATGATTTCACAACCTAATAAACAATTCTACCCATCCAAAACTCAAGAAATCCAAGATTCATCAAAACCCACCTTCAATATCCACCATTAATGGAGGTTGAAGGTGATTTTCACCAAATCTTGTATTCCTTCAACAATCTACCATACAAATGATGTAAAAGCTTGCGTAAACACATAATACAACATCCATAACAAGATTCATCCACAAATCATCAAGTTACAAAAACCCTAGTTCAAGTCCTAGCTCAAGAACAACATGAACAAGTGAAGGAGAAAGAGTAACTTACTTCTAGACTTCTTCTACACAACCTCTAGTAAGGATTTCGGATTTAAGCACCAAGAATCAACAAAACAAGTTCAAGAACAAGAGAGGAAGATGGATGGAGTTTCAAGCAATGCAATAGTGAAATGAGGATAATATTTCAAAATGAGGGTCAAGACAAAAGAGAGGGTTTCCCCCTCTCTCTCCCTTAACCGGCCAAACAATGGGGTGGGACCCCCTTGTGGCTTTTTTCTACTTTAACAGTATATGTCTGAAAAGTCCCTTTCGTAATTAATTTATTTAAAATAGCAAACGGACTCCAATTTTAAAAACGAAAGCATTTCCGGAAACGATATTTAACAAGGAATCTAAAAATATAAAAATCACGTTTTCATTCCAAATAAATCACAAGTCGAGTATTTTAACCCCTTGGTTAAAATACCGCAAAAGACAGCAGGCTAATTAAATTAACTAAGCATTTAGTCGGGTAATCATTCAATAAGATACCTTAAGGTCAATAAATTACTAGGCCGGGTTTTGGGATGTTACACATTTGATGAAATAATCAACCGCCACGACCAAAAACTGGACTCCTCCGACAGCTTTTGGGAAAGGGCCCACGATATCTATCCCCCATTGGCAAAATGGCCAAGGGCTTGAGATGCTCGTTAAACTTATTGTAGGCCCTTTGGGGATATCCGAGTATACCTGGCTTTGTATGCATCTTTTGATATACTCTTTAGTATCTGCGGACATGCTTGGTCAAAAATACCCCAACCGGAAGAGTTTCTGTGTGAGCACTCTTGGTCCGGAGTGTGAGCCGCATAAACCTTCATGAACATCTTTAACGGCTAAGGCCCCTTCCGCATTGCTTAGGCATTTCAACCAAGGAGTTGAGTACCCTTTCCTGTATAAGGTTCCCTCCTTGACGGTGTACCTTCCTGTGTTGACTCGAATCTTTCTGGCTTCTTTCCTATCATCCGGAAGGGTTCCTTCCTGAAGGTACCTCCGTATCCCGAAGGTCCAATATCCTTCTTCCGGATCGATCTGCATGACTTCATTATGCCTTTCTTCGATGCTTCTCTTCGCGAGAACCTCGACCAACACCTTTTTTATTAGGTGACAAAATAACATAGACGCGAGTTTGCTCAAAGCATCCGCCTCTTTGTTCTTTGTTCTAGGGACTTGAGTTATCTCGAATCCTTCAAACCCCAAGACCGCCTCCTTGGCTTTCATCAAATACCTTTTCATATGAGTTTCTTTAGCTTCGTACAACCCCTTAATTTGATTACCACCAGCATCGAATCTGCGAAAGCTTTTACCTTATTAACCCCAGGCTCTTCGCTAAACTTAAGCCGGCCAGTAATGCTTCGTATTCGGCTTCATTGTTAGAGCATTTGAAGTCGAATCGCAAGGCATATGTTACCTTTGATGTCGTGCTCTCCTAACTCTATTGCCCATTTTGTCAGTCGACCTGATCGCTCCGGCCGCAGCACGATGGTCTTGATGGGCTGATTTGTTAGCACCGTTATTGGGTGAGCCTGGAAGTACCTCTTCAGTCGTCTGGCAGAGTATACGAGGGCCAATATCAACTTTTCGATCATCGAGTAATTCAACACTGCATTCTGCAAAGCGCGGCTGATGAAGTAGATGGGCACTTATTTCTTATCCCGTTCGGCTATGAGTACGGAGCTGATTGCTTCGGTATTCGTCGATAGATAGACGATCAAAGGCTCTCCGTTTATCGGGGTTGTCATGGCGGGGATGGTTCTCAGATATTGTTTTAAATTGACGAAAGCTTTTTCAGCTTCATCCGTCCATTCCACCATCCCTTTCTTTGTGCATCCGTGCAGAGCTCTGAAGAACGGGATAGATTTTTTTGCTGACTTAGCCAGGTATCGACCCAAGGCCGCCAGCTTCCCATTGAGGCTTTGGATGTCCTCCACCGTACGCGGGGTTTTCATTTTTAATAGACTTTCCACCTTCTCCGGATTGGCCCGGATTCCGAACGTGGTTACGATGTGGCCTAAGAATTTCCCTTCATCCATCCCAAATGAGCATTTCTTGGGATTGAGTTTCATATTAATTCTCTGCAGCTGCACCAACGTTTCTTCCACATCTCTTAGCAGGTCATCACTCGTCTTGCTCTTGATGACCATATCATCCACGTATACCTCCAAGTTCCTGCCAATTTGATTTTGGAAAGCTTTATCTACCAATCGTTGATAGGTAGCTCCAACATTACGCAAGCCGAACGGCATCTTCACATAATAGAAGGTTCCCTTCTCTGTGTGGAAAGAAGTTTTTTCTTCATCTTCTTGGGCCATTTGAACTTGGTGATACCCCTTATAGGCATCCAAAAACGACTTCCATTGGTATCCCCCCAGAGATTCAACCTTTTGCTCTATCTCCGGAAGTGGATAGCTGTCCTTCGGACACGCCTTGTTGAGATCTTTAAAATCCACGCACATACGCATCGATCTGTCGCCTTTTTTTTTTTTACCAGAACCAGGTTTGCTATCCACTCCGGATATTGGGTGCTCCGCAAGACCCCAGCGGCCACTAAATCAATCACCTCTTTGTTAACCACTTCGTTTCGGTGCTTAGCCAAGACTCGCTTTGACTGCTTAACGGGAGGGAACGCAGGGTTTAGGCTGAGCCTGTGTTCTGCCACTTCCCTCGAGACACCGGTCATGTCTTTCGGCTCCCATGCAAATACGTGCTTGTGTTTTCTTAAAAGATCTCCTAACTTTTCCTGCAACTCTCGTGGCAACTTCCCTCCGATCCGGACCCTTGTATCCGGATATTTCGAATGAACCACCAGCTGAATTTCATTCTGTTCCGTCCAACTATCTTGGTGCGTAATGCTATTACACTCCAAATGGGGCATCGGCATACTTCGGACAGTGATTACGCCATGTTCCGAGGGGAACTTGAGCAAACCCTGAATTGTAGACGGAACGGCCTGAAATTGCCATAACCCGGTTCTCCCCAGGATTGCATTGTACCTCGAAGGTGCATCAATAACCACAAATTCCGCTAGGATGGTCTTGCAATCGTTTTTCTCCCAGTCGGTCCGCATGAAGGGAAGGTGTATCTTCCCCCTAGGCCAAACCGACTGTCTTGAAAAACCTACAACCGTCCCCATGTTTCGAGGGGAACTTGAGCAAACCATGAATTGTAGACGGAACGGCCTGAAATTGCCATAACCCGGTTCTCCCCAGGATTGCATTGTACCTCGAAGGTGCATCAATAACCACAAATTCCGCCAGGATGGTCTTGCAATCGTTTTTCTCCCAGTCGGTCAGCATGAAGGGAAGGTGTATCTTCCCCCTAGGCCAAACCGACTGTCTTGCAAAACCTACAACCGTCCCCATGGTAGGTTTCAGCAGAGATTTGACATCGGAAGGAAACTTATCGAAACAATGACTGTACATAATGTTAGCTGAACTTCCTGAATCAACGTAAACCCGACGAACCATGGCCTTGGCTATCACACCAAAGATGACTAGGGGTTCCGTTCCTGTGTACCCTTCCGGAACGGGCTCCCCTCTTCCGAACTTCACTATTCCTCGATGCCTCTTTCCCAAGGAGGGGACCAACGACTCCCCTTCCATGGCGAACATTTCTGTATTGTACGCCACTGTTTCCTTCCTGGTTGGTAGTTCGGCGACGGGGACTTCCGTCTTGCCTCCTTGCGTTTCTTTATCCCTCTTGTAGCTCTCACACGAGGCTGTTGAATGCCCCATGATTTTATGGAACTCACAATAGGCGTTAGGGTCCCTAGGGTATCATTTCCTAGCCCCTCTTACCTCCGGACTGCGAGCCTCGTTAGCAGAATAAGTTTCTTGCCTTGACAAGCCATACCGTTCCAATGGCGGTCTTCCTTCTTGAGGCCGCCCTCGGTATGAGGGTTTTCCTCCGTATCCGGACCGGAACCCTCCTCTCACCTTTACTTCACCCCTGTGAGAACCGGATCCGACCATTCCTTTCTTCTCTTGTGCCTCGAATCGCAACTTCTCAGCACTTTCTTCCTCCTGCTTCAATACCTTATTCACCGCATTAATCATATCGTCTGCCTTAACAAAGTCTCTTTTGGACAACTCCCGAAACAACTCTCCTTCTCTTAACCCATATGTCAAAGCGGCTATGATGAGCAAATCTTCCCGTACTGGCATCTTTCGACTTTGCTCATTAAACCGTTTGAAGTAGGATTTGTTGGACTCCCCCTCTCGCTGTCTGCACACCATTATGGATTGGGATTTTTGCTGGTACTTCTTTTTCTGAATGAAGCTGTGGCTAAACTGTGTGACGAGTTCCTCGAAGCTTGCTATGCTCCTTTGCGGTAGGCTGGACAACCAATACCGAGCCGAACCTTCCTGGGTTCCTACGAAGAATTAGCATCATAACTTCTGATCCATCGGTATCATTTTAATAGCCCATCGGTATCATTTTAACTCTGGGTCCTTTGAGGTTCGGGGGAATCGGCATCTCGTTAATGTCATCGGTGAAAGGAGATCGGAAGCTCCTAGGTGTTGAAGAACGGTGTTGGGCAAAGCCTTCTCCTCTTCCCTCGGGAGTCTGTTCCCTCCTCCTTTTTGGAGTTTGATCTCTTCTTTCTTTCGGAGTTCGCTCTCTCCTTCTTCCTCTTTCTCGTCTGGATTCGTGGCTTGGGATTCGAGCTGGAGGGGTTTCTTCCCTATAAACTTCTTCCGCAGATTCCTCTTCGGTAGTGTCTTCGCTAGAATAAGTCAGAGTTCTTCCGACTCCGCTCATTCCCTTTGTCGCCCTTCTCCTGCTTTTCTCCAGATCTCGTAGTTTTCGAAACTTGCAGAAGAGATGGAACTCTTTGATTTCCTCCTCAGTGGGTTCATCTTTTCCAGACCCCGAAGGAGGAGGGCATACCGCCGCGTTAACAACGACTGAAGCGGGAAAGGGTGGAGTAGGGAGATCGTCCCTCAGGGGTGCTAAGGGTTGATCCCCTCCTCTCGGTGTCGAATCGAGGACCATTTCGTTCAGGGTCCCACGGATGGCGCCAAATGTTGCGTCCTGATTTCGAGATCCCCGGACCGATTGGTTTGTTATGCTAGGTACCTGAAATCACGAACAACCCTAAGTCAGAAGCCCTCCGGAAGATGTTTCCAGGAGGACACTCCGATGCTTAAGTAAGTTAATATGATCGACGTAAGGTCTTATACGAACGGAAGTAAGGAATATCGGTGAGAATAATAAATGATAAGTGTATTGAATGCCTTCTGTGTTGAGTCTTACCACCTATTTATGGGCCAATTGCTTTAGACGGGAAATCAAGACAGACCCTAGGAGCGGGAAATTGGGATACTACCTTTGGTCTGTGAACCTTATTGTCTTCCGGTCCTCTGCGAGCAACCGACCAATATCTATTGGGTAATCCTGCTGGTCGATGTCAAGCCTTACCATCATTAAATGCTCGCATGGCTCGAGGTCGCTCTTCCACAAAACCCGTCCACGCCTTATCGAAGGTCTTTGGGACTTGTAATTTAATGATGGTAATGTTGCGCAACTAGGTCCAGACCGTATGCGAACCGTCCGTCTTTCCGGACGTCCGGTGTCCGTATACTAGAGGATCCGTACCAAACCTCATTAGTGTTGGAAAATGAGTATGGATTTGAAAAGAAAGGATGATAAAGGAAAGATATAAAGAATAACTGTTTAAAGTAAAATTTTATACTTATCACAACTCACAAGATAATATGTATAATTCATGAATTCCATTTTTTTTATCATCCATTAATTTAAACAGTTGTAATGATCAAATGGCGAGAAAGATAAATGCCAATAAATTGTAGGAAGATATACCATTTCTTATGTTTAAAATGTTTGTTTGGTTTATACATTAAATTGTAGCTAGGATGATATACCATCGTTTTCTAACCTCTTGACCGAATTCAAAAAACAGGACAAACGGATAGTAGAGATGAATTACAATAATATGGAAAATTGGAATTAGAATCAAAATGCAAGGCCATACGGGGAAGGAGTTTTAAGTAGGATTAGGGGGTTAGTATCACAAAACCTCCCATTTTCTTTGAGTTTTAAAAAACCTTTGGTTCATGGGTTTTACCAAATCCAAACCCATATGAAAAACACGTACAACTTTCATTGTCATTCTTAAACACCACAACCTTTGAACCAATAGCACCCTAAATTTTTCATACCATTGATTATTCATATGGAAGAAAAAATCATTTAATGCCATATTTTAAAATCAAACGAGTCCTTTATGGGAAAGTAAGAACAAAAATCACGTACAACTTCTTTCAAATAGCAACGACACACAAGCTGACAAGCATAACAAAAGATTCAAAGTAACAAAAGATTCAAAAATTCAAACGACAAGGCAAAACACAAAAAACATCCAAAGTAAACAAATAAACCAAACAACCAACGATTGAAACATCCACCAATGGACTGATTACATTAGATCTCGGGTACTTGAACTTCCTTTTCTGGTAGACCGGCTTGGTTCTCGAATATCTTTTCCGGCTTAAAAAACTTGTTACTAAATATATCTTCAAATGTTTCACAATTCATTGTCATCTTGAATTGTTCCACAGCCCTAGAGTACAACTCCTTATTTGCATAACCATACTTCTCCAACTCCTTCGATTTTCCCAAAATACCCTCAATCTCAAAAACATCAAAAAACGCCTTTAAAACAGGAGCAAACAATTTAGCCAACTTCCTGCCTTCTTCAACTTCTTCAAATTCTTCCAAACTCAACTCTTGCACTCCATAAACTCCACTAATTACATGATATTTCCATGGATCAACGGATATCTTATGAAAAATATTAATCAACTTTTCATCCTCATAACCTCCCGCCTTTTTAATTCCATCCCACTTTTTACCACTTTCTAGCTGGCGTATTATTGCAACCGATATCATGATCAAATGTTGTCCAAAAGGAGCTGCTGTTTTCCTAACTTGAAACGGTTTAGGAAACCTACAACATGTTTCAGAATCTTTCAAAACCTCCATAGGACGTTTAACATCGATCCATGATAACACACTACCAAATAGAACATCATGATCCATATAAGTAACCACAATTTCTATCATCGATACTTTTGCAGGCCTCTCAGCTTTTCGCACAAATTCCTCGCGATCATTTGTGTTTTGATAGTTCGTAAAACCGCCCACTTGATTGCTTTCTCATTTTCCCACCCAAAATCAAGAGCTTGAGCCTTAGCTAGTGCATAAACTCCAGCAGCCACATGTGGGCCAGGGTTGTAGACATTTGTACCGGCTCCTATATGGTTAACGGGACACTCGGGTACGTTCCAATTATTAGGCATAAGCATGTATTGATTCACTTCTAGAGTTCCCAATGCATTCATTTCACATGATTCATTGTGTGTTTTTAAACTAATATATTCTGGAGGTACATGTATGATACCCACCTCATAATCATCTTCACAATCAGCAACATCATCATCTAACATGGTGAACAATATTGAATGTGCCTTTGGAAAAAAAATATATTAAAGATCTAGCTAGGTAGTATACATATGAACTAAAATCATGTTATGAAGATGTATGTCTTACGTCGACTGGATCCAACGGTGTTGGACAACTATCCCAGGGAGGAGATGGTGATCCGAAAGACTGTTAATCATTGATCGAAGGGCATTAACTAGGTCAACCAAATCATCTGGAACTGGGTGATTTTCTTCAAGAGCTCTATTAAGATCATCAAGTTTCACAGTATCAGGTTCATTGAAGACTTTGGTCCAAATAATAGATGTTAACTTTTCGTCATTAGCCATCCTGAAATAATATCAACAATAATCATATAAACTTCAAGACTGTCAGATGCAAATAAGCTTAAGAAATTAAACAGAGACTTGACACATACAAGACATTCCTATTTTAAAGTATCAGTTTTAATTCGGCCTCTTTGAGACTATCGATTTACCAGAAAATATACGGCGTAGGACCTCATGAGGACTTATGAAGAATAAATAAACTAATTTCAACATTGGTTTGATATTCTTACCTTAAAAGAGACGAAACACAAACGACTGCCGGGTTCTCTCGCTGATATTTCAGCTTTATAAAATCGCTGTGGGGGCGTTCACAATATAAGCATTTATTTATAAATCGAGAAATCTCAGTTATCGAGAAAATGATCCAATTTCCTAACGTAGAAAACCGCTTCGATTACTGTAAATATGACCAACCGCTTCGATTACCGTAGAGTCGTAGACCACGGTTTTCATAATTTAGATTTTAGCATTTGCATCAAAGTTTTTCTCTTATTAGCATTTAGACCGGTGCCAATGCTTTAAGCCGGTTCCCTCTTTGGTTCCGTCACATTCTTCCCTCTGGTGGCATTATGCATTCGGTTGGAGAGAAAATGTTTATGGTTTAACTTTAACATTTTATACTCTCTCCGTCCCATTTTAAATGTTCATTATACTATTTTAGTTCGTCCCACAAAGAGCGTCATTTCCTAAACTGAATATAGGGGTATTTGATGTAGACTTAAAAAATAATATAAAAAATTGGTCAACTTGATTATAAGAATACACATGACAATCAAAACCAAAAACCACTTAATTAATTCAACAATACATTGGATTTGGATTTTCAAAACATGTTTAACACAACAAGATTTTTTGTTAGAAAAAACCCAATTTGATTTAATTAAAAAACTAACTGTTATATGAGCCCAAGAAGTCCGAACATGTCGAAAAAACATAATTGGACTGAAAACTAGACCAAAAACAGTTGTTTCGGGCCTGAAACTTCCATAAACCACCTACTACAGTCTATCAGCCCTCATAAATACGAAATTTTTGCCTCGTCACATGCCTGAAGTGGAGACCCGCGGTGGCAAAAGTTATGCCCGTTTCATTGGAACTAATTTCTTCACGCGATCATGATTTTCAAAAGATAAAAAAGTTTGTTCCTTCACATTTGGGTTTATATCAGATGATTGTCATGCGTGTGTAAGTTGGATTGTTAATTGACATATCACTAATATGTTAAAAACCGAAGAGGTCATTTACATAGAGAGAAAAACAATTGCTTCATTAACTAGCATCTATACTCCAAGCGTTGCACCTTATATGTATGTAATACTATAGATAACATATATGGTTTTGTTAAAAAAGAATAATTTGTGTGGAATGCAAAATAGTTATGTAATCTTCTTATTATTATAATGAGTTGGGTAAATTGATTGGATATCCATTAATTATGTTGATAAGGGTATGAGTTTGAATTTTTAAAACCTTGCGGGTCACGGAGCGAGTTTGAATCATTTCTCATAGTAAAAATATTTGATAAATGTCATTATATAAAATATGTTTGTATACAGATGGAGATTAAGAGGGTTTGAACAAATTAATAAATCATTCCACCAGGAGTCAATAGAAAATGCTAAAACAACCTAATTTTTCCACATTTTATTTATATCTATCCCATTTTCTTATTCAGACTTGCTCCAGTTTGATTTTTGTTGTGAATCGTACCTCTTAGAAAACTCCAATAATCGACTTCTCCTTTTGCCCTCTGCCCAATGCCCTCTCTGCGACCGCATGTCATACTTTTTAGCAGATTAAAAATGAAGTGAATATCTATTTGAACACCCCAACTTTATATACAAACACCCTAATAGTATTAAATAATAATTAACTAATGATTATTAACAATGGTTATTAACATATATTTATTTTATTTTACATTTTACTGATTAATACTTTACTTTAATTTGTATTTTAGTAATTAATATTTAATTTTTATATTTTATGATAACAAAATAAATTATAATTAAAATAAATATAATATTTGGAAAAAATAAGATGATGATATATTTTTTCAGAATATCATATTTTTTTCATAATTAAAATATACAAAATACAAAAAAAAAAAGTCTGAAAATTATGATTTATTTTAAGAAAAATCAATATTACGTATAAAAAACTTTCTTTAATTTTAGAAAACTAATTAATTAAGACGGGTAGATGAATCTCGATAATAGTGTCGTATTTTTTTTTTCTTCAAAAATATGACTTGTACATAAAGCATTGATAATTGGATATATTTTTTAATTTAAAAATTTAAACATTGGAAAAGTAAATTAGTCATAATTAACGAGGGTTGAAGTATTAAAAGGGGTGTCAAAATAGAAGCACCCAAAATAAATAATAATAGGCCGAAGATTGATGCCCTTCTTTAGATGATGCTTTGGGGCCAAGTCCAGCTCTCTCATGCCTTGGGCTGAGCCTCAAGACAATCTAAATGATGATGTGATGTGTTAGTAGTAACGTCATTTTAATACGCGAAGATGTCTCGAGTTGTGGTGATCACCTTGTTTCACATTCGACTAAAACTTTATTACCACTCTACAAATACGTAGCAAGGGTTGCCCACCATGAAAAAGAAAAAGAAATCCAAGATAGAAAAACTCTTCAAGAAAAAGAAGAGGAAAAATGTAATATTATATCCAATTAAGGCTAAATACAACTTTGATCTTAACGAATGAACGAACAAGAGGGTGGTTTTAAAGTATTTTCTGTGTGCGATTTTGTATGGCAAGAGCTGGTTAATTAAAGTGCAACACAACATGTTTTTCTGTTGCGAATTTGGAACTACGTAGTTCCCAGTGTTGTTGAGAGTTGAGACCAATTTTTGGTGCACATGTGAAACTCCTAAAATATATTTCTAGTTTAAATTTACATGAAAGTTTGACACCTTTAACTATATGTCATATATTTTCGATTTTGGGTTATTGTGTTATTAAAAGGGATTTATTTATATACCACAACTTTTACTTTATATACAACATAATATAAGTTTTATTGTTAACTATACAAATATATAAGACAATAATAAATAAAATACCCTTTGTAGTGGGAAATTGTAATGTGAAAATTACCCTCTGATATTAAAATGTTAAATTCCCTATTGCTAATAATAAGTAAAATATTATATAATGTATATTTATAATCTATAAATTAAAAATGCAAAGTTTTTTTTTTTATTTTTATAATAAGCTATGTTTGGTATTTAGTTTGGAGGTGAAGATGTCTTTTAGATAAAGTAGGAGAGAAGACAAATAAATATATTCAAATATTTTTTAAAGGAAAATGATAATGATAGCCCTTAGGTTGTCATTAAGAAGACAAAATACACAAAAGACAACCCTCTTGAATTTTAGAAATATTACTTTTTTAATCAATGTACAAGCTTTTTATGCATGTTAGTGACAACCCTAACGACTGTCATTAACAAAACCTGTTGGAGTAAAACACAGATCAACTTATTACTGATGCTGCAGTTAGTACTGATCATACTTAGTACTGATGGGGCAGAACATGTTATTACTGATGAGTTGATACTGGTAAAGTTTATAACTAAGTTACTACTGATCATGCACAGATTGAAGATACTACTGATCAATAGTAGTTACTACTGATGTTGATATTGGACTGACTACTTATCACCAAGTTTACTACTGATGTTACTTATTTACTACTGGTGATTGCAGTTACTACTGATAACGCGTTTTGGAAGCAAATCAAGTCCGAGATCTTCGTAGAGATAGTTATAGAATGTAGATCAATGTAAATCTTTATATTTCGATGTAAATCAAAGTCCTAGAATAACTAGGGTAAATAGTTTAGCTTCAAGGACTATTATAAATAGTTCCTTACGAATTGTAAACGTACGTGTGTATTGTTAACTCAATAATATACATTGAAGCTTTTTGTGAAACTGTATTCTTAATACTTTCTCATATTAATTACAGTTCATTGTTCTTAATTACATTGATATAGTGTTGATCCGCTGCAACTTCTATATTCAATTAGATCTAAGGTGTTTATTAACTTCTATATAGTTAATCGATCCTGACAAGTGGTATCAGAGCGTATTGGTTCTAGATCTACGATTTGTTAAGAACAACAAAAAGTTTTAATCTTTAAAACACACATTATTAATCATGACTGATAATAATGAAAGCACTCAGGCCAACAAAATTCCTATACTCACTCCCAACAACTTTGGGATGTGGAAGAATCGTATTAAGCAATACATGCTTATTACAGATTACTCTATGTGGGAAGTTGTCCTTGAAGGAAACAAAACTGGTCCTGGTCAAGCAAGCAGCTCTGCAACTGAGGCAGACAAACTTAAGTGTGAGAAGGAAAAGAAGGACAAGGGAATCGAACTTAAAACTCTAAGCACTCTCCTACTGGCCATTTCTAACGATTATCAACATCTCTTTGTTGAGTATGATGATGCAAAGATACTATGGGAAGCACTGGAGAAGAGATTCGTTGGGACCAAGAGCACAAAGAGGAACATGAAGTCTGTTCTTAAACAAGACTTTGAAAACTTCAAAGGAAAACCCAATGAAACACTCACTCAAGTGTTTGACAGATTCAACAAGCTAATTGGTGAACTTAACCAGGTTGGGGTTAAGATGGATCAAGAAGATGTCAACATGAAGTTCCTAAGATCTCTTAGTGAAGAATGGGCCATGTATACAGTGGTATATAGACAAAGAGATGCTCTAGAAGAAAAAGAGTTGGATGAACTCTACAATGATCTCAGAGTATTTGAAACTGAGGTAAACCAAAAGAACCCTTCTATTTCTTCTAATAATGCTGCATTTGTCTCTAGTACAGGTCAAGGTCAGGAAACCTTCATAGGAAAGGCTGCAGATTCTGAGGATGCTGCAAGAGAATCCTTCTTCACTAGTCATGTGCATACTGCATTGATTAGTGATGACTTGGAACAATTGAATCCAGATGATCTTGAGGAGATGGATCTTAAATGGCAGATGGCTATGCTAAGCCAAAGGACAAAAAGATTCTTAAAGAGAACTGGTAGGACAAGCCTCAACTTCAACAAAGGTGACAAAGCTGGATTTGACAAAACTAAAGTCAAATGTTACAACTGTAACAACCTTGGTCACTTTGCAAAAGAATGTCCTCAACCAGACAAAAGATCAAAATCAACTGCCCTTGTATCACAACAAGGACAAGGCTATGACTGGAGCTTCCAAGCAGAAGAGCATACTCAAAATCAAGCTCTCATGGCCTTTACTGACAACAAAACTGAGGTAAAACCTAAACCTTGTACTTCTGAATGTGCTAAAAATATTAAAAACCTAGAAAAAGAAAACACTAAATTGAATGAAGATTTAGCAAAAGCAGTCAGAAGAAATCATGAGTTTGATAGTGTGATTGCTGATCAAGAACATCAAATAAAGGTGTACCAGATGATTAATCAAAGAATAAAGGAAGAATTGCTTCAGGCTGTGGATGAGAAAGAGTTTATGAAATAAAAAATAAAGAACTAACAAGTAAATTAGAAGAATGTCAGCTTGAAATTGAACAAAATAAATTAACAATTAAAAAGTTTGAAAGAAGCACTAAAATTCTTGATGAATTAACTAATAATCAAACTACAGAAAAGGTTGTTCATGGGGTGGGATATCATGCTGTACCACCTCCATATAAAATCATTCCACCACTTAAAAACAGTTCAGAAAGAATTATTAATGAATTAAAAACTGAAAATCAAACTGAATCACATAATGAAACATCTGAATTAAATGATTCTTCTGATGATGATCAATCAATTGAATTTACAATCTCTCAAACTGAATCACCAAAATCAATTGATACAAGTTTTCACACAGCTCAAAGTCCAAATGATTATCCCAAATATGATGCAGAAAATGTACCAAAAATTCTAACAAGGGGAAATGAAAGAAATAAAAAACAACTCTTAGATCAAAGAATACCTGAAGGGGCTAAAAATAAGAAATTAAGATGTGTTATATGCAACAAAATGAACCATTTAGCAAAGGATTGTCACTTCAATCCAATAAACTGCAAAGAGTTAAAGGAATTTAAAATTTTTAAAGAAAATGCAAAAACTCAAAAGTTAAAAGATACTACTGGTTCTCCAGTAGTAAATAAAATTAAAACTCCAATTGCTGAAACACCAAGATTTGGAAGAAGTGCACCAAGATTTGTGCAAAACAGAAGAGTTGGAAGCCCAAAGAACAACAATTACTTCAAGAACAATGGAAAATCCAATCAAAATAAACAATATTTTAAATTTTCCAACACCAGTAAAAACTTTAACAACTTTACTACTGGTGTTAACCCTAATTATAATGTTGTATGGTACCAGTACAAGAATACTACTGGTAAAAACCCTAATTACAAAAATACTACCGCTCCTAAAACAACTTTCAAAAATACTACTGGTGTCAACCCTAAAAACACTACTGGTTATTTTAAAAATGGTAAGTACCCAAATACTACTGGTCCATCAGTAGTAAAGCATTCAAAAGCAAAAAATCACGGGTATAAACCAAGATCAGTAAGAAATTCTCACACCAGTAATACTTTCAAAAGGGCAGTAGTAAAACAAAACACCAGTACTAAACAAGTATGGGTACCAAAAAGATTTAAAGTTAAATCCCCCAAAGCTTATTTCTCAAAGGATGAACCCAAGACATATAAAGCTTGGGTTCCCAAACTTAACTAATCCTTTACTCACTTGTGCAGAGCATTCAGATCCCAGAAGAAGGAAGAACATGGCATATTGATAGTGGATGCTCAAGGCACATGACTGGAAATCTGCAAATTCTTAAAGATTTCAAGTCATTTGATGGAGGATATGTGGCATTTGGTGAGAATCCACAGGGAGGTAAGATTACAGGTAAAGGTACTGTTACTAATGGCAAAATTACCTTTGATGATGTATTTTATGTAGCTGAACTAAAATACAATCTTGTCAGTGTGTCTCAAGTTTGTGATAAAAAGAACAAAATTCTTTTCACAGACATTGAGTGCATCATTCTTTCTCCAGACTTTATTTTAGATGAAAAATATGTTGTTTTAAGAACTCCAAGGAGAAACAATGTGTATTGCCTAGATATAGGGGGAGAACTCATTTCTTCAAATGAGGTCAACTGTTTTATATCCAAGGCAAACACCACTGAATCAGAACTATGGCACAGAAGGATGTGTCACACTAATTTTAAAAACATGAACAATTTAGTAAAAAGAAATCTGGTCATTGGACTACCTCAAAAACAATTCATGTGTGATCATCACTGTGTTGCATGCCTAAAAGGTAAACAACACAAGACTTCTCATAAGTCCAAAAATGTGAACTCTATTTCTGTTCCTTTACAGCTCTTACATATGGACCTATTTGGTCCTACAAATGTAATGAGTATTGGAAAGAAACAATATTGTCTTGTTATTACTGATGACTTTTCCAGATATACATGGGTTTTCTTTCTCAGGACAAAGGATGAAACAAGTGAACTCATAAAGAACTTAATTGTCAAACTGGAGAACACATCTGATCAAAAAGTTAAAGCCATAAGATGTGATAATGGCACAGAATTTAAAAATGCTAACTTAATTAACTTTTGTGATCTTAAAGGTATTGACAGGCAATACAGCTCACCTAGAACTCCACAACAAAATGGTGTAGCTGAAAGAAGAAATAGAACCATCATAGAAGCAGCAAGATCAATGCTAGCAGACTCAAAATTACCAATTACTTTTTGGGCTGAAGCTGTTAATACTGCCTGTTATGTTCAGAACAGAGTATTAATATAAAGCCACATTTTAAGACACCTTATGAACTTTTTAATAAAAGAAAACCTTCTATAAGCTTTTTGAAATCATTTGGTTGTCCTTGTACTATTCTGATTACAAGAGAACAAATTGGTAAATTTGACTGCAAAGCTGATGATGGAATCTTTGTGGGATACTCTACTCAAAGCAAATCATACAGAGTATTCAACAAGAGATTAAGGATAATTGAAGAAAGCATCAATGTATCCTTTAATGAAAATGTACCTAATGAACAAGGAAATGGTCCAGATTGGCTATTTGACATAGACAATCTAACCAAATCCTTTAATTCTAACATGAATTTCAATGCAGGTAATTCAAATTGTCACAATCAAAAGGAAGGAACATCATCAGTTAATACTGTTCAAGAGGAAATGAGATACATTGTAGTTAATACTGCTCCAATAGTTAATACTGATGTCAGTAATAACTCAAGTTCTGGAACCAGTAGTAACTCTGAGAATGAAGACAGTAGTAATTCAAATACTACTGACACCAGTAATAGTACTCAAAATACTATTGGTCCCAACATTAACCTAGATTCTCAAGATACTACTGATGCCAGTAACAACAACAATACTACTGATCTCGATGAAGACAATAGCAGTAGTAACTCTGACCAAGATGATGATGAACCAAACATCAATGACAATGAAGGATCACTAGAGGAACAACTGCCTGAGACAAATGAGTCCAATCTTGAAAATCAACTAGTAGTTGATAAAGCTATAACCACAAGGACTCAAAAGAACCATCCATTAGACCTTGTTCTAAGTGATGATAACTCACCACTACAAACAAGAAGCAAATTAAACAAAAGCTTAACTGCAAATATGTGTAATATAAGTTTAATTGCTAATGAATGTATGTTTGAATGCTTTCTGTCTCAGGATGAACCAAAGAAGATCCAACAAGCAATGAAGGACTCAAACTGGATTGAGGCAATGCAAGAAGAACTCCTTCAATTCAAGTTACAAGCTGTTTGGACACTTGTACCTCTACCCAAAGGAAAAAGAGCCATTGGAACAAGATGGATATTCAGAAACAAGAAAGATGAAAGAGGTATAGTGATCAAAAACAAAGCCAGACTTGTAGCCCAAGGATACACTCAAGAAGAAGGAATAGACTATGATGAAGTATATGCTCCTGTTGCTAGAATTGAAGCCATAAGAATATTTCTAGCATATGCTTCATTCAAGAAATTTAAAGTCTATCAAATGGATGTGAAGAGTGCATTCTTATATGGGAAGATTGAAGAAGGAGTCTATGTCTGCCAACCTCTAGGTTTTGAAGATCCAAAACATGGTGACTATGTGTTCAAATTAGATAAAGCTCTATATGGCCTGCATCAGGCACCAAGAGCATGGTATGACACATTATCATCATACCTATTGAAGAACAACTTTAAAAGAGGAGCCATTGACAAAACTTTGTTTACAAAGAAAGTCAAAGATGATATACTACTGGTACAAATCTATGTAGATGATATCATCTTTGGTTCAACCAATGATTTATTATGCAAAGAATTTGAAGAATTGATGCAGATTAAATTCAAGATGAGCTCTATGGGTCCAATGAACTTCTTCCTTGAACTCCAAGTCAATCAAAGAACAGATGGTATTTTGATAAATCAATCAAAATATGTCAAAGACATCTTGGAAAAGTTTGATTTGAAAAACAGTAAAAGTGCTAGTACACCAATGGAAACACACAAACACCTACATCCTGATATTGAGGGGGAGGATGTAGATGAACACTTATATAGATCAATGATAGGTTCTTTGATGTACTTAACTGCATCAAGACCTGACATTATGTATAGTGTTTGTGTGTGTGCAAGATATCAAGCAAGACCCAAAGAACTACACTTGCAGGCTGTTAAAAGAATATTCAGATACTTGAAAAGCAAACCATCACTAGGTCTATGGTATCCACATGATTCACCCTTTGAACTCATAGCCTACACAGATAGTGACTATGGAGGTGAATGTCAAGATAGAAAGTCCACTACTGGTGGATGTCAATTCTTTGGATCAAGACTGGTGTCATGGCAATGCAAGAAACAAACAAATGTATCAACATCAACTGCTGAAGCAGAGTATGTAGCTGCATCTGCTTGTTGTGCTCAAGTACTATGGATTCAAAACCAGCTTCTAGACTTTGGTATCTCTATCCTTAAAACTCCTATTTTTATTGATAATCAAAGTGCTATTAGTATTGTGAACAATCCAGTAAAACACTCTAAAACCAAACACATTGAAATAAGATTTCATTTTATAAGAGACTGTAATGAAAAGAAATTAATCAAAGTTGTTAAAATTCATACTGATGATCAATTAGCAGATCTTTTTACAAAAGCATTTGATGTAGGAAGATTCAACTTCTTGGTTAGCAGTATTGGAATGATTTTGATAAATTAAAATCTCACTTAAAATCATGTGTAAAGTTATTGTTGTAAAATATTATTTATTTACTTAAGTGTTTTACTACTTGTATATCTGTATTACTGGTGTGTAGGCATGTGCACAAAATACTACTGGTAATTAAATACTACTGGTGTGTATTAGGTATACATAAATACTACTGGTGGTCAGTACTACTGGTATTCACATATACTACTGGCCTTGTGTGTTAGTGGTTACTACTGATGTCTATAGTTACTACTGATGTCAAAATCCTTAGTCACTACTGATGTTAGTAGATACTACTGACGTTTTACTACTGATATCTTATTTACTACTGGTCGTTCAGAATCACAATTACCAAACTAACCCCCATGAAAATAACCGTTATGTTATGATTCGAAGGGCATTTTCGTAGTTTTGCAGGATAAATCGAAAGATATAAAAGGCGGCAGTCGATTAATTTAGCATTATCTTCACTTCCACTTGCTAAATCCTCTCGATAAACCCTAGCTTACGATCAAAACCCTTCGTCAGTAACAAAATTAATTCCTGTTCTTCTCAAAATTCAACAAAAATGGCAACTCTAAAATCTTTGAATGTTGAAACCGATCTCAAATACTCAGAATTTCACAATATGTGTGCCTTCCTAAAGAATCCCGACGGCACAAAAGATTTTCGTCCGATCGTGAAATTCTTGAGAAATTCGTATATACAGTTTGCTTTAACTGTAAAACCAAAATCATATCAACAGCACTTGGTGGATTTCTGGACCAATGCTGAGCAAACTGAAGGAACAACCATTTCAATGATCAAATCAAAAGTAGATGGAAAGCATATCACAGTAACAGAACAATCAATCAGACACCATCTACAACTTCATGACGATTCAGGTATGTCTACTCTTCCGAAGGAATACATTGCTGAAATTTTACAAAAAATGGGTTATGAGGGAAGACTGAATATAGTAACCTTTCAAAAGGGTCTTCTCTCCCCACAATGGAAATTCTTAGTTCATACTATTCAGCATTGTATTTCTCCAAAAAGAAGTACTTGGAATGAGTTTAATAAGGCAATAGCCTCTGCTGTTGTCTGTTTATCCACAGACCACATATTTAATTTTTCTCAAATGATTTTTGAAGGTATGTTGGGAAATCTTAGTTCTTCTAAATTTTTAATGTATCCCAGATTTCTACAACATATCATAAACTGTGAATTACAAAACTTGTCAACTCCTAAAAACATTTTCATATTACCAGAGTTGAACAAGAAAGTTTTCTCAAATATGAGAAAACAATTTAAATTTTCAGGCAAGGAAACACTCTGTTTCCAAATATGATCAAAGATCAAACTCTTATTGGAGAGGGTTCAACCATTGCTACAACCCAAGTTGAACCTCAACCCACTCCATCACCCCCAAATACAGCCCAAACACCACCCCAACTAGCCACTCAATCACCAGCCCAAACAGAACTCCTGAATGTGTCCCAGGAACTTGATATAAATCTGCAGAGTGCTACTCTTCACTCTGTGGAAGACCTACCAGATAAAACCAAAAACATTTCCACAATTTACAAAAGAAAGAAATCTTTAAAGGACACCAGGGGACACATTGAGTCAAACCCCAGGCTCCAAGAGTTGTCCTCCAAGGATGAGAGAGGACATGAGGCGAGGGCTTTCACTACTGATGCCCCAAAGGTGGGTGCACAGGACAGTGAAAACATCATTAGGACCCAGACCTCGGCAACTTTGAGTGATGACTCATTTGAGGAGTTACTCAAAGGACCCCGGTGCCAAGAAACCACAAGGGGGGGCATCTCTGCTTCTTCTAGGAAGAAGAGGATGTCTAAAAGACCCAATGAATCACCAAGAAGTGATGAGGGCAGATCTTTTGAATTGATGGATAGGATGGAAAACCTCAAAGCCAATGTACCTGTTAGTGAGCCCGATGATCTTGCTAGATGGAGTGAGGGCAGTATTAAAATCAACCAATTGACGGATAAAGTGGATTCTCTTGAATCCACTGTACAAAATTGTCTTACATATCTTACAAACCAAGGAAAAACTATGGCTGTCATGAAAAAGCATGTCAATACCATCAACAAGAGAATGAGATTCTATGAGCAAAGGCTTCATCAACAAACCAAGATCATCAGAAGATTGAAGAAGAAAATTGATGATAGTGAGGCTCCACCAGTTGAGCTCACTAAGGGGGAGAAGGATAACATACAGACCATGATTGATGAATCTATTGCAGCAGCAGCATCCTCTCTCTTAAATTTAAAAGAAACAGAAGTTGATGAAGGCCCAGAAATGATGGTTACAGAAGATGAACCAATTACTACTGCTACAATGGAAGAACAAGTTGAAAAAGAAATACCAGTAGTAACTCCTACTACTGATATCATAGCAGTAGTAAGTCAAGAAGAGGAATTGAAAGCACAAAATACTACTGATGCCCTATCAGTAGTAACTCCTGAAGTCACACCAGTAGTAACTACTCTGGTTACTACTGAAGAGGAAGAACTAAAATTCCCAGAGCTTATTGAAAGAGAAAGACATGTCATTATCTCCAAACCACCAACACCTGATCAACAACTTATCATACCTGACATTGATGATAATGTGAATTGGTTTGAGGTAGATGAATGTACACTTCCTCCACACCCTAAAATCTTACCAGAAGGTCAACTACATCTGTTTTATCCAAAACTTCTGATGTTGGGTATCCCTGATATGAAATACATTCCACCTCCACCATCTGCTCACATTGGAAAAGGAAAAGAAGTATATGATGATGATTATCCAAATAGAGCATTAGGTCATCACATGGTAAACAAGATTAATCATGTCAGAGCAGGAAAGCAATCCAGATGGAGAATAAAACATAGAAAATTTTTGGAGAAAGTGGAAATGTATCAAGCAATAGAGGAAAATAAAGGGAAAGTTCAAAGTAAAATTCCTGCTCAAATACCTGATCAAATTAAAGACACTCAGATAGCAGCTCAAGAAGCAGAATTCAAGTGGTTAAGAAAAGTTGAAGAAGAACATATACAATGCCTTGAAGAATTAGTGTCTGAATGCAAAAGAACCAAAAGTGAGCTAACTGATGATGTATTTGAAATGAAGACAAACATGATTGATTATTTGAAAACAAAAGGGCATAGTGCAAAGTCATTTGGAAGAATGAAGATGATGACTATAATTGAAAAATACTGCACTGCTAAGAAGAAAGACTTGGATGAACAAAAAGCTGAAGAAACAAAGAAAGCCAAAGCATTAATCCCAATCAGTCCAACATTAATCAAAGCTGGTAGTGTATCAACTACTGGTGATACCTCAACTCCCCAATCAAAAAAAAGAAAACCTGTTGATCAAGAACAAAGCTCTAAAAAGAAATCAAAACAAATTGTACCTGTTCTTGAAATGCCAGTTGCTCCATTGCAGAACAATCAAATTATTAACTGGAGGGTTATGCAGAACAATGTTATAGAGGTCATAAGGGAAGACAAAGTTGTACAGAGATTCACTGGATGGTTACCATTGATCAGATCATGCTCTAGAAGTGATGTAATCAAGCTTCTGATTATTGGGAAACCTAGAATGACAAAGAAATCATGGAAAGAGTCTGGTGCTGGATACTTAACAAAAATGATAGATGCTGCATTTTATCCAGATAATTATCCAGAACAATTTACAGATCCAGGTAATGTGTATGCTTGGAATGTCATTCCTACAGCTAATATGTACTTCTTTGAGAAATCAGGCAAAGTATGTGAATTGTACTTATATGAAAAAGAATATCCACATTCTGAGAAGACTATGTATCAAATATTCATAAACACTTTGATGAAACCTTATGATGCTGTTATGTTCCAAAACAAATTAAATTACTTTACAAAGAGGAACAGCAAATATATTATTGAACAAAG
Source organism: Calendula officinalis (assembly GCA_963853835.1). Taxonomy (NCBI): domain Eukaryota; kingdom Viridiplantae; phylum Streptophyta; class Magnoliopsida; order Asterales; family Asteraceae; genus Calendula; species Calendula officinalis. The sequence continues at coordinate 70,288,705 of OY970828.1, forward strand.
GCTTCAACATAATCAACGAACCCTTGAGAAAAGAAGAAGGGAACAAGAAGAACAAAAGAAACTTGATTGATTAAAAGATAATCAATAAGTTTAGGGGGAGATTGTTGGAGTAAAACACAGATCAACTTATTACTGATGATGCAGTTAGTACTGATCATACTTAGTACTGATGGGGCAGAACATGTTATTACTGATGAGTTGATACTGGTAAAGTCTATAACTAAGTTACTACTAATCATGCACAGATTGAAGATACTACTGATCAATAGTAGTTACTACTGATGTTGATATTGGACTTACTACTGATCACCAAGTTTACTACTGATGTTACTTATTTACTACTGGTGATTGCAGTTACTACTGATAACGCGTTTTGGAAGCAAATCAAGTCCGAGATCTTCGTAGAGATAGTTATAGAATGTAGATCAATGTAAATCTTTATATTTCGATGTAAATCAAAGTCCTAGAATAACTAGGGTAAATAGTTTAGCTTCAAGGACTATTATAAATAGTTCCTTACGAATTGTAAACGTACGTGTGTATTGTTAACTCAATAATATACATTGAAGCTTTTTGTGAAACTGTATTCTTAATACTTTCTCATATTAATTACAGTTCATTGTTCTTAATTACATTGATATAGTGTTGATCCGCTGCAACTTCTATATTCAATTAGATCTAAGGTGTTTATTAACTTCTATATAGTTAATCGATCCTGACAAAACCCTTTTTTAAATACTTAATTCTAATCTGCACCTAATTACTGTTGACGACATAATTTTGAATCCACAACCTAAGGGAGCAAACGCCGTAACCCTAGGATACATGCCTTTTGGTATACTAGCTGATACCCGCGCAATGCGGCAGCATGTACCTTTTAACTATATTTTATGGTGATGATAGTGGCGATAGTAATTGGGGTGGTGGTTGATAGTAGTGGTGGAGGTGGGTGGAGGTGGTGAGTAGTGATGATTATGGTGTGAGGTTATATATCAATAATAAATAAGTAATTCAAGTCAATGCATCAACATATACCATGGTAAATGCTAACTTGGTTAGAACCTCTTTTAATAATATTGTTAAAGTTGCAAGTTTAAGTCATGCGATGTCCAACTGTCTCAAGTATTTTAAGTTTCTACACTGATTTAATACGTTTTAATAGATTATTAATTTTATTCGATAAACTATTTATAGTTTTTTGGACTTTAATTAAGAACATAAGAATTTATCAAATTTCTCATGAATAATGTTGCATTCTTCTATAAAAAAATACTTTATCTATTTATATTTCTCTATTACTCAAAAAAAACCTTCTTCATCCCGATTGTCAATAAAAAGATCTGTCAGGGTCAAATATATTGTATCTAATAGTGTAGGGACTAGTTATGTAACATTGACTAAATGGTAAACTAGTCTTAAGGCTTAATTAGTGAGTAGATAAGCATGTTTAGTAATGAGGTATAAATACCTTATGTTAAGGCTTAATTTGTAAGCTTTCCTTTCACTAATTGAATTACCATTTGAAAGCTCCAATATTCCCTCCATCTCTCTCAACTAACTCACACACACTCAAACACCAAGAACACACACTTAAACAAATCTTCTATTTCTCACCTTGAATCATCATGAATTAGCTCAATCTTAGTTGTATATGATCTAACAAGTGGTATCAGAGCATAATCTCTATTAGAGAAGATCCAAATTTCGAGCTGCAATGATCAAGATCTGAGAAAAGTGAAGAAAAAGTTGATGTTCGTCTGTGAAAATTAATGTTGTAATTTTTCGTTTCAAATCGATGAATTGAAGATAGAATAGTGTTTCTCCATTGATTTTAAGTAGAATAGAATCAAAAATCGATCCATTCCGTCAACAATTGACCTTCAATTTGATGATTTTGGTGAAAAAGTAAAAAGTTGAAAAACTTACTGTAAATCAAAGAATTTGATCTATTGTGTTATGGATTGAAGAAAGTAATCGGTACAAAGTGTTAGCATTTGGATTTCGAGCAATTAGCAAGAAGAATCACTCAAATCGGTTGAGAATTGAGCATAATCAGATCAAAAGAGTGAAAAATAGTATGTCTGTGTTCGTACGCTCCTAGTTCGGCTTCATGAACACTATGAAGATCTTCGGCCCAGAAGTTCGTTATTACTAGTTCGGCCCGAAGTTGTTAGGCCCGAAGTGCAACAAGTTCGGCCCATATCGAACTGCCCAGAAGTTCGGCCCGAAGTACATCGAGGTAAGTAGTTCGGCCCGAGGTATTAGAAGAAGTTCGGCCCAATCTTTAAAAGTAGTTCGGCCCGAACTACTAGAATAAACATACTTCGGCCCAAACACTAGTCCAAGTTCGGCCCATCTTCAGTAAACACCTAGTTCGGCAGTTTTCACCTAGTTCGACACAAATTCTACACCTAGTTCGGCCCAAGTTTGAATCTTTCAACAAGTTCGGCTCAAGTTCAATTCACCATGTTCGGCTTTCCTTTGATCGACTGGAATAGTTCGGCATCTGTGTTCATCGTAAATTTTTTCTAGCAATCGATCAAAATCAATTACCAAAATCCGACCCTGCTTCCACTAATCAATTACAAAATCGATTTCAAACCATTCAATTACTTGATTTGATTTATCAATTTGATTAGTCATTGAAAATTGAAAATTGAAATTTGTTCGGCAATTCTTGTTTTCAAAGTTTGGCTTCTTCAAACGAACAATACGGATCAAGAACTTTAATAAATCTTCACTGATTGACAAAATCAAAATCAAAAACACTTTCTTTATCGACATTCAACATATTCTAATTCCGATTCAAAATCAAAATCAAAAACACTTTCTTTATCGACACTCAACAGCTTCCGATTCTGATTCAAAATCAAAATCAAAATCACCTTCTTCATACGTAACTCAGAAATCAAAATACGAGAAATTCAGAAATAGATATCAATCAGAAATCATAACTCAGAAATCGTTAACCGTAAATCATAACTCAGAAATCAGAACCGTGAATTCTGCTTCGATCAAACGTGAATCGTATTCTGCTACAACAATCAATCGATCTTAATCCCATTAATCAATCGATTTTTGATGGTCTGATTTCAAACAATCAACAATTCTAGTTCAGAACGAATTGATTCTTCGATCTAAAATCCCGATTTTTTTTTCCGTCAATGTGGACGATCGGCTTGAATGTTTCCGTCAAAGTGTTTTGTTCCATAAATTGATATTTCAGCCCAAAGCACAATAGATTCAAATTGATTTATTTGATCTCGGCCCAAAACATTAAAAGCCCAATCAGATTTGTTTTAAAAGCCCAAAACCAAACCATCATTTTAATTCATTTTAAGCCCACATCTAATATTCCAAATTCATGACCCTAATACAAATTTTTTTTTAACATTGAATCTGGTACAAATTTATTTTTTTTTCGAAAAACATAAATCAATGTCAAAAGTCAAAGTGAAAGTCAAATGCCAAATCTATATTGGATGATGATGATTTTGTAAAGCAAATTAATTACAATTTTTTTTTACAACATCACGGTATATTTTTTTTAAATACAATATCAACAAATTTTTAAACTTTTTAAAACACAAGAACGTTTACCCAAAATCCTAATAATCGCAAAAATGGAAAAATCTACACCAACAATAACTGATGATTTGGATAAAGAACTTCAAGACGTACTACGAGTTATGGCACAAATGTCAGACTATAAGAAGAAACATAATTCAAAGCCTACAAACAATACTCTGAGATCTTCATCCGACATTAAACCTGATCTAAATGCTACAATCTCAAATGAGAAGTCAATTATCACACATTTGGATGCTACAAAGAAATCAATCGTTCGTGATTCTGAGTATTATAAACGTAAAATGTTGAGGGCTAAACAAATTGAGTATGCAAAAGTGTTCTTAGTTGAAGATAGTAAATGGATGGAAGATTCAGATCCTAAGGATGAAAAGAATAGGGAGGTTACTGATCGATTTAATGAAGAAGCCAACAAAAAAATTGAGGTAATCAGTTTCCTCCTATCAAATTCTGATAATCTTATTGGTCCTGATACTTATTTTGTTAAAACTCAGGTATCTGAAATTGATTCTTTAAAACAAAACATTTTAGATGAAAAAGATTTAAATAATCAATTTCAAGAACGTTTAAATGATTTGCAAAATGAAAATGAACAACTTGTTCATTCATATGAACAACTTGTTCAACAGATTAAACAAATTAAAAATATCAAACTTGAGAATCTGGAGTTACAAAATCAAGTATCAGAATTGACTGTCAAAAATAATAATGATGTTAACAATTTGTCTCATACAATTTCTGAAAAAGAAATGGAAATAACAAATCTTAAAAATGCCCAAAATACAATTTCAAACGATCGAAATGACAAATATTACAAATTGTACATTGACACATGACATGAATATCAAATAACTAAAAACTGGTTGGAACGCAAACAAAAAGACTTTGATGATAATGAAAATCAGTTTAAATCATTAACATCACAAATTAAAGAATTATCTGAAACTTTACATGAAAACGACATTCAAACATCACGAGAATTAAATAGCAAACAGAATGTCATACATCAACTTCAATATGATAAAACTCAACTTTCTTCCCACATAAAACACTTAGAAGAAATAATTGCCAAACGAGGTCAAACTGATCAAATAATCCATTTAAACAAGCCTAAAGACTTCAAGTACTTCAATTCAAGAGAATGACTGGGAGCTAATAATCCAGAATATCTTAAGATGGCTTGTAACGTGCTTCCAACACTGTATGATTCCAAATACATACATGTTGATGTTTGGCAGAGTTTCCTTCGCATGACAGATGAGGAAGAAGAAATTGAAGCGTTCAACAGAGCTAAAATGGAGAATGCACAAATTAGTTTCAATTATAATGAATTAAATAAAACATATGAAACTAAAAAGGCAAAATTTGAAAATGAAGATTATTTTCCAATTATAAAACCAGAAGAATTTGAAATTAAAGGAAATGCCGTTCTTCAACAAAAAGTAACACCAAAGATTTATGTTCCATCTCTAATTCTAGAAAAGAAAATTTGTCAATTAGAAACTGAAATCGACGAAACACATAAGGCATTTGACAAAGAAAAATCAGTCTTACAATCCAAAATTTTTGAATTAGAAACTAAAATTGATAAAACACATAAATCTTTTGATGCAGACAAACTAAAGTTGCAAACGACAATTATTAATTTAGAATCTAAATCATATCATTTTCAGAAGTTTAAGAAGCCTAGTGCATCTTTGAAATTAGATTCTCCTTTATCTGCAAAGAATAAATGTAAAAACTCAAGAATGTTTTCTCCTGTCATGGCATATCGTGATTTATATACAATCAAGCAAACTGAGGTTAATAGAGGAAATTCTAAACCTAAACCGAAATCAAAAGTAAATTCCTCTACCAAGCCTAAGACTAGGAGATCCACGGTTCCACCAAACTCTGATAAGAAATTGAATGCTCTCAAACAAGATATTAGAGGAAATTCCGCACCTAAAAGTCCAAATAAATTAGGTTCCACTTCTAGACTTCAGCATTCTCAAATGTATAAGACTAAACCATCAACCGTGTTGAAACATTCTATTCCTTCAAAGAAAATCTCTTCCAAAACTAAATCTTTAAAATACTCAAGAAAAGATTTACTTTCTTTGGCACCTAACACGACTTTTACACAAGTGCCAAAAACATCTCCTGTTTATGTTTACAAAACATCCTCGATCTTAAAAGCTAAATGGGTTCCCAAAACTCCAACATCTCAAATAATTCCCCGGAAATTATTTGAAAGTGAAACATCAAGTTTCAGTTTTTCTTGGAACTCTCAATCTTTAAATCAAATCGATACAACTTATCGGTGGTTTAATTCCCACACTAACATTGTCGGACCCAAACAAAAATGGGTACCAAAAGTTGTTTGATTTGTTTTGCAGGAGGATGACTTATACACGCATCAGTGTATGACTCGAGCCACAACAGAATGACTTATATACACTTCAGTATATAACTCGTGTTTCATCAAAATGACTTATACACAAAACGGTGTATAACTCGCATTTAAAAGAAATGGCTTTCAAGTACATAAGCTTGAAACCCACTCAAAACCAGTTTTTCACATAACTGTAAAAATTCTTTCCCACTCATGTAAATCTGTAAATTTTTATTCTTTATTTTGTCGAGGGGGAGAAATATTAATTCTAGGGGGAGAATTAGTATTTCCAGGGGGAGAAACTTTATTATATCAATACTTTTATACCCGTTTGAATTTTTTTTATCGAACTATTTTTTTTATCAAACGACAATACCTTCCTATGATTTGCCAGAACCGACTTAACCTTCCAATGGAAATATTTTTTAGCCAAAATTGGTAAATGTGAGGGTATAAGTCTAGGGTATAGATTTAGGTGAGTGCAAGGTGATGTGAAAACATGATAATATCAAGAAAACACACCTTTGAGTGCTTCCAAACCTAAAATAAACCGGGCAATCTCTCAAATTTGTGATCATTCATGTGTTGAATGTATCACCAGACTTAACTGGCCCAGTCAAGCATTTTCACTCCACCACCAACCACTCAGATTCCTCTCAATAGGAATTTGTTTCAATTCATTAGGGGACGTAGCACATAATCTATCGACTGCTCATTCGGAGTATGTTGGTATTGAAATAATTAACCTTCTGCCCCGGGTTACGTCTTCAATTGAATGCACAATGTGTCTAGATCTCACCGACAAATATTTCCAATTTAGGACACATACACTTTTATATATGAATCTCCGTGAATTCATCGGAACACTCATAGTGGCATCACAATCTGGTGTTTCACGAGGATTGAGTGGAAATCCTGCTAGAGCTAAAATCGCGCCAACTCTAACTTCAGGTCACACATTTGAATCACCAGTTGTGCAAACGACTCTCGATTCATACAGTGTGTTAACGGATACTCTATGTGAGTCCGGTATTTCCTCAATTGTTCAAGTTGCTGTGCCTAAACTTTCAAATCATAAAGGCAACAACTTATGCCGGAAACACATTTTTCGATGAAAAATCCATGTTATTCTTACAAAGTAAGCTGATAATTTGCACATGAGCGTTATAGTTCACTCTCAAATTACTTCTATGATCTGCTATAACCGGCATGATCTTCCCCAGGAGCCACCTACAATATAGGACAATATGTAAGGGTACATATGTCTAGGTGAGCATAATCAAGTATCACGGGATCTTGATTGGGGTGCGCTGAGATAAAATTTGAGAGGGGGAATGTAGTTTGGGGTGCAATTCAGCTATACATGGTAAAATGAAATGAGGGAGTAATCGAAAAATGAATAAGTAAGTTTGAGTGAGGAGGGTGTGACAGGGTTAAAGAAAACGAAAAACCCTTTCCAAACTGATAAAAAGCCGGGTAGCCACGTCTCTATCAGATTGCATGTGTTGCTCTCTGATATTGAAATAGACATCATGGACCCAGTGATGCAATGCACAACCCCCCCAGCCACTCAAGTATTTCTTAAAAAGTACTTGTTTCATTTCCACGGAGACTATCTCATATGCTATCGACATCTCATTTGGAGATTGTTGATATTGAAATAGAGGACAAGCCTCTCCAGTCCTCGCCTTCGTTTGTCCACTAATTGAGTCTAGAACCGCGATACACTTTTAGGACACAAGGCATAATACCAAGCTTATCTTTGTGATAAAGCCGGAACATTCATAGTGATACCAACATTCTTGGTATTCCACGATGATTGAATGGAAATCCTACCAGTGCTAACCTCTCTTCCAACACTGAACGTAGGTCACACAGTTTGTGTAACTGTTGTGTCAACAGGTAATCTATGTGATCCCGGTTTGCCCTATTTGCTTCGATCATTGATATTAAATGCCAAACGATTTGATCGGATATCTACATCATCAACATCAGTTCGGTTTTCGATGATACAATGTAAAGTATATTGATTCATTCAAAATATGAATATATCATTCTTCTTCACATTTTGTATTCATGGGCTAAGAAGATTTTCTTCATTTCACCTCGACAAACTTCACATTTTTCATGATGATTCCGATATATCTTAATCATCATGAGGGGGAGAAAATTTACAATGAAGGTCAGTTTATGAAGAAAAATGCTTACAAGACTTAAGAGAATATATTAGCCCAGTTTACTCCACATCAAAAAGACACATGCACCGATTAAGGGGGAGTAAACAAGAAACCGAAGAAGATTTGTTAAAGAATAATTGTTTGTTTGAGGGGGAGCGCAAATCTTATCCACATTTTTCTCTCAACAACAATTATCAATGATCATAAATCGACAAAGCCACAACTTTGAGAAAAGACTTCCGCTACAAACAACTCTATCTATCTATCTATGGGTCTACATTTGCGTCGATTTACATGAAATAATTTGTGAAGAAAAAGAAACCGACTTATCTTCAGAAATTTCTCACAAATCCTCAACATTTCCATTACAAATCTTAAACCGTCAAATAATTCTATTCAAACCACAAATTCACATTCTTATCCATTCCAAAATCTAATCGAATAAATCATTCTTTCCAAATTTTATAACAACCATATCCATACAAAAGCTTAACTGTACAAATCTTTTGTATCATACAAACTACATATTATCCACATTCATTCAAATCTTAAATGTATATATCATTCTTTCCTATATACAAACAATCATACACACACACATTCAAAACCTTTAACTTTCAAATCATTCTTTACATAATTCAAAACCATCATTATCCCATCCTCATAACTCTCTATCCAAAACTAAATCCCCAGTATTTCTAAATCCCAGTCAAATTCTTACCAAACAGATGTTACATTTCCAGAATTTTCAAATTTTTAAATATACTCGTTTGAAGGAAGACAGGGATGTAGTTCTAAAAGTTCGAAAAGAGGGAGATTGGATAATGATCAAGACAAATTAAGTCAAGACTCCATGAAATCTTCTGAGATACTTTATATTGGTTGAAAAGCCGATTAAAAGTTTCATTCTTATCTGATTATCATAAGCTGAAACTAATACTACATCAAAACTACTTAAACGATTAATTCAGTTTCAGACTTTGCTCGAAAAGAAGATTTCAAGAACATGCTATCCAAACTATTGATACAAAGGGGGAGATTGTTAGGGTCAAATATATTGTATCTAATAGTGTAGGGACTAGTTATGTAACATTGACTAAATGATAAACTAGTCTTAAGGCTTAATTAGTGAGTAGATAAGCATGTTTAGTAATGAGGTATAAATACCTTATGTTAAGGCTTAATTTGTAAGCTTTCCTTTCACTAACTGAATTACCATTTGAAAGCTCCAATATTCCCTCCATCTCTGTCAACTAACTCACACACACTCAAACACCAAGAACACACACACTTAAACAAATCTTCTATTTCTCACCTTGAATCATCATGAATTAGCTAAATCTTAGTTGTATATGATCTAACAAGATCCACAACATCCTGCAAAAACCAGAAATCACTTAAAAACATTTTATATAAAGTTTTGGTTTTTGTGACATGAAAATCAAAACTTGAAATTGAAAGCCAAATAAAAAGTCAAACTTCACAATTAAGTGTCTAAACTTGCTATGTGATGCCTATTGTATCACCAACCCAAGCTCCTCTCATCTCATGCCAAGCTAGCTAAGCTTCACATTATATAAAAATATATTTTGTGAAGAATAATTAAGGATTTAAATGCCAATTAAGGTTAAATAGTTGTCAAATAAGTAAGTTTCATAGTACTGGAAATGGGTTCTACATATAAAATGTGGCATAATTGTACCTGGTCTCCGCAACAATCGTTGCAACCTGTATTGAATTATAATTGGTTAATTAAAAAATTAAGGTCTCTAAAATTCCAAACTAACAATTAACAAAAAGGTAAACGACTATATTAATCCTCAGGTGACGCAATCATCAAGTCTCGTTATCTGAAATTCTTGAAATAATTCATCTGCAATTTTTGTCAGTGGTGCATTTGAAGGCTTCTGAAGTCCAGCTTGAGCAATTATACATTTTGCGTACTCTTCTTTTGAATGGAACACCCATCTTTCACTGTTGCAGTACTTAGGCAAACAAATATTATACATAAGGAGGTGTGAGATTATGTATTTCAGTTAAAGAAAAAGAAAAATAAATACCCAGAGGAAGAACATTCTTGCTTACTGATCTCACAGAATGCTTGAGTAAGAATTTCAGATTTCCTATGTATGAATCCTTTAAGCTTAATCTGAAGCATGAATTGAAAAAAATGAACAAAAATAAAAACTATAATAATAATGCATATCTTACTGAAGACAAAGTATTTTCAAATGCCAACATCAGAGCAAAACATGGTCTAACATGAACTTCTTCAATCAAGTTAGCCATCCCCAAGATCAAATTTAGGTCTACAATTTAACAGTATAAGATATATAAATTACAATAATTTAACAGACCTATATCTGACCATTCAAATCTTTTAAGGACCATAATTTCCCAAATTTAGGTCTGCATTCATGGGATCCCCACATATTTCATGCTTCAGAAAGTACATCCAAACACCCCTAAATCGATACATGCCATCGGTTACTGCCGAGTAAACAATTTCCCGTACATAAATATATAAATTGAAATTTTAAGTTTTTACCTGAAGAAACAAATTCATCTTCTTTTTCAACTCCTTTTTGCGCATACAATCCATAACTTCCGGAACCCATCAATTTCTACAAACGTCTGCAATCCAATTTTTTCAACGAAAAAACTAATTAATAATAGCTTACGATCATCACCATGAATAACAATCAAGTAAAAATAATATTACCTGAAAAATTGGGGGAATCAGTGATTTGAAGATGAAGATCAGAGGTCGCCTGTGTGAGTTTTGAGTCTTGAAAGTGAAACCCCAAAGGTTAAGACAGTCACGACAAGCATAGATAGGTGCGTGCAAGTATTAAAGGGTTCATGGCATGCATTTGAATTTAGGTGAGGGAATCGAAACGGCAAAAATTGAAAGGGTGGTTCACGACAAGCATTGGTGGGAGCATGTATTTTGATGATTCTGTATAATATCGATGCAAACTTATCTGTTCCCAAACTCTTTCAAATTCTTAAGCTAAATGCCCTACATAAACATGGTGAATTATAAAGAACGTTGTTTCAAAAGAGAAACACAACCCCTTGTATCTCAGTGGTTAGAGCGTTGATATGTTAAAGAGCTGGTCCCATGTTCGATTCTTGTCAGCTGATATATTTTTTTAAATGCAAAGGAGAAACAAAAATAACAAGTGTGTTGGCTGAATTTTCAGCCTTGCTAATAATATAAGGGGTAAACACTTTATAATATAGTAGAGATATTCAATTATTTTAATTAATACTAAATGGCGTATTTGGAAAAAATAAATAAAAGATTTGATCATTAAAGGCTGGTTTATTAGGATGATAACAAATACGCTAATCACATATTTTAAGCACATTCGTTAATTTATTATATTATTTATCCGTCCCCACACATAGCTATCAAACTTCACCCACACAGCTGGTTCACACGTATCTTCCTAACCTCATCTACAAATTCTTGGATATTCCGGTCACTTGTTCCACCTTCAGCCACCGCCACCTCCGCCGCTTTCTTAAACTTCATGGCATTCTTCTTCATCTCCGCTGCCTTTACGCCACTAGTAGCCTCCCTTAAGCAGTCCTCCACCTCCTTCCTCCCAACCACCCTATTCTCAGCAGCACCCCTACTCATCCTAACTCCAACCTCCCACTCATCAACCAAATATTTCGAATTAGTAACCTGATCTCCCCACTGCGGGAACGCCACCACCGGAACACCGCTGGACAACGCCTCCATGGTGGAGTTCCACCCGCAGTGAGTCACGAAACAAGACACCGCCGGGTGGATCAACACCTGCGCTTGTGGGCTCCACTGGACCACCATCCCTCTCTCACCGGCCTCCTCCAAAAACCCATCAGGCAACTCCCCTGGTTTCCCCGTAGAACTCGAGGTCATCCTCACAACCCACAAAAACGACACACCGGAATTCAGTACACCATAAGCCATCTCAGCCACCTGTTCTTGGCTCAAGCTCACCACACTTCCAAACGATATATAAACCACGGATGCTGCCGGCTTCGAGTCCAGCCACTCCAAACAATCATCGGCTTTTATCAGGTCACCGGAGATATTGGTGCTGGTTTTGAGTAGCGGGTTGTTGAACAAGGGGCCCACAGCTCGGATCGGGCATATTTGAGACATGTACTTGATCAGATCGTCCTCAAGCTCTTGAAACGTTTCCATTAACACACAAAACGTCTTTGACAAGTTCTTAAACTGCGCTAAAATGGCTTTTCCCAAAAACAGGTAAGGCGTAGAAGGATGTAAAAAGCTCGGAATCTCATCGGATTTGAGTACCGGCATGCTTGGCAACTGAACATCGATGTCGGGTTGCTCTTCACTTGGAAATGGAACTAATGAATTCTCGTAATGATAATACGATGAAAAACAAGCACAAGACTGCACCCAAAGCATCGCACAAGGGATGTTAAGCTCTTCCGCTAAGTCCGAAACCCACGGCACAAAAGGATTATTGATCAGGCACGACACCGGCCGGCCGTTTTCCGCATGATAGTTGATGATTTTGGTGAGTTCTGCCTTTCCGTACGCCTCAAGCTTAGGCAAGTACGTGTCAAAGTCATAGCGTTCTTCATCGTGGTCTTCAGAGCACCCGTCGTGGAAAAACTCGAACCGGATCATGCCACCGGAGTTGCCGACCGGAGTAGGATCGCCGGAGACGGCCGCGCCGGCTTTCTTCATTTGTTTCCCGATGGATTTGGTGGAAGAGAAGGTGACGAGAGCATTTCCCTTTGAAGCTAGGAGCTTGCCAAGTCTGAGGAGTGGGTTTACATGTCCTTGTCCTGCAATGGAGACTAGAAACACATGCACGATATCTTCTTCTTTAGAAGCCATTTTTGGTGGTTATCACAGAGAATTGTGATAATAAACTAATAAATGCAAAATGGGAAATAGAAATGAGAGATATATTTGATCCACAAAAATGGAAAATAGCACATTGATTATATAGCAGCATCCCCAAAGAGTATAAATATTAACACTTGGACCCCAGCATCTTCTTAGCCATCTACACTTGAGCCCTTCTATTGTCTAATCATGAGCTGAGCAGTTAACTCTCCAACATCTACTTGCTATATAACTTTACACCTTTATCTACTGAACTTGACAACTTTAATATCTAAACAAGTGAACATTATAAAACACACCAGAATAAGTTCAAACAGTTTTACATGTTCCACCCAAATTAAATTATCTACTGGACAGACAAACAGTAACTTTGAAAAGAAATGCAATACGTGCAAAGTTACATTAAATAAAATAAAAAAGATACAAACAGTATGGATGAATTATGAGTAGGTATATAAATAATATGTGCGGGGTTTGTTAAAGGTTAAAACCATGATAAAGTCAAAATAGTGATATAACAGGGTTTTACTATCCACTTCAAATTATTCTCCATCATTTAATATTTATATAATATTCATTTCAGACCCACAAAATAATAATGGTGAAACCCTTTTAACATGGTTTTGGTATAAGACACGGTATGGTGTTATCTGTGTTAAAACTTAAAAGGGTTCGGCATGACTTTAGCAAGATGACACCCAGAGCTATTAAAGCCACTTGTGCAAATAGATATATTGTCGAGGGTTGGTGTTTAAAATTTAGAAAAAGTGGTCGTCTGATTGAAGATGAAACCTGCTTTTTGGACTAGTGTCCACTACAGAATGAAGTTAAATACGTTCACCTGCATAAGTTTTGTAATCAATAAGGACTTTAACCTCCCGCCCGTTACAGCGGGGTTATTTTATAATAAAATTTTACACCAAGATGAAAAAGTAATTTATGTCGACAATATATATAGAGTAAAATAAACTCTAAATTTTTTCATTAAGAACGTGAAGTTATAATTGAAAAAATATTCCAAATGTAGTTGGAATCTTATTCATTGTTTGTATTATTTTGAACATTACAAAGGTAGAAAAGGTAATTGAAATTTTTTATAGTAATAAAAAATGAAACAATATATTAGTGAAGCTAAAAATATAAATTATACTTCAAAAGATTAGGACTTAATAATATGATTGTTGGTAAAAAAAAAGGCTACATATTCTAATGGTAAAAAATTATTTAAAAACTTATTCAGATACTAAGAAACTTTTAAATAATCTCCCATTAGAAATGCTTTAAGACCATTATACATTTTTGTTATTAAGTTACTTTACATATAAATATTTTTTATCATATATTGTGTCACTTATATATATGTTATAAATTGTACATGTTGTATATAAATTAATTAAGAGATTTGCTAAATATAACATCTAGGGTTATAACTAAAAATAAAACCGTGTATGAATTATTTGTATAGTAACCATAAAAACCCATCAACGTGGTTATGTTTTAAAAAATTTGTACTTTAAATATTTAAATGTTCTTATTCCATTGCCCTTATGATATTTTTTAACATATCTAATTAATTAATAGTAACTTTGTTTTTGTTTTGTTAGCCCTTATTCGTTCCTATTTAAATCTTGTCCTAGTGGTAGAGTTGCTTACCAACTCTGCCAGAATTGCCATCACTTTTCTTCCATACAACTATTATATATAATTATAATCCGCATGTCATCAAACATAACGGAACAGATTTTTGTTTAAACACCGTTATGAATCCTAATGAACAGTCACGACATAACGGAACAATGAACAGATTTTATTTTGTTTAATGTGTTTAAACATAACGGAACAGATTTTAGAGCGTGTCACCATTTTAGAAAATCAATGCAAACAAACTGCCCATCTAGGTGAGCAACTTGTTAATCACATTAAACAAAATAAAATCTTTACTCTGAAAATTCAGGATTTACAAAAACAAGCTTCAGAAATAAAGGTCCAATATGAATCTGATATTCAAAATTTGTCACATACAATTTCCGTGAAAGAATCTGAAATTACAAATCTTAAAAATGCACAAATCCAAATTTCAAAGGATCGAAATGACAAATATTACAAATTGTATATTGAAACGTTCCGTGAATGTCAATTAATAAAAAACTGGATGGAACGTAAACAACAAGAATTTGATGACAATGAAAACCAATTTAAATCTTTAAATTCTGAAATCAAAGAATTAACAGAAAAATTAACCGATCAAACAAACCAATCATCACAAGATAGAAATAGTCAATAGGTTATCATACATCGTCTCACCTACGACAAAGATCAGTTAGTCGCTCACATTAAACATCTTGAAGAGTTAATCATCAGAAGAGGACATACTGATCTAACCATCTATTTGAACAAACCAAAAGAGTTCAAATACTTCAATTCAAAACAAGGTCTACGTGCGGACAATCCAGGATATCTTAGCAAGGAGTGTAGGGTGCTTCCAACGCTATATGATTACAGATACATACAAAGAGATATCTGGCAGAGCTTCATGCGGGTGACGGATGAAGAAAAAGAAATTGAAACATTCAACAGAGCAAATCAGGAGAATGCACAAATCAGTTTCAACTATGCAGAATTGAACATAACATATGAAACTAAAAAGGCAAAATTTGAAAATGATGAATATTTCCCAATTATAACTCCAGAAGAATTTGAGATTAAAGGGAATGCTGTCGTTCAACAAAAAGTGACACGAAAGCTTTATATTCCGTCCTTAATTCTCGAAAAGAAAATTTGCCAATTAGAAACTGAAATTGATGAAATACAAAAGTCTTTTGATAAAGAAAAATCTGTTTTGCAAACCAAAATTTTTGAATTAGAAAATAAAATTGTTGAAACACATAAATCTTTTGATGAAGAGAAACAAAGGTTGAAAATACAAATTCAAAATTTAGAATCTAACTCATCTCATCTTCAGAAGCTTAAAAAGCCTAGTACATCTATGAACTTAGATTCTTCTTTAACTGCAAAGAATAAATGTAATAACTCCAGAATGTTTTCTCCTATAATAGCATATCGTGATTTATATACATTAAAGCCATCTCAGATGACGACCAGTTCGGTTAAGAAAAGCAGCACTATTAAACAGGTTAATAGAGTAAATTCAAAACCTAAACCAAATTCATCAGTAAGTTCCTCTACCAAGCCAAAGACTAGAAGATCAACGGTTCCACCAAACTCTGATAAGAAAGTGCATGCACTCAACCAAGTTATTAGAGGAAATTCCGCACCTAAAAGTCCAAATACATTAGGTTCCTCTTCTAGACTTAAGCATTCACAGATGGGTAAGACTAAACCAACAACCGTTTTGACATCTTCTACATCCTCAAAGATTTTCATTTCCAAAACAAAACCGTTCAGATACTCAAGAAATGATTTACTTTCCTTGGCACCTATAACAATTTTCAATCAAGTGCCAAAAACAACTCCTAAAATCTCAAATAATTCCCCGGAAATTATTTGAAAGTGAAACTTCAAGTTTCAATTTTTCTTGGAATTCAAAATCTTTAAATCAAATCGATACAACTCAGTGTATAACTCGCACTTTAAAGCAATGACTTATATACAAATCAGTGTATAACTCGCTTCTCAACGTTTTATGGCTTCTAATCACATCAGATTCAGAACCCGATCTCAACAGAAAGCTCAAAGCTCAATCAACCTTCACCGCAAATACTCTCCTTCAACCCTCCAACGATGTACAAGGGGAGAAATATTAATTCTAGGGGGAGAATTATTATTTCTAGGGGGAGAAAACTTTAGAAATTCAAAACAAAAATACCCAACTGAATAATTAAACGAAAAATCTTTCACAAGACAATACCTTCCCATGGTTTGCCAGATCCGGCCTTACCTATCCCAGGGAAATATTTCAGCCACTGGTAAATGTGAGTGTAGATGTCTAGGGTATAGAAATAGGTGAGTGCAAGGTGATGTGAAAACATGATAAATCTAAGAAAACACACCTTTGAGTGCATCCGAACCTCCCATTCATCAACCAAATATTTCGAATTGGTCATTTGATCTCCCCATTGCGGGAACGCCACCACCGGAACACCGTTGCACAACGCCTCCATGGTGGAGTTCCATCCACTGTGAGTCACGAAACAAGACACCGCCGGGTGGATCAACACCTGTGCTTGTGGGCTCCACTGGACCACCATCCCTCTTTCACTTGCCTCCTCCAAGAAGTATGCTTAAAAGCAAACATTTAGTGGATTTTTTCTAGGCAGAAGCCATTGCTTGTGCAGTACTGTATTTGCTGGGAAAACACCTCAAGAAGCATGGTCGGGATTCAAACCAGGGATATCTCACTTAAAGGTGTTTGGGTGCATTGCATACTCACATGTTCCGGATCAAAGGAGGGGAAAATTGGATGACAAATCTGAAAAGGTAATTTTTGTTGGATATAGTGAAAATTCAAAAGCTTATAAATTATACAATCCGATCACCAAAAAAGTAGTTATAAGTAGAGATGTGATTTTCGATGAGACTAAGACTTGGAACGAACCTTTGGGACAGATTACGGAAGATAATATACGGATAAATGATGAAGAGAATGAACTTCAACAAAATGAGAATCCAGAACAAAACTCACCATCTGTTCAAAACCAAAGTGTTCCAAACGAACAGTCCACACCTTCTACATCATCACCATCTACTGATCCTCCTTTAACGAAGACAAGAAGCCTAAGGGATCTGTATGAAAACACTCAAGAAATAAAATTTGATGAACATGTTGATTTTGTATCATTTGCCGATGCCGACCCGATCACCTTTGCTGAAGCTTTCAAACATAAGAAATGGAGAACTGCCATGGTCGAGGAGATGAATTCGATAATAAAAAACGATACTTGGAATCTAGTTGATCTTCCGAACAATCACAAGTTAATTGGTGTAAAATGGGTGTATAAGACTAAGTTGAATCAAAAAAGGAGAAGTTGACAAATATATGGCAAGACTCGTTGCTAAAGGTTACAAACAAAAATTTGAGTGGATTACAAAGAAGTTTTTGCTCCTGTTGCTAGATTGGAGACTACGGTTAATCATAACATTATCAGCACAATTTGGATGGAAATTATATCAAATGGACGTTAAGTCCGCCTTTCTAAATGGGTTTTTAGAAGAACACGTTTATGTTGGTCAACCTGTTGGATATGTTATGAAGGGACAAGAGGGAAACGTATGCAAACTAAACAAAGCCCTATATGGCCTTAAACAAGCGCCAAGGGCTTGGTATAGTAGGATTGACAAGTATTTTATTGAGAACAACTTCAGATGGTGTCCACAAGAGCATACATTATACATTAAAAAGGAAAAAGGAAATATACTCATGGTTTGTATATATGTAGACGATCTGATATTTACCGGAAATTGCATTAAGATGATTGAAGATTTTAAGAGATCCATGAAGATTGAATTTGAAATGACAGACTTTGGGCTACTTCACTATTTTCTGGGAATAGAGGTCAAGCAAGAAACTAATTCTCATCTCCATATCGCATCAAAAGTATGCTAAAGAAATCTTAAAAAACATAATATAGGTGAAGCAAGTTCAGCCACAACCCCCATGGAATTTGGGCTTCAATTGACCAAAGATGAATCCAATATCGATGTGAATCCAAGTATGTATAGAAGTTTAGTTGGGAGCCTGATGTACCTTACTGCTACACGGCCAGATTTGATGTTTGCTGTTGCAAGGATCAGTCGGTACATGGAAAAACCAAAAAGAAGTCACTAGAATGCAGGGAAAAGGATACTGCATTTCTTGAAAGGTACTATTACTCACGGTATTATATATAGAAAAACAAAAGATCCTACTCTTACAGGATTTAGTGATAGTGATTTCGGAGGGAATCATGATGATAGTAGGAGTAATTCTGGTTTTTTATTCAATTTGGGATCTAGAGCAATCTGCTGGCAATCAAAAAAACAAAGTGTTGTTGCACTTTCATCCGCTGAAGCGGAATACATGTCACTATCTCTTGCAAGTTGTCAAGCTATATGGTTAAGAAGTATTCTTGAAGATATGGGGTTTTTTCGAATTTCAGCAACTACGATCTTCTGTGAAAATAAGTCTTCCATTGCTCTTTCTAAGAACCCAGTAATTCATGGAAAAAGCAAGCATATAAGGATCAAGCGCCATTTTATTCGGGAACTTGTTGAAAGAAGAGAAGTTCAAGTATTGTTCTGTGCAAGTAAGGATCAAGTTGCTGATATATTTACTAAGGCATTGCAAGTGGGTGTGTTTAATCATCTCAAAGAGAAACTTGGTGTTCAACATGTTTGAGCTTAGGAGGGAATGTTAATATATTAAGCCCAATATATGATGTCCATACGTATAGTTGTTATTAAATATGCAACACCAAAGTTATCACGTGACTAGTCCACCTCATCAATTAGTATATTTATTTTTTTAATGCATGTTTATTTATGTATTTGATTAAGTCAAGCAAGTAGTGGTAGTCTTTCCTTTTATTTAGGATCATGTGATATTGGGCACTTACCCACTATCTCTGCAGTTTCGTTTTCTAGTATTTAGATTGCATTGTAATTCACTTTTTCAAGCATTCAGAAAATACACAACTCTTTTGTGTAAAGTGTGTTATTGTGTTCTCTAAATACGTGAGTGTGTGTTCTTGTTGAGTACAAAGAACAAGAGTTTTTCACTTATTCAAGTTTTCAATTGGTATCGGAGCCTAACCCATGTCTGATCTTCAAGTAATCGGTGGTGTGAAGAAACTCAATAACCAAAACTATAACTCCTGGTCGACCTGCATTGCGTCGTATATGCAGGGACAAGATTTATGGGAAGTGGTTAACGGTTCAGAAACTATTCAGCCCGAGGTAGAAGACAACAATGGGGTTTTAAGGAAATGGAAGATAAAAGCTGGGAAGGCCACATTCATTCTGAAAACGACAGTTGAAGAAGACGTGTTAGAACACATCAGTGATACAAAAACTCCAAAAGAAGCCTGGGATACCCTGCAATTATTGTTCTCGAAAAAGAATGATACAAAGTTGCAACTCCTAGAAATGAGCTGTTGTCTGTATCACAACGAGAGATGACGATTCCTCAGTACTTCCATAAAGTGAAGACCACGTGTAGAGAGATTTCTGAATTGGATCCAGAGTCAAAAAATGGCGAGACTCGAATGAAATGGATCATAATTCATGGCCTAAAACCGAATTTAGAAGTTTTGTGGCAGCAGTATAAGGGTGGCCAGTGCAACCTTCATTATTAGAGTTTGAAAACCTACTAGCAGGGCAAGAAGCTTTGGCTAAACAAATGGGTAACGCCACGATTAAATCTGAAGAAGAAGCCTTGTATGCAGAAAAAGTTAAAGGTAAAAGTAAGTCCTTTTCAAACAACAGTTACAAGAAAAGTTTTGGAAAAGGCAAAAATATGAAATATGAAAAGAAGGAAAGAACCCAGGAAAAAGGGGAACAATCTGGGGAGAAACAGAAGTCGTACCAGAACAAATGATTTCCTTACAAGTGTTATAACTGTGGAAGAAGAGGTCACATGGCTAAACAGTGTCGTTCAGAGTCCACTGAAGAAGGCAATAATGCAATGACCCAAGAAGAAGAGGCTTGGGATGTTGAAGCAAATATGGATTTAACAGTTGAGGAAGATGTTGCATGTATGGCGACGTCTGACAAAGGCCAAACAAACCTGAACGAGTGGCTTGTTGATTCAGGATGCTCAAACCACATGACTGGTAAGAAAGAGATAATTCAAACCCCAAAGAAGTATGAAGGAAATAGAATTGTTGTAATAGCAGATAACTCAAAACTAAACATCGAACATGTCAGGAATGTGACGTTTCATCAGGGAGAGAATTCAAAACAAATGAAACTCCAAAATGTCTATCATGTTCCCGGGATGAAAAGGAATCTGCTGTCAGTACCACAACTAACCAAGGCAGGTCACTATGTTCTATTTGGGCCCGAAGATGTTAAAGTGTACACTGAATTTGAAACCAAGTCAAAACCGGTTGCAAGTGGTCATCGATTTGAGTCGATATACGTGATGTCTGCTGAAACAGCGTATGTTGACAAGACTAAGAAGAACCAAAATGCAGATTTATGTCACATGCGACTGAGCCATGTAAGTTATGACAGATTGGAAATGATGATGAAGAAGAGGTTAGTTAATGGGCTGCCTCAACTAGAAGTGTGCAAAGAATTGTAGGGTTTTATATAACCTGATCGACCCATAGGAACGACCTCCTAGTATGCTTGGTTCGAACCTTGCTGATCAAGAACATGAACTTGTTCTTGACCGGTTAAAACCAACTAGCTGATTTAATCCCTAAAGCGGAAGTGGGATTAAACCTAATCCTTAAACCCTAAAGGATTGGGATGTTGGAAATCTAACTTGATTAACAAGAAAAGAAACCTTGTACGAAAAACTCGAACACACACACATACTTATGTGTGTTCGTCGACTATTACTAAGAACCTTAGGGTTCTTGGTTCGACTTCGAACAAGAGGGAGAAGAGGAAGAGTGTTCCATGAAACATACCTTAGTTAGTGCTTAAGATAGAGATCCTCTAGATGATCACTTGCAACGATCTTGGATCTTCAAGACTTGAAGAACACGAAGAACGAACGAAGAACACAAACTTGTGTTCTTCCCTTGTTGGTGTTCGGCCGATCGAGAGAAACAAAGAGAGAGGGTATTTCGTGATTAAGGAGGCAAGGAATCAACATCTAGGGTTTAGTCATAAGCCTTCTATTTATAATAGAAGATCTTACACTTAAAACCCTTCTAGTTTAATTAAGATTAACTTCTTAATTAAACTTTCTTTTTACACTTCCATCCTTTATAGTTTTAACTAGTTTATTATTGTTGCACTTAACTATCAAATGTCTAGTATTAATACACTAATAATTCGGTACCCATATACACGAATTATATACTTGTATTTAAAATTTTAATAATTAATTATATAATAACCTTTATATAATTTATACAACAACATTATCCAATTACTATATGATTTATTAGCTTTAAATCATATCATGGATAATCTTATAATTAACACATTGTATATTTACTCAAGTAGTAAATGTACAAACACTTGCATTAATTAGTTAGTTAAACTAATCTAGTAATAAGTTAAACTTAACTTAATACTTAACTGATTCATAATGACTATTATGAATCATTCCTCTTTGTAGTATCATTGCATAACTTGCTCGTATTACATGCACTCACCGGTGTGACCCTTAAGTGTTTCATAGGCATGGATGTATCATCATAGGTTGACTAACTGTTCACATAAATCCTTCAGACTCTCACTTGTGCAAGTTTGTAATCTTTGTCTTAATGATACGAGCTACAGTGGCCTTCTAGATGGGTATGTAGGTAACCAACCCCATAAAAACAGCTTATGTAAGCCTGGTATAGTTTTGTGAAAAACTCTTCATAGCGTCTCCTAGTAAAGAACACTCTGTCTTTACTTCTTGGGTAACGTTGTTAGGTTCATCCCTTGTAGCACGATATTTGTGATAACGAATACGAGCATGGTAGAAATTATCAGCTCCTGTATTCGAAATCATTTCATGACTTCTTGATTCAAACTGTTGTGATAAACGACAAAGAACAAATCAGTTCGTTTTGGCATGGCCATGCACTTTCCAGTTATCTCATCAGTCAAAGGACCCATAAATATCTCTCCTAAAGAGGAGGTGCAATTACCATCTTGTTATACTTCGATTTAAAATACAACTTTCTTTGTACCCAGTATCGCCTCGTATGACAAACATTTTTCAGAATTGTCTAAGACGAACCAAAGCACATTAGTCATTGTATCCTAAACCAAATACCTCAGGCTTAAAGACAATCCTAGTGAACAACACTTTTGAACTTTTCAACCACGAAGTATTGTCATGGTGGTCAATCCAATATTCGTTAAGCTCCAACAGAATATCACCGATATTTGGTTTACACAAAACTTGTGTAGCTATCTTCGAAGAACTTCGAATCTACCACCAAATATCGCGATGACGTTTACGTCCCATCGAGGTTCCCACCAAGACGAGTAGTCACGAATTTATACCTTTTTGAATAAAAGGACTTTTATTCATGGATATTGTAAAACATACAAAGTGTGAATAAAAATGATTCTAACTCAAGTATTTCCTCACTGCACATAGATACCGAATTATTACTGGATCATTACTTATTCCTTTTGTTCGTGTTGATTACTTAATGACTCTTACAATATTAATTGTAACTTTATCACTAAACAGTCATTTCTTTTAAACTAAAGACATAAGACAAGTATTTGAAAAATACTATTTCTTTTGCCTTTGCTAGATTTTGTTCTTGCAACAATCTAGAGCATATTCCGGTTTTGCCTTTTATGCAATTCGTTAAACATAGGACGATTGGAAATTAACTCCTTAGTTTCTTGAATTCATAAAATTCTCCTTGTAACTAAATCCTCTTTTAGTTACTTGATTTGTAGATATATCTTTACTAGTTAAAGAAATTTCCTTAAATGATTATGTTATCCACTGGAGTGTGGACAACCTATTAGATATGCAATAATTAATCACAAGACTTGTGATCACGCTATTAGGTTTGCAATAGTCTAATTAATGATCATTTATTATTTCTCTTAACCCTTTGGCTAACCACTTGGTAAAACCTTGTTGTTAATGTCTTACTAACTCACTAAATTCATTAATATCTTTAACAAATTATGTTAGTCTTAGCTCCCACTATCTTTTATGGAATTTAAGCATCACTTAAACCACTACTTTGACCTAGTCAATAACTTGTAGTTTAATCTTTTAAGAATTCTATCAATAATTAAGATCATCCTTTGGATTTGCGAATATCCACTATTCCTGTTTAGGGAATCATGACCTTTATTGATTACTGTATCTAACAAGTATAAAACACTTGAAACGATACTTCTAATTGTTAAACATATTAGTATTCTTTAAGAACTTTATTTAATGCCAAAGTCATTTCTTGGATTTCTCAAAT
The DNA here is from genome assembly GCA_963853835.1 of Calendula officinalis. NCBI lineage: Eukaryota > Viridiplantae > Streptophyta > Magnoliopsida > Asterales > Asteraceae > Calendula > Calendula officinalis. Next base: position 70,312,777 of record OY970828.1, read on the forward strand.
ATCCATTATTCCTATAAGGGAATTATGACTTGATTAAATAATGTATTTATTACAAGTATAACAGACTTGCAATAATACCTTTTAATTCTTAAATACTTTAATATAATTTGTCCCTTTTAAGAGTTCAATTAATGTCTAAGTCATTTTACTTGGATTTTACGAATATCCAATTATTCCTATTAGGGAATTATGACTTCATCATACAAGTATGAAACACTTGTAATATTACTCTTAAAGTCTCTCTTGATTATATCCAATATAATCATACTATACTAATACTATAAAACTTTCTATCATAAGTAATGACTATTACTTAAGATGTTTTAACTAAGTTCAATAACTTTTGAACCTTATGTTTCCATAAAACTCTTAAATACTTGTATTAGAAAAACTTCTAATTACTAGTATCTAAGTACCTTGAGCTATCAAGACATTATTCATTCATACAACAATCAAACAAGTATAAAACATGAAATATTAGTAAATCAAAAACTTGACTTACAATCTAGTCATAAACCTTGACTAGTGTAATTATCACACATGCACACAATATAATTCAACCATGGATTCTAATTTATTAAAACCAAAAAACTTGTTTTAACATAAAAATAAAATTATCCAAAATAATAAAATAAAATTGTTTTTACTGAATCCATAAAAATACTGAATTATAAAATCTTGGTGCTCGTGGGATCATCACCATCTCATGCCGGTCATCTCACTTATCATCTTATGCAATAAACGATTGCTAAAGTTGAGTTACTTGTAATAAACTTTTACAAGTGGGAAGCGAGTATCTAGAAGTTGGTCAAGTCAACTAAGGAGCAAACATTGCCTCCTACCCTTTGACCCTTGCCACAACCAAGACACCGTTTCTCGGTCCTTGTTTGGCTTTACCTTCGTGACCTTTTTGTTTGACTCCATTACCCTTTAGGCACGCCGTGGCTGGGATCGGTTTTATCCTTTCCCTTTCCACTGCGCCTCTTTCTCTGATCACTACCATCATCGGTAACTACGAGATCATTCTTAAACTTGGTCCCCAAATCAACTCAGTAGTCATGAGCATGGAATGTAGCTCATCAATCGATTGCCTCATGTTGACTATATAATGCTTATAGTCATCTGACAACGAGTTTAATATCCTTACTGTTCCTAACTGCAACGGTACTGGGTATCCTATTCATTCAAGATGATCCATGTGCTCTTTCATTTCCATGGCATGAGCACTCACCGATGATCCTTTAACCACCTTGCGAGATTTGAACACCCTACAAGCGTAATATGCTTGTCCTGGTTCATTTCTAGCATTCGCGGTAGGAGCATTTAGTATTGCTTTTTCTGGGACATTTCCTTTTCTCTCACGGATAAGCATAATCCGAAGATCACGCTTCCAATTGAGTAACATTGACCCAGTCAATTCGTCCTTTTCTAGAAACAAGCGTAATGAGAGATTGTTGGTACGTATCGTTATGGTTGTTGCTGCCATCTACAAATCAAACCCAGTTTAATTAGTAATCATCAATAAACATTCTCCAAAATATATTATAAACCCATAATTAATATTTTAGGCCTAGGATCCATATATCACATTCTCGCCGCAAGGTTTGGGCACTTCTCGACGAGACATGCTGTTTCTGGTAGGTAACATCCTTACCAATCGTATCAAGACTTGACACGATTCCTAGGGGTCGTAGAATCTTTAGACTTATAACTTATTACAACTTTGTACAATCTAATTGTACATTTCTAAGTTAGCAATAAAGTCTAGTATGTTTATTCACTCAAGTACTTTTTGGGTCGGGACTCCCGATTATCACCAAAGTAGATCAGACCATATAAGACAGTGCGATGCTCTGCGCCGGGACTCCCGATTATAACAAAATCTTACGCACCCTGACACTCGCAATGATTCGAATCCATATCTAAGGTTCTTTATCATTACAATATGAATATCGTTGAATAAGTGAGGTGTTCCATTAGGTGGATAGTACTTCGATCTAAGATTTTCTTGGGTTTGTTTAAGTCTTAAACTAAACTTAAACCTTTATTACAATCTTAATCCTTGTTTAAAATGTGTGGCTTGTTAATTTAAGAATTCTACAAGACACATTTTTAAATCTTAAGAACTATTCTTTAAAACTTATAGTTTCAAGAATTGCGCGATTTATATGTATACCTAAAACGAGGTGTACAAAACGTTTTACTAGGTTTTGTGAAAAACCTTTACTATTATAAAACTTACTTGTTTTATTATTCTTGAAAAACTTTAAAACTTATGTTAAACTTTTAATTCTTTTATGATTCATAAACTTGAAACATAAATCTAGTTTAACACACCTTGTTTTTCACATGTTTAATAATGAAATTAAACATTTGTTTTGACTTGCTAGATTCGACCAAAACTTATGTCTTGACGACACACTTACAAACTTTGTGATTTTCTTGTGTAGCTCCCACTAACTCCAACAACCATGATGGAACTTAAGCAAACACAATCACCGGTTTATTCTTGGTGAAACTAATAACCTTATTATATAAAGACTATATATAATAATTCTTAGTTTGTTTTAAACCTTTCTTACATTTAACTTGAACTAGTTAAATAGAGGTTATAAAGTTTTCTTGTTATTTATCCCTTGATCCTTAATCTAGTATATTACATGACTTGTAAAATACTTATATTATACTTGTATAATTATCTAGTTATAATAACTTATAACTTTATACACCTTAATATATATAACTTCTTATATTTCTAGTTAATCATATAATTTCAACTTGTACAATTTCTAGTTATAATGAAATCATAACTTTGTACTTTTTAATCTTAATTATATAGTAACTTATACAATAACTAGTTATACTATTATTCTTTAAAGATCAAAATAACATTATCTTTTAATTGTTCCATTTTATCTTGTATTTAATATATTCGTATATATATATTATTTATAATAAATTTGTAACATTTCAATAAGAATATTACATCTAATTTATACGTATGTATTTTAACTTAATCTAATTAAAATACGTATAAACTTATTTTATCTTTTAAAATTCATTTTTCTTTTAAACATTTAAAAATTCCGAAATAATATATATAAACAAATAAATACATCTTGTTAATTTTAGAACTTCAAAATTAACACCCTATTTTTAATCTTATTAATTCCCTTAATGAATTAGATAAACCCTAATCTTGTTTTTAATCAATCAAAACTAGGGTTTTGACTTTCTTGATCAAAGACATTATTTCATTAAAAAATTAATTTTAATCGATCCTATCTAAACAATAAACTTTGTTTAAATTCTAAGATAGAGTATAACCTTATTAAATTTATTTAAACATTTTAATTTAAACCTTATAGACAATAAAACTTTGTCTAAGTTTCTAGGTTTAAAGAACTAGTCTTAATAAATCTACCAAAATAATAATTAAACCTATTAAATATAAACTTGTTTAATTATCTAGGTTTTAGATTATTATCCTAATTAATTCTTTTAAACTAATTAAAGTAAACTAGTTTAATTTTCTTGATCCTAGATTACTTCCAGGGTTCGAAAAATCTATAGCCTAGGAAACTTTTCCACCAATTAAACTAGGCTAGTTTAATCAAACTTGGTGTCCAAGTAGCCTCCTTGATTTCAAAATCTTTGAGAAAAAAGGAATGGATCCTTTTTAACCAATTAAACCAAAACTTGGTTTAACACACTTGGTCCTAGATTTTGAAGATCAACTAATAAGGAAAGAATCCTCTTGATCAAAAACTTTGATGTTCTTGATCCTAGGGTTCTTCCCCTTTTTCGAAATTCTAGGGTTAGGGAAAGAAGCCTTTTGACCAATTAAACTAAACTAGTTTAATGTTCTTGGTCCTAGGGTTCTTTCTTGCTTTTTCTAAAATTCTAGGGTTCTTAGAAACCTCTTGACCAATTAAACTACACTAGTTTAATATTCTTGGTCCTAGGGTTCTTACCCTTTTCGAAAACTTAAGAAGAAGAAGAAGAAAATTGGAACAAAAAAACTTTTATTAGAAATAAACAAACAAACTTTGTTAATCCAGTTTAGATCTCTAAACCAACGCTCTGATACCACTGTAGGGTTTTATATAACCTGATCGACCCATAGGACCGACCTCCTAGTATGCTTGGTTCGAACCTTGCTGATCAAGAACATGAACTTGCTCTTGACCGGTTAAAACCAACTAGCTGATTTAATCCCTAAAGCGAAAGTGGGATTAAACCTAATCCTTAAACCCTAAAGGATTGGGATGTTGGAAATCTAACTTGATTAACAAGAAAAGAAACCTTGTACGAAAAACTCGAACACACACACATACTTGTGTGTGTTCGTCGACTACTACCAAGAACCTTAGGGTTCTTCGTTCGACTTCGAACAAGAGGGAGAAGAGGAAGAGTGTTCCATGAAACATACCTTAGTTAAGGCTTAAGATAGATCCACTGATGATGAACATGACGAACGATCCTCTAGATGATCACTTGCAACGATCTTGGATCTTCAAGACTTGAAGAACACGAAGAACGAACGAAGAACACGAAGAACACAAACTTGTGTTCTTCCCTTGTTGGTGTTCGGCCGATCGAGAGAAACAAAGAGAGAGGGGATCTCGTGATTAAGGAGGCAAGGAATCAACATCTAGGGTTTAGTCATAAGCCTTCTATTTATAATAGAAGACCTTACACTTAAAACCCTTCTAGTTTAATTAAGATTTACTTCTTAATTAAACTTCCTTTTTACACTTCCATCCCTTATAGTTTTAACTAGTTTATTATTGTTGCACTTAACTATCAAATGTCTAGTATTAATACACTAATAATTCGGTACCCATATACACGAATTACATACTTGTATTTATACTTTTAATAATTAATTATATAATAACATTTATATAATTTATACAACAACATTATCCAATTACTATATGATCTAATAGCTTTAAATCATATCATGGATAATCTTATAATTAACATATTGTATATTTACTCAACTAGTAAATGTACAAACACTTGCACTAATTAGTTAGTTAAGCTAATCTAGTAATAAGTTAAACTTAACTTAATACTTAACTGATTCATAATGACTATCATGAATCATTCCTCTTTGTAGTATCATTGCATAACTTGCTCGTATTACATGCACTCACCGGTGTGACCCTTAAGTGTTTCGTAGGCATGGATGTATCATCATAGGTTGACTAATTGTGCACATAATTCCTTCAAGAATCGGTATGTGCCGGGTGCCAGTTTGGAAAAGCTCACCAATTGCCATATGAGAAATCAAACTATCATGCAAGTAAGCCTCTTGAACTTGTTCATTCAGATGTTTTTGGACCAGTAAAGCAATCTTCGATAACAGGCTTGAAATACATGGTCACATTCATAGACGATTTTCCCGCTTTGTTTGGGTATACTTCATGAAAGAAAAATCTGAAACATTTAACAAGTACAAAGAATTTAAGTTTGAGGCAGAAAGGTACACAAATTGTAAGCTTTTAAAACTCAGATCAGATAACGGTGGTGAATATCTGGCTAAGGAGTTTTCGGATTATCTAAAAGAAAATAAGATAACCCAACAGCTAACATGTCCCAATACCCCACAACAGAATGGTATCTCAGAACGGAAGAACCGACATCTTGCAGAAATATGCAGGAGTATGGTACGTGATAAAAATGTTCCGGGACGTTTTTGGGCCGAGGGGATGAAAACAGCAGCTTATGTAATAAACCGAATACCACAACAAGGTTTGAAATATGTCTCACCATACGAAAAGTTACTGAATGTAAAACCAAGTGTAAGCTACTTTCGGGTATTTGGGTGTGTGTGCTATGTTTTCATACCGAGCCATCTAAGACATAAGATGTAAAAGAAAGCAACCAGATATATTTTTATGGGGTATGATAGTGAAAGAAAGGGCTGGCGATGTTGTGATCCGAATACGGGAAAGTGTTATGTTTCTAGAGATGTCATATTTGACGAGACATCATCTTGGTGGTCCTCTAATCAGGAAACACTTCCCGATTCAGAGAAATTAAAAGAAGGACTTGAGTCATCAAAGATAAATTTGAACTTAAGTGATGAGATAGCAGTGATTGAAGAAGATGAGCTGCAAGTTGTGAATCAACAACCCTGGCAAACTGGTACGTTTCAACAACCAATGAATCAACAAAAATATGTTCTTGAATCATCAAATCAAAGATGGTCAACTAGGGAAAAGAAACCGAACCCTAGATATGCAAATGCAGTAGTGGTTGTTGATGAATTGATTGAACTAGAAAATTTTGAACAAGCCAGTTCAAAGAAAGAGTGGGTAACGGCGATGGAAGAAGAGATGGGTGCCCTAATAAGAAACCAGACATGGGAATTGGTCCCAAAGCCAAAAGAAATTAAGCCCATCTCGTGTAAATGGGTATACAAAATTAAGAGAAAAGCAAATGGGTCTATTGAAAGATTCAAAGCCCGGTTGGTGGCTCGCGGGTTTTCACAGCAATTTGGGCTGGACTATGAAGATACTTTCAGCCCAGTTATAAAATTAACTATTGTACGAGTTCTCTTAGCCCTAGCCGTGAGCAAGAATTGGAACCTCTGGCAGATGGATGTAAGCAATGTTTTTCTATACGGAGACTTAGATCATGTAATTCATATGAACCAACCGAAAGGGTTTGAAAGCAAAACTCATCCGCACTATGTCTGTAAACTCAAGAAAACCTTATATGGTCTTAAGCAATCACCAAGGGCCTGGTTCGGTAAGATTGCTAAATTCTTAGAACATAACGGGTTTTATACGATGACAGCTGATGCTAGTCTTTTTGTGAAATCTGTTGAAGGAAAAGTAACTGTTGCATTAGTATATGTAGATGACCTGATTATCACATGTGACTTGGAAGAAGAAATTGCTCAACTTAAGAAGAACTTATGTATTCGATTTCACATGAAGGATCTGGGAAAATTTCATCATTTTTTGGGCCTCGAATTAATATACAAAGAAGAAGGTATTGTATTACATCAAACCAAGTACTATTAAATCGATTTGGAATGCTAGATTGTAAGCCGGCTGTGACCCCCACAGATACAAACGTGAATAATGTGCAGATGTGGGCAGTGAATTGGAAGATGTCACAATGTATAGGCAGATAGTTGGAAGCCTCATATATCTCACACTAACAAGACATGGTCTAGCATTCATAGTTGGTGTCTTAAGTCGGTTTATGCAAAATCCCAGAAGATCTCATCTACAAGCAATAAGAAGAGTTCTAAGGTATGTTAAAAACACACTTTCCTATGGAATAATGTTTAAGAAGGAAGAAAATCCCTCTCTGGTAGGGTATTGTGATGCTGACTATGCTAGAGACCTCACCACACGAAGGTCAACAACAGGTTATGTTTTTATGATAGGCTCAAGTGTTGTCTCTTGGTGCAGTAAAAGACAGCCTACTGTTTCACTATCTACCACTGAGGCAGAGTATCGGGCTGCAGCAATGGCTGCTCAGGATAGTGTGTGGCTGGTTCAATTATTGAAAGAACTTAAACAAAATGTAGGGAGCAGTATTCCACTATATTGTGACAATATGTCATCAATTCAACTAGCAAAGAACCCCACGTTTCATGCAAGGACAAAACATATTGAAGTGCATTATCATTTCATTCGTGAGAGAGTCTTGCAAGATGACATAGATCTAATATATGTCAACACAGAAAGTCAAACTGCATATTCTTTAACAAAAGGCTTGACCAGCAAGAAGTTGAAGGAGTTGTGTGGTCGCATGGGAATGGTGGAAGCAGGTGTTGAGAGGGAATATTAAATATGCAACACCAAAGTTATCACGTGACTAGTCCACCTCATCAATTAGTATATTTATTTGTTTAATGCATGTTTATTTTTGTATTTGATTAAGTCAAGCAAGTAGTGGCAGTCTTTCCTTTTATTTAGGATCATGTGATATTGGGCAGTTACCCACTATCTCTGCAGTTTCGTTTTCTAGTATTTAGATTGCATTGTAATTCACTTTTTCAAGCATTCAGAAAATACACAACTCTTTTGTGTAAAGTGTGTGTTATTGTGTTCTCTAAATACGTGAGTATGTGTTCTGGTTGAGTACAAAGAACAAGAGTTTTCACTTATTCAAGTTTTCAGTTGTGTCTGTTCAATTAATAGGTGTCATACCTTTTCATAGAATTGGTTACATAACTGTCATATGACAGTTATCAAATAATGTATATATATGTAATTAACTCGTCAATGTACAGTTTGATGTTTCCTATAATAAAGGAATATATATATTATTATAAATCATTTACTTTATCTCCTTATCAAATTCAACACGGTTGCCGGAGGGGTTCTTGGAGTCGGCAGGTGAGAGGGGGAAGCTGGTGCACTGGAGCCCACAAGATCAGGTGTTGGCCCACCCGGCCGTTTCTTGTTTTGTGACTCACTGCTGGTGGAACTCCACAATGGAGGCGTTGTCAAGCGGTGTTCCGGTGGTGGTGTTCCCACAGTGGGGAGATCAAGTGACTAATGCCAAATATATGGCTGATGAATGGAAGGTTGGAATTAGGATGAGTCTGGGTGAGGCTGAGCACACGGTGATTGGGCGGGAGGAGGTGGAGGTGTGCTTACAGGAGGCTACTAGTGGTGTAAAGGTGGCAGAGATGAAAAACAATGCGTTGAAGTGGAAGAGAGCGGCGGAGGATGCGGTGGCTGAAGGTGGAACATCTGCTCGGAATATTCAAGACTTTGTGGATGATGTTAGGAAGACAAACTTTGTTAGAAATTCAAACCAACTGTACAAAAGGCTGCAGCCAACTGTTCAAAAGGCTGCAAAGTGAGCTGCACATGTTAGAAAACATAAGTCAAAAAAATGTAGACGATGGGTGTGAACGTATGACTCTTGATTGTAGGCTTGTCGGTAACAAAGTAGTATAAATATGTATCGTGTGTTGTTGAATAATGCAGACCAGAAAAGAGAGTGAGTAAGAAGAGCAGTAGCTCATAAGTTGTGAGAATAGAGTCGAGCGGTAGCTCCTTCAAGAAAAGAAAATGTCGGTCTCTGTTTCGTTTCGAATCTTGTATGTTTGAGTGTTTTAATATAAAGTTGGTGTTTTCATTGTTAAGTGAGTGATTTAATCCCAACAAAGTGGTATCAGAGCCTCGTTACGTTACCGAACGATTTTGGCTCAAAAATTGCGTCAGAAATTTTTGTCTCAAAATCGATTTTCGAAAGCACCACTGTAAAGGACTCGTTTCAAGGATTCCGAAAATATATTTTTCGGATTTTTTCCACCACCGGAAGGCCCTCAAAAGTCCGGTCAAAGTTAAGTCAAAGTTGCCGGAAAACTGTCTGCAGATTACCAGTTCGCCTGAGAAGACAGTGATGTCAGCATGACATCAGCGTGACGTCCGCATGACATCAGAGTGACGTCAGCATCAGACTTGAAGTTCTGGAAAATTACAGTTTTGGTCCCTCTAGTTCAGAAACGTTTCTGCACTTCCGAAAAGTTGCAGATTTGGTCCCTGCAGTTCAGAAAAGCTTCATTTTGGCCCCAAAACTTCCGAATTTTTTTTGTTTGGCCGTTAAACTTCTGAAAATTGCAATTTAGTCCCTAAACTTTTGAAAAGTTTTAATTTGGCACCAAAACATCCAAAAAGTTGTACTTTTTGGTCTCTAAGTTTTTTAAAAAAAGAAGATGGCGAATATGATACAACCTCAAATCCCTAAATTGACAACGACAAATTATGGGAACTGGAGTATCCAAATGAAGGTGTTACTCGGTTCTCAAGATCTATGGGATCTAGTAGAATTTGGGTATACCGAGCCCGCTGACGTAGCAGCTGAAGCAAGTTTGTCACAAGATCAAAAGACGGTGTTAAAAGAATCTCGAAAAAGAGACAAGAAAGCTTTGTTCTTGATCTTTCAAGGTGTTGATGAATCAACTTTTGAGAAAGTATCTGATGCAAAGACATCAAAAGAGGCGTGGGGAATTTTGCAGAAATCCCTCCAAGGAGTTGAGAAGGTAAAGAAGGTTCGGCTCCAATCACTCAGAGCTGAGTTTGAAACACTGAAGATGAAAAGTTCCGAGAGCATAAACGAATATGTTACTCGTGTGAAGATGGTGGTAAATGAGATGAAGAGAAACGGGGAAGCTCTTGACGACATCAGAGTAATGGAGAAATTACTCCGTTCACTCGTAAGAAAATTTGATTATGTAGTTACGGCCATAGAAGAGTCAAAAGATTTGAATGAAGTTTCCCTTGAAGAGCTTGTGGGAACTCTTCAAGCACACGAGCAGAGAATGAATCAAAATGATGATACAAGCAAGGTGGAACACGCCTTACAAAGTAAGATGACCATCAACGAAAATCGAGCTAGCAGCAGCTATGCACGAGGCAGAGGAAATCGTGGTGGCTATAGAGGTGGATATAGAGGCGGTCCTAGTAGACGAGGACGTGGCAGACAATCATTTGACAGAAGTCATACAAATGGAGGGTATCAACCATCTGGTCGTGGTCGAGGATTTCAAAGCCGAGGAAGAGGCGGTTTTCAACAACGAAATGAGAAGTCTCAACTTCAATGTTACAATTGCAACAAATTTGGTCACTTAAGTTACGAATGTAGATCAGACCCTAACGTTGAAGAAAGAAGTCACTTTACAACGTCAAATGAAGATAAAGATGTGGAACATGCTGCTTTCCTCACTTACAAAGAAGAAGACGGAGGAAAGAAAAACATTTGGTACTTAGATAACGCTGCCAGCAACCACATGTGCGGTCAGAAGGAATTGTTCACAGAGTTGGACGAGTCAATCAACGGAAAGGTTAGTTTCGGAGACTTATCAAAGATTCTAATCAAAGGCAAAGGTAAAGTAATTATTTACCTAAAGAACGGCGATAAGCGATATATACATGATGTATATTATGCACCTGCTATGAAGACAAATATTATAAGCCTTGGTCAATTACTTGAAAAAGGCTATGATATTCACATGAAGAACATGGCTTTAACAATCAAGAATCAGTCTGAAGAATTGATTGCTAAAGTTCAAATGTCAAAGAACCGAATGTTCACCCTCGATATGCAGACATTAGAACAAAGGTGCTTAAAGTCTGTTGTTAAAGATGACTCGTGGTTATGGCATCTAAGATTTGGACATCTTGGATTTACTGGTTTGAAGCTGTTATCAAAAGAAAAGATGGTGAATGGGTTGCCAACAATCAATCAACCAGACCATCTATGTGAAGCATGTATCAAAGGAAAGCAACACCGACAAAGCTTTCCAGTTGGAAAGTCATGGAGAGCCAGAAGGCCGCTAGAACTTGTTCACACGGATATAGCCGGACCATTTGACATGCCGTCACTTGGTCAAAACAAGTACTACCTAACATTCATTGATGATTTCAGCAGAAAAAGTTGGGTGTATATTATTAAAGAAAAATCAGAAGCTCTTGATAAATTCAAAGAATTCAAGGCGATGGCAGAAAAACAAAGTGGGCAATATCTGAAGGTACTCAGATCTGACAGAGGAGGAGAGTACACATCAAACCTGTTCAAAGAATTTTGTAAAGAACATGGGATATTTCATCAGCTGACAGCAGCTTATACTCCGCAGCAGAATGGCGTTGCAGAACGAAAGAATCGCACCATTCTTGATATGGCGAGAAGTATGGTGAAAGGAAAACACCTACCAAGAACATTTTGGGCTGAAGCCGTCTTATGTGCGGTTTACTTGTTAAATCGTTGTCCAACAAAAAGTGTCAGATTTAAGACACCCAATGAAGCATGGAGTGGTCTCAAACCAACAGTTGGACATCTCAGAATTTTTGGGTGTATTGCATATGCCCATATTCCTGATCAAAAGAGAAAGAAGCTAGATGACAAAGGCGAGAAGTGCATCTTCATTGGTTATGATGCAAGAAGCAAGGCATACAGGTTGTACAACCCACTGACGAAAAAGGTAATAATTTCACGAGATGTTGAATTCGACGAGTCTGATTATTGGAAATGGAGCAATGAAGAAAGAAAAGTTAAAGGAATGTTCTTTGAAGAAGATGAAGAAGATGACTCCAACACACCAGATAATGGCAATGATGATCAGACTCCTCCAACAAGCCCTAATCCAGCAACTCCTGTAACGTCACCATCAACATCAGGAAGTAGTAGCAGCAGCAGCAGTTCAGGGGGAGCACCAAAGAAGATGAGAAGTCTAGATGACATCTATGATGAAACAGTTCCTGAAAATACACCATTTGATTATTCATTATTCTGTTTGATGGCTGAATGTGATCCAGTCACATACGAAGAAGCTATAGAAGAACCTAAATGGAGTAAGGCAATGGATGAAGAAATAAGCTCAATCAAAAAGAATGACACATGGGAGCTTACAACCCTTCCAAAAGGACACAAAGCAATTGGTGTCAAATGGGTGTATAAAACAAAGACGAACCAAGAAGGAATGGTTGAAAAGTATAAGGCAAGATTGGTTGCCAAAGGATACAAGCAAAGACATGGAATTGATTATGATGAGGTGTTTGCTCCAGTTGCAAGAATTGATACTATAAGACTTCTCACAGCAATTGCAGCTCAGAATAAGTGGAAGATTTATCAGATGGATGTCAAGTCGGCTTTCTTAAATGGCTATCTCGAAGAAGAAGTTTATGTTGAGCAACCAGAAGGTTATGTTAAGAAAGGTCAAGAAGAAAAAGTCTACCGACTGAAGAAGGCGTTATACGGTTTGAAGCAAGCTCCAAGAGCCTGGAATACAAGAATAGACGAGCACTTCCAAAAGTGTGGTTTTGTGAAAAGCCCATACGAGCATGCACTATATACAAAAAGAAATGAGGATGGTGGTATATTGATTGTATGCTTGTACGTAGATGATATGATCTTCACCGGAAATAATCCAGGTATGTTCGAAGAATTTAAGAAAGTGATGACTAAAGAATTTGAGATGACAGATATTGGTCAAATGTCATACTTTCTTGGAATCGAAGTAAATCAAAGTGAAGATGGAATATTCATCTCACAAAAGAAATATGCGGAGCAAATTCTACGAAAGTTCAGGATGCAAGACTGTAAATCAGTAAGCACACCCGCAGAAGCAGGGTTAAAACTAAGCAATGCATCAAGTAGAGAACACGTGAATCCAACTTTGTTTAAAAGTTTGGTTGGAAGTTTAAGATACTTAACTTTCACGCGTCCGGATATTATGTACGCAGTCGGGTTGATTAGCAGATATATGGAGAAACCAAAACAAGATCATTTTATTGCAGCCAAAAGAATTCTAAGGTACATCAAAGGTACGTTGAATCTTGGTTTGTTCTATACTTGCTCCGAAGATGCAAGATTGATTGGCTACTCAGATAGTGATTATGGCGGAGATATGGATGATGGAAAAAGCACAACCGGATATGCATTTCATATTGGTTCAGCAGTATTTTCATGGTGCTCAAAGAAGCAACAAACAGTTTCCCTCTCAACATGTGAAGCAGAGTATGTTGCAGCAGCAACATGTACGTGTCAGGCTATTTGGTTAAAGTATATTTTGAATGACTTAAGTATCGCAAGCGAAGATCCTGTTACGATATATGTTGATAATAAATCAGCTGTATCTCTTGCAAAGAATCCAGTTTCACATAGCCGAAGCAAGCATATAAACATAAAGTATAACTTCATTCGTGATCAGGTAAAAGACAAGGTAGTCGAGCTCGTACACTGTAGTACTGAAGAGCAATTGGCAGATATTTTTACGAAGCCGTTGAAGACGGATACATTTCAAAGATTGAAGAAGAAACTTGGTATGCGCAGTTGGGTTTGAGGGGGAGTGTTAGAAATTCAAACCAACTGTACAAAAGGCTGCAGCCAACTGTTCAAAAGGCTGCAAAGTGAGCTGCACATGTTAGAAAACATAAGTCAAAAAATGTAGACGATGGGTGTGAACGTATGACTCTTGATTGTAGGCTTGTCGGTAACAAAGTAGTATAAATATGTATCGTGTGTTGTTGAATAATGCAGACCAGAAAAGAGAGTGAGTAAGAAGAGCAGTAGCTCATAAGTTGTGAGAATAGAGTCGAGCGGTAGCTCCTTCAAGAAAAGAAAATGTCGGTTTCTGTTTCGTTTCGAATCTTGTATGTTTGAGTGTTTTAATATAAAGTTGGTGTTTTCATTGTTAAGTGAGTGATTTAATCCCAACAAACTTGTCGAAATTAGTCTAATGTCATCCACATTTAAGTATGTAACGAATAATTGTGGAATGACATATCCATTAAATATATGGTAAATAAGTTTGCATCGTATTGTGATATTTTATCTATGTAATAAAATAAAGTTAAAAAATTGTATCATACAAAAACTCGTAGCATGCTACATCTTTATAGAAATATTGTACCACCAAGCAAATAAATAATAATTGTGGTAACTCATATTAAGATGAATTGTTATTATATATACTAGCTTTATAGGTAAACTTTATGTAATACTCCGTATTTTGAATTAAGGTAATTTGCCATACAACTTGGGGGTATACGGGGTGGTCAAGGTGGGCCAATGACCCTTCCAATTGCAAGGTTTATAATTTTTTAGGGGTAAAAGTTAATTTTTGGATAGTTGACCACCTAAAACTAAAAGGGTTTCGAAAATTAGGGGGCGTTTGGCTCAACGTAATCCTCCGTAATGTAATTGAAATCGGTTGTATTTGAATTCGGTTGTAATTGAATTGGGTTGTAATTGAATACGCTTACGCGTTTGGTTACCAAAAATTTGAGTTGTAATTCAAATCAATACATTTGACTTTTTTTAAAAACTTTTTTAGATTTTTTTTCAATATTTTATTATTTATTATTTATTTTTAAAATTTTTAAAATTTTTTTATTATTTGTTTACATTTTAAAAAAATTAAATAGTTTTTATTTTTTTAATTTTTTTCTAATTTTTTTAAAATTTTAAATTTTTTTAATTTTTTTAAAAATTTTAAATTTTTTTTAAAATTTTATAAAAATTTTAAATTTTTTTAAAAATTTTTAAATTTTTAAATTTTTTTTTAAAAATTTGTTAAAAATTTTTTAAAAATTTTTAAAATTTTTTAAAAATTTTTAAAATTTTTTTAAATTTTTTTAGAATTTTATAAAATTTTAAAATTTTTTAAATTTTTTTTAGATTTTTTTAATTTTTTCAATTTTTTTAAATTTTTTTAAATTTTTTTAATATTTTTAAATGATTTTAAAATCTGAAGCATATAAGATATTCAAATTTGTAACTTTACTAAATGATCGTAATTGAATTCGTAGGGTGTTGGGATGGATTTCAATTACAACGAATATCGTAATTCGAAATTACGTCGTAATTGAATTACGAAAAAAATGGGTCATCCAAACGTCCTCCGTAATGTAATTGAATTACAATTACGGAAGATTACGGAGGATTACGTCAAAACAAACGGGGCCTTAGATGCAGGCGAATTACAAGTAGGCTGTAGCGACCGTCCAATTTAATATGTTCCCTTTTGCCTTCTCTAACCTCTCGTGACTCGCCTTACTCTAGGAAGTTGGAGGCAGACAAGTAGCTAATCCATTGATGGTGAATTGTTTCGGACCCAAAGCTATTATAGAATGTCCAAAATACATTTTAGTATCCTGAACTTGGCTGAGTGAAATTTCTACTACCCTGAACTATTAAAGGTGCAACATGATACCGTGAACTTGACAAAATGGTCAATTTAGACCCTAGCTTACTAATTTGCTATTGTTTTCTCATATCATTTGCTTATAATATCAATATATTGAGATAAACATATATTTTTTTAGTCCGTTTAAAGCTCCAACAAAATAAAATCAAGTAAGAAAGCACGATCAAATCTATGAGTGAGGGTACTAAATCGACCATTTTGTCAAGTTTCAGGGTACCATAGTGCACCTTTAATAGTTCAGGGTAGTAGAAATTCCAGTTGGCCAAGTTAAGGGTACTAAAATGCATTTTGGCCTTATAGAATTGCTCGTGAAGTTGCTCCCTTCTGTAATATCATTGATTCATTGTTGTCATTCTACACCGAAAGGTCCGAATCGGTTGAATATTAAGGTAATTATTGAACCAATCTCGAATATCATTGTTGTATTATCTTATGTACATATTCATGAATCACAATAACACTTTTATTGCACTTCTATGACCCGAAACATCACAGAAAACACCCCGAAAATGATGACGATTGATGAATTACAAAATTGCTTGGATGAATTCTATTGCTAATTGTTATCACAAATCAGATTGTTCATAGTTATTCACTATAATTTGCAGGGGCGGTACACCGTTTGAATCTATGTTTTATTACTTTGAATTTTGCCCACCCATAAAATTTTTTCTGGTACCGCGCCACTGCATACAACATAATAAAGAAAGAGAAGGAAAAAATGTAAATGTACACAAGATCTGTTTAAACAAGAGTAAACAAGTTTAGGTGTATACAACTTTAATCAAGTTTATAGTGTTTAAGTAGATTACAAACTGGACGGATTAGTTTGACTCATTTGATCCTCAATAGACAATAATTCACAACTTATACTGCTAGATATAATAATCCATGCTTTAGTATATTTTAACATTTTATCTCCAATCGATCAATTGGGGAAAAATCTTAATTATGTGAAATTGAACCGGGCCAAATCGGCCCACCAGCTCAAACAGGTCAAATGCACCAAAATTAAATTTAAATGTTGAAATCTCAAATTATTTAATTTAGAGTTAATTACAAGTATAATCCCCGTGTTTAGGCCAAATTGTACATTTGGTCACCGTACTTCAGTAAATGTAGGCACAATAGCTATTTTTTTTACATTTATGTATCTATCCCATTTTCTGATTCAGACTAGTAGACTATAGAAAATGATTGTGCTCGAGTTTGATATTTGTTGTGAATCGTGTCCCTTAGAAAACTTCAATAGTCGACTTCTCGCCTTCTCCTTCCCCCAATGCCCAGTGTCCTCTCTGCTTCCACGTCATATTTCTTAGCAGATAATATATGAGTAATAGGCCCAACATGCTGCTGTGGGCCCAAGCCCAGCTCGCCATGCTTTTGTCTGGGCCTGAAGACAAACTAAATGATGACGTTTAATACGCGAAGATGTCTCGAGTTGTGGTGATCACCATGTTTCACATTTGACTAAAATTTTGTTACAACTCTACAAATACGTTGTAAGGGTTGCCCACCATAAAAAAGAAAAAAGAAAAATTCAAAATGGAAAAACTCAGAAAAAGCAGAAGAAAAATGTAATATTATATCCATTTAAGGCTAAATACAACTTTGATCTTAACGAAATGAGCGAACAAGATGATGGTTTTAGAGTATTTTCTGTGTGCGATTTTGTATGGCAGGAGCTAGTTATTTAAAGTGCAACACGGCATGTTTTTCTGTTGCGAATTTGGAACTACGTGGTTCACAGTGTTGTTGAGACCAATTTTTGGTGCACATGTCAAACTCCTTAGACTATGGGGTATGGGTCTCACCACTACACCAATTTTTCTGTTACATCATCTGCCACCTCAGCAACCACACAACACCACATCACACCACTTTATGCAGGAAATATCCACCCCACCACACCACACCACACCATATTTTTTCCATCTCATCATTTCTTTTCTATTTATTTAATAAATAAGGCATAAATTATTGTTCTATTAAGAATACTTAATTTATTATTTTATAAAAGTAGAATAAAAAAAACAGATTAAAGCCCAATAACTTATGTTTTATAAAGCCCAATAAATAAAAAGAGCCCAATAAAACCCCACTAAAATTAAAGCCCAATAAAATTATAAAACCCTATTCCGTCATCTTCTTCATGCCGGTCTTCTATGCAGCTCATCCCCAAAACGCAGATGTAATTTCTCCGGCAAGAGCATCAACCAGTGCATATTTCAAGCCAAAACACCCTCCAACGGTCGAATTTTGCACTCCCCACGCCATTCCAGCTCGTGCCAGTGGTCACGCCTCTCCACCACCGCACCCCACGCCGTGTAGGGGGGCGGTGCTCCCCCTTGCCACCACGCCGTGGCCAATGGCCACCTCAGCCCCACGCCAACGCCTCCTTGCCCATACCGTCCAGCCTTAAATATATTTTTAGTTTAAATTTACACAAAAGTTTGACACCTTTAACTTGATGTTATATATTTTCGATTTTGGGTTATTGTCTTATTAAAATGTTAGATTGCATATTGCTAATATTAAGTAAAATACTTTATAATGTAAATTTATAATCTATAAATTGAAAATGCGAAGTATTTATTATGAGAAATGATATTTAATCATATTATTTGGTTCTACTCATAGTCCTTACTCACTTGATAGGATAACATGTGTAATCCACTAATTCTCTCTCCTAATATTTTCAATTTATTTTAACGCATGTTTTCATCTTATGAGTAGGACTATGGGTAGGACCAAATGGTAGAAATAAATATCATTACTCATCTATTGTTATTGTTTTCTTATAATAAGCTATATGTTTTGTATCTAGTTTTGAGGTGAAGACGTCTTTTAAATAGAGTAGGAGAGAAGACAAATAAATATGTTCAAAAAAAATTTAGTTAATACTAAATGGCGTATTTGGAATAAATAAATACTCCGTTAAAGATTCGATCACTAAAGGCTGGTTTATTTAGGATGATAACAATTAACAAGTACGCTAATCATTGATATTAAGCACATTAGAATTTATTACGGAGTATATCATTTCTCCGGTCCCACACATAGCTATCAAACTTCACCCACAAAGCTGGTTCACACGTATCTTCCTAACCTCATCTACAAATTCTTGGATATTCCGGTCACTTGTTCCACCTTCAGCCACCGCCACCTCCGCCGCTTTCTTAAACTTCATGGCATTCTTCTTCATCTCCGCTGCCTTTACGCCACTAGTAGCCTCCCTTAAGCAGTCCTCCACCTCCTTCCTCCCAACCACCCTATTCTCAGCAGCACCCCTACTCATCCTAACTCCAACCTCCCACTCATCAACCAAATATTTCGAATTAGTCACCTGATCTCCCCACTGCGGGAACGCCACCACCGGAACACCGCTGGACAACGCCTCCATGGTGGAGTTCCACCCGCAGTGAGTCACGAAACAAGACACCGCCGGGTGGATCAACACCTGCGCTTGTGGGCTCCACTGGACCACCATCCCTCCCTCACCGGCCTCCTCCAAAAACCCATCAGGCAACTCCCCTGGTTTCCCCGTAGAACTCGAGGTCATCCTCACAACCCACAAAAACGACACACCGGAATTCAGTACACCATAAGCCATCTCAGCCACCTGTTCTTGGCTCAAGCTCACCACACTTCCAAACGATATATAAACCACGGATGCTGCCGGCTTCGAGTCCAGCCACTCCAAACAATCATCGGCTTTTATCAGGTCACCGGAGATATTGGTGCTGGTTTTGAGTAGCGGGTTGTTGAACAAGGGGCCCACAGCTCGGATCGGGCATATTTGAGACATGTACTTGATCAGATCGTCCTCAAGCTCTTGAAACGTTTCCATTAACACACAAAACGTCTTTGACAAGTTCTTAAACTGCGCTAAAATGGCTTTTCCCAAAAACAGGTAAGGCGTAGAAGGATGTAAAAAGCTCGGAATCTCATCGGATTTGAGCACCGGCATGCTTGGCAACTGGACATCAATGTCGGGTTGCTCCTCACTTGGAAATGGAACTAACGAATTCTCGTAATGATAATACGATGAAAAACAAGCACAAGACTGCACCCAAAGCATCGCACAAGGGATGTTAAGCTCTTCCGCTAAGTCCGAAACCCACGGCACAAAAGGATTATTGATCAGGCACGACACCGGCCGGCCGTTTTCCGCATGATAGTTGATGATTTTGGTGAGATCTGCCTTTCCGTACGCCTCAAGCTTAGGCAAGTACGTGTCAAAGTCATAGCGTTCTTCATCGTGGTCTTCAGAGCACCCGTCGTGGAAAAACTCGAACCGGATCATGCCACCGGAGTTGCCGACCGGAGTAGGATCGCCGGAGACGGCCGCGCCGGCTTTCTTCATTTGTTTCCCGATGGATTTGGTGGAAGAGAAGGTGACGAGAGCATTTCCCTTTGAAGCTAGGAGCTTGCCAAGTCTGAGGAGTGGGTTTACATGTCCTTGTCCTGGAAACGAGACTAGAAACACATGCACGATATCTTCTTCTTTAGAAGCCATTTTTGGTGGTTATCACAAAGAATTGTGATAATAAACTAATAAATGCAAAATGGGAAGTAGAAATGAGAGATATATTTGATCCACAAAAATGGAAAATAGCACATTGATTATATAGCAGCATCCCCAAAGAGTATAAATATTAACACTTGGACCCCAGCATCTTCTTAGCCATCTACACTTGAGCCCTTCTATTGTCTAATCATGAGCTGAGCAGTTAACTCTCCAACATCTACTTGCTATATAACTTTACACCTTTATCTACTGAACTTGACAACTTTAATATCTAAACAAGTGAACATTATAAAACACACCAGAATAAGTTCAAACAGTTTTACATGTTCCACCCAAATTAAATTATCTACTGAACAGGCAAACAGTAACTTTAAAAAAAATATATGCAATACGTGCGAAGTTACATTAAATAAAATACAAAAGATACAACAGTATGGATGCATTATGAGTAGGTATATAAATAATATGTGCGGGGTTCGTTAAAGGTTAAAACCGTGATAAAGTCAAAATAGTGATATAACAGGGTTTTACTATCCACTTCAAATTATTCTCCATCATTTAATATTTATATAATATTCATTTTAGACCCACAAAATAATAATGGTGAAACCCTTTTAACATGGTTTTGGTATAAGACACGGTATGGTGTTATCTGTGTTAAAACTTAAAAGGGTTCGGCATGACTTTAGCAAGATGACACCCAGAGCTATTAAAGCCAATTGTGCAAATAGATATATTGTCGAGGGTTGGTGTTTAAAATTTAGAAAAAGTGGTCGTCTGATTGAAGATGAAACCTGCTTTTTGGACTAGTGTCCACTACAGAATAAAGTTAAATACGTTCACCTGCATAAGTTTTGTAATCAATGACGCATGAAAAAAATATCATTTCAGTTTTTCAATAACAAGGAACTATAATACAAAAAGAAGTAAATTACAAAATTTGACATGAATATCTATCTATCGTTCTTATCCTATCTTATTTTTAGTCTAATTTAATTGTAACATAATTGTTGGGTCACATTCTAGAGTATTAAAATAGTTTAAGGATGTAATGTGACAGTTTATTTTAATCAATAATCTAGGGTTATTTTATGTAATTAGTCAATACTAGGCCTAGGTATAAATACCTAGTTGTAACCTAGTATTGACCAAGCTTGCCGTTGTTTCAATCGATCGTACGTGTTTGTGTGTGAAAAGCTTCATTCTTGTTCTTCCAATTCATCTTTGTTCTTGCTTAATTGTTTACTTAATCGATATATACGGATTCACAATTGGTATCAGAGCACAAATCTTCTTTGATTCGATCCATTTCAGTGAAGATTAAGCAAGTTTTTGAAGTTTTTGGTGAAGAGCTCAAGAATCAAAATCGGAATTTGAGGTATTAAATCGTCTATATTCTTTGTTCATTACATTCATCTTGTAATTCTAAGCATTTTAGAATCAAGTTTCGATTAAATCCATCAAGAATTGATCCTAATTCGTTGATTTTAAAGAAAACCATTAAAACAGATTTTTTCCTCTGTTAAATCGAAATTACCATCTGATTTGTTGTGTTTTGATCGATTTTCTTATTCCATTACGTGCGAAATCAATTTTCGAGCATTCTGGGATTTGAATCACTCGATTTGATTAAGTATTGAGCAGTCTAGGATCGATTTAGTGAAAAATATAGCTGTGTTCGTTCGTCACTGTCAAGAACAACTTCGGCCCGAGAACAGTGAATTGTTCGGCCCGAACTTCAACCTCGGCCCGAACTTCTCAACAGACCTCGGCCCGAACAACAGTCTTCGGCCCGAACTCTAATTTCGGCCCGACCTCCAACCTCGGCCCGAACTCTAATTTCGGCCCGAACTCTAACCTCGGCCCGAACAACAGTCTTCGGCCCGAACTTCTCAACAGACTTCGGCACGGACAACAGTCTTCGGCCCGAACTCTAATCTCGACCCGAACTCTCTGGCTCGAACACCATCTTCGGCCCGAACACCATCTTCGGCCCGAACACAGTTAAGTCTTCGGCCCGAACACCCAAGATCGTGTGACAAAAGTGGCTATACTAAAACGATCATAACTTTCAGCTCGGGTGTCCGTTTCACGCCCACGAGTAACCAAATAGAAGCTCGAGACGATGGCTACGACGTGATAAACAGCCTTAGGCGGTTTACCCGACTTCCCAGCCCAAAAAGAATTGTTTCGATCACTTTATTTGCGTTTCTGTGATTTTTCGGTCAATTTCCAAAATTTGAATAGCCACAATTTTTGGCTCAGTTGTCGTTTTTGGCCAATTCGAATATCTAGGACATATTAAAGTGTCCTTTGTCATATGGGATAATCAGTTGACGATTTTGGAAAATTTGACTTTTCTCTCCCAAAAGTGTTCTTCGTATATGCACTGTTTTTGAAGACCAGTTCATTTTCTTCATCACTTATCCTATACATGAACCTGGTTCCCACGAGATCTTCTTCATATCCACCTGAGAACTATATCAACTCTACTAATCGCAAAATGGCAAGAGAAAATGCAGAGAATGTTGATACGTTCAATGAGGAGGCCAACAAGGAAATTGAGGTAACCAGCTCTCCTTTATCTACTTCTGATTATTCCACTGATTCTGATAATTGTTTTGATAAAGATCTGATTTCTGAAAATGATTCACTAAAACAAACAATTTTACTCGAAAAGGATATGAATACACAACTTTTAGAGCGTGTAACCATTTTAGAAAATCAATGCAAACAAACTGCCCATCTAGGTGAGCAACTTGTTAATCACATTAAACAAAATAAAATCTTTACTCTGAAAATTCAGGATTTACAAAAACAAGCTTCAGAAATAAAGGTCCAATATGAATCTGATATTCAAATTTGTCACATACAATTTCCGTGAAAGAAGCTGAAATTACAAATCTTAAAAATGCACAAATCCAAATTTCAAAGGATCGAAATGACATATATTACAAATTGTATATTGAAACGTTCTGTGAATGTCAATTAACAAAAAACTGGATGGAACGTAAACAACAAGAATTTGATGACAATGAAAACCAATTTAAATCTTTAATATCTGAAATCAAAGAATTAACAGAAAAATTAACCGATCAAACAAACCAATCATCACAAGATAGAAATAGTCAACAGGTTATCATACATCGTCTCGCCTACGACAAAGATCAGTTAGTCGCTCACATTAAACATCTTGAAGAGTTAATCATCAGACGAGGACATACTGATCTAACCATCTATTTGAACAAACCAAAAGAGTTCAAATACTTCAATTCAAACCAAGGTCTAGGTGCGGACAATCCAGGATATCTTAGTAAGGCGTGTAGGGTGCTTCCAACGCTATATGATTACAGATACATGCAAAGAGATATCTGGCAGAGCTTCATGCGGGTGACGGATGAAGAAAATAAAATTGAAACATTCAACAGAGCAAAGCAGGAGAATGCACAAATCAGTTTCAACTATGCATAATTGAACAAAACATATGAAACTAAAAAGGCCAAATTTGAAAATGATGAATATTTCCCAATTATAACTCCAGAAGAATTTGAGATTCAAGGGAATGCTGTCGTTCAACAAAAAGTGACACGAAAGCTTTATATTCCGTCCTTAATTCTCGAAAAGAAAATTTGCCAATTAGAAACTGAAATTGATGAAATACAAAAGTCTTTTGATAAAGAAAAATCTGTTTTGCAAACCAAAATTTTTGAATTAAAAAATAAAATTGTTGAAACACATAAATCTTTTGATGAAGAGAAACAAAGGTTGAAAATACAAATTCAAAATTTAGAATCTAACTCATCTCATCTTCAGAAGCTTAAAAAGCCTAGTACATCTATGAACTTAGATTTGTAGGGTTTCATAATACACTGATCGACCACTTGGGTCAACCTCCTAGTAAACTTGGTTCGACCATACTGACCAAGAACATGAACTTGTTCTTGACCGGTTAAAACCAACTAGCTGATTTAATCTCTAAATGCGGAACTGAGATTAAACCTAATCCTTAAACCCTAAAGGATTGGGATGTTGGAAATCTAGATTAGGTTAACAAGAAAGAAACCTTGTTCGAAGAACTCGAACACACACATACTTGTGTGTTCGTCGACTACTACCAAGAACCCTAGGGTTCTTGGTTCGACTTCGAACAAGAGGAGAGGAAGAAAGAGTGTTCCATGAATCATACCTTAGGTTAATGCTTAAGACAAATCCACTGATGATGAACACGACGAACGATCCTCTAGATGATCACTTGCTTCGATCTTGGATCTTCGAAACTCGAAGAACACGAAGAACGAACGAAGAACACGAAGAACGAAGAACACCAAGTGATGGTGTTCTTGTTTCGGCCGAAAGGGGTAAAGGGGCAAGGGTTTTCGGCTTGTGTAGGTGTAACCTAATAAGTGATGCCTAAGCCCTCTATTTATAATAGATGGACTTTCACTTAGGGCCCTTCTAGTTTAATTAAGATTAATCTCTTAATTAAACTTATCCTTTTACACTTCCATCCCTTATAGTTTAACTAGTTTATTATCATTGCACTTAACTATCAAATGTCTAGTATTAACACACTATAATTTCGGTACCCATATACACGAAATATATAGACTTGTATTTATACTTTTAATAGTTAATTATATAATAACCTTTATATAATTTACACAATAATATTATCCAATTACTATATGATTTAATAGCTTTAAATCATATCATGGATAACCTTTAATTAACACATTGTATATTTACTCAACTAGTAAATGTACAACTACTTGTATTAATTAGTTAGTTAAACTAATCTAGTAATAAGTTAAACTTAACCTAATACTTAACTAATTCATAATGACTATTATGAATCATTCCTCTTCGTAGTATCGTTGCATAACTTGTTCGTATTACATGTACTCACCGGTGTGACCCTTAAGTGTTTCGTAGGCATGGATGTATCATCATAGGTTGACTAACTGTGCACATAATTCCTTCAGACTCCCACTTGTGCAAGTTCGTAACCTTTGTCTTAATGATACGAGCTACAGTGGCCTTTCTAGATGGGCATGTAGGTAACCAACCCCATAAAAACAGCTTATGTAACCCTTGGTATAGTTTTATGAAAAACTCTTAATAGCGTCTCCTAGTAAAGAACACTCTGTCTTTACTTCTTGGGTAACGTTGTTAGGCTTATCCCTTGCAGCACGATATTTGTGATAACGAATACGAGCATGGTAGAAATTATCAACTCCTGTATTCGAAATCGTTTTATGACTTCTTGATTCAAACTGCTGTGATAAACGACAAAGAACAGATCAGTTCGTTTGGGCACGGCCGTGCACTTTCCAGTTTCTCATCAAGTCAAAGGACCTATAAATATCTCTCCTAAAGAGGAGGTGCATTTACCATCTTGTATATTTCGATTTAAAAATACAACTTCCTTTGTACCCAGTATCGCCTCGTAGGACAAACGTATTTCAGAATTGTCTGAGTTGAACCAAAGCACATTGGTCATTGTATCCTAAACCAAATACCTCAGGCTTAAGGTTAATCCTAGTGAACAATATTTTTGAACTTTTCAACCACGAAGTATTGTCACGGTGGTCAATCCAATATTCGTTGAGCTCCAACAGAATATCACCGATATTTGGTTTACACAAAACTTGTGTACCTATCTTCGAAGAACTTCGAATCTACCACCAAATACCGCGATGACGTTAACGTCCCATCGAGGTTCCCACCTAGACGAGTAGTCACGGATTTTGTATCTTTTTGAATAAATAGACTATTATTCATGGATGATGTAAAACATACAAAGTCTGAATAAAAATGATACTAACTCAAGTATTATTCCTTACTGGACATAGATACTGAATTATTACTGGATCATTACTTATTCCTTTCGTTCGTGTTGATTACTTAATGATTCTTACAAACTTAATTGTAATTTTATCACTAAACCAATCATTTCTATTAAACTAAAGACATAAGACGAGTATTTAGGAATACTATTACTTTTGTCTTTGCTAGATATTGTTCTTGCAACAATCTAGAATATATTCTAGTCTTGCCTTTTATGTATTTCGGTAAACATAGGAGGATTGGAAATTAACTCCTTAGTTTCTTGAATTAATAAAATTATCCTTGTAACTAAAGCTTTCTCTTAGTTACTTGATTTGTAGATATTCTTACTAGTTAAAGAAATTTCCTTAAATGACTATGTTATCCACTGAAGGGTTAACAACCTATTAGATATGCAATAATTAATCACAAGACTTGTGATCACGCTATTAGGTTTGCAATAATCTAATTAACGATCATTTATTATTTCTCTTAACTCTTTGGCTAACGACTTGGTAAAACCTTGTTGTTAATGTCTTACTAACTTACTGAATTCATCAACATCTTTAATGAATTACGTTAGTCATAGCTCCCACTTACTTTTATGGAACTTAAGCATCTCTTAAACTACTTTGACCTTAGTCAATAATTTGTAGTTTAATCTTTTATGAATTCTATCAATAATTAAGATCATCCTTTGGATTTGTGAATATCCAACATTCTTGTTTAGGGAATTATGATCTTTATTGATCACTGTATCTAACAAGTATGAAACACTTGAAATGATACTATCAATTCTTAAACACATTAGTATTCTTTTAAGAATCTTATTTAACGCCAAAGTCATTACTTGGATTTGTCAAATATCCATTATTCCTATAAGGGAATTATGACTTGATTAAATATTATATATATTACAAGTATAAAAGACTTGCAATAATACCTTTTAATTCTTAAATACTTTAATATAGTTTGTCCCTTTTAAGAGTCATTTAATGTCTAAGTCATTTTACTTGGATTATTCGAATATCCAATTATTCCTATTAGGGAATTATGACTTCATTAAATCCTTTACTACAAGTATAAAAGACTTGTAATAACACTCTTTAAAGTCTATCTTGATTATATCCAATATAATCATACTATATTAATACTAATACTTTAAAACTTTCTATCATAAGTAATGACTATTACTTAAGATGTTTTAACTAAGTTCAATAACTCTTGAACCTTATGCTTCCATAAAACTCTTGAATACTTTCATTAGAAAAACTTTCTAATTACTAGCATCTAAGTACCTTGAGCTATCAAGACATTATTTATACAACAATCAAACAATTACATAAACATGAAACATAAGTAAATCAAAACTTGACTTACAATCTAGCCATAAATCTTGACTAGTGTAATTATCACACATGCACACAATATAATTCAACCATGGATTCGAAATTTATTTAAAACCAAAATAAAACTTGTTTTAACATAAAATAAAATTATCCAAACAATAAAGTAAAATTATTTAAAACGAATCCACAAAATACTGAATTATAAAAACTTGGTGCTCGTGGGATCATCACCATCTCATGCTGGTCATCTCACTTATCATCTTATGCAATAAACGATTGCTAAAGTTGAGTTACTTGTAATAAACTTTTACAAGTAAGAAGCGAGTATCTAGAAGTTGGTCTAGTCAACTAAGGAGCAAGCATTGCCTCCTACCCTTTGACCCTTGCCACAACCAAGACACCGTTTCTCGGTCCTTGTTTGGCTTTACCTTCTTGACCTTTTTGTTTGACTCCATTACCTTCTAGGCATGCCGTGGCTGGGATCGGTTTTATCCTTTTCCTTTCCACTGCGCCTCTTTCTCTGATCACTACCATCATCGGTTACTACGAGATCATTCTTAAACTTGGTCCCCAAATCAACTCAGTAGTCATGACCATGGAATGTAGCTCATCAATGGATTGCTCCATGTTATGCATGTTGTAGTTGACTACATAAGACTTATAGTCATCTAACAACGAGTTGAGTATCATTACTGTTGCTAACTGCAACGGTACTGGGTATCCTATTTATTCAAGATGATCCATGTGCTCTTTCATTTTCATGACGTGAGCACTTACCGATGATTCCTTAATCATCTTGCAAGATTTGAACACCCTATAAGCGTAATATGCTTATCCTGGTTTATTTCTAGCATTCACGGTAGGAGCATTTAGTATTGCTGTAACACCGTAATTTTAATGCCATTTTTTTTAACAAAACACGGAAGCGTTTAACTAATTAATTTACAGACGTTATAAAAGTAAAGTAATTTAATATTTACAAAACGGTGTTATAAACTTTCGGCTCGACTCCAAAAAAACATATCTTTAAGTATTGGTCATCCATTCCTAATCACAAACTTCCCAAAAACCTGCAAAAGATTCAAGATCGTGTGGACTAGCACAAAGCTAAGTGACTGAAATTATAACACATAATAATGTCTAAATCCAACAATCTCGATTCACAATCTTTCACTTAATCACAAATAACGAGAGGTACGACGGTTTTGCGGAACCTTACAACTGTTGTGGGCCTAACAACAGCTTACCGATAGCCCTTTACTCATTAGCAATGGTAAAGCTTCCTTAAGACACAACGAATATGCCAAGGTATAATTACCGTTATCTAACAGTAAACGAAAGCCCCGCCCCCCAGTCAAGCTGCCTCTATACTTTTCCATGTGCACATATCGATTAATTAACACATAGCCAGTTAATTAACATTAAACCATACTGCGTAAATCACAACACAAAGTTTTGCAGCCAAACAAAGTCCGTCACAAAAATTTCTGCCTACGACAAAAATTTCTGCCCACGCCAAAAATTCGCGTCGCGAAAAGTTTCAAGTTCGCTATTTCGAGTTTCTGTTTGGTTTTGGTTCTTCCCAAAAATTTCTGCCCTTTTCGTCCCCAAAAATTTCTGCCCGGTCAAAATTTTCCAAAACCAAACCAAACAAATTGCAACCTAAATCATTGCAATTAAACAGTACAAAGGTTATAAATCCACTCACCTTGGCACTATCGATGATCACTGAGTTGTCTTATATCACTGAGTCTTCCTCTTCCCTTTTCTGTTAACCGAAAGAATATCCGAATTAGTACCAACTCATCCAAAATATGCATAACTTTTAAACTCAACTTTTAAACCAATAAGCATAACACAAATTCTTCACAATCAAGTATTTTGACTACTTCAAAGTCAAATTTAACATCTAACTTGCAAATGCATATCTAAGGTATTATTTTGACCCAAACGGGTCAAAACCCGATTCTTATCTAAAACATGTCAACATATGATTACATAACATCACAACACTACAACTAATTTAAGAAGTATATACAATCAAATTCCATCATCATCAAATCCATATTTGACTTTTCTAAAAGTCAAACTACACCATTTGCAACTTACTAACTTTTACCAAATAGCACCAATTTACCAATTCAATGTTACTACTAGTTTCTAGCATACTTTTATACTAATTACAACAGCAAACAATCCTAATTGACACAATTTTCGCAGAAATCATAATCCTTAGAATTAGGGTTCTTGACCAAAAGTCACCAATTATAAATTAGGTTCAATTTTTGGATGTTTCAATCATTCATATAGCATCTAAATCACTTCACTACTATAAGCTAATCAATAGAAATCATCAATTTTCGGTTTTCACATAAAACCCACCAATAACCCTAACCCTAATTCTTCCACTTGATAAAAAAAACACTTATAAACTAAAACCATAAACAAGAAGAAGGAATCACTTACTTGAATCCTTCACAAAAAAACGAGATCAAGGCTTGAACTAGGTGAGACTTTAAGCTTCAATTTGATGAAATTTAAGAAAAACAATTTGTGGTTGTTTTGTGTATGCACGAGAACAAGAACGAGAGATAGAGGCTGAGATTTGAGAAAAGTTTGCCTAAGTCTCCAAAACATTACACGTGCTAAGCATGAGGTGGTCATTTCATTTTAATAAAACAGTATTATACTAAAATACGATGTTTAATTTGGAACCATAAACGAACTCTGATTTTAAAACTAAAAATACCACTAGAAACCCGGTTCAAAAGTGGACTCAAATATATAAAAATCATACTAATATATATCTATCTCAGTTTTGCTAATTTTTTAACCCCGTGGTTAAAAATTCTAGTAAATCTAATAAAATTCTATAAAATTATGAATAATAAAAATAAAAATAAACTTACCGACAACCTTAAAAATGCTAGGCCGGGTCCCGAGGTGTTATAATTGCTTTTTCTAGGACATTTCCTTTTCTCTCATGCGTAAGCATAATCCGAAAATCACGCTTCCAATAGAGAAACATTGACCCAGTCAATTCGTCCTTTTCTAGAAACAAGCGTAGTGAAAGATTGTTGGTACGTGTCGTTATGTTTGTTGCTGCCATCTACAAATCAAACTCAGTTTAATTAGTAATCATCAATAAACATTCTCTAAAATATATTATAAACCCATAATTAATATTTTAGGCCTAGGATCCATATATCACATTCTCGCCGCAAGGTTTGGCCACTTCCCGACGAGACATGCTATTTCTCGTAGGTAACATCCTTACCGATCGTATCAAGACTTGACACGATTCCTAGGGGTCGTAGAATATTTAGACTTTATAACTTATTACAACCTTGTACAATCTATTTGTACATTTCTAAGTTAGTAATAAAGTCTAGTATGTTTATTCTACTCAAGTACTTTTTGGGCCGGGACTCCCGATTATCACCAAAGTAGATCAGACCATCTAAGACAGTGCGATGCTCTGCGCCGGGACTCCCGATTATCACAGAACCTTACTCACCCTAACACTAGCAATGATTTGAATCCATATCTAAGGTTCTTTATCCTTACAATATGAATATCGTTTAACAAGTGAGGTGTTCCATTAGGTGGATAGTAATTAGATCTAAGATTTTCTTGGGTTTGTTTAAGTCTTAAACTAAACTTAAACTTTTATTCCAATCTTAATCCTTGTTTAAAATGTGTGACTTGTGAATTGAATGGTTCTCCAAGACACCTTTTTAAACATAAGAACTATTCTTTAAAACTTATAGTTTCAAGAATTTGCGCGATCTTACATGTATACCTAAAATGAGGTGTACAAAACGTTTCACTAGGTTTTGTGAGAAACCTTATTTCTAATAAAACTTACTTTTTTTATATTACTTGAAAAACTTATAAAACTTATGTTAAACTTTTTTTTTTTTAAACTTTTATGATTCATGAACTTGAAACATAAACCTAGTTTAACATATCTTAGTTTTTCATATGTCTAATAATGAAATCAAACATTTCTTATGACTTATTAGACTCAACCAAAACTTATGTCTTAACGACACACTTATAAACTTTGTGATTTTCTTGTGTAGCTCCAACTAGCTTCAACAACCATGATGAAACTTAAGCTAACACAATCACCGGTTTATACTTGGTGAAACTAATAAACTTATTATATAAAGACTATATATAATAATCCTTAGTTTGTTTAAACCTTTCTTATATTTAACTTGAACTAGTTAAGTATAGGTTCTTGTTATTTTTACTTGATCATTAATCTAGTATATTACATGAGTTGTAAAATACTTACTTGTATAATTATCTAGTTATAATAACTTATAACTTTATACATCTTAATATATATATATATATATATATATATATATATATATATATATATATATATATATATATATATATATATATATATATAACTTTGTATATTTCTAGTTAATCATATAATTTTAACTTGTACAATTTCTAGTTATAATTAAATCATAACTTTGTACTTTCTAGTTTTAAATATATTATAACTTATACAATAACTAATTATAATATTATCTTAAAGATCAAAATAACATTACCCTTTTTAATTGTTCCAATTCATCTTGTATTTAATATATAAAATTCGTATATATGTATATTTTATAATAAACTTGTAACATTCTAATAAGAATATTACATCTAGTTTATATGTATTCATTTTAACTTGAACTAATTAAAATGTGTATAAACTTATTACATTATTTAAAATTCAATTTTGCTTAATAATAAAAAATTCTGAAAAATTTAAATACATATATATATACATAATTAAATATATCTTGTTAATTTAAGAACTTAAAAATTAACACCTTCTCTATTAATTCCCTAAATTAATTAGATGAACCCTAATCTTGTTTTTGATCAATCAAAACTAGGGTTTTGACTTTCTTGATCAAAGACATCATTTTGTTTAAAAGATTAATTTCTTGTATTCAATCCTATCTAAACAATAAACTTTGTTTAAATTTTAAGATAGATTATAAGCTATAACCTTTAATAAATTTATTAAAACTCTTTAAATTAAACCTTATAGACAATAAAACTTTGTCTAAATTACTAGGTTTAAAGAACTAGTTAAAATAAATCTATCAAAATAATAATTAAACCTATTAGACATAAACTTGTCTAATTAACTAGGTTTTAGATTATTATCCTAATTAATACTTTTAAACTATTAAACTTAAACTAGTTTAATGTTCTAGGGTTCTTTAGAGTTTCGAAAACTTAAGGCTAGGAAACGTTTCCACCAATTAAACTAGGCTAGTTTAATAAACTTGGTGTCCAAGTAATCCTCTAGATTTCGAAATCTCTAAGGGATTAGGAAAGAATCCTTTTGATCAATTAAACAAGTCTTTGTTTAACATACTTGATCCTAGGGTTTTCCTTGGTCACGAAATCTCTAAGGGATTATAGAAAGAATCCTTTTGATCAATTAAACATATCTTGTTTAACATACTTGATCCTAGGGTTCTTTCTAGGGTTTCGAAAATTGCTAGGGTTTTCTAGAAACCTTCTTGACCAATTAAACTTAGACTAGTTTAATGTTCTTGGTCCTAGGGTTTCTTCAAAAAATCTTTGTTAATCTAGTCTAGATCTCTAAACCAACGCTCTGATACCACTGTAGGGTTTCATAATACACTGATCGACCACTTGGGTCAACCTCCTAGTAAACTTGGTTCGACCATACTGATCAAGAACATGAACTTGTTCTTGACCGGTTAAAACCAACTAGCTGATTTAATCTCTAAATGCGGAACTGAGATTAAACCTAATCCTTAAACCTAAATGATTGGGATGTTGGAAATCTAGATTAGGTTAACAAGAAAGAAACCTTGTTCGAAGAACTCGAACACACACATACTTGTGTGTTCGTCGACTACTACCAAGAACCCTAGGGTTCTTGGTTCGACTTCGAACAAGAGGAGAGGAAGAAAGAGTGTTCCATGAATCATACCTTAGGTTAATGCTTAAGATAAATCCACTGATGATGAACACGACGAACGATCCTCTAGATGATCACTTGCTTCGATCTTGGATCTTCGAAACTCGAAGAACACGAAGAACGAACGAAGAACACGAAGAACGAAGAACACCAAATGATGGTGTTCTTGTTTCGGCCGAAAGGGGTAAAGGGGCAAGGGTTTTCGGCTTGTGTAGGTGTAACCTAATAAGTGATGCCTAAGCCCTCTATTTATAATAGATGGACTTTCACTTAGGGCCCTTCTAGTTTAATTAAGATTAATCTCTTAATTAAACTTATCCTTTTACACTTCCATCCCTTATAGTTTAACTAGTTTATTATCATTGCACTTAACTATCAAATGTCTAGTATTAACACACTATAATTTCGGTACCCATATACACGAAATATATAGACTTGTATTTATACTTTTAATAGTTAATTATATAATAACCTTTATATAATTTACACAATAATATTATCCAATTACTATATGATTTAATAGCTTTAAATCATATCATGGATAACCTTTAATTAACACATTGTATATTTACTCAACTAGTAAATGTACAACTACTTATATTAATTAGTTAGTTAAACTAATCTAGTAATAAGTTAAACTTAACTTAATACTTAATTGATTCATAATGACTATTATGAATCATTCCTCTTCGTAGTATCGTTGCATAACTTGTTCGTATTACATGTACTCACCGGTGTGACCCTTAAGTGTTTCGTAGGCATGGATGTATCATCATAGGTTGACTAACTGTGCACATAATTCCTTCAAGATTCTCCTTTAACTGCAAAGAATAAATGTAATAACTCCAGAATGTTTTCTCCTGTAATGGCATATCGTGATTTATATACATTAAAGCCATCTCAGATGACGACCAGTTCGGTTAAGAAAAGCAGCACTATTAAACAGGTTAATAGAGTAAATTCAAAACCTAAACCAAATTCATCAGTAAGTTCCTCTACCAAGCCAAAGACTAGAAGATCAACGGTTCCACCAAACTCTGATAAGAAAGTGCATGCACTCAACCAAGTTATTAGAGGAAATTCCGCACCTAAAAGTCCAAATACATTAGGTTCCTCTTCTAGACTTAAGCATTCACAGATGGGTAAGACTAAACCAACAACCGTTTTGACATCTTCTACATCCTCAAAGATTTTCATTTCCAAAACTAAACCGTTCAGATACTCAAGAAATGATTTACTTTCCTTGGCACCTATAACAATTTTCAATCAAGTGCCAAAAACAACTCCTAAAACACCTACGATCTTAAAAGAAATATGGGTTCCTAAAACTCCAAAATCTCAAATAATTCCCCGGAAATTATTTGAAAGTGAAACTTCAAGTTTCAATTTTTCTTGGAATTCAAAATCTTTAAATCAAATTGATACAACTTATCGATGGTGTCATTCTAAACCTAATATCATCGGACCCAACCAAAAATGGGTACCAAAAGTTGTTTAATTTGTTTTTGCAGGAGAAATGACTTATACACAATTCAGTGTATAACTCGCACTTTAAAGAAATGACTTATACACAAATCAGTGTATAACTCGCACTTTAAAGAAATGACTTATACACAACTCAGTGTATAACTCGCACTTTAAAGCAATGACTTATACACAAATCAGTGTATAACTCGCTTCTCAACGTTTTATGGCTTCTAATCACATCAGATTCAGAACCCGATCTCAACAGAAAGCTCAAAGCTCAATCAACCTTCACCGCAAATACTCTCCTTCAACCCTCCACCGATGTACAAGGGGAGAAATATTAATTCTAGGGGGAGAATTATTATTTCTAGGGGGAGAAAACTTTAGAAATTCAAAACAAAAATACCCAACTGAATAATTAAACGAAAAATCTTTCACAAGACAATACCTTCCCATGGTTTGCCAGATCCGGCCTTACCTATCCCAGGGAAATATTTCAGCCAACTGGTAAATGTGAGGGTAGATGTCTAGGGTATAGAAATAGGTGAGTGCAAGGTGATGTGAAAACATGATAAATCTAAGAAAACACATCTTTGAGTGCATCCGAACCGCAAAATAAACCGGGCAACCACACAAAAAGGTGATCATTCATGCGTTGAATGTTTCACAAGACTTTACTTGCCCAGTAAAGCAAATGCACACCACCACCAACCACTCAAATTCCTCCCAACAGGAATTTGTTTCATTTCATAAGGGGACGTAGCACATAATCTACTTACTGCTCATTTGGAGTTTGTCGGTATTGAAAATATAACCTCCTGCCCCGGGTTACGTCTCATTTGTATGCACAGTGTGTCTAGTTCTTACCCTCAAGAACCTTCCAATATAGGACACTTGCACTACAAAAATGGATCTCAGTGAATCCATCGGAACACTTGTAGTGGCATCACAATCTGATGTTTCACGAGGATCGAGTGGAAATCCTGCTAGAGCTAAAATTACGCCAACTCTAAACGCAGGTCACACATTTGAATCAACGGTTGTGCAAATGACTACAGATTTATACAGTGTGCTAACGGATACTCTATGTGAGTCCGGTGTTACCTTAAAAGAACAAGTTGTTGTGCTTTAAACTTCAAAATCATTCAGGCAACAACTTATACCGGAAACACATAAAATTCCGATGAAAAATCCATGTGAACTAAAATGCAACATCTTAAAAGGCTGATTAGAAATGCAAGTGAGCGTAATAGTCCACTCTCAAATTACTCCTATGATGTGCTAAAACCAGCATGATCTTCCCCGGAGCCACCGACAATATATGAACTAAAAAGTGAGGGTCCCTAGGTCTAGGTGAGCAGAATCAAGTAACATGGGATCTTGATTGGGGTGTGCTGAGGTAAAAATTGAGAGGGGGTATGAAGTATGGGGTGCAAATCAACTTATCACATGGTAAACACAAAAACGAGGGTGTGGTTAAAAATGAAAAAGTGAGTTGAGTGAGGAGCGTGTGTGAAAGGGTTAAAGAAAACGGAAAACCTTCCCTAAACCGAACAAATGACCGGGTAACCTCATCTATATCAGATTGCATAAATTGCTTTCTGATTAAGACATCATGGACCCAGTGATGCAATGCACAACCCCCACTGACCACTCAAGTACAAAAAGTACTTGTTTCAAAATCACGGAGATAACCACATCCACTATCGACATCGCATTTGGATATTGTCGATATTGAAAAAGAGGACCCACCTCCAGTCCTCGCCTTCGTTCGTCCACGTATAGAGTCTAGAACCGAATTAAATCTCTCTAGGACACAGGCATTCTACCAAGCATATCTTTGGGATATTTCCGGAACATTCATAGTGATACCAAAAATATTGGTATTTCACGATGATTGAATGGAAATCCTACCAGTGCTAACAACAAATCCAACACTGAACGTAGGTCACACAGCTTTACAACTGTCGTGTTAACGGGAAATCTATGTGTAACGACCCGAAATTTGGTATTAAATAAATTATGTAAAAATATGATAATTGTGGTTAAATCATATAAAACACGTAGGAATTGATTTCGTGTCATTTGGACATCGTGCGAGGAAGTTATGGGCGAAATCGGGTTGAGATAAAGATGAAAACGTGCAGCCTGGGCCACCTGAGGAGTTCGCGTTCGTGAAGTCGAGGCAGAGATTTTGGTGGCCAGACGTGAAGAATTCCCGACCAGCTCCCGATCGCGAATTATGCGTGCTCGAGATAGTTCGCGACGCGAACTAGCGTTCACGATCGTGAACTCCGTAACTCTGTATAAAAACGGGATTGTTAGGGTTTTTGCTCATTTCTCTCCACTCCAAAGTGTGCAGCCATTTTAGAGAAAGAGAGGGGTGATCTTGGGTGTTCTTGAGGAGATTTCAACTCAAATCTTGGAGATCTATCTTCTATTTGAAGGATTTAAGGTAAAGTCCATCTCCTAGTTGATTATAAACTTTATTTGGGGAATAATGGTGGTTTGGACAACCAACCATGTCATCGTTGGGGAAGATGACTAATCATGGGTGTAGAACACTCATTGTAAGCTTGTAATCGATGTGTACAAGTTGGATTTCGGTTTATTGATGGAAATCTTGAACTAGGGTTTGAGATTTCACCAAGTTGGATGAACTTGGTGGTTAGGGTTATAGATATGGATTGATTTGTGACTAGTTATGGATAATAACTAGTTATTGTGATGATATTGATGGTAGGTCAAGAAGACCTAAAGATTGATGACATTTCACAAGTTGGAAAGCAAGGATTCGTGTTAATAGACACGATTTGGAGTTAGTTTGGCTAAGGTGAGTACATGTGAACTTTAAAACTGGGTACATAGCGGTAAACAAATATTTTTAATATGTGACTATTAATGATAAACTATTTATTTAATTTCTTTATATTAACTAGTTACTTGATTGTGTGAATACTAAGTGATACTAGTATATGGATAGTTTGTATGATAGCCTTATGGCATTGATGATGGATGTGACATATAGTCACATGAAATAGTTATGACGAGTAGATTGAAATAAGACAGGTACGTGATAGATTCGGAGGCATTCTGGATTATCATGGTATCTTTAAACTGATGGATTGGAGGCATTCCGATCACCCAACACGATGTTGGATCTCACTGAATTGGAGGCATTCTGATTAGTGAGATAAGATGGGTCACCTTGCTTGGACAAGGTGACAAAGGGGGTTCTACTGAACTGGAGGCATTCTGGTTAGTAGGACAAAAATGGGGTCTCGTTGGATTGGAGGCATTCTGAACAACTTGACGGGTCGAATAGGCTATGAATGAATGTGATGGGATTACCGAGAAGGTGATCGATGTATATGAATGTGTTAGGGTTACCGCGGAGGTAACTATAGTATATATATATATATATATATATATATATATATATATATATATATATATATATATATATATATATATATATATATATATGTATATATATATATATATATATATATATATATATATATACATATATATATATATATATACATATATATATATATATATATATATATATATACATATATATATATATATATATATATATATATATATATATACATATATATATATATATCTGTATATATTTAGTATGTGTAATTATTTATATATTAATGTCGGGTCTAAAACTCATGTATCTCAGGAGACAATTTTGTCTTACGTACTATGTTTGTTTGTGATGCTATGTACTCAGGTTCGGGAGCTAAGGATTATGTGCGTTTCCTAGTGAAGGCGCACGGGTTTAGTAGAGATAGCAAGGTGGATTTACGTTTGGCTTTGGTTATGATATATTTTGTAACACCACTAGTGACTTTTATTTTATACCAAGGTTTTTGTCCATATTTTGGGACAATACTCTAAATGATTTAAATTTAAAAGGATTTTACGGAAATATTTTGTATTAAAAAGTTGAGGTGTTACAACTTGGTATCAGAGCTATAGCTTAAGCGAATTAGGTTGGGTTAACCACCCTAGGCTTAAGTTGTAGAAGTAGAATGATATATTTCCGTTAGATAACTAGGTTGACCTTGAAAGTTATAGGGCTAAGTTGTCTTAGGGTCGAACCCTAGGAAGAATTGCCTTATGCGGTCATTTTCGAGATTAAGAGTCGTAGTGGACTATTGAATGAATGATTGATTATGAAATAGTTGTCATCTATTTATAGCAAAATGGTGAATGTGGAAAGTGGACGAACTCCACTTAACTCGGAAGAGGATCCGGAAATATATGCTAACTACACGCCGGTAACATTAGAAGTGGTTCGTGATATGTTTGACCGAATGAGGGAAGAAGTAAAAGAAGACGTGAACCGGATTATTGATGACCGGATGATCAAGGAAAGGGAAGGTATTTCCAAACCAGGTGTAAAGAGTAAGTGTTCGGGTAGCAAGGCCCACTTGGAGAAATTCGCGACTGAAAAGGTAAATGATATGAGTCTTGATAAGAGAAATGGATGTTCGTTTGAAGCATTTATGGCATATGAGCCCAAGGTATATTCGGGAGGTTTTGAGCTAAGAGTCACCGTCCGGTGGATTCGAGAAACTGAGCAAGCTTTGGAGAGTAGCAAATGTAAAAGGGAAGATATGGTGACATATGCTTCTAGAATGTTGAGAGATGAAGCACACATGTGGTGGATTATGATGTACGAAATCTTAGGCAAGAAGGCCATATACAAGATGTCATGGGATGAATTCACGAGCCGTTTGAAAGGGAAATTTTTCCCCGAGAAAAACTTAGAAGAAGTACAAGGAGAAGAAGTGATTTTAAGAAAAGGAGATGAGCCGGTGGATGTGTACACCAAGAAAGTGGATCAGTGGGTGGTCCAAGAGCTACTAAGAGGTGGGGAAACGAGGAGAATCGAAGATAGTTTGGAGCGATCAAAGAAGGGAAGGTTCACACCGACTTTGACCAATAAAGTTGGTGGCGGAAAGTGTCATAATTTTGGTAAGGGCCACAAGGGAGTATGCAAGTCGGGTACAACTTTATGCTTCACATGCGGAAGAGTTGGGCACAGGGCAAAAGACTGCGCGGTGAATAACATCAAAGAAGTGGAGTGCTACACGTGTCACGAGAGGGGGCATTTTAGTGGTGCATGCCCGATGAGGAGAAACGGTATGCTGACGTCAACTACTCACGACGAGGCTAGAGGAAGCCACGATGTCGCTTCAGGTACTATGTTTCTAAATCTTATGTTATACGATTCAAGAATTACTTGTTGATAAGTCGCACGAGATAAT
The DNA here is from genome assembly GCA_963853835.1 of Calendula officinalis. Classification (NCBI taxonomy): domain Eukaryota; kingdom Viridiplantae; phylum Streptophyta; class Magnoliopsida; order Asterales; family Asteraceae; genus Calendula; species Calendula officinalis. The sequence goes on from OY970828.1 coordinate 70,352,915, forward strand.
GCTTTTAAGGATGGGTTATTGGAGTTGCTATTTGAGTCCTTGTTGTGAATGTAGTTATTAGAATTAAAGTGCGACCTATATGTGTGTCAGAGTTCTGAGTTAAGGACCAGTATTGGGAAGATGAAACTAGGGTATACAGAAGGGAATAATGATGGGCATCCTTCATGAAAGTATAAAATGAAATTAAATGAATGATCAATATATTATGATCGGTAAAGAGGAAAACTATGGTGCCACGGGATATCAAGGACGAAATATGAAAGTGGTAAAAATTTTCTAGGTAAGATTGATAGAGTGTAAGGTGTTACCGAAATGGTATGCTAAGTCAAGAGTAACAATAAATTATTGGAAAAATGACATAGAAAAAGTGTGATAGCTTATAATGGGTTTTGGATCGGAGTCAATTGGGTGACTCGAGTTGACCGGATTAGTTGGTAAGAATGTGGAAAATTGAAAGTATTAGTGGTTATCTCGATGGTAAAAGAAAGATTGGGAAATTTAGTAATGAGGAAATGAATCGACTAAGAATGATTGATAAATGAGTAGATTGGGGGGAAAGCACTAGAAATGATTATGTGAACACCATGTGATATAGTGTATAAGCGGGAGTAATGGCCGATGGGAGGCGTGCAATTTTAGGAAGATAACATTAAGTGAAGAATGGAAATTTAAGGGGAAATTATGAAAGAAAGTGATAGCTTGATGCTAGATGAATGGGGCATACATGAATTGTATGCAAGATAGAATGGTATTGCATGGATCTTTTTAGATCGGAGGCTTTCCGATTAACGAGATTTGATGATTCACTATGGATTGGAGGCTTTCCGATCATTGTGACAGTTTGGAGTCGGGATGGATTAGAGGCTTTCCGATCATCTCGATAAGATAGTTAAAGTATGATTTGTTGTATCCGGGATATGGTGATTGTAGCTGACGTGTGTAGCATTGTATGGTTAGTTGTTGATATGATTTCATGGTAAATGAGAGTCTGAGTTGAAAATATGGTTCGTGTTTAAGTAGAAGTATGGTAAATGAGAGTCTGAGTTGAAAATATGGTTCGTGTTTGAGGGGGAGCATAAACCTTATCAACAAATTTCCCGAACAATAATTATTAAAGATCATTGATCGACATAAAGCCACAAACTTCAAGAAAAGACTTTCGCTGTTAATCTCTCTGTCATTATGGGTCTCAGTTTTGGTCGATCAATATGTATCTTCAAAGTAAAGTTTTCAAAATACTTTTTGTGGTTGAAAAGCTACAAGAAGTATTCGTTTTTCACAAATCAACAAAGCTCAAGCCTGATCCTGATTATTATGCAACGAAATATCTACAAGGCTAGGTTTTTGCTAAAGATGAAGACTTCGAAGATATGCTTCCCAGACTATTGTTACAAAGGGGGAGATTGTTGGGTCACATTCTAGAGTATTAAAATAGTCTAGGGGTGTAATGTGACAGTTTATTGTAATCAATAGTCTAGGGTTATTTTATGTAATTAGTCAATACTAGGCCTAGGTATAAATACCTAGTTGTAACCTAGTATTGTTAAGCTTGCCACATATTGAAATAGTACTATCGTTATTGTCAGTGAAAAGCTTCAAAGTGTTCTTCATCTAATCTTTCAATTCATCATTATTATTGCTTAATCTGTTACTTCATCGTTACATACGGATTCACAATAATCTTAGATATGAGATATAACAACTAAACAAAATAAATAAATGTAACTAGGAATGAAATCTAATTTCATTGGATATTTATAATTATGATTCAAATGGCAATTTTGGAACTGAAATTCGTCCATAAAATAAACATGTAAATTAGGGGCGTGATTGTCACTTTCTATATCTCTAAATATTCTCAATAACTCCCCTAACTCATTCCCTAATTACGAATTTTGCTTGACTAATTTTGATCCATTATGAATCGACCCGAATTAAAATTATGAATTTTGATTACTTACCAGTTAATTGACTTCTATAGTAAAATTTAGCCTTATTTTTTTATTTTGTTACAACAGATCAATAAATATGACTGAAATCAAATTATAATCTATAATCTATAAATACTTATAAATCATTTAAGTTTTCATCTTTTCTTAATTTTCCTCTTACTTCTTTGGGAAATGTCTTAAACTCTTAAGAAGCCAAAATATTAAAACGCATCATCCGAGAATCAAACCCGCAACCTCTCTCCCTATGCTCCAAACAATCCACCACTGAGCTAGGGAAGATTATTGGTTCAATATCAACCAGGGCCGGCCCTGGGCCTGGGCCACCAGGGCAGCCGCCCAGGGCCCAAAGATTTTAAGGGCCCAGTTTTTTCCAAATTCTCCCATACAATAGTGAAGGTCTGTTCGTAATTTAGGGCCTGTTCAAATTTAAAATTAAAGGCATGTTCGTATATTAAACTACTAGTTTCATAACCCGTCCGATGGGCGGGCTAGCTGTTAGAAATATAATATATAATGATGAAAAAAACGTAAGAAATTATATGGTGATGATTAAAGGTTTTGTTGTACATGAATAATCGATAAAAATAAATCAAAAAAGAAAACGAAATTTTATTGTATAAGACGTTTGTTGTTGAGTTTGTATAGTTACCATCTTGGTCGCAACAAATAATTTTCAAGCATTTGTTTCTCTTTACTCTTGATACATCAACATATAGCTGGTCATGTGAGAATACTGATATTTGAACAAACAAATCAACCCGTGACAACGTTCGCCCATGGTTTTTTTAATAGTCATTGAAAAACGTACTTAAATAGGAAATTGTCTTCGGCTCAATTTGAAAGGCATAGTTTTGTCGTAAGGACTAATAATCATACGTGGGATAACACAAATTGTACAAACTTTGTCACGATCTTACCTTCAATTATATTAGCCTAGTTCTATTGCATAAATCTACTTTCTGATCAATGTTTTGCATATACATTACAGGAGCATCTATCTTCAACTTCAATATATGATGCGTGACACCTGACATTTTTATAGTATACAAGAATTATGTGGTGTAAAGATCGAGGCTAAACATAGTATCATCAACAATTTCATGTGTGAGCCACTAGTACAAAAATAGTTTTTAGCCACGGTTTTTTTAAACAACCTCGCCACAGTTTGACATGTTCGTGTGGCTAAATGACACAAATAATGTTCTAATTTTGTTTTAGCCACAATTTAACTAAGTTACTGTGACAATTGCAAATTAGATTTGAACAATTTAGCCACGATTTAACATGATAGACGTGTCCATTGCTAGCCATGGTCTTGTGGCGTGGCCAATGGTCACACTTTTAGCCATGATTTTTTGTGTTAAAACGTGACATTACTTTGTGACGATTAATACGTGAGGCGAAATACACATATTTAGCCACATGAATCAATTGCGTGTGTATCGAAAATTTGATTTTCATTTGCCACATGAATTCATTGTTGTTGAAATAAATATATAGCCACGGCCGTTATTGTGTGTTTTATATGGCTATACGATAAACAATAGTCACTCAAAACTTTTTTTTGTCTGTGTGGCTATATGATGGATATTTGCTATACATTAAATCAAGTCACGATAAAACTAAAATAACGTATGGCTGTTACCTAAATAATAGCAATGGCAAAGGTAAAATTAAAATTATATCTCCATAATTAGTTTATAACCACGATTTAATTGTATATAAATGTGTGTCTACAAGTAGCAAATTGTCACGTTAATGATGTTAAATATGGCTAAATATTATCAACGGTCACATATATTTGATAACGACTTATGTGGCTAAAGGACAAACTATAGTCATGATTAAATCGTTGTTGTTGAAAGTTAGTATACCACCACAATCATTATTGTTTGTGTCATGTGGCTATACATGTTCCAAAAATTGGTATTCATTAGCCATATGAATTCATTGTCACGTTAATGATTTTAAATAGGACTAAATATTATTAGGGGTCACATTGATAACGACTTATGTGGCTAAAGGACAAACAATAGCCATGATTAAATGTGTGTGTATCCTAGTAATTAAAGAAAAATATGATACTTGTATGTGTGGGCATATGTGTTTGTTGTTGAAAGTTAGTATACAACCACAATCATTTTTGTCCGTTTCATTTGAACGCCTTAACAAAAATATATGACACTTAGTTAAACGAAAAAAAAGAAGTTAATCGAACATTAATATATAAGCTATTTCGTTAACTAAAATTGGTGGAAAATTCGCAAAGGAAACATTGGGATGAAAATTATGAAATGCAATAACATCACACAAAAGCCACAACCGCCCCACATTCCGTGCATTCCAAAATCCGCCAAACCACACATCCATATTTCCTAATTTGTAGCACGAGTATATCGGAATCCTTGTACCACGGAATATAAGTTATATGCTCATGGATTTTAAGAACCCTAGTTTTCTCTCCAAGTTACAATCGGCTTGCTGCTCTCGTTCATACATAATTTTGAGAAGTTGGCTGAAGGTAATTCACTTGAATTTATATATTTTTTGCTTTAATCACTGTTACGATTTCAATTTAGTATCCAGATTTCAATTTTATTGCAAGATGAATACTTCGAATTTGATATCCAGAAGAGCTATTCTCTTGAGAATAATAAATTAAAAAATGAGAAGTTATTTTATATTTTCTCTAACTTTTGCATTTATAAACCCGCAGCGAAGCACGGCCCGTTATTATACTTGTTTGATTTAAATGAGGATAGTGGCATTATTTTTAGGGGCCCATATAAGTAGACTAGCTACAAAACCCGCCCGATGGGCGGGTATGCTGTAAATTTTAGTATGTAGAAAAATGTCCAAAAACTTTATATATTTCTAAATGACATAATAATCGATAGATGTGATGATGATTTTGTACAAAAAAACGGTAAATGAAGAAATGTTACACGGGCATTTTATTAAATGAAGAATCCAGCTTTTTATGCCGTAATCCGTAATATCTGAAGTCTGGTTCCGTTGCACAATCCAGCTTTTTATGCAGTAATCATAGAATGCCGGTTTTATGGAAATTATATTGAGTCGTGTATCACTTCTGAATAGTTATTTATTTGTTTCCTTGTATGTAGGAAGCCGTATTTAAATATTTATTTGTTTCCTTGTATGTAGGATCTTTTAAATAGTTATTTATTTGTTTCCTTGTATGTAGGAAGCCGTATATGGAGCATATGAATGTAGACCGTAAGCCGTACCAGATTCGTTTGCCGTATACGGAGCGTATGAATGTAGACCGTAAGCTGTACCAGATTCGTTTGTATTAGTGCGAATGACGTGGACCAATCAGGGAATTCCAAGTGACATTATGGACGAATATGAATGCTTGGAATTGCCATGGTGTCAAACCCTCTTCAAATTTAGGCCTCATATATAGGGTAGGATTTCATCCGCATATTTTTAATTAAAGGGCGACATATTAATGAGGAAGCAGTTGAAAGTATATATTAAGAGAAAAGATATTGATGGTTATTATTTTCGTCTACTTACTTAATTAAAAGTGTAAGAATTAAAGAACAATATATGAAAATAAAATTTAGTAATTAACAATATGAAGTAAACATAAATAGTTGACATCAATATAATTTCTCATACTTCCTTCAATTCAAAATATATGATACAATGTTGTTTTCACGGTTTTTAAGTCAAAAGTTTATAATGATAATTAAATTAGATTAATTGGATGATTAGTGGAGAATATGTTTCACACATTTTGAATAAAACGGAGTTAGTGATGTTTAAAATTAAAAGTAAAGGTAAACATGTCATCCCACTATATTAGAGTAAAGGTAAAGCGGTCATTGCACCAAACTTATGAATTTCGTTTTGTAATTAGTATTTTAACAATGGTAAACACCAACAGAAGCTTGAGAGTCGGAAGATATTTTTGTGAGTGAGTGTTTTTTAATGTTTTATGAGTTTGGAAGCTTTGTATGAGAGTGTTTTGAATTGTGATTAATTCCTAATCCTAAAAGGGTATTTATAGGTTAGTTGGGGTAAAAAAACACCAAAAAAAGATAAATAAATAAAAAAGACAGAATTAAAACGTCTATATTAAGATTCGAAAAAAACCCATTTAAAATCGGTTTTCGATCCCCTAACGGTAATAACCGGCTTTTATCGGTTATGGTGCCCAACGAAAATAACCGGTTGTGTCCCGTCCTAAACATAGGTGAAATCATAACCTACACCTAAATTTCACCTATGTTTAGGACGGGACTTGCAACTCTTTTCCGATGATCTTGCCGGAGTCATACACAAACACACAACACATAATTAAGTGAAAGATAGAGAGAGAGCAAGAGCAGTTGCAGGAACAAATCTCCAACCTCCATTAATCACATTTGCCTTAATTTTAATCGTTCAATTTCTTGATTCAAATTTCAGCTCTTCTTCAAATTCGTCTTCTTCACCATTGCAAGCCGGGTTATGATTCTCCGGCAGTTTCTTTTTAGAATAATCGTTAATGAGAATCATATAACTTAATTAATATTGAAATCATAAATATTAATCATACTTGTTCATACATAGTATAATAAATTTAGTATAATTCATCGTTGATCAATTTTCATATACAATTTATTAATCTGTATGGCGGAGGTTGTTGATGTTAGACATGGAATGAACCACTGGTTCGACCATGTACAATTGGAATAGTTCTGAGGTTTGACTTTTTTGTTAAATCAAATTGTATAAATTTTTCTATTCTTAAATTGTTAAGCCCAATATTAATTCAAATTTGTTCATTTCTTTTAGCCCAACATTATGCCCAAATCAAACTTTAAAGCGCATAATTTAAGATGACTTATCTAAAATATTTAAGGCTATCATATTGAATAATAAGAAATCCAAAATGGGAAGTAGAAATGAGAGATTATTTGTGTGTTATTTGATCCAAAAAAATAGAAAATAACACATTATATAGCAGCATCCCCAAACAGCCCTAAGCAAAACGACACTCAGAGCTACTAAAGCCAATTGTGTAAATAGATATATTGTCGAGGGCTGGTGTTAAAAATTTGAGATGGTGTGGTCGTCTGATTGAAGACGGCACCTGCTTTTTGGACAATAGTGTCTACTGTCTAGTACAGATTAAAGTTGAATACAGTCACCTGCATTAGCATATGTAATTGGTTACGTATGAAAAAATCATTTCACTTTGGGTCCTACTAATCTCCAAAGAGAGTTTTTTTTTTTTTTTTAAATCTTATTAGTATTCCAATAAATTTTTAAATGACTTTTTATCATTGCAATAAAACTAGTTTTACAAAATTTATTTTTTCTCTAACCTTTTAACTCTCAATATTTGTCTTTTATTAATCCTTATATTTAATACATTTTCATTTTAAACATTAGATATATTATGTTTGCCAATAAGAGGAAAGGGGTGTGGTGGTGCGCCACTCCCCCTTCTGCTACATGGCATGGTTCAATCTTATCACTCTAATACCAGGCGCCACTTCAATGAGCCTTTGTGCGAGTATAATAGTGAGAGTAGTGAACTAATGAGAGAGGAGAGAATTGTTTTTTTTATGTATTTTGTGAATGAGTGTATTTTAGTAGGTCCTGAAAAAGATGTTTTGAATTGAGTTATGGATTAAAAGGTATTTGGAGATTTAAATGTCAAATATGTGAAATATTGATGTGTTACTGATGTGATGTTGAAGTGTCGAAGTGGCTTGAGCCACCACACTTATTCCTCTAACAAGGAACTACTCCCTCCATCCTAATTTTATTTTCTACATTTCTATTTTGGTTTGTCCCAAAATAATTTCAACCAATCAAAAAACATTTAAGTGGAAAATAAAAAATTTTAATTGGTATATAGTATAACTTATATATTTTTCCTATAAGTAATAATATTTAGGCCTACCATTTAGACCTGCTCATAGGCCTACTCATTAGATAAAGACACGTGTCAAAATCAAGGAATAATATTATGAGAGAGAATTAGTGGAATAAGTTTAAATGATAAAGACTAAATATCATTTCTCTGTTTACTAGTAGAAATTAATATTATGAGAGAGGGAATATAATCGAAAACAAAGTAAAATACAAACTTCGACATATATATCCCTATCTTATCCTTAGTCTCAGTTATAAGATAATCTAGGATATGAAATATAATTATCTAATGCTACAACTACCTATAAATAGATAATCAGGCTATTGAAATTGGGGGGTTTTTAACATCAATGAGATATTTATCATCAAAGAAACCTGACACTTCCTTTACCAAAAGAATAACCGTACTGATTCCTATAATTTATTCATATTTATAGTCATATTATTAAATAAAGATATGTGTCAAAATTAATTAATAATATTAAAAGAAAAAATTAGTTAATTACACATGTCATTTTATTAAATGAATATAACTATAAATGAAAACAAATGATATGACTAAATATCATTTCTCTTACTAAAACTATCAACTTGTCTCTAAGATATATACAAATTGACGCCTGAATTGGAAACACTTGTCTTAACTCATCTTATATAAGATACGCATGTCTTTTAACATCTTTCTATAAAAGCTTTCGGAATAGATTAAAAAAAACATGAAAAGATTTAGGGTTGTTTGGTTCGCTCGAATTAAATGAAATATGTGTTAATTAGAATTCAATTATATCAGATTCCAGTGTTTAGTTAAAAAAAATAGAATTAGAATCTTAAATGATATCAACTTTTCACAAAACAAAAAGATAGTCAATTCCATGGATGAAATTGTAATACAAAGTTGGATTAAATTTTTTTTTTTTTACATTTTTACCCTTTAAAGAAGCCATTGATTCTCGGGTTGATGCCATTCCAAACATAGAAAACGGTTTAATTGATAGGTCACAAGTGAGGCTAGCTCTTTCTTTTCCTAATTTCTGAATTATTTATTATTGTATCACTTAGTTGCTATTATAACTTTGCTAATTGTTGATTTAACATGATTTTTTTTGAAAATCCAGCATTCTTGATGGACCCTGGTCAAATCAATGCTGAGACATACAATTTGTAACATCCCAAAACCCGGTCTAGTAGTTTATTGACCTTAAGGTATCTTATGAAATGATTTCCTGATTAAATGCTTAGTTAATTTAATTAGCCTGCTGCCTTTTGCGGTATTTTAACCAAGGGGTTAAAATACCCGACTTGTGATATATTTGGAATGAAAACGTGATTTTTATGTCTTTGGATTCCTTGTTAAATATCATTTCTGGAAATGCTTTCGTTTTTAAAATTGGAGTCCGTTTGCTATTTTAAGTAAATTAATTACGAAAGGGACTTTTCAGACACATACTGTTTTATTAAAAGAAAGACCAAGAGGGGTCCCACCCCCTCTTGTTTGACCGGCCACGGGAGAGAGAGGGGGGAAACCCCCTCTCTTTTCTTTTCCCTTTCATTTGAACATTATCCATAAGCTTTACTATTTCATTGCTCAAACTTTCTCTCCACCTTTTTGTGCTTGCTTGAACTTGTTCTTGGTAAATCCTTGTGCTAGAATCCGAATCTACCTTAGTGTTGGTAGAGAAGAAGCTTAGAAGTAAGTTGCACCTTCTCCTTGTCTCATTTTTGGTGTTCTTGAGTTATGTCTTGAACTAGGGTTTGTGTAGCTTGCTGATTTGTTGGTGAATCTTGTTATGGATGTTGTTTTATGTGTTTGTGAAAGCTTTTACATCATTTGTATGGTTGATTGTTGAAGGAAGACAAGTTTTGATGAAAATCACCTTCAACCTCCATTAATGGTGGAAGTTGAAGGTGGGTTTTGACTAATCTTGAATTTCTTGAGTTTTGGTTGGATAGAATTGTTTATTAGGTTGTGAAATCATGTTTGGTAAGTTATGGATGGTGAAAACCTAGTGTAGTTGATTGTGTGAATTGATCTAGTTGGTGTTTGGGTAAAATTAATTAACTAGTGATCTTGGAAGTATCATACTTGAAATTGTGATGATTATGACCTTGATGGAATTGTTAAATGATTGTGAATTGCTAGTTTATGATGAATTCTTAGTCTATGGAATGTGTGCTAGTTTTATGGCCTTAGAAGTGTTAGGGTCATGTTCGGGTTTTTGGCCCGTTTGGGTCAACTAGTTGTGAATACTTGATAAATGGACAAAATGGTCAATTGTATTGATGAAGGATTTGGGCTAGTTGTAGATGTCATAAAATGTGCATTCTATGAGTCTTGTGTGGTTAGATGTTGAAATTGTTGATTTTGACGATTCGGTGGATTATCACTAACTCGGTATATTGTTGACAGGAACCGGGAAGGATACTCAGTGATACTAGCTCACTGAGTTAAGGAATCAGAAGTTGAAAGGTGAGTGGATTCGACCTACAACTCGCGTTTCGGTTTATTCGTTTGGTATTGGCATATTTGTAAAAAATCACAGGAAATTACCAGACAAGAGAAGTTCATGGCGTGAACTTCTCTTCGCGATCGTGAAGTCAGTCCAGCTAAGTTGTAGATTCATCGTGAAGTAGTTCACGATCAGAGTTCACGTCGCGAACTCTAGTTCGCGATCGTGAACTGGAGTTCGCGATTGGGAACTCTGTTGTGACGTTTTTCGCGGTGTTTTTCGTAGCTAGTCTACTTGTTATGTATGCCTAGTGTTAGGGAATACCATACATGACTATGTGCACAATCGGGACGAGGTCAGTGTCGGATGGATACCGGCTGGGCACAGTGTATCGACTAATAGGGTATCCGACCTTACCTGTATGCGTTACATGGTTAAGGGGAGGGAGTTGCCCGGGTGTTGGATACAAAACGCTATCGGTTACCGTGGTTTTGGCCGACCATGGTTTAAGGCCCGCAAAGCCGCGGATCCTCTCAATTAAGTGATTACCCAACCGGAGATGTTTATAACTTCCGTGTTTAAGTGATTAGTGTAGTTGGTAGCCTTAGGAATTCATTCACTTAGCTTTTGTGCTAATCCCTCCCTTATCGACACATTTCAGGTTGGATGGCTTGAACGGGTCGGGCTTGGATGGAAAGTTTGATCATGCTTAAATTGTTATTTTGTTAAATGAGCCGTGTTTCGTAATACCGTCTTTTAACTAACTCTTGGTTGTAATAATTGTGGGACCATGGTTTTGTAAACTTAACATAACTAGGAACTAACCGTATGCTTCCGTAACCTTAGTTAAATGCTTAATTGGATATTTTAAAAAAAAATGCGGTGTTACACAATTGTTCTTTCTAGCTGTAGCATGTTTACCACCTGCACAAATGGAAGAGAGTTAAGTACCCTCATTCTTGATCTACAGGTCAAACTCTATATTTTCATCAAAGAATGTTGACTTTTTTGTAGGGTCAAAGTGAATTCGATTTTAAATTGAATACAATCATACAAGTAACAATATACATTTTTATACTGTATTAATGATATGTTCAGCAAAATTACGATAGTTTTATGTTGTTTTAATATAACGGAATATTTGCAATTGACCATATATGATTATACTCATTTTTTTACCCTTTTGATGCTCTATTGCAGAGTGATGATATTCAATATCTTTGATATCACCACCAAGATGATCTTGGAGAAAATGTAAGAAGTATGATTAAAAAAATTAGATTTGACCATGTCTACACATTCACATGTAACTGAAACTTACAAACAATTTTTTTTATGCACATGTAACATATAATGATGCAGTGGATGTCATAGAGGTTGCAAATTGGGCGAGTAATGAGACAAATAGGTAACTTTGGTATAAACCGAAATTGGTTGGGTTGTGTTGAATAAAGTATTATTTTAAAAGTAAAGTATTATGAATTTTTTTACAAGCAGTCCGTGATTTTTCACGGGCTTTAATAATTGAATGGAGATAAATATAATCGAAGGTAAAATCATATCTGGCGGCAAGGTTGATACAATTTGCGCTATCCCTCGAATGGTTATTAGTCCTTCCGACAACAAGATGTCTTTCAAATTGAATCGGAGGCAATTTCCTGTTCAAGTCAAGGTCAGACGTTTTCTCAAGTTGGTTTGTTTCTGCAAAAACCGGTATTCTCACATGACCAACTTTATGTAGCTGTATCACGAGTTAAGAACAAGAACGGATTGAAGGTCATTTGTTGTGACAGAGATGACAATTACACTAATTCAACAACAAATGTAGTTTACAAAGAAGTCTTATTTCGTCTATAAATTTTATGTAACATTTTTTCATGTATCAAATTTTGTACAAACTTATCATTACAGCTATCGATTCTTATGTTATTTTAAAAATATTAATATTTGTCTGTATTTTTCTATAATATATCTCTTGAAGAATGTCTGTCCAGTAAAATGGGCTATGAAGCTAATTAGATGATAAATAAACGGAAGTTGACTATTTCATGTCACTATCATAGTTCAAGTTTAATAGTACATAGACGAGTGATCATTCAATTTCAAAAATACATAAACGATTATAATAATTCAATTTCTAAAAATACTTAGACGAATAATAATTCAATTTCCAAAAATACTTAGACGAGTAATAATTCAATTTCTAAAAACTTAATCTATTCCAAAAATACCCATTAATCATAATTCAATTTCCCTTAAATTTCAAAACTCATCCCATATTACAGCTTCATCCATCGTCTTCTTCTTGTATTTTCTGATCAAATCAAGCAGCAAACAAGAGGCACATCTCCGGCCAACTCCATCTCGATCCGGGATCAGTACCGATAGGGTTGTACCGAATCCGGGATCCCGAGTCCAAGAGTCCCTTTTGAAATTCTTAGAAAAACAACATTATTTGTGAATATTTTTTTTTACCATTATTTATGAAAAAATTTCTAATTGTTTATAGAGAATTTGCGGTAGAAGAATAAGAAAATTCCCAAAATTCAAATTGAACACTCCGAGGAAACATATTTTAGTTATGCTATTGGCCAATCAACATCACGCATCCCATGTTCATGTTTTCTTAAAACGTCAGCATTTGCACAACACTTGTAGGTGTTTAACTTCAATTTTATTTGCGCCTAGCGCTAAAGTCCAAAAAGCCTGTTTTGTCTTCGTTCAATCACATGACCCACCTCTTCAAATTTTAATCATCATCCCTAGCATGTATATATAGGTACACTTGGCTTTTATTCATGAATATATCCACTCATATTTCATCCATAACCAACATCCAAAACAATATATACTTCGACCAGCTTTTAATCACCATCAATGGTTTATAAACAAGATCTTGTGCATGTGTTACTAGTCACCTTTCCAGCACAAGGCCACGTAAACCCACTCCTCAGGCTTGGCAAGCTCCTAGCTTCCAAGGGAACCGTTCTTGTCACCTTCTCTTCCACTAAATCCATCGGAGAAAAGATGAAGAAAGCCGGCGCTGTCGTCTCCGGCGATCCTACACCGGTGGGAAATTCCGGTGGCATGATCCGGTTCGAGTTTTTTGACGATGGATGCTCTGAAGACCATGATGAAGAACGCAATGACCTTGACACGTACTTGCCTAAGCTTGAGGCGTACGGAAAGGCAGAACTCACCAAAATTATCAACCGTCATGCAGAAAACGGCCGGCCGGTGTCGTGTCTGATCAATAACCCTTTTGTGCCATGGGTATCGGACTTAGCGGAAGAGCTTAACATCCCTTGTGCAATGCTTTGGGTGCAGTCTTGTGCTTGTTTTTCATCGTACTATCATTACGAGAATTCATTAGCTCCATTTCCAAGTGAAGAACAGCCCAACATCAATGTCCAGTTGCCAAGCATGCCGGTACTCAAATCTGATGAGATTCCGAGCTTTTTACATCCTTCTACGCCTTACCCGTTTTTGAGAAGAGCCATTTTAGGGCAGTTCAAGAACTTGTCAAAGACATTTTGTGTGTTAATGGAAACCTTTCAAGAGCTTGAGGACGATCTGATCAATTACATGTCTCAAATCTGCTCTATCCGAGCAGTGGGCCCCTTGTTCAAAAACCCACTACTCGAATCCAGCACCAATATCTCCGGTGACCTGATAAAGGCCGACGATTGTTTGGAGTGGCTGGACTCGAAGCCACCTTCATCGGTGGTTTATATATCGTTTGGGAGTGTGGTGAGCTTGAGCCAAGAACAGGTGGCTGAGATGGCTTATGGTGTGCTGAACTCCGGTGTGTCGTTTTTGTGGGTTATGAGGATGACGGCGACTTCTACCGGGAAACCAGGGGAGTTGCCTCATGGGTTCTTGGAGGAGGCAGGTGAGAGGGGGATGGTGGTCCAGTGGAGCCCACAAGCACAGGTGTTGGCCCACCCGGCGGTGTCTTGTTTCGTGACTCACTGCGGGTGGAACTCCACCATGGAGGCGTTGTCTAGCGGTGTTCCGGTGGTGGCGTTCCCGCAGTGGGGAGATCAAGTGACTGATGCCAAATATATCGCCGATGAATGGAAGGTTGGGATTAGGATGAGTCGGGGTGAGGCTGAGAATAGGGTGATTGGGAGGGAGGAGGTGGAGGCGTGCTTACGGGAGGCTACTAGCGGGGTAGAGATGAAGAGGAATGCATTGAAGTGGAAGCAAGCGGCGGGGGAGGCGGTGGCTGAAGGTGGATCATCTGACCGGAACATCCAAGAGTTTGTAGATGAGATAAGGAAGATAGGTCTCAACATATCTGGTTTAGCTACTCAAAAGTGCACCGTTGATTTCATTCAAGTAGTAGTGTGATTTTTGGGTAAATGTAGTAATCACTCATATATGCCCGTGGAATAAATTCTCGTTCTAAACGATGTTATGAAATACAGACAGGGTCCAGAAACAATCGTCTGACGACATCATAATATGTTTAGATTTTGTGTTATGTGTAGTAAATTTAAATTTGGATTTTAGTAACTATAAATGTTCAATTTTATTGCAATAGTAGTGCATATATGGCTTTATTTTTCCATTTTGTTCAATTGTAATAAAAAAAATAGTAACGACGTGTTTACATTAATAATGATCTAGTCGTAGGATTTCAAAATAAATATTTTAAAGGTAGTGATCAGTGAGTTTAATCCTTTTATTGAGTATTGAAAAATATTTATCGGACGAAAACGTTTAAAAACAGTCACGCCATCAACTATTACGCGTATGTAACAAATAAAGTTAGGTTAATTAAAGACACCATTAATGATATAAGGGTTTTGGTAATGACAACTCTTAGGGCTGTCACTAACATGTATAAAAAGCTTTTACATTGATTAAAATATTAATATTCTTAAAATTCAGAGGGGTTATCTTTTGTTATTTTGCCTTCTTAATGACAGCCATAAAGACTGTCATTATCATTTTCCATGATATAATATAATTACCTTCGAAAGAAAGTAAAAAATTATTTACGCCTTTGTCAGTCAAAATTAGTGATGCCTTTTGATCTCTACAGCTAAAAAATTAGTGATTTGGTTCACTTTGTTTGCTAATGGCAGTTAGTGAAGATTCAGTGTTGGTCTTTTATCAGTAAACATTATTTTATATGGTCTTCGAATATAAATTAGTGACATGGCATGTCTTTAGTTAGAGGAAGTGACCAACCAAAATTTGGTTACTGAATACCGTTATCTTTTTTTTAACCGACTAGCCAAAAAGCACACTAAAAAAAATAAATTAATTAACTGTTCAAAAAAAATAAAATTAATTAGACATTAAGAGGATTGCAACTTTTCGCTCTGTTAAAAAAATTACATCATCGTTAAAGATATCTTTTTTAGATTTAGCCTAGCTGGTCTGAGGCACTGGGTTTATACCCATGTGGGCTGCAGGTCGTGAGTTCGAATCCTTTGGGAGCGTCGCATTAGCGTAATTTAACACATACCTCACACGGGCACATATGGGGAATTTTCCTTGGAAGTCTCTTTGGGGGCTGGGTTTGCCCGCTTATGCGGAGCTCGAACTCGGGGTGCTCGCTAAAAAATTACGAGTATGCTTCCTTTATTTCATTTGCCGCTTCCAAAAAAAGAATATTTAATTACCAAACCCCCACAAATCCACAATATTAATATCCATAGATGGATAAAATTTAGATTTTTCAATACTACTTAATACTTATCATGTTATTCAAGTATAGTGTAATAAATCATCTCAAAAAGTGGTACAAGATATGTTGCACAACGTACAACATCATAATGCGTACTTAAGTTTCAAGAACGAGAAGAAATTACTTCATTAACAAACAACTGAATATTGTTATCTGATGAGCCACCGTCTGCCACCGCGTCACGTGCCGCCTTTTTCAGCTCCGCCGCCTTCTTCCTGAACTCTACCGATTTTGGCCCACTCATAATCTCTTCCACACATCTTGCAACTTCCTCCCCACAAAAGAAACCTTCTGAGTTTCTATTAACTTTCACGCCGACACCCAAAACGTCGGTAACAAGCTTAGCATTAGTCGGCTGGTCACTCCAGTGTGGACAAGCAATCACCGGTACACCGGCGGAAACACTTTCTATTAATGAGTTCCACCCGCAGTGACTCAAGAAACACCCAACAGATGGATGTGATAACACCGCCGTTTGAGGACTCCACTTCACAATCAACCCCTGTTCTTTAATCTCTTCCAAGATCCCAAATTGTTCTGTTTCTTGATTTGCCGGAAGCTTTACCACCCACAGAAACGGCCGTTTAGTATTCTTCAGACCACTTGCTATGCTCTCTATTTGTTTCTCCGACGAAAATATGAGGCTTCCGAAAGATATGTAAACAACCGATGCCGGAGGCTGTTTGTCTAACCATTTCAGACTATCACAGTCGTTGTCTGATTGAAACTGATCAAAACCGGTGAGATCGCCGCCAATCTTATCCACCTTCCCAAAAAGACAACCTGGAACAATCGGTCCTACCGGCCAAAACGGCCGGCCGGCGTCATTCATCGACGTAATTACATCTTTCTCCAGCTCCATGAACGAATTTCCCAACACCCATTTTATCTTATGCAAGTTATGAAAAACTTCTCTCAATAAACAATCAAACATTCGAAACGTATTCGACGGAAGAACAAATGACGGTAGCTCGTCTTTACACATCGCCGGAAGCCCCGGTAACTCCACGCTCATATCAAGATTCCCTTCAGTAGGGAACGCGTTAAGATTATTGTAATAACAGTAATAAATCTGGTAAATTGTGCACGGTTGGATCCAAAGCATCGCACAGGGCAATCCAAACTCTGCCGCCACGTCAGCCGCCCACGGCACAAAAGGGGTGTTGATGACGCATGAGAATTTACGAGTGTGGGCCCTGATTAGGGCGGCGAGGTTTACGGGCCCATGCGTACGCAGCGAGTTCATGTAAAAATCAACATCGTTGCCTTGGCGGTTATAGTCTTGAGGCAGGCCGTCGGAGAAGAACTCCAGGTGGATGCCGCCGACGGTGGAGGAGCAGTGTTTGAGCGCGTGTTCATGGGTGGCGAGAGTGACGTGGAGGCCTTTGGAAGCAAGAAGGCTGCCTAGCCTAAGCATAGGGTTCACGTGACCTTGAGCCGCAACCGTAACAAGTAACACATTATTTGTTTCTTGGATCTCTTTAGAAACCGAACCCATTGTTGCTCTTGAGTGCATGTGTTTGGGGTGGTGAGATAAGAGATGGATGGGTCGACTACATATATAGACCACAAATTATAAATTATGGGATATGTTTTTCTCTTTTTAATTGATTACATATTTGTGTTTTGTTTTTATTGGTTGCAAACCACGTTGAGATGTGAAGTTGTCGGGTCGAATTATTGAAATGGCGTTTTTTTCACCAAATCCGAAATGAAATTAGGTTAAGGGAATCATCAAGATCTTGATATTTTTCTCTTTGTATTGTCATTGTTGTTTACATGTAAAATTGTATTTTTCTTTCTTTCAATAAATACTTACCAAAGAGACTCGCATCTTAGTTATACAAATATCATGGCATCTTTCATGGCCGGTCCAAGCAATTTGTGAGCCCTGGTAAAATTTTAAAAATGGGCCATCTGAAGTAAGTTTTTGTTTAAATAACTAGAAAATTTCCACCAAATTAAAAATGCGGCCCAAATCTTTAAGTAAAATGTTCGTTTTGGATCTTGTAGTTTGCCTATTTTCAATATTTTATTAGACTTACCTTGATTCAAATGAAATTATATATATATATATATATATATATATATATATATATATATATATATATATATATATATATATATATATATATATATATATATATATATATATATATATATATATGTATATATGGGTTGATTTTTTTGAAAATGGACCCCTAAATTTTGTGGGCGCTGGGCGACCGCCCTTGTCGCCCATGCCCCCCTGGCAACATCCTAGTCAACCCAGTGAGTTGCTTTACAACCTGCAATCGATTAAACATCATTCTATGATGTTTGACATATAATATATGAGCCATAAGACATGTAATAGTAATGAATTATTGTACTTTCATCATTGTCCTGTTTTATACAATCTATTTTTTAATTAAAGAACACATTTTTAGTTTTTTGAACGACCTAATCTATTTACTTGTTCACAACGGGACTTGAATATATGATATATAAGTCATGACAATATCTTACACTTTTACCACTAGGCTACAAGCTTGGGTTTTTTAATGTGCACATTTGGTTACTCAACTTGTAAAGGTTTTACCAATTTTACGTTAGAGCACATTTACAAATTTTACGTACACATACGAATATATTGCATAAAATGGAATACATGTGAAAAAATAATAACATAGAGTAGAGGAAAACAAAGAGTCGTTGCATAATACAAGTGCCGGTTGCTTCACTAGCTAGTTCGACAGTTCACTTCAGTTAATCACAACCATAATAACTGTAGACAGATAAAAAGACGTGGATATGCGCATATTTTTTTGTATATAATACTAAATGACGAGGTATTATTGACGTATTTTTGTTAGTTGAGTGTTAATTATCACAATCACAGTTGATGTCATGTCAATTTGACAACAACTAAACTATACTTCATTGGTAAATACTCCCTCCGTCCCATAAAAAACTTTTCATTTCACTTTTGCACAAGTTTTAAGGTAATAGTTAGTGGTGGGTCATTTGGTAATATATTTGATTAAAATATAAGATTGATTTGGAGAGAGAAAGATAGTTAGTGGATAATAACTGGTGGGGTCCTTAGTAATAATAGTATTTTATTATGTGGAGTCAATCATATGTAGCAAATGAGAAGTTTTTTGTGCGACAAAAATTTAGGGTGAAATAGGAAGTTTTTTGTGGGACGGAGGGAGTATATGCTAAATCTACATCACTGCAAGGCATAGGTTCTAAAATGTTTTAATGAAAAGAGTTCTGATCAAACGGAAATGAAATATGTTGGTAAAAATAGAAGTTTAAAACTACATTTTTAATCATGGAAGATCGGGTGCATACATAGGATTAGGTAATTATGAAAATATAAAATAATAGGAAAATAAAATAAAACAAAGAATATTTTATGGATTTTAGATGCAAAATAAATACTTTATCCGTATCACAATAAATGATACATTTGGAAGATCACGGAGTTTGAGGTAAAATATTAAAATAAAATTAAAATATGATTAAAATATATTAAAGTAGATAGTTAGTGGATGATGAGTCTCACTTTTCTTGAATAAAGTGATATTAATTAGTTTTAAAAGTAAAAGTAAAGATATAAGGGTAATTTTACTTTATTAAAGTGGATAGTTAGTGCAGATTGGGTTCCATATTTCTACTAAATAAGATAACCTTTCAAATGTATCACTTATTGTGAAACATACATAAATGAAAAGTATATCACTTATTGTGATAGGGAGGAAGTATAAAGAAACAATCTAGGATACATCCTCGTCTGTTTAACACATGAGTACGGTGAGTATGAAGAAAAATTAATCATTGTAAAATACAAAATCATCTAACGTATGCAATGACGTCATATTCTTTCAATTCGTTGCACGACTGATAGTGTAATTGGCTACTTTGGTTTACTATGTGTCGGGATATTTTTTACTTTTGCAACTAATAAGTAGATTGAAATGTTATCCACAAAAAATAGAAGAATGGATAAAGGACCAATAACAAAGACTCCTCTTGTCACAACACTTTGAACCAAATGCATTTAGTTATTGATGCATCATTAGCATTTAGCTTAACTAGTAAAAATAATCAATTTAGTCATTTATTCATTAATTTTATTGCATTTTCATACATAATTTACTTCTCTTAGCTAAAAAGTAAATAAATTTATCTTTAATATTATATTAAGTTATTATGATAACACTTTTAATAGGCCAGTGTAATAGATAATTTATTCAATCATGTTTAGATACAAGAATGTATTTTGATGTAAATAAACCTTAGAAAGATAAGTATTTCTTCACGTTGAGACTGGTAGTAAAACATATATTGAAATTTCTTTTAACCAAAATATATTCTTCACACCACTTGTCGGAGATAGTTAGAGGCGATAAAATTAAACTAAAGCCAAATATATATAGAATTACGGAATGATCTTTAGAAGAAACATGGAATTCAAAATGATATTATTTGAGAAAACGAAATGTATATTTAATTGGACTATATAAACTACTAAAGTAAGCATTTTTCGTTAAAGGGGAAAATTTTGTCAAAAAATTGAAGTTATAATAAGAATTTTATGAAACAGAAATATAATATACTTTTAAGTTTTCCTTTCAAAAGTTACTCCATAAATATATTTTAAAAATTAAAAAACAGAGTGCTACTAAAAAAACTTAGGGGGTAAATCATATTTTATTTAGAATATTAAACTATGCTTAAAGGAAATGCCGCGAGGCGACTGCAAGCGAAAGTCGCGACCAAACCTCTCCTTACATGCCATATGTTGAATGCGTCTACATGCTTATTTGGCAAGCGTTTGATCGCCTGAGCGACGGGTGGAGGTCACCTGAAATATGAAATAAAGGGTTGTATATTATGTTTGGCAAAATAAAATCAACTTTGAGGTTTAGTTATGTTTTGGGTCACTGCTATATGAGTTTAATTGAGGTTTAGTTATGTTTTGGGTCACTACTATATGAGTTTAATTGAGGTTTGTCACGTATTTGATCGGATAAGAAAAAATTGATGTAATGATGAGATGACAGCGGTAATCAAAGTGAGTTTGATCACCCTTATCGGTAGTCTTATAACATGTAGTTTCATAATTATACAAAACTAACTTTTAAATTAAGCGTTTATTTAAAACTCTGATAAATCAAACTCTATAACTATAATGCATTATATATGTAATTATATGATGCAATGCATTTTATAACTATAATATAATAAATTTTATAACTATAATACAGTAAACTGCAGCTTACCGGGTGGTTACAATGATTTGACTATTCTTATTCACAACCCAATCCAATCTAATTTTTTATTAAAAAAATAGTTTCTCTTTCTTACACATACACAACCCAATCTCCCTTAATTTTTTACACACATTAGCAATCCAACCCAAACTACCAATTAAAAAATTACACTTCATATCTTAAAATATTAAATAATAAAAATTTGTGTGACCTTCATGGTTACCTGGTTCTCTTGAAGTGACCTAGATCACCCATTTCTAGTGACCTCATAAATTTTTATTATTATATCTATGACCCGACCCAACCCAGCCCTTTGGGCTACTTGTTTGTGTTGGATTATTTTATTGTTTTGTCTTTTTGTGTAAGGCTTTGTTTGGCCGGTCCATAATGGGCTTGTGATGCATTTCGTTTAGCTGCTTCGGCCTTCTTGACTCTCTTTTTTTTTTTGGCGGCTTGCATAGTTGCAGACTTGGGGAGAAGGAATTTTGTTTGTTGTTTTCGTTGGTTGCTTTTATATCGGTTCCAATCATTATATCAACTTATATTTTAATTTTTGTTAAACTAGTGTTACACTATAAGACACTTCAACTGACACACAATTGACACTTCAACTGTCACTCAACTTGACACACTCATGTTAAAAATTCAAATTCACTTAATATTTTTGGGCTCACATATTATAAAATACACACAAAATACTCATTTTTATTTATTTATATACTCCATTCAGTTGCCAACTGAAAGTGATAAGTCACCAATCTTCATATGTTCTGCTTTTTTGAAGAAAAGTTACTTTAAATGACAAAAAAAAAAGTTATTCTTCATGGATGAAACGCTATGTATAAATAAAGTTTAGTTGTTTTTGACCTTATTAATGATCAATTTTGCAATAATAATGTTTATGGCCATATTTATGAAAATGGGTTTTTCAGAAGAATAAAAATATTTGTAACTTTAAGTTATACATTTAGACAGATTCATAAAATTGTAAATCAAAATTAAAATCTGTAACTTAATTCATTAATGATCAACTGAAATAGAATATTACATTTATAATAAATTATAAATTTAATTAACTACGTTTTCACATCATCCCCACGATTTAAAAAATAAAAAAAAAAAAAAAAAAAAACCTAGTAGGATATAACACATAAAGGTAACCATTTTCTTGGCAAGGGGAGATGCCAAATGGTGAAAGAACCACACAACATTCAAACCCTTTGAAGATCTATATTTAAGGTCTTCCAAGCCTTTTAAAGGAAGTCCTTTAATTGGGGAGTATACTTTTATTTCTATAAAGTCACAAATCGAATCCTTATAATTTCATTACATATAATTCAGTTTTAAGTAAATTTCACAAATATGAGTGTGTTGTTTATCGATGGTCCAATGGTGGAAAAATTTGTCAATAATTCAGAAGCTTTTGAAAAATGCATTGATGAGCGTTTTAACATGTTAGATGTGAATAAAGATGGCGTTTTGTCTCGAGATAAACTCCAGAACGGGATCAATGACTCATGTGCGGTTGAATCGGAGTTGCAACCCAAAGAGGAAGTCAATAGCCTATACGACGCATTATTTGAGAAATTTGATACTGGAAAGAAAGGTACACTTGACCGAAAAGAGTTTAGCACGTTAATGAAGGAAGTCATGTTGGCTAAGGCTCATGGTTTCGGTAATACACCTGTATGCGTTATTCTACAAGAGGATAGCTTGCTTCAAAAGGTCGTTTAATGTTTTTCCATGAAAATGATTCGAAAAATAGATGAGCGTTTCTTCCAAACTAGTGTTGTTTTAGGGTTGATTTGTCCGAAAGGCCAAGCATTTCTATGAATATATATATGTTTGATCCCTTTTTGCCATTTTAAAAAAAAAAAAATATGATGTTGTGAACCATGGAGATGTATAAGGTCGATTAGCTACATTATTGAGCACCTTGCGGATCTATGTATAATCAAGAGTTACATTAATATGTAAATCTGATACTTGTTATGTTTACATTTAGATAATAAATACTTGTTCATGTCTAGTAATTAGCTATCATCAATCATATATATGCAACTCATCCGCATGATTCTCAACCTCAAAACTGGAATACAACCCATCCATCTCATGGATTCCCTTTCGGATGAAGTTTTTTAAGCCAAATCCAAATACTAGAAACCCAAACCCCTCAAATATCCAAAAAGAAAGGTTCCAGAAATAGGTGGGTGGTTTTGATGTTTACTGGTACTAGCTGAGTGAAAATAATGTGAAGTTAATATGACACTTAATGGTACAATAGTTGGTGATTCCACATCTGATGCTCTTAGAGCATCTTCAATGGGAGGTTGAATAAATGATTGATACTATTTGAATAACCTCTAAAATGACTTTTTACCGTTGGAATGAATGACTTTTTTAAGATGTGACTCCAACCACTTGATCTTCCCCAACCACTTGAACATCTTTCAATGTTTGATTCTTTTAGTCCATTTATTTAACAATTTTACATTCTAAACTCATGTATATATTTATATGTGAATCATTTATTATTTCTATAACTATAAATTATAATAGTTTTGTGAAAGACATTTTAAAAAAATGTTAAGTTTTGTAATGCTATAAGAATTGTTAAATTAAATAAGTAAGGGGTATTTATAAAACATTTGATATAGTTAAAGGTAAATTAGTAATTTATAAGAAAAAATATTTGGAAAGGTTAACAATTGGAGAGGTTTTTAACTAATATGTTATTAAATGATGTGACAAAAGTAATAAGTCATTGGAGAGGTTTGCCATTGTGAATGCTCTTAGTGAATGATATCAGCTTTCAGTATTTAGATCATAACCCAATTGACGCATACTATTTATGCATATATTGAGTACTCTTATGTAACTAGTAACACATTGACTTCTATCAATTACTCCCTCCGTCCAACATAAAAGTTCTCATTTCTCTTTGGCACAAGATTTTAGGTGATAGTTAGTGGTGGGGATATTGGTATTATTTTGATTAAAATATTAGGTTGGTTTGAAGAGAGAAAGATAATTAGCAATGTTTTAAAACCCGAGTTATTACTCGGCCCGGTAAGATGGCCGGGTCACGGGTCAACCGGTACAACCGGCGGGTCAACCGGGTCAACTAACGACATATAAAAAAATATTATATAAAAAATGTGTACATTATGAAGTAAAATTTGTAAATTATTATACATTTGAAGTACAAGTATTTAAAATTGGGTAAACTAACAACATATAATAAAAATTATATAAAAGATGTGTGCATCATTCAGTAAAATTTGTACATTTGAATTAAAAAATATTAAAAACCGGGTCAACCTCGGTCACCGGTTTTCACAATAACCGGCCGGGTCGAACCGGGTCAATTCTAAGCAAAAACCGGGTCACGGTTGAACCGCCTCTTACACCGGGTCGCGGTTCAACCAGTTCAACCGCCTCTTACACAGTGTCAACCCGGGTTTTAAAACACTGATAATTAGTGGATATTATTGATGTGATTCTTAATAAAAATAGTATTTTATTATGTGGAGCCCACCAAATGTGAGAAATGAGAACTTTTTTGTGGGACAAAAGCTTTAGGATAAATGAGAACTTTTTTGTGGGACGGAAGAGTATTAAACAGAAGTTTATTCTATCTATACCATTGCACATATGAACCTTTATCTTACAAGAAGGTCATGGGAAGTAGGGATGATATTGGGTTCGAACCAACTTAGATGGTCGCAAACTTGAAATACCGGAGACTAATTTTAGAGGATTAGTAAACTTGAGAATCGAACCGTTTTATAAGAAATGGTTGTATCTGTTCCGAATATCAGTTCTGGTAAATCTGGTATAGACCCGGTTGTAACCGAAATAGTAAATGGAGTCGGTTTTGGGTTTTTAGATCCAAATGCGGTTTGGGGAAAGGGGGGCTAATATCATATTTGTTATTTTATACATGTAAAATTAAAATGGTATACAGATAAATTTATATAATAAACATGAACCAAACACAAATAATATTATATCAAAACTGGATTTCAAAGAGATAGTTTTTCACACAAAACAAATCAAACTACAACGTGTTGAAATACCAATTTAACATTAACTATATGACTATATGCCAACTAAAATAAATATCAGCTACAAACCATAACATTTTTCATACAATTGAATGTAAACTAACTACTCGATTTTTACCGGTGTTCGCCTTTTTCCATTCCGATTGTGTATCATGTCTTCCAGCTCTAATATATACCGGAAAAAATTAATGTAAAAGCGAGTATATATTGAAAGATTTGTTAATAAATAACAAAATAAAATCGTTAATTACCTTTAGCAACATCAATCTTTAGAGATATGTAATCGAGTGATTTTCTTACCCAGGTGCAAACTAATGCATCTAGTGTAAGTGGGCCAAGAATGTTCCTTTAAGATCAAGTAGATATTTAAGGGGGCAAGTGGCCAACCTTGTACTAAAAGTCGATTCAGAGGCCACAATATATATTAGAATGCCCATAACATCTAACAACACCAACATATAATGTGTTAAATTTTAGTAATTAAGTTCTGTAAATAAATTATACATAAACTTAAATTATACCTTTCATCATTGGTGAGAAAATTGGTTAACGAAGTGCATTATTTATTTAGCGATCCAAAATATAAAAACTTGTAACATATTGAATTGACTTCTCATTCGAATAACATTTACGTACTATGTTTCTGTTGAAGTTGGGAGGTTCTCAATTTAAAATTCAAGCCGAGAGGTTCTCAAATTAAACAATATACTGACCCAATAAGTCATTTCTAATAGGAAACAATATCATGCATTAACCATATGATTCATTGTATCAAGAATAATCAAAGAAGATCAAGAGGAATCAAGAAGAATCAAGAAGATTATGTTTTGTATCTTTATCATTAAAATGCATTGTAATACTTGTATTATAAATAGCCTTGTAAATGAATACAATACTCACTTCAAGGGATTTACATATTCTAATATGGTATCAGCCATATAACCGATCCTTTCCCTCATTCCCTTACCTTTTTCCATTATCTTCTTTCTGCTCGTGTTCTTCTCCATGGCCGGAAGTTCTAATGACTCCCCGGACTCCATCCCACTGTCCACCATTCTTCATATGCTAAACATCAAACTATCCTCCACAAATTACCTTTTATGGCACAAGCAAATGTCCCCGCTACTTGCCTATCAAAATCTCACCGGCTATATCGATGGTTCTATTCCTCCACCCCCGTCAACAATCACTTCTGGTGACAGTACTACCCCAAACCCTGCGTATTCTTCTTGGATCGCAGCTGACCAAAAGGCGTTAATTCTCCTTCAATCATCTATGTCCGAAGAGGCCATGGCCGAGACTCTAGGCCACACAACCTCGCATGCAGTTTGGAAAGCACTCGAGTCTACCTATCGTCACGATTCGGTAGAGCGAGTCCATACTATTCGTGATTCTATTCGGAATTTAAAAAAGGCAAACACCTCTGTTTCAGAATATTCACGCAAGTTCAAGAGCCTTTGTGATCAATTAAATGCCGTCGGACACCCTCTTGACGACAATGATAAATCACATTGGTTCCTTTGTGGTCTTGGATCCGGATTTGAAACTTTCTCGACCACCCAACGTTTAATTACCCCAAAACCAAAATTTCGAGACCTTGTCTCACAAGCCGAAAGCCATGAAATGTTCCTTCAAAGCATCACCGATACCACTATTTCACCCGTAGCCTTCAATGCCCAATCATCCCGTGGTTCTCAAAATTTCTCAAACCGAGACAACCGAAAATCCAACCCTCGTGGTCGTGGTTCTTTTCG
Organism: Calendula officinalis; assembly: GCA_963853835.1. NCBI lineage: Eukaryota > Viridiplantae > Streptophyta > Magnoliopsida > Asterales > Asteraceae > Calendula > Calendula officinalis. The sequence continues at coordinate 70,379,995 of OY970828.1, forward strand.
TGGTCGAGGACGCGGCTCTTATCGCCGATCTCCACATTGTCAATTGTGTCGAAAAGATGGTCATTATGCTAACCAATGTCCCGATCTTCATACTTTTGCTCGGTCACCTACTTCTCATGGTGCAAACTTGGCCGAAGCCTTTCACTCTCAATGTGATATTTCCGCTCTCGATTGGTTTGTCGACGCCGGTGCATCTTCACATATGACTTCTTCCCCGGGTCATCTTGAAACCGCAAATCCCTACAATGGTAATGAATATGTCTATTTTGGCAACGGTAACAGTGAAACAAACTCTCACATTGGCAAATCTCGAATTTCACCTAATATTAATTTATATGATGTTCTTGTAGTTCCAACCTTAACTAAAAATCTACTCTCTGCTAGTAGGTTGACTCGGGACAATAAGGTTGACATTTTATCTTCTGACCCCATGTTTTTCATTCAGGACCGTCACACAAAGGAGAAACTCGCTCAAGGGCAACGTAGGAACGGATTATATGTTCTTGAAAAGGGACAACAAGCTTTTTTGGCAAATTTATCATCTCGTCGTTTACTTGCTACTTACGATTTATGGCACTCTCATTTAGGTCACGTGTCTTATGACACTATTTCATTTTTAAATAAATCGGGTTGTTTAACTGTAACACCACAATCCTAGAGCCATTTTTTTTTTTTTTTTAAAATAAGCATACGGAAGCGAATTAAGAAATACCATAACTCCTACTTATTACACAACATAAAAAAAACATTTACATATTAACCGAATATATAAAAACATTTTAGGGTGTTACTAAACAGGCTCGACCCGGTATACAAAATCAGAGTGCGGTCAGACTTCCAAAACCCGACTCTTGTCAAGCTAAAACCACAACCTGAAAAGAGTCAACGAATGAGGGATTAGCACAAAGCTAAGTGAATAGAAATAAACGTCAATTTGCATAACTACCACAAATTAGAACATCGAGGGAAATCAATAGGGAAACCCGTCCAAACTTCCACAAGCAATTGGACGTTAAAAGAGGATCGGCGGTCGGGCGAGGACCTTCAACTGTTGTCGGCCAACAACAGTCAACCGATGGCTTCTTTACTAGAGGCACGGTGATCCCTCCTTACATAACGCATACGAAGGAGTCCGATCGCCCCTGCCAAGAGTAACGAAGCGTAGCCGAAAACCACCATAGCTAACCTCTAAAAACATGTGCACATACTACCATTGACCACTAGACCAAGAATAAACTTGTAAAAAGAATTGCAGCCAAGAACCTGTTCCTGACATAGTTCGCGTCGGGAACTCAGAGTTCGCGTCGCGAACTAAGAGTTCACGATTCGGGAACTACATCACGACCAGACCCCAAACTCTCTGTCCCGAGTTCGCGATCGCGACCATAAGTTCGCGACGCGAACTCTCCCAGATACACAATTCCTGCACTTTTTCTCCAAAACCCTACCATTCCCTAATTTTGTACATCACACAAGAAAGAAGGTTAAGTCCACTCACCTTTGCTTCCTTTTTGTGCCGAGCTCAATGATCTTATATCACTGAGGCTCCTTCCCTTTTCCTGTACAAAATGAATACCGAATTAGTCACCCAAAATCGTCAATTGTGTAACAAGTAATATAAGCTTTAGACCACATTTTGCAACAAGAGCTTATAACCAAATACTTGCATTTTCTACTCATAACCATAATTTAAGTATAACATTTCAATAAGTCAATTCAGTATGCCAATTGATCAAATTGCACCTTAGGCCCAAACGGGTCAAAAACAAGAATCATATGTCGGACATTCACACAACATCATCCAATGAGTTAAACTACATGATCAACATCAAAATTACCTAACCAACATACTTCTTGCATCCAATTGCAAGTATTACCAACTTTGACTTTATTTAAGTCAATTGCACAATTAAGCAACCAAACGGGTCAAGACATGAAATCTACACACTTGAGCTTACAATTCATTCAATTAACACATTTCTAACATGAAATTGATAAATAAAGTTTACAAGCCATACAAGACCAAAAGTAAATTCCCAGATTTGACCAAGGTCAACAATTCACAAATTCTAGCTAGTTATGACCAAATTTCCATCTAGCCAAACACTACCATTTCTTAGGCATTAACTCACAAGTTAACTAGTGATCTACATACTTAACAATTATCATTCTAACATGCATAATTCAACTAACAAAGCTTCAAGAACACCAAGATATGCAATTCACCAAAATTAAGGAAAAAAACCCATCTTCTTCCTAAATCCACCATTGATGGAGCTCTATGAAAGCTTCACCAAATGAGCTATAACTAACAACAATTCACACAATACTTGCAAGAACTCAAATAAACACTAAATCAATCATCAATTTCGGATTTCCATCAAGATTCAACAAGAACTTCAAGAAAACCCACTAGTTCAAGAACCCTAGTTCATCTCTACATCAAGAACATGAAACCCTAGCTAAAGAAGGAAGGAAACTTACTTAATCTTGCTTCTAATCACGAATTTACAGCAGAAATCAAAGGATTCAAGCACCAATTCTTCAATTTAGAGAGAAAACTTCAAAAATGGGTGTGTGTGTGTGTGTGTGTTGTGTCGTGAGAGAGAGAGAGAGACCAGAGAAAAGAGAAGAGTAAAAATGACATCTGCCCTTGAACTTACACGTACACTCCAACTCACCAACACAGGTATTTTTCATTTAAACACAGTACAGGATATAAAGTTCACAGATAAGTAATTTAGACCTAACTAACTCCAATTTTAACAACGAAGATATTTTTGGAACCCTGGTTCAGAAATGAACCCAAATATGTAAAAATCATTTTAACATTTAAATATCTCAGTTTTACTTAATTTTTAACCCCATGGTTAAAAATACAATTAATTCAATTAAATCAAATAAAATTCTATAAATTAATAAAATAATAAACAATAAGATATTACTTACCAAAAGTAATAAAATATTAAGGGTCGGGTCTCGGGATGTTACAAATCTCCCCTCCTTAAAGAGATTCCGTCCCCGGAATCTCACCTTGATCAAATAAATTCGGATAACGATTCTTCATATCTGATTCGGTTTCACACGTCATATCGGCACCCAAACTATGTCTCCACTTAACCAAAACCATCGGTATCTGTTTCTTTCTCAACTTTGTTACCTTACGATCCAAAATTTCAACCGGCTCTTCAACTAACCTTTTTCTCGAATCCACCTTTAAATCAGTAATCGGTAACACCGGGATTTCCTCATCAATATTACACTTCCTCAAATAACACACATTAAACGTGTCATGAATACCTGACAATTCAGGAGGAAGATCAAGTGCAACGGTTTGGTCATTCACCACTTGACGAATAACAAACGGGCCAATAAACCTCGGTGCTAATTTTCCCCGCTTTCCGAAACGAATAACACCCTTCCATGGGGAAACTTTCAAATAAACCCGTTCACCCTCAACAAAAGTTACGGGTCGACGCCGTGGATCCGCATACATTTTCTGTCTATCCCGAGCGGCTTTTAACTTTTCTCGTGCAATTGCCACCTTATCGGCCGTTATCTGAACAATCTCGGGACCCGCAAACTGTTTTTCTCCCGCTTCAAGCCAACATGTGGGAGTTCTACACCGTCTACCATACAACATCTCATATGGTGGCATTTTAATACTCGAATGATACGAGTTGTTATAAGCGAATTCGATCAAAGGCAAATGAGAATCCCACGACCCACCATATTCCATCACACAAGCCCGTAACATATCTTCCAAAGTCTGAATGGTTCTTTCTGTCTGACCGTCTGTTTGTGGGTGATACGCCGTGCTCAAATTCACCCGAGAACCTAATTCTCTTTGCAAACTCTTCCAAAAATTGGAAACGAATCGAGGATCCCGATCAGAGACAATAGATAACGGAATACCATGTCGGGAAACAATCTCATCGATATACAACTTAGCCAATTTATCGAGTGATGCGGTTTCGTTTGTGGCCAAAAAGTGAGCACTTTTGGTCAACCGATCGACAATTACCCATATCATATCGTGATTCTTTTGGGTACGAGGTAATTTCGTGACGAAATCCATTGTAATATTCTCCCATTTCCACTCGGGAATATCTAACTGTTTTAACGACCCATACGGTTTTTGATGTTCGGCCTTGACTTGAGCACAAACATGGCATTTTTCAACAAATCGGGCAATATCTAACTTCATAGAGGGCCACCAATACAAAACTTTCAAATCATTGTACATCTTTGTTCAACCCGGATGGATAGATAAACGTGATTTGTGCGATTCTTCCAATATTAATTCCCGTAATCCCCCGAGTAACGGTACCCAAATTCGTGACCGAAACGTTTTCAATCTTCGGGTATCACGATCAACTCATCTTTTCGCTTAAACATAATCTCCGATTTCAAGTTTTCGTCTTTCAAGGCTTCTATTTGACATATTCTCAACCGGTCAATAATATCAGACACAATTTCCATACGCATAAACTGAACCACCTCCGATGATCCCTTACGACTTAAGGCATCGGCAACCACATTAGCTTTCCCCGGGTGGTACCGAATTTCACAATCATAGTCTTTAATGAGCTCTAACCACCTTCGTTGCCTTACATTCAAATCTTTTTGTGAGAAAACATATTGAAGGCTTTTATGATCGGTGCATATAACACATTTGGTTCCATAAAGATAATGCCTCCACAACTTTAATGCGAAAATCACCGCCGCGAGCTCTAAATCATGAGTCGGGTAATTCTTTTCATGGGATTTCAATTGACGAGAGGCATAAGCAATTACCCGGTCTCTTTGCATTAGTACACAACCCAAACCCGAATAAGATGCATCACAATAAACTATAAAATCATCCGAGCCCTCGGGTAAGGCTAGTATTGGAGCTTGACACAATAATTGTTTTAACAATTGAAACGCCTTTTCTTGTTCATCACCCCACCGATATGGAACATCTTTTCGTGTCAATTTTGTCAACGGACTAGCAATCTTTGAGAAATTCTTGATGAACCTTCTATAATAACCGGCCAAACCTAGAAAACTTTTAATTTCGGATGGAGTCTTCGGGGCACTCCAATTCATCACCGCGGTTATCTTAGACGGGTCCACTTTCACCCCTTCTTTACAAATAACATGCCCCAAAAACTGAACTTCTCGGAGCCAAAACTCACACTTCGAAAACTTAGCATAGAGTTGTTCCCGTTTCAAAGTGTCTAAAACTTGCCTTAAATGATTCTCATGATCCAAATCGGTTTTGGAATATATTAGAATATCATCAATAAAAACAATTACAAATTTATCGAGAAACGGTCGACATACCCGGTTCATAAGATCCATGAATATAGCGGGAGCATTCGTCAAACCGAACGGCATGACTAGAAATTCGTAGTGACCGTATCTCGTTCGAAACGCGGTTTTTGGGATATCGTTCTCATGAACCCGGACTTGATGGTAACCCGACCTTAAATCAATCTTGGAAAAGTATGAAGCCCCTTGCAATTGATCAAACAAATCATCTATACGCGGCAACAGATACTTATTCTTAACTGTTCGTTTATTCAACTCGCGGTAATCAATACACATTCTCATGGTACCGTCTTTCTTTTTAACAAATAAAACTGGTGCACCCCAAGGCGAAGAACTCGGTCTGATAAAACCCTTATCCAATAATTCTTGTATCTGAGTCATCATTTCCCGAATTTCTGACGGTGCTAATCTGTACGGAGCCCTGGCTACGGGACTGGCTCCCGGAACCAAATCAATTTTAAATTCTACCTCCCGAATAGGAGGTAACCCAGGCAATTCATCGGGAAAGACCTCCGGGTATTCCGATACCACCCGGATGTCTCTAACAACCTGCTTTTCTTTTCTGACATCAATAGCATAAGCAAGAAACGATTCACATCCTTTGACTAGAGATTTTCTAGCTTTCATGAATGAAATAATAGGGAGATATGTATTAACCCGATCCCCACGGGCCACTACGTGTGTCCCGTCAGGCAATGGAAATGAAATCAATTTCTTATCACAATTTATTAGTGCTTTATTTAAACTAAGCCAATCCATTCCAAGGACCACATCAAAACCAGATATTGGCATTAAGAGTAAAAACATATTAAAACACGCCCCATCAATATTAATATTTGCCCCAGTCACAGATGTTGTGACTGGCACCACATAACCATCAGCTACCTCCACTTCCAATGGAGTAGTTACCACAGATGTAGGCAATTTTAACTTAGCATGAAAATCCACAGAAATAAATGAGCGATTAGCTCCAGAATCAAACAACACACGAGCATCTATGTTATTTATCGGAAACATACCAGTGATGACATCATCAGTAGTGGTAGCCTCTTCGACCGTCATTTTGAAAGCTCGACCCTCTGTTGTAGGACGGTTCTTCCTCTTTTGAGGAGATGATGCCACCGATCCCCCAACCGACCCAGAACCCGAACCCGATCTTCTATCCGGAGGACAATCACCGACTCTGTGACCTTCTTTATGACAATTCCAGCAAACACTTCTTGGGAATTTACAATCATTCATCTCGTGCCCATACTGACCGCACCTGACACACCGCATCGTTTGGGCCGTACAAGCCCCACTATGAGAAGATCTACATCTAACACACCACTGTGTCCTTTGACCCGAATTTCCACCCGACTGTTTACGATTCGGACTAGTAAACCTTTGATTTCCTTTCCCTTTCTTGCTTTGTTGAGAACCCGATTGTGTGGACTTGAACTTTTGATACCCAGGTCTATCTTGGGTCACCCAATCACGAGAATTTAAATCACCTTCAACAGTTTTGGCCAAATCAAAAGCCTGTGATAGTGTGGTAGCAAGCCTTGCTGTGGTTCGGTACTCAGGTCGCAAAGCACCAATAAAATGCTTTATTTTCGATGGCTCATCGGGAACCCATTGTTGCACAAACCTCAGCTTTTCATTAAATTGCTCGATCAAATCATCAACTGTCATTCTTTCAGTCATCCGCAAATTTAAGAATTCCGATCGAATTCTATCCATCTCAAACGAATTGCAATAACGCTTGCACACTTGTTCTTTAAATTGATCCCATGTTATACTGTTTTTGACTTCCTTAGGTAGATGCTCAATTAAAGTATCCCACCAATTCATAGCCCCACCTACTAATTTTCGTGTGGCATACATGACCCGGTGTTGGTCATCACACCCGCAAGCATCTAATGTTCTTTCCATTTCTCTTAACCAGTTCATAGTGACATTAGGGTCCCTACTTCCACTAAATTCAGGGGGTTTACAATCTAGAAATTGTTTGAAAGTGCAACTTGGCTTCATGCCGAATGGGTAAGGTTGGTTGGTGAATTGGTATTGGGGTAAACCTTGGCTTGGGTTAACATAATAGTATTGTGGTTGTGACATTATTGGATGAGGTTCGGATGTGGTTGACATTAGGGGAACCGTCATGGTAAAGGCGGGAGTTGTGGGAATTTGCATGGAGGGAACGGACATTGATGGAGTAAACACGGGAGGGAAATTTGGTGGTTGGTTATTTTGGTTCTGGCTCATGCTATCAACCAGATTCTGAAGATGTTCCAAACGATTTTCCATTCTTATAATGTAATCTTCCCTGTCTTCATTTGTATCCCGAGAAGTACCAATGATTCCTTGTTCGGGGTTCGGCATGGTTATCGGCGGATTGGGATCGTTATCTGTCATATCTGTAACAAACACAACATCTCACGAACTATTAGTTTAAATCGTTAGTACCTATCTACTAACTACTACTAACACACAATTCATATTCACTCGACTAATCCACTCCCAAAATTATGGAAGTTTGACCAACTCGAGCCAAGATTTGGGAATGGTACACCTATATGTGCAACCATCGCCAAACCTAGGCTCTGATACCAAATTGTAACACCACAATCCTAGAGCCATTTTTTTTTTAAATAAGCATACGGAAGAGAATTAAGAAATACCATAACTCCTACTTATTACACAACATAAAAAAAACATTTACATATTAACCGAATATATAAAAACATTTTAGGGTGTTACTAAACAGGCTCGACCCGGTATACAAAATCAGAGTGCGGTCAGACTTCCAAAACCCGACTCTTGTCAAGCTAAAACCACAACCTGAAAAGAGTCAACGAATGAGGGATTAGCACAAAGCTAAGTGAATAGAAATAAACGTCAATTTGCATAACTACCACAAATTAGAACATCGAGGGAAATCAATAGGGAAACTCGTCCAAACTTCCACAAGCAATTGGACGTTAAAAGAGGATCAGCGGTCGGGCGAGGACCTTCAACTGTTGTCGGCCAACAACAGTCAACCGATGGCTTCTTTACTAGAGGCACGGTGATCCCTCCTTACATAACGAATACGAAGGAGTCCGATCGCCCCTGCCAAGAGTAACGAAGCGTAGCCGAAAACCACCATAGCTAACCTCTAAAAACATGTGCACATACTACCATTGACCACTAGACCAAGAATAAACTTGTAAAAAGAATTGCAGCCAAGAACCTGTTCCTGACATAGTTCGCGTCGGGAACTCAGAGTTCGCGTCGCGAACTAAGAGTTCACGATTCGGGAACTACATCACGACCAGACCCCAAACTCTCTGTCCCGAGTTCGCGATCGCGACCATAAGTTCGCGACGCGAACTCTCCCAGATACACAATTCCTGCACTTTTTCTCCAAAACCCTACCATTCCCTAATTTTGTACATCACACAAGAAAGAAGGTTAAGTCCACTCACCTTTGCTTCCTTTTTGTGCCGAGCTCAATGATCTTATATCACTGAGGCTCCTTCCCTTTTCCTGTACAAAATGAATACCGAATTAGTCACCCAAAATCGTCAATTGTGTAACAAGTAATATAAGCTTTAGACCACATTTTGCAACAAGAGCTTATAACCAAATACTTGCATTTTCTACTCATAACCATAATTTTAGTATAACATTTCAATAAGTCAATTCAATATGCCAATTGATCAAATTGCACCTTAGGCCCAAACGGGTCAAAAACAAGAATCATATGTCGGACATTCACACAACATCATCCAATGAGTTAAACTACATGATCAACATCAAAATCACCTAACCAACATACTTCTTGCATCCAATTGCAAGTATTACCAACTTTGACTTTATTTAAGTCAATTGCACAATTAAGCAACCAAACGGGTCAAGACATGAAATCTACACACTTGAGCTTACAATTCATTCAATTAACACATTTCTAACATGAAATTGATAAATAAAGTTTACAAGCCATACAAGACCAAAAGTAAATTCCCAGATTTGACCAAGGTCAACAATTCACAAATTCTAGCTAGTTATGACCAAATTTCCATCTAGCCAAACACTACCATTTCTTAGGCATTAACTCACAAGTTAACTAGTGATCTACATACTTAACAATTATCATTCTAACATGCATAATTCAACTAACAAAGCTTCAAGAACACCAAGATATGCAATTCACCAAAATTAAGGAAAAAAACCCATCTTCTTCCTAAATCCACCATTGATGGAGCTCTATGAAAGCTTCACCAAATGAGCTATAACTAACAACAATTCACACAATACTTGCAAGAACTCAAATAAACACTAAATCAATCATCAATTTCGGATTTCCATCAAGATTCAACAAGAACTTCAAGAAAACTCACTAGTTCAAGAACCCTAGTTCATCTCTACATCAAGAACATGAAACCCTAGCTAAAGAAGGAAGGAAACTTACTTAATCTTGCTTCTAATCACGAATTTACAGCAGAAATCAAAGGATTCAAGCACCAATTCTTCAATTTAGAGAGAAAACTTCAAAAATGGGTGTGTGTGTGTGTGTGTGTGTGTGTGTTGTGTCGTGAGAGAGAGAGAGAGACCAGAGAAAAGAGAAGAGTAAAAATGACATCTGCCCTTGAACTTACACGTACACTCCAACTCACCAACACAGGTATTTTTCATTTAAACACAGTACAGGATATAAGGTTCACATATAAGTAATTTAGACCTAACTAACTCCAATTTTAACAACGAAGATATTTTTGGAACCCTGGTTCAGAAATGAACCCAAATATGTAAAAATCATTTTAACATTTAAATATCTCAGTTTTACTTAATTTTTAACCCCATGGTTAAAAATACAATTAATTCAATTAAATCAAATAAAATTCTATAAATTAATAAAATAATAAACAATAAGATATTACTTACCAAAAGTAATAAAATATTAAGGGTCGGGTCTCGGGATGTTACATTAACCGTTAACTCGGTCTTACCAAACCCGCGTATTTGTTCTTCGTGTGAATTATCAAAGAGCAAACGTTTACCGTTTGACATTAATAGTAAACGATCTCTTCATGTTTTGGAATTAATTCATTTTGATTTGTGGGGCCCGTCGCCGGTTACCTCTATTGACGGTTATCGTTATTATGTTATTTTTGTAGACGATTTTTCTCGTTTTACTTGGTTTTATCCATTAAAAGCAAAATCGGATTTCTACAAGATTTTTGAAACATTTATTGCTTTTGTACAAACGCAATTTTCATGCAAAATCAAACAATTTCAATCCGATGGTGGTACCGAATTTACAAACAATCAAGTTCGCACTTTATTATCCAACAACGGTACCCATCATCGTCTCTCTTGTCCATACACCCCGCAACAAAATGGACGTGCGGAACGGAAACATCGCCGTGTCACCGAAACCGGTTTGGCCATGATGTTTAATGCTCATGTTCCGACAAATTTATGGGTTCATGCCTTTGCTTCCGCCACATACATCATCAACCGCTTGCCAACAAAGCTTCTTCAAAACAAATCACCATATGAGCTTTTATTTTTTACTACACCAAATTATGGAAATTTACGAGTTTTTGGGTGTTGTGTATACCCGTATCTTCGGGATTATTCGTCTCATAAATTAGCTCCAAGAAGTGCTCCACGTGTTTTTATTTGTTATAGCACACAATATAAAGGCTATAAATGTTTTGATCCGTCCAGCAAACGCATTTACACCACTAGACATGCCCAATTTGATGAAATGGTTCTCCCTTTTAACAAACAAAAATCCACACCAACATCTACACCCCTTTTATCCACTTATTGTGATGATTTCACTACATCACAAAATACCCACCAATCAAACTCCACACCAACCCAAACACCAAACCCGCCTCCTACCCACACCCACCCACCTACTGCCTCCTCATGCATTATTTGTAATACCCACTCAAATAACTCACCAACCGAATCCACAACCACATCCCCTCTCATACTACCCGTTAACCCCATACCACCACCCGAATCCACAACCGAACCCGACCCACCTCAATCACCCGAACTACCTCTACCTACTGCTTCCGAATCACCACCCACCATAAATACCGAACCATCATTACCTCCTCCGCAACCAAACCCACTCCCTACCGAAGCCACCTCATCTCATCCCATGGTTACCCGATCAAAACAAAACATTTTTCCGACCTCACCCATGTCTCTCGATCACCACTTCATCATGCACTTTTTGCAACTAAGGAACCAAAAGGTTTCAAAACCGCGGCTCGTGATCCAAAATGGTTTGCCGCCATGAGAGATGAAATGAAAGCTTTACATCTTAATGCCACTTGGGATCTTGTACTTAGGCCACCCAATTCTAATATTGTTGGGTCAAAATGGGTATTTCGCACCAAATTTCTTGCCGATGGTACCATTGATAAATTCAAAGCTCGCCTTGTCGCTAAAGGTTTTACTCAAGTTCCGGGACTAGATTATTCGGCTACCTTTAGTCCCGTCGTGAAGGCATCTACTATTCGCATCATTTTATCTATTGCCGTGTTACATAAATGGCCTTTACATCAACTTGATGTTAAAAATACCTTCTTAAATGGCAACCTTTCTGACACGGTATATATGGAGCAACCACCGGGTTTTATTGATTCTCGACTTCCAAATCACGTTTGTCGCTTAAAGAAAGCCCTTTACGGGCTCAAGCAAGCTCCACGTGCTTGGTTTCAACGGCTTAGCTCTTTTCTCACAAGTGTTGGTTTTCTATGTAGTCAAGCCGATACTTCTTTATTCATTTTTAAAAGAGGCAAATATATTCTCTATCTATTGGTCTATGTTGATGATATAATCTTAACCGGTAACAACTCTACCATCATTCGAGACTTCATCACACGTCTTAACAAAGAGTTCTTGATTACGGATCTTGGCAAGCTCAATTATTTTCTAGGACTCGAAGTCTCCTACCATGCCTCCGGTTTGTTTCTCAGTCAATCAAAATATGCGCACGATGTTCTCACTCGTGCTCATCTTCTAGACGCCAAACCCGTCGCCACCCCTCTCTCATCATCCAACTACCTCACGAGTCAAGGCACACCTTTTCATGATGCAACTTTATATCGATCTCTTGTTGGTGCACTTCAATATCTCACCATCACTAGACCCGACCTCTCATATGCCGTAAATCAAGTGAGTCAATTTCTTCAATCACCAACACAAGATCATTTTCAAGCCGTCAAGCGAATCCTCCGCTATGTTAAAGGAACCATATCCTACGGCCTTAATTTTTTACACACTCCGACTTCCACTATTGTTGGATACTCGAATGCCGATTGGGCTCGTTGCATTGAAACCCGTCGCTCGACTTATGGCTACTCAATTTTTCTTGGCGGAAATTTAGTTTCTTGGAGTGCAAAGAAACAACCTACGGTCTCCCGGTCTAGTTGCGAGTCGGAATATCGGGCTTTGGCAAATGCGGCTTCTGAAATAATATGGGTCACTCACTTACTCCGCGAGTTACATGTGTTACCAAATTGTCGACCTACTCTCCTTTGTGACAATAAAAGTGCCTTATTTCTAAGCCAAAATCCCGTATCCCATAAACGAGCAAAACATATCGACATTGATTATCATTTTGTTCGTGAACTTGTTTTATCCGGCAAACTTGCAACAAAATATGTACCTACTCATTTGCAATTAGCCGATATTTTCACCAAAAGCTTACCAAGACCGTTGTTCGAAATTTTCCGTTCCAAGCTCTGTGTTGGCACTCCCCCATCATCGCTTGTGGGGGGTAATAGGAAACAATATCATGCATTAACCATATGATTCATTGTATCAATAATAATCAAAGAAGATCAAGAGGAATCAAGAAGAATCAAGAAGATTATGTTTTGTATCTTTATCATTAAAATGCATTGTAATACTTGTATTATAAATAGCCTTGTAAATGAATACAATACTCACTTCAAGGGATTTACATATTCTAATAATTTCCATCCTTAACATACACACCATCTTGATTAGTATGAGTTTCACATGATACGTTAAACTTGGTAGTGTCTAACTGTTCTTTGTACGTACACATTAAAAATTTCTCGAGCCTCTTTTCAAGATTCCTAATTAGAGATATAGCCTTCAAAGTATCTCTGTCGTGGAAAAAAGTTTATTCCCCGTCACCTTTTGATCAACGTCCTATCAAATGAATGTCAAAGAAATTCAATTTTCATTCGAACCTCTCACAAAATTTCGATAAGCATAAAAGCACATATTTCCATAAATTATGATCTTGAATGAAAACTTATGGCAAGATTTGGGTTTTCGTTTTGGTGTTCAAGATTTGGAATGAAAGTTCCAGGTTTTAAGGATTCGTTGCATGTTCATATTTCACACATCTAATTCACGTTTATGTGTCCATCCCTAAATATAAGAGGGTGATTTTCTTACCACAATTTTTAATATGTGTACTGTATTCAATGCTTAACATACTTGTACAGTTAGTTGTAAAATCTGTACATTTTAGTATAATCATTAAAAATTGTGGTAGCAATATATGACAACTGACAAAGGTAGATCAATACCTCAATGTTCATACTTCTGACAATTGATTGACGAAGGTTGAACCGTAGAAGTAATCGACTATGATTGTAGAAACTAAGGACAATTTTAAGAAGGTAGAAATTGTCGACAATTGATGAAGGTAGTCGCTTGCCGTCAGTTGATCCTTGCTTGCACACAAGTCACGTCACTAGGGTTATAATTAAAATTTGTTGAAATTCTGGTTCCGCTTCTTAAACCTGATGTGTTCTATACATTATGTACATGAATCTGAAAGACCTGATACCCGATTTAAGTAAAAGTTGAACCGATATCTAAACCACTCTGTTATAATCCGGTTCTGGTGCCGGTTCAGATCTCCGATTCCATATGACATCATAGCGTAGGTTACAACTTATAATGCACGATATCAAACGGCAATTGATTTTAAACGATCATGCGTTACAATTTATGCAAAAACCTTTTGAAACGCTTTACGTACCAACCCCCTTTAAAAATCTTCCTCCCTTCCCTTTTCGAGAAAAAAACCCTAATCGCCATGAGCGAATACCGTCAAGTTTCTGTGTATGACGCTCTAGGAGGTGGAATAGGTATCTCTCTCACTTTTCATCTAATTCTATTTGTATACGTTTATTGCATTTTTCGATTACCCTGCATGCCGAATTTGATCTTGAAAAAAAAGTAATAATCGAATTACAGTTTAGGAATTTCATGATCAGGTCCGTTCCGTGTGATTCTGTTGTTAATTGGGTCGATTGATTGATATTGAGGATGTTTTTCTCTTGATTTCACTCTGTGAATTAAGTTATTGTTCCTTGGTGTTGCAGTTGCTGATACATTGCTATGGAGGAAATCCTTCGGTGGAGTTGTGTTGTTAATTGGTTCAACCTTCATGTGGCTCTTCTTCGAAAGAGCAGGATACAATTTCTTATCATTTGTCGCCAATGTTCTAATGCTTTTGGTTTTTGTCCTCTTTTTCTGGGCGAAATCTGCATCTCTTCTCAATAGGTGTGTGCTTTTGAATCGGAAATTGATGTGAATTTTATTTAATTTCAGTGAAAGAGAAATCGGATCAGAAATTGATTGCATCAACAAAGTCTTTCATGTCCTTATTAATGTTAATTTCAGTCCATAGTTAATTTGATTATGTATGCCTAATTGTAGACCTCTGCCTCCAATTCCTGATCTGGACATATCTGAGGAATCAGTTGTTGCTGCTGCTGATGAAATGCGAGTGCGGGTCAATAATGCTTTAGCAACCTTGCATGAAATTGCAGTTGATGGAAACCCGAAAACTTTAATTTTGGTACAATTGCTTGAATAGTCTCCTTTATTTTTTGCAATTTTTAAGCTCTACTAGCAAGCATTTGTTATATGATCATGTAATGTGGTTTGATTTTCAGGTTGCTTTTGGCTTATGGTTGATTTCGTTTATTGGTGGTCTGTTTAACTTTCTTACACTGGTCTATATTGGTGAGCCATATGCTGTACTATAAATTATTATCCAAAAAAATTGCGTTCAATTAAACATTATCACTCTCATAAATTGATGTTAATTCTTGATTTCAACTCAGGGGTTCTTCTTAGTTTGTCAGTTCCTATCTTATATGACACGTTCCAGACCCAAGTTGATGAAATGTTAATAGTTGTACACAAAAACATGAGCCCAGTTTTCAAGAAATTTGATCCCATCTTACAAAAAATTTTAGCTTCCCAAAAGAAGCAAAAGAAGGCTGAATAGGATATCGGTAAGCATGCAATCACTCTCCCACAAAAGATCAGTTTAATTATTAAATGATGGTATTTAAAGGATTTATTTTTAACTTTTTATGCTGTTTCCAGTGTATAAATCTGCCTACATATTTGTCAAGTTCTCTTTTGCGCATCTGTTTTGTGTTTTTTTTAACTGGATGTTTTTGTTTATATCCATTTGCTTATGTTTACTTATATATATATATTTTCAGGTTTCTTGCGGCGGCTGGTTAATGAGCAAAACCTTGGTACAATTACTGATATGGTGAAATTCACATAGAAGAATTTACAGAAATATGCTTACCCAAACCGGATACTTTGTTTTTGATAATGCCACTAGTCTTTAGTAGATTTCTGGTTGCTGCAAGTCTTTTTTTGACATGTTTGTTCTACCAGAAAGAAAAAAATACATGTTTTTGTTGAAAAGTTTAGAGTTATGTGAATTTCTTGTGTGTTTATAATACTTTTTGGTGTATGCTGGGAACCATTTAACCGGATACTTCAACAATTAAATTATACAGTTTGTTTAAGTATATCTTTCACAAAATCATATTTTGAAGAGAAATGGTATTGAGTCCTATCATTTGTATCTACCTTCTGTCTACCAATATGATCATGACAAGTGTTGAAATCAAGGGATGATATGACGAAAGAAAATTAGTTGTTTACACATGTGAAGTTTAAAAGTGAGTAGGCACATGGGTAGGCACGTAAGACTCAATATCATTTCTCTATACAGTTAAACCTCCATAAATTAATACTCGATAAATTAATAACCTCGATAAAATTAATAATTTATGCGGTCCCAACTTGGGACTAGTACAAAATCAGATTCAATCGATAAAATAATAAGATAATAATTTTTTTGAAATCCTAATGTAAATATATTAGTCCCAACCAAACTATAAATTAATAATTAATAAAATAAAATTTCAAAATTATAGAGTTATCAAGTAAAAAATGAATCTATAGTCATTTGTTTTTTTGTGAACTTCAAATCTATATTGAGTTCATCTTTAAATCTCCAAATTGGACTTAAGAGTTGAGGCATTGTATTCTTGTATTGCAACAAATCTTGTTGAGTGCATCCTTGGTGATCTCTCTGATACTCGCATAATAGTTTTCGTTGTTGATTGGCCATCGTTGATTTTTTAACACCTTTTAGTTTAGAAGTCATAGTTGATGTGATTTTAAAATTTATCATTAGATATTTTATAGTGATCAATCTAGATCTATGTACATTGAACTTGACAAGTTCATTAATGTGGGAATTTTGAAAGTCTTGTAAATGTGAATGTGATGCAAAATTTTGAAAGTCTTGTCAATATGTGAATACGTATTATATAAGTTGATTTTATAATAATATTATCTTTAAATTAATAATTTATTAATTTATCGATAAATTAATATCTCGCTAAATTAATAAAATATACTAATCCCAACCTTATCTTACTACTATATAAAGCATTCTACCCCATTAGGCAAGTTTAAGGAGCTCCTTAAACTTGATTTTAAGGACCTTTCCACTTTTGTTAGTTAGTTCTCTATCTTAAAAAAAAAATCGCGGCTAATAAGATTCGAACCCAAGACCTCTCCTAACTTATCACTATGTGTTAACCACTTGCTATACATTACACTTTGGTAACACCACCCACACTTAATAACAAAAGTCTGTTACTCGAAAACCATTTTACCCAATAATATTAAATATACGACGCTGTAAATCATCAACTCTTACCAAAATCCACATTTCCTTTTAATTATTTATTTCTAGCAACAATTATTACCGTGTAAACGAACAACACTTGCTCGCCACGAAATATGGTTTCTGGGTACCCGCCGCCGCATTGCGCGGGTACCCTGCTAGTTAATTTATGGGAGGTTTTACTGTATTGAATAACATTCGATCTGTTTGGGCCCTTATTTTGAGCAAAGTTTTTAAACTCTTGCCCTTTGTATCTTTCGGAGATAAAACATTATAAAAATGTACCAATATTTAGATAAATTTATCAAAATTGTTACCTTAACAATACTTCTCAGAACTCTTTCTAGGGAACATTTCACATTATTTATAATGTGTGGAGATTAAATTATCAAATAGAAATGTATTATTTCCATGGATGTACTAGTTGTGTGTTAATTATCGTGATATTATTCAAGAAAAATTAAAGTATATTTTCTTATATATGAGGCCTAATTTGGTTTGGGTTTGATAACTAGGCAATTCCGAGCTCTCTCATTGGCCGGTTTTACCATGTGTAATTCTCCGACTGGCCCACACATTTCATGAAGAAATCCGTTAGAGAGGTGATTTTGAAAGACAATATTCTTTCCCTTGATTTCTGGTGGTAATTTTAGAAATAGTAATATTCCTTCCATATAGGTTCGGAATATGAAATCATAACAGGTCGTGATTTTCAATGTCGGTTTTGAATTAAACCCTAAAAGTGGATGAAACATTTTCTTTCTCAAGCCTCTTTCACTGTTTGGCTCTCATGTCTGCTAATGTTGCAGTCGATTAGGGCTAATGGCGCAATAGGTGAAGAAGAAGCTAATTGCCATGTCTGTACATGAAGTTGTAAGTCGGTGATGCAAGGAGCAACACCACCAGATCGAGCTTAGCATCTTTCCATGTTTTTCACATTTCATATTTTTCTACAGATAACATAGAAAAAATCCAAACCCTGAGCTAATCTTCAAAGCCATGCCGAGATTATCTTCATTTTGCGGTTGCAATCATTTCATTAATCCAGATTATCTCAATTTGTTTAATTTCGATGTATGGCTTTTGAAGGTGATACACAGAGCGACACTCACTGATTTAATTTGAAGATTACACCATTTGTTCGATGCATTTGTTCAATAAAAGCAATTCATGTTTGTCAAAATGTTACAATTTTCATGGATATTATACATGTTCTCAATGGGCGGGGTCGATTAAAAAAGGAGCAAGTAAATGGGTCAAACTATTTATGCATTTTTACAATATTTTCTTTTATGTTTATGCATTTTTGATTGACAGTGAAGATTGAAAATTGAGTTGTGGTTATTCAAGTTTTAGAAGTAACCTTTACGATTTTTTGTGTGTCTTTTCTTATTCTAATTTGATTTTTCATAGTCCTTTGTTCCTTTTTGTCTGTCTTTTGTGGAATTCTAGATTATTATAAGGAACTTATGAAAAATATATTTATTGTGTTGGTTTTGTGCCTAAATTTTACATATGGTTTTTGATGTCTCGATTTTTGGCTTCAAACTGTAGAAATTGTCAATATCACAATGGATGGAATGCATTAAGGTGGATCTTTGTGCAGATGAATATGGGAGGTCATGCACCAGGTGAAACTATACATTCAGAAGGTACATTCATCAAATCTTGCCATGATCTTCATTATGACATTTTTGAGTCTTAATAAACTAATCATGCTAATGTGTGATCCGCGAGCTCTAAATAAAAAATAATTATTTATTTTTTTTCCTGAAGAAGGTGGCAGTAATCGCCTCCTATAGTAAGTTACATAGCTGATCAAAACGGCTCCCCTTTATGGGTCAAAACGGGCTGGCTCGATCATTACACATCTGAATGTTTGCACTAAACCTTTATTGACTGCTATAATTAATTGTTTATGATTTTTGGAACCCATGCTCTGATTCTAGGGGATTTACTGAAGAGGATAATGCTAAAGTCGCATACTATTTTGACCTTGCTGGTCAAAATCAAGTGTGAAGCCAAAGGTATTTGTTGCATTAAATCAAGTGAGGAAGCTGTTGTGACTTTTGACTTCTGAGACCATTAGAATTCTTACTCCAAAGTTAGTTTTATTATTTTGAGACCATTACATATTACTATGACTATTTTTCTATAAGAAATATCCATTTGTTTTCAACTTCTTGAATATACATAGTTTGAGGAATTCTTAGATCATGTTTTTTATTTGACTTCACCTTTTTGTATGGCTATTTTTGGTATATGGGTTGGGTTGCCAAAAACATATCTTTATAAGAAAACTCGTTAAACATAACTCAAATTTGATTTTTCATAGTCCTTTGTTCCTTTTTGTCTGTCTTTTGTGGAATTCTAGATTATTATAAGGAACTTATGAAAAATATATTTATTGTGTTGGTTTTGTGCCTAAATTTTACATATGGTTTTTGATGTCTCGATTTTTGGCTTCAAACTGTAGAAATTGTCAATATCACAATGGATGGAATGCATTAAGGTGGATCTTTGTGCAGATGAATATGGGAGGTCATGCACCAGGTGAAACTATACATTCAGAAGGTACATTCATCAAATCTTGCCATGATCTTCATTATGACATTTTTGAGTCTTAATAAACTAATCATGCTAATGTGTGATCCGCGAGCTCTAAATAAAAAATAATTATTTATTTTTTTTCCTGAAGAAGGTGGCAGTAATCGCCTCCTATAGTAAGTTACATAGCTGATCAAAACGGCTCCCCTTTATGGGTCAAAACGGGCTGGCTCGATCATTACACATCTGAATGTTTGCACTAAACCTTTATTGACTGCTATAATTAATTGTTTATGATTTTTGGAACCCATGCTCTGATTCTAGGGGATTTACTGAAGAGGATAATGCTAAAGTCGCATACTATTTTGACCTTGCTGGTCAAAATCAAGTGTGAAGCCAAAGGTATTTGTTGCATTAAATCAAGTGAGGAAGCTGTTGTGACTTTTGACTTCTGAGACCATTAGAATTCTTACTCCAAAGTTAGTTTTATTATTTTGAGACCATTACATATTACTATGACTATTTTTCTATAAGAAATATCCATTTGTTTTCAACTTCTTGAATATACATAGTTTGAGGAATTCTTAGATCATGTTTTTTATTTGACTTCACCTTTTTGTATGGCTATTTTTGGTATATGGGTTGGGTTGCCAAAAACATATCTTTATAAGAAAACTCGTTAAACATAACTCAAATTAAAAGGTTTATAAGTTACCTGAATTAGTACTCCATTCTGGTTCAGTCAAATCTGAGTTAACCGTTAGTCAAACTCGAATCATAACCAATTTACAAGAAAATTTGCATTAATTCTTCCACTTATGGACCATGATTCTACGTTTCTTATATTTTAAGCTATTTTGAGTTTTACAGGTTTTCATCAAAACTCAGGTGTAGAATCGCAATGTTTTACGTGATGATGAACATACAAATTTGGACACGAATTCTTGATATTCAGGAACATGTAAATAGAAGGGCAAATTTGGGTGAAGAAATGAGCTTTATTGTAGTATTAATTAGTGGTGATGTTAAATTAGCTTATGTTAATCATGAAGTTAGTTGAACTTGAAGATAGCTGAATAGGTTGGTTGGCTTATGTGTCTAAACAATATAATTTTTTTTTCCGGACAAAACAGGCTTGATTGGCTAAAAAATAGTAACACTACAAGAACAATTTAGATTAATGAGGAATGATCAAGTAAAAAGTTCTTTTTAATGTAATTGCCAATGCTGCCAATGTTTTTCACATTCCATTTATCTGCCCATAAGTTTAGTTATTCTTTTGTATGATTATATTAGGAACATTACTTGTAACTTATGAAGATAACATATTTAAGTTAGAATACAAGTACTTTTATTCTATGTTGAATTTATTAGTCTCGGAGTTAAGTGTGAGTTAGACAAAGAACTTAATACATCGATCATGTTGTACATGGGATTTTTTTTTGGCCAAAATGCATTTTAGTACCCTGAATTTGGCCGACTGAAATTTCTACTACCCTGAACTTTTAAAGGTGCACCATGGTACCCTGAACTTGACAAAATGGTCAATTTAGTACCCTGACTCATAAATTTGATCGCGTTCTCTTACTTGATTTGATTTTGTTGGAGCTTTAAACGGACTAAAAAATGTATGTTTATCTTAATATATTGATATTAGAAGCAAATGATATGAGAAAACCAGAGCAAATTAGTAAGCCAGGGTACTAAATTGACCATTTTGTCAAGTTCAGGGTACCATGGTGCACCTTTAATAGTTCAGGGTTGTAAAAATTCCACTCAGCCAAGTTCAGGGTACTAAAATGCATTTTGGCCCTTTTTTTTTTTAATTTATAGAATTTTCAATGAATGATGTATTTTTAAAGAAGTGAAAGATTATAAAAATTATGAAAATTATTATCACCGGAGACAATTTCCTGTCCAAGTTTGCTTTGTTATAACTATTAATAAAACTCAAGGTCAGACGTTGTCGCAAGTTGGTTTGTTTCTTCAAAAACCAGTATTCTCACATGGTCAACTGTATGTCTTCATCTCAAGAGTTAAGAGCAAAAAATGACTGGAGGTTATTTGTTGCGGCAAAGATGGCAATTTCACTAACACAACAACAAATGTCGTTTACAAAGAAGTTTTATTCGCCTCTAAATTTCCTATAACATTTGTTCATGTATCAAAAATTGTTTCTCGTCATTACAATTATGGATTGTTATGTTATTTAAACAATATCAATATTTGTTAATTTCCAAGATATATCTCGAAGCATGTCTACCCAATGGGACGGACTTTGAAGCTAGTCTAGTAATATCGGATGGAAGGAAAAAAACTAATAATCGAATAATTAAAGTAAGTTACAATGAAAGAGTACAGTTTATTGAAAGAAAAAGAAAAACAAGAGAAGAAAAAAGAAAACCCTCCCATCTCCAGGTACTACACATACATATCCGTCTTCCAAAATGCAAACTTTTCTGCTGCCGGCAGCTCGTTCCGGCAGTGCACCGCCGCCGTTGGCCGTAACCAAACCCTCACTCCCCAACCTCCGCCGACCTCTCTCCGCCGTTAATTTACCCTCCTCGCTCTCATCGTTTACTTATTCACCGCTTTCCTTTACATCATCTTCTCATTTTTTGTTACACATTCATCAAAATCAAATCAGAAACCCTAACAAACTCGCTTCCGCTCCCATTTCTGCCGCCTACAGTTCACCAAATGAAGATCCCGAAACAGCAAAACTCGCTCAGGTACTTGATGAACAATAATATCCTCTCCAAAATTCGCAGGGTTTTGTAATATGTATCAATTGATTATTTTCACCCAACAATTACGCTCTAAGTTCTAATTACTGTGAAATTTGTGTGAACACATTACGTACTTGAAACTGAACTCAATGAAATTGTTTAGCTACTGTTGAATTACAATTTTGTTAAAAAATCAAGTTTTTTTAGATGTGAATCAAGGATTAAGCACTGAAATGTGATGGCTGTGTAGGTTGCTAAGAGATTAGAGAGTACTTCAAGGTATTTCAAGAGATTGGGCAGCTTAGGGTTTTGGGGGCAGCTTGTTTGTACAATTGTAGCTGCAGTAATCCTTTCATTTTCAGTCGTGATTACTGGGAAGATCACATCACCAGCTACATTTTATGCTACCGCTGGTGGTATTGTAGCTGCTTTCCTCTCGGTTTTCTGGTCATTTGGGTATATTCGTCTTTCTGACAGGCTTCAGAAAACTGCAAATGACCCTTCAAAGGTACATTATCGATATATAATGTCACAATTATTAGTATTGTTATGTTATCTTTTACGAATTTATTATCTTAGGGTAGATGTGTGTGTGTTTTCAGGCGCCACCTCGTGCGGATGTTGTAAAGAGCTTGAAAAACGGTATAACCGTGAACCTTTTAGGTATGGGTGCAGCCATTCTTGGGATGCAAGCAACCGTAGGACTGTTAGTGGCTAAGGCCTTAACAACATCAGCTAACCCGTATAACCAGACCGGAACTAGCCCTGTTCTTGCATTAGATGTTTTCTTGGTTCAGGTCAAACTCTTTAATATCTCGTTTCTCGTCTTATTATTTTATTTTTTGTTAAATCATTTGTGTTTGATGGTTATAGGCGGGTGCAAACACGATCTTGTCACATTTCTTGGGACTTGTGTTTTCTTTGGAATTATTACGTTCGGTTACTGTACCGCCTTCAGATGGCATCCCGGTTCCTCGGGCAGCATAAGCTTAAGATTTGATTAACACTTATGTAATGTGAGTGAGGAAAGTTGTAGCCAATTTATAATTGTTTTGTAGCAATCTTTTGTTCACAATAAGAATATTTCAACAGTTCAACTCATTGTATGAAGCAAACAAAGTTTTCTAAAGACAAGTCAGCAACTGTCAAATTGTAACGCTGGACTTTCATGGGTTGTTTATATAATGCTTAAACAATGGAATATAATGGATAGTATTACATTTGCATTATCGAATGTTAGTAGATTAATTGATTACTATTAGTTTGTGCTTGGGACAATTGATAATTGGCATTCTTTGAAACGCACTATTCTATTCTTGTTGAAGAAATCAACTGAGATAATTTGTATGATTCAGCTTAGAGTAAGAAAGAAATTTGGAGGAGATAATATGAATCGTGAAAAATAATAGAAAGTTGGTCTTGCATGTTCTACTGCTTTCCATGCTCATTTGATGTCAAAATTACCCAATAATCTTGGATCGACATTGAATTAGGAATCACGTGTGGGAGCTTTCGCTTTTAGGAATCACGGGGATGATGAAACATGGAATTATGAAACTTTTATGGCTACAAATTCGCATATAATATGATTTTGCTCACCCGTACATTACATCTTGGCCCTATCCATCCAACATACAATAGCTTTATTTTCCTATTTATGTCACGTCATATTAAAAATTCTACTTTTTACTTTGGAGTGTGTTTGGATAAACGAAATCACTTCACTGTATCTAACTTTTAATCATATATTTAGTTGATCCTTGATATCTCAATAGTCCTTTTAAAAGAAGACATATATTCTCTCATTCTGATTAAGAAAAATATATAGATATTCTTTCATGATAACCAGCATGAGAATGGTATAAGATTTCAACCAGGAATGGTCATAGCAAAATACATAAAAATAGGTAAATATAGTGAAATTTTCCGCTTTTCATAAGAAACAATATGTATTTCTTCAATACTAATAAACTAATACTGTATATAAGTAATTAATTTATGTGTTATGCAATTTGAGTTTTGCATTATAGCTTTTCAAATCCCTTTCTGTAAAGTATGTGATAGTTACATTAAAAGATGTGAACAAATAGTAGTTCAAGCTTTTCTTATCGTGATTCGTGGTCAATCTATTTCATAAAACTCACATACAAGTGTACAACATCTATGTATTATTTTGACTCTCAACATACTATGCGTTCCTAATTATAGGCCTAGTTAACTAGTTTCACTTGTCGTGCTAAATAAACGTCCATTGAGAAACAGAATACAAGGGTATTCGCATAAAACGATGTCGGATACTCTGTAACAATATTTTGCGGCACTAATTGGTGGTTGGTAGTGGCGTTAGTGATGGTGACTGATGGTTGATGGTGGTCGAGGATGGTAAGTGGTAGTAGTAGTGATGGTGGTGCTAATTCAAATTCGTAAAGTATTGATAATGAATTTCTTCAAGTTATTGCATGTTTCTGCTGATCAAACAATTTTGGGATTCGAATTCGAATTCGTGAAGGATTGTAATTCTTTGACAAATTGCAATTCATTTAGAAACATTCTACGAACCAAACGGCACATTAAAACTTTGCTTCATATTTTATTGGAAGGGGTGGTTTGCTAATTTTAGTATAACTATGGACTTGTTTGTAAACGAACAATCTCTCTTTGCTCCCTATCTTTTTGGCTTTTAGGTATTTTGCAGAGCAGGCGGTGGGGTTCCAACTCATAAGCATGTCTTGTAGCAAAAACACAAAGATTCCACCCATATTCAATTATAACCCCTACTTTAACTTAACTTCTCGCATAGTGACATAGTTTTCACACACAACACTACTTTGTGTTTAAAAACAAATGCTTCATTGATACGAGAAAACCATGATCATGAAATTTATAAATTAAAATTGAAGTTAATAGTATTGCACACATTGATAGACTGAAATAACAGATCTAGTAAATTAGATCAAACCCCTAATTTACAAGTTTATGTTAATGTCTCATTAACATGAACTAGATTTGCAATTTATATTTTCAGAAGAATGCTCAAAATATTAGAAAATGATATTGTTTAAGAATTTATAAAAGAAAAAAAGTGTTTGTGATCATATTTGATATACGAAGTATGAGTTATTTATACAATTAGAGGAGCGAGGATGCAAAACTATTTACAACTCGATCCGAAATCATCGTCACCCAAAACCATGTGTCGGCCTAAAATTTACTCGATTGGTGCTAAAATTAGTTTTCATTCATTAGCCAGACTTATCTATTCATCATTGATGATTTACACCATAAAATTCTTAATATCTACCTTTATATCAAGAGTTTAAGTAATAAAGTTAAAAAAAGGTAAAATGTAAATGTTTTTTTTTTCTCTTGGCATAGTTAAGGTTGTTTCTTAGGCTTCCCGGTATACGTGTATTAACACGTTGTGGTTGTCTCGTTGGCATGGCATCTACACCACGGAGGTAGCATGAACACCGCCCCCACGTCGTGTAAGGAAAGTGGCAACGACTACGAAGATGCACAAACGCGGGGTTGGGTTTTTCATGGTGTTGGGCCGCCGAAAGCAACTCTTACTCATTATGGATTTAATGAAGACAAACAGACAATAGTTGGAAGACAAACAAACAATAGTTGGAAAACAATCTGAATAAGTGTTTTCGAAATGTGAGTGATCAAGTATCTGATGTGTTCAGATCCTTATCATCTCACTACACTATCTGAACAAGCAAAGAGGTAACGATCATTATCCCCGTGCGAAATCAGATAGTAATCAAGAGTTCAGATGTTTGTAGTAGGTTCCATGTGTGTCTGACAACGACACGTTGAGTCTAGAAGACAAATGTAATACTAAGTCTTAATCTTAGTGTAGGTCACTAAAGCAAGCCTAGTCGTTGAAGAACCATGAGTCGTTGAAGCATAATGAGCCGCAAAAAACTCGTGAGTAGTTGAATGCTCTGGAGTCGATGAAGGTCATGGGTCCTTAACATTACTTAGTCGTTGGAGCTTCAGCTGACAAAGAAAGATACTATTATAATACAAGGTCACTGAAGAAAGGATCGCAAAAAATGGAATCCTATGTATATATTCCAGAAAATCTCAGCGATCATTAAAAGACAAAAGTAATGTCATAAATTCCGTTAGTAGTGCTCGTCGTATGAAACATTCTTAACACCAACATAATTCTTACAATGGACAATTCGTACATTATTTTACTTGTCATTCATGCAAACACTTTATATAGATAAGTCGATGGACGAATTCATATACACACATAACAACGATTTATATTCTGCTCAAAAACGCAATCCATATATTCTCCTAAGCAATGTTAAATCGATAGTGATACCATTCTTTACCTTGTTCATCAATTGAATTATCGTTATATCAGGGTTATTAGATTATTTGTTAATGGCCTAGATAAATAAAATCAAGGTTCTAAAAAACGCGACATGGCGGCGCCAAGACGTGAGGCGCGGCTCCACCGTTACGAAACAGTCTATGGTGGCGATGTAAGGCGTGACGAATAAAAACGCGATACGGCGGCGTAAGGCGCACATTGGCGCGAGTTTTTTCGAAGTGCCTTGTAAAATTTGAATTTTTTTTGAAATTTTTTTTTTTGAAAATGTGATGGGTTGTATAATTATAAATTTAGATTTACATTTTTTTAAAAAATTCATAAAAATTAATAGATCTATACTTTTTTTGAACTTGATATACATATATATAAAAAATATATTAAAACGTTTGTCGTCTTAAGTCATGCCTTAAAAAATATCATGACTCACCACGACTCGCCATGCTTAAGGTTTGATGATATCATCACACCGCGACTTGAATAAAGTACTTCATAGATTTTTAAATTGATACAGGGCAGAAACCGTGGTGAATGAGGAATATTTATTATTAAATCCCACATCTCTCTCTGCAACACTGAAACCACCTCCTCTGTCCCTAATCCTCCTGACCTTTTTGTTCACCAAAACAACAATGCCTAATCTCATTATTCTCTTTTTACATTCCTTTTCATCGCCTTAATTACTTCATTTTCATTTCATTTCATTCACCACCAATCAATCATGGCCATTTTCTACTTCTTTTTCTTCACATTTTTCATTTCTTCAATCTCTGCTCTCAACTCTGATGGAATCCTTCTTCTTTCTTTCAAATACTCTGTTTTATCCGACCCCCTTTCAGTTCTTGATAACTGGAACTACGACGATCTGACTCCATGTTCATGGACAGGTGTCACATGTGAATCATTACCCGGGTCGGGTTCACCCGACTCTTTCATGGTCACCACCTTGATGCTTCCTAATTCCCAGCTCTTAGGTTCCATTCCTCAAGATTTGGGAATGATTCCACATCTCCGTTCTCTTGATCTCTCTAATAACTCCTTAAATGGGAGCTTACCACCTTCTATTTTCAATTGTTCTGAGCTCGAATCGCTTTCTCTATCCTCAAATGTAATCGCCGGTGAGCTCCCGGAGTTGGTAATCGGGTTGCAGAGTCTTAAATTTCTCAATCTTTCAGATAATGCATTCGCCGGAAAGTTACCGGAGAGTCTTACCACCTTGAAGAACTTAACTTCTGTTTCTTTGAAAAATAATTATTTCTCCGGTAGTGTTCCCGGCGGGTTTGTGTATGTTGAGGTTTTGGATCTGTCTTTCAATTTATTTAACGAGACTCTGCCACTTGACTTTGGTGGTGAAAAATTACGTTACTTGAATCTTTCGAATAACAAACTTTCTGGTTCTGTTTCATCTGGGTTCGCCGGAAAAATTCCTCCAAACGCCGTCATTGATCTCTCATTCAATAACCTCACCGGAGAAATTCCACAGCTGTTATCGTTATCTCGCCAGAAAACAGAGTTCTTCGCCGGAAACTTGGATCTATGCGGAAAACCACTCAACAGAATATGCACAATTCCTTCAACATTATCAGCCCCACCGAATGTCACTTCAAACGGTTCCGCCACCGCCGCAATCGCTGCCATTCCGAAAAACATAGACCGATCTCCGTCGTCATCAACCACCACCGGTCCACCGTCTGCGCCGGATACCCACGGTGGCATGAAAGTCAAGCCAGCCAAAATAGCAGCCATTGTCGCCGGAGATTTAGCTGGTATTGGTCTTCTAGCCATTCTTTTCATCTACCTATACAATTTACGTAAAAAGAAGGAGTACAAAGACCATAATCAAAACCAAAACCAAAACCTTAAATCCGAAACCCAAATCAAAGAATCAAAGATTACGAAGGACGTCACGACAAACAGAGTCCAGTCAACAACATGCTCGTGTTTAAATGGTGTCTCCGGTCTGACCGGAGAGGAACCATCGGAAACGGAGACCGAGAGTGATCACGAGAACAATAATTCAACGATCGACGTGAAGAGTGGAGAGAAACAAAGGTGTTTGGTGATGGTGGATGGTGAAACAGAGCTGGAAATTGAAACTTTGTTGAAGGCTTCAGCGTATGTGTTGGGTACAAGTGGGTCGAGTATAGTTTACAAGGCGGTTTTAGGCGGCGTCGGAGGGACGGCGTTTGCTGTACGGAGGATCGGAGAGAGTGGGGTGGTGAAGATGAAAGAGTTTGAGAATACGGTGAGGATTATTGGGAAATTACGGCACCCAAATTTGTTAGGAGTTCGAGGGTTTTATTGGGGTGAAGATGAAAAGCTTGTTATCTATGATTATGTCTCCAATGGAAGCTTGGCCGGTGCTGGTTACAGTAAGCACTCCTTCTTTTCATTTGACCATTTTAGCCTACTTTCTTCAATTCTGCTAACTTATGCCTCTTTTGTTCAAAATCATGACTACTAATTCTTGGCTTGCAAATAAAATGTTTAATTTCAAGTTCTTAACTTTTTTTTCTCGGAGATTCTTACTTAAAGTTCATAATTTTGATTTTGGTTTACATACTTGTTAAAGTTCTTACTTTGCAAATTTTTTTGATTCTTACTTAAATTACATGTGTAGTTACCGTTATTTTCAAAAAGGGATATGCAAGTCTCCAGCTTTACCATAAAACCTTCAAAATAGAAAATCGGTATTTGCATGAACATTTATGTTAAAAGATTATTTAATTTCCATGAAAATAAATGGAATAAATTTGCATTTGTTAAAAGATTCTTTAAAAAAAATAATTAAATATACGTTTTAAAAACATGATTTTTTATAATTTTGATTAACGGTTATAAAATATGATTCTGAAAAATTATATTTTGATTTTCTATACTGTTTTAAATCATAATAATATGATTATCAGTGTTCTAGTATCTAGTATCCAAATCTGACTTTTTTAGTATTTTCAAAATACAATAAGCACATCCCCATATTTTTTTTGTTTTTTTTTTCTTCAAAACTGCATTTTGATGAATCGAAAATATAAATAATAAAAAGTTTTTTTTTTTGTTGCCAAACAGTCATTTTATATTGATTTACTTCTAAATTGTTTAAATTTGTATTCCTCATGAGAATTTAGACTAATTTGAAATTTTGACTCCTACTTGGTGATGACTTATTTATTTTAATATATCAAATAAGCAATATACTATTTCTAATCTATTGTATAGTATATTTACTTAAATTTAATATAACAGAATTCCACAAGCACCGCGACAAGGACTAGCAATTAGCAAGCATGTGACATTTGCACGTTAAATTATAGAAAACAGTCAAACAATAGATCTATTTTAACATTGTGAAAATCTTATATAAAGCAAACTACTTGTTGTCTAATATATATTAACCGTCCATGTTTTGTAATTATATGTCAAACAAAACATGTTTTTAGCTTTATCTTAAAATGAATCTCTGCTGGTCAATGTTTGTTGTTTCCAACATAATATGTCAAAGTAACAGGGATTAATTAAAGATTATTCATATATTTTAGGTCGAATATCTTGAATTATATTTTATTAATCTTATAAAACAAGTCATCATGTTTGTCACAAGCACAATATATCATTGAATTTTGTGTACTGGTTTTATATATTAATAATTTTTTATTTTTAATTTTAGGGAAAGTTGGTTCATCTCCTTGCCAGTTGCCTTTTGAGGTCCGACTCAAGATAGCTAAAGGTGTTGCTCTAGGGTTAGCATTTGTTCATGAAAAAAAACATGTACATGGCAACATTAAACCAAGCAACATCCTTTT
Source organism: Calendula officinalis (assembly GCA_963853835.1). Classification (NCBI taxonomy): domain Eukaryota; kingdom Viridiplantae; phylum Streptophyta; class Magnoliopsida; order Asterales; family Asteraceae; genus Calendula; species Calendula officinalis. Next base: position 70,410,727 of record OY970828.1, read on the forward strand.
GACATCAGAAATGGACCCTATCATTAGTGATTTCGGGTTAGAGTGGCTCGTATCGGGTAAACATAGCTATAAAACAAAGGGATCAGACCGACATTTTGGTAGCAAACGATCAGTATCTTCACGAGAAGAAATGATGATTCAACATGATTATCATCACTCGGCTAGTAGTAGTCCTTACATGGCTCCAGCCACAGGGCTACTTGGGTGCACATCGCCTTATCATGCACCCGAGTCGATGAAAAACCTCAAACCCAACTCAAAATGGGACGTTTACTCGTTTGGGATTGTGTTACTTGAGCTCATATCAGGAAAGGTGTTCTCAGATAGGGAGTTAGGTATTTGGAATGCTAGTTCTTCAACAATTGACGATGAGAACTCGATTCTAAGGCTAGCAGATATGTGTCTCAGGACTGATATTAACAACAGACGTGATGTGACACTCACATGCTTCAAATTAGGGTTTAGTTGTGCATCATTAAACCCACAAAAGAGACCGTCCATGAAAGAGGCATTACAAGTACTTGAAAAGTTACCATCCGCATCTTTTTAATGATGGGTTATCCAACAAAAAAGCCGAAAAAAGCAACAAATGGGGATGAAAAGGAATTAAAGGACATAACTTTGGACCTTTTGACTTGGAAATTTTGTATCAAAATGAAGAAGATTCAAGGGATGATTGATGAATGTTGATAGTTGATTCAAAAGTAGTGTATGTTTTTTTTAGCTTTTGATCAATAAAAGTAGCATGCATTCCTTAAGTTATAAGTAAAATTTTATATTTGGCACTTTAGCTTTTGACTTTAATGCTCCTTTAACTGATTGATGTTTGTTTTGTAAGTATCTACTCAAATCTTATTCATTTGGACTTAATTTAAAGTATCGAATACCATTTCTAATAGTAGTTAGAAACAAATGTAAAAGATTAAAACTTGAGTTAAAAATCAAGTCTTTGACTAATTATTGACTTTTCTTTGGAGTTATAATACAACTGATTCATTTTGAAATTGACTTCTTATGCAAAGATTTGGTAAAGATTTTTTTTATAAGATGCATTTAGTCAAATGCTATAGTTCTTGTTCAAGCCCGTGTCTTCTTGTAAAAACTATTTTTTTCTACTTTCTTAACTAATAATATTCTACTCCTCTCGCCTCAAATTAAGTATACAACTTATTATTATAGTTTGTCATAAAACAAGTGTTCATTTAACTTACAACCAATAATTGCATTTTCCTAAACTCATGTGTCTAACTTATGTGTCTTTTGTTTAGTGGATACTTAATATGGGACGGAGGATGTAATATAATAGTTTTACTTAATAAGATGGAGAAAAGAAAACCCAAATAATTTGATGTAAAACCACCAGAAGACAATAAATTTTTGTGGGGGAGCATGGACCATGACAAAAATTTATGCTTGTGGATTGCGTTAACCAATTGGGTCACTTGTTTTCCAGGTTAATCGGTTTGGCCAAACTTCCCAATCAAGCATCCTCCGAACCGAATAGATAAATGATATAGTTACCTAATAAATGAACCTAGTTATCGACCTGATCAATTAATAATTTGACACACATGTTCCGCTTATTTTCTTTTATCATATTCGCCTTTAATTTTACCACTTGTTAGACTGTTTTTTTTATAGATTAATTAGGTTGGGTTGGATTGGGTTAAATTAGAATGTGTTATCAAGTGGCTCAAATCTGGGACTCTTTCTCCTTTTATTTGTTAGTGTTTATTATTGTTAGAAACTAAGTTAAAATTATGTATTTTTGGGTTTATGGTGACCAACCATGGCCCATTGTGTATATGGGCCAGTATAATTCGTAAGAACGACTCAAAGTCCTTGATTCATAAAACCTTCCGATCAAAATCCAGAATTTGGTAAACTGCAAAAGAATGGGACTCTCAAATTCAGTCCATGTTAGGAATATTTCTATAATATTCATTAAAGATTTGATGTGTCAAAACTTATAAAGTACAAGGACCTAAATTGAAGATATGGAAGTTCAAATTCAAATAAAGATTTAGGAGATAATCACTATTGTAAAAGATATAGTATATCTTGTTTAATTTAAAAGATTTAGTATTATCTTTTCCTTGTAAATCTCTAAGTTTTCTAGTATATAAAGAAACCTAGAGGTATAGAATTAGTCGTTCTTGAAACCCACGTTTTAACGTGTATGTGTGTGTACTCTAAGCCTCAAGGTCGTATGATCCTGTTAACCAAAATCATTCTACATATTTATATGTAGAATTGGGGCTTTTAGTAATCTTTGTATATAAAGATGATGATGAAACCTTGTTTAGCTATACAAATATGTTTATCTAATTCCGCAATATTATGATTTGTATATGCTTATTCCAGATCAAGAACTAACTATTCTTGAGCCTAAAGATCGACGATTATGAAGAGTTGTTCTAAACTCAGCAATTGGTATCAGAGCGAGGTGGCTCCAGATCTGGAATGAAACAAGGATCTATCACTGATTACATGAAGAATTAAGCATCAAAAGAAAAAAAAAGGTGAGAAGATATTACGATTTTTTTATTTTTAGTGAAACAATTCGTGCACTTTCAAATCTTGTGTTGTTTGCTACCTAAAATCTACCGACTTTTTACGATGGACGAAAGATGCTTTCTAGAGAATTCTTGAATTGGTTTGTTGAGATCCACGTGGATGAAATTCCACAAAATCTTTTCTACTGCAATGACAACCTAAATCATATGTATAGATGGATTTTAATTTAATCCGTATTTTGGAAAGATTATAGAAACAAACAAGGAAGCCGTATATTTTTTTTAAAGGAAGCCATGGATTTAATTAAATAGGTGGCCTCGCAAACCACAATGAGCCAATTAGGAGTCCATGACCAATCACTATTCAATTGTTTTAAAGTGGGCCGCAAGAGAAGGAGAGCATTAGTATACTAACAAATCTGGTACTGATCAGTATTACAGCCCATTGATGATCAATATCCATGCTTACTACTGATCTTGTTTCAAAAGTTACTACTGATCCAAACATATAATGGTTGTATGTTTACTACTGATCGCAACTTGTTACTGCTCGTAATTTAAATATACTACTGATCAGTAGTATATCAGGTTACTACTGATCCGATGCTCAATCGTTTACTACTGGTTCGTTATCTACTACTGCTCCATCAAAATACTACTGATCAGTATTGAAGTAGACTTTTTTCTACTGATTTCTTCCTTAAAACCGATTCATCATACTTTGGAAAGCGTGACACACATCATGTTCATTCCATACTACGGTTTATTGATTGTATTTGGTTAATCACTTGTTAATTTTTATTCTTGATAAAAAGAGAATAAAAATAACTTGTGATATCAATGTGAAACGAATCACATTATTCACACACACAGGTTGAAGGCTTGATGAAGATAAAAGAAGATGATTTTATTTGTTACATATTTGATCTTCATCAGTTGATTATAGAAGAAGAGTGATTATATTTTATTTGAAGAAGAAGTTGAAAGTCTTACTACATAAGATGTTATGTAAAGATGTAACAGCAATTCAACAGAATCTTAACGAAAAGATCTGTTGAAGACCAAGATGTCCTTCATACAAGATTACGACGTTGCTGATTACTATAGTTAGACGGAATGTGATGCATAGTTTGAGTTTCTACTTCAACTTCAAATAGAAGATAGTTGGTTTTCAATGTAATTAATATAGCCTTGAAGAACACAGGAATGATATCACACTTTTAGGGGAAGAAAAAGTGTTGATCATTCAAGGGGAAGTTCAAGTTTCTCGGATTTATTTGATTATGTCAAAAAGGGGAAGAGACTAGAAGATTCCAAGCTAATTCTATAAGTTTTGTCAAATCAAATAGGGGAAGATTGTTAGGAATATTTCTATAATATTCATTAAAGATTTGATGTGTCAAAACTTATAAAGTACAGGGACCTAAATTGAAGATATGGAAGTTCAAATTCAAATAAAGATTTAGGAGATAATCACTATTGTAAAAGATATAGTATATCTTGTTTAATTTAAAAGATTTAGTATTATCTTTTCCTTGTAAATCTCTAAGTTTTCTAGTATATAAAGAAACATAAAGGTATAGAATTAGTCGTTCTTGAAACTCACGTTTTAACGTGTATGTGTGTGTACTCTAAGCCTCAAGGTCGTATGATCCTGTTAACCAAAACCATTCTACATATAATTTATATGTAGAATTGAGGCTTTTAGTAATCTTTGTATATAAAGATGATGATGAAACCTTGTTTAGCTATACAAATATGTTTATCTAATTCCGCAATATTATGATTCATATATGCTTATTCCAGATCAAGAACTAACTATTCTTGAACCTAAAGATCGACGATTATGAATAGTTGTTCTAAATTCAGCAGTCCAGAAAGATGCCAATCCGACGACCACCACCAAAAAAAGCATCTTCATCTTATCCGGTCAGAGCAACATGGCCGGTCGCGGTGGCGTAAAGAACAAGCATTGGGACCGTGTAGTCCCCGACGAATGCAAACCCGATCCTTCCATCATCCACCGTCTAAACGCTAACCTAATTTGGGAAACTGCTCAGGAACCACTTCACGCCGACATCGACACAAAGAAGACCTGCGGTGTTGGCCCAGGGATGTCGTTCGCCAACGCCGTCAAGGATTACGTCGTCGGAATAATAGATCTCGTGCCGTGTGCGGTAGGTGGCACCGCCATTAAGGAATGGGCTAAAGGTGAAAAGCTCTATGAAGATATGGTGAGAAGAGCGAAAGTGGCGGCGAGTAGCGGCGGTGAGATCAAAGCGATGCTCTGGTATCAAGGAGAAAGCGATACAACATCGAATGGCATCGCTGAATCTTATAAATCGAATATGGAGAATTTGATTCATAATGTTCGTTCAGATCTGGGACTACCGTCACTACCAATTATTCAGGTAAATTGTTAATACTCTTACTTGTAATTGATCTGATTGATTCGGTGAATTGATTAGGGTTTTGTTTGGGGATAATTAGGTTGCGATTGCATCTGGTGGCTCTGCTGGGAAATACACGGAGGTAGTTAGAGAAGCACAGAAAGCGATTGATCTACCGAATGTGGTGTGCGTGGATGCGAAAGGATTGGAGCTGAAAGAAGATAACCTTCATTTAACGACGGCAGCTCAGGTTCAGCTCGGACACATGTTGGCCGACGCATATCTCGCCCATTTCGGCTAGCTGATTTCTCCGGCGAGATCTTGTGGGTTGACTTCGTGTTTAATTGGTAATATAATGTTACCAGGGTCTATTTGTAATAAAGTTGGTCTAATTTTGTATTATTTGTGTATTTCTTTTTTCCTTTTTTAAATTGAACATTACTTTGAGATCTTTTGATGTGAAACACTTTCTCTATTCCGAGCAAGTTCTGTTGTCATGATAAAATATAAAATAATATGGAGTATTATGTTTTGTAGCAAGTTCAAACAATTCACCAACTAGCTATCAATTTTAATACTTTAAGGATGTTTTCATATCTTTTTTTAAATGATATTTAGGTGCTATTTGTTTTTTTATAGCAAAAAATCTGCTAACTGATTCAGCTTCTGGGTGGATCAAAGGTGTGCAGTCTGCAAGAAAGCTATTGTTTGTTTTTTAACATCTGTAAACTTGCTTAAATTAATAGACATTTAAGATATCTTACGTCTAACAACATTAAAATAATTCTTACAACAATATTGTATGTTGTTTGGAGGATATGTGTTTTTTTAGGTTCGGAAGACCCCAAGAAGCTAATGCCCAAAGCTTCTTGGAGAAGATCTTCTGCAGACATAAAAATATCTGCGAGCTTCTAAAAAACAAACATCTACGGGAGATTTTTCGGCGCGTGGTCTGCGCCGCGAAGAAAAAGACCCCAGGAAGACCTTTTGTCAAAAAACAAACAGCACCTTAGTCTTACAATTTAGTTTTTTTTAATAATTTTACCTAATTTATTTGATAGAATAACATGTATAATCTATTAATCTATCTATTAATATATTTTTTTTGAAACAGCAAATCTAATCTACTTCTAATTACCACCTATGTCCACGACGAGACTTGAACTTCAGACCTTAAGGTTGAGAGTCATACATCATACCGCTAGGACAAAGGCCATCTGATAATCTATATATTATTATTATCTTTTGATTTTCACATATGTCTTCGTTTAATTAATACGATTATGAGTAGAAACAAATATTATAATTAAGTACCAATACTCTTTTGAAAATATGTAACATGACACACGACAGAATCGATGTAAAATAAACCGACAATTTTATTTCATATTTAAGGCTATCTGGTATCTACGTGTCGCTTTCTAAACCCATAGATTAATTTTGTATAAATAAAATAAGATATAAAGTAAAATAAGAGATAGATATGAACCACGATAATGTTGGATCCAACTATAGACCACTATAATAATCGGTTTAGTTCCTAATTTGGTTATATAGACGACCACAAGTGATAGTTTAGTGCTAAGATCCATTTTTAGAAACAGTAAAATTCTCACGAGGTTTAGAAATACAATTCTTAAGATCAAGAAAAAAAATTCATTTGCTTGTAAAGTTTGTTAGAACTCATGTTACAAAAAAGAATCGGTTACAGTATTTATGTAAGCAACATTTTTTTGGATCTAAGTCTACAATGGGCTAGGAACTATGTTTTGGGCTTAACTACCTAAGACTGGAGAGTAACCATGATCCGAGCTGATGATCAAGAAACGAGGGATGAAGTCGATATTTGTCGATTTTCACTTTTCATGAATCAACATTTAAAACAAAACGTATGAGATTGAATTTGAGCATGGAACACAATGAGGCAGATATGTTTGAGGCAATGGATTTAGTTTTTAAAAATACATGTCAGTATAAAATTGATCTAATCTCTTAAGTTTGTCGATATCATTTTCATTAAATTTAACTTGTGTTTAAATTTTATTATTATATGTATATATTTTTTTAACTTGATGACTAAAACTTGTACATCATTACTTTTGAAAAGCTAGCCTTCACGACAAAGCAACACAAACATGAAAAAGACCCACAACGTCCAATCATTTGGTTAAGTGACTATTTGATGCACATGTCTGTGTTATTATTGGTGTTATATGCAAGTTTCACATTTTAATTGATAGGATCCAGCGTCAGTTTCGTGGTAACAATGTATTTGACTATGTGTTACGGTGGAGTTTGAAAGTATAATTAAATTTGTTGATGCCATTCTTAAAGCACACAGAGTGGGAGAACAAGGGTGACATGGAGGGGGCTTACATCTTATTAGTTAAACTCATTAACGCGAGAACAATGCCATTCTTGTGCAAATCACCACCCTAAACGTAAACCTACATCTTGAATTAGACTTGAGAAATTGTCAGACTCGGATAACCAGGAGTCAAAAAAGACAAAAAAGGAGGAACCAAGAACCAGCTCGAGAACCGAGTCCAAGTATTGTTCTGGTTTACTTCTGTTTCAAACTAGAATTCAGGTTTTTCGGTTAAAATGCACACCCTAATACAAACATAGTTTATTAGATTATCTTCTTTAAACTAGAAATAAATTTAGTAACGATGTAACTTATATTCACAACATAAGGTTTATGAAACTCAGTTAACATCGTTGAATGTAAGTCGTCGAATTTTGTTATGATATTTTTAAACTTAATAGTAGTACTCTTTATTGCATTTTAATTCACAATAGAATAATTTTGTATACAAACATAATACTTTCTCCGATTCAAAATAAGTGACATACATTGAGTTTACGGTTTTTAACGCAAAAGATTATAATAATGATTAAATTAAATTAATTGGTTGGTTTAGTGTGGAATGAGTCTCACACTTTTTCAGTAAAGTGTGGTTATTAATGTTAAAAGTTTAAGGTAAGCAGCAAAGGGTCTTTGGCCTAGCGGTATGGTTTTTGCCTCACAACCTTGACGTTGGGTTTCAAGTCCCGTCATGAACATAAGTGGAAATTAGGTTTAAATTAAGATTTGTTGTTAAAAATAAAAAGTAAAAATTATGGGTAAATTGGTTATTTCACTTTGTTAAAATAGATAGTTAGTGAGTGTGGGTGGATCTCACTTATTTTTTTTCCAAATAAGGTAACTTTATAAATTGTGACACTTATTTTGAATCACTAAAAAAGAAAAGTGTTTTACTTATTTTGAATAGGAGGAAGTATAAACACTTTAAGTCATGGGGAAATCCGAAATGGTAATTTGGAGTAGGCAGTCAGACTACTCCCATTGGTATATGTGGGGGTTGGGTCACTCAATAAAATAACAATAAAAAGAGAAGAGGGTCACCAAAAAGTGGTGACCTAGGTTGTGGAAGAGGACCAAGGTTGGGAGAGGGTCACTATCTTGGGTCACTCAAACTGTGTACTTTTTATTTTTTTAATATGGTATATAATTTTCTTATTGGTAGTTTGGTTTAGGTTGGGTTGGGTTGTTAATGTGTGTGAAAAATTAGATTGGGTTGGGTTGTGTAGGTGGAAGTGAGAGAAACTATTTTTTATTAAAAAGATGTGGTTGGGTTGGGTTGCTAACGAGGATAGTCTCAGTAAAAATGGCAAGACCAATAAAAGTCAAAATCGTCTATCAATGAAGAAGGCCACCACCTACCCATAATTTTGAATGATCAATCAACTTCCACCCACTACACCAACAAATCAAAATTACAAAAAGCTTGCAATAAATGCCCCTATACTTCAATCGATTTCATATATGTACAAAGGTACTAGCACAAAGGTTACTTTTACTTGACTTGTGTTGGCATTTAATACTGTTACGAAGATTAATGTTGATGTAATAAAGTGAATGCTGATCGTACGTATTCGCAAAGTTAATACTGTTAGGTTAATATTGTGCTGCGAATACTACTGTGCATTCAAGAATAATGATGTTGATCAAAAGTTTGTGCTAGTACCCAAATTGAGATAAATAAAAGATATGCTTATATTCAAAGGAGATTATCTTAAAGAAACAAAAGATCCGATGCATTTTTATAAGATATTGAGTTATTGACTAAGAGTTTATCTTTTATATTTGTTATTAGTATAAATTGCTCATAGTCTTATGTCAATATTAGGTTAACTTGTTTTTGAACGGTTAGGCCTCGTTTGTTTTGACGTAATCCTCTGGAATTGTAATTCAATTACACTACGGAGAGACGTTTGGATCAACTTTGTTTCGTAATTCAATTACGCAATAATTTCGAAATACGATATTCGTTGTAATTGAAATTCGTCCTGACATCCTATGAATTTAATTACGATCTTTTAATGAACTAACAAATTTAAATATTTTGTATGTTTCATATTTTAAAATCTTTCAAATATATTAATAAATATTAAAAAAATAAATTAAATTAAATTTTAAAAAAAATAAATAAATAAAAATAATAATTAAATTAAATTTTCTTACAAAAATAAAAAAATTTATTTTTTTTTTTAAAATTTAAATTTGTTTAAAAAGTAAAAACATAATAAATAATAAAACTTAAAAAAATCTAAAAAAGTTAAAAAAAAATGCGTATGTATGTTTTAGATTACAGCTAAAACATTTGTAACCAAACATGTAACCGTATTCAATTACAACCGAGTTCAATTCCAACCGAATTTAATTACATTACGGAAGTTTACGTTGAGTCAAACGCCCCTTAAGCTTCATAAAAGTTTTAAGCCTCAAGGTTGTATTAAATCCTTGGATTAGAGAAGTTTTATACATCTATCATTAGTTGATAGATCGGGGCTTTGTGTTTGTATCATTTACTTTTATTAACACAGACTGATTTTATATTTCGATACTGTGTTCTTGTTTAAGTATTGAAGTGTTACTTCACAAACTTTTTTAATATATCATGGTTCTATATTTTTTGTTATTGACTTGATCTTCACAGTTTATTTAATTAGAAGTTAAACATAATATCAACTTCGTGTACATAACTTAATATGTGATGTCAAATAATAAAGTAATGAAACAAAATTAAAATAGACACCAATTTTGCTGTTTTATTTTAACAAAATCTAACCACTTAATTGCTTTAGTTAACAACAAATATGCATATGTCTCAGTAGTGACTCCTTCATTCTTTCTTCGGTTTTACTACATTAGGGTCACGTTACCATTTTTAATGACATTAGGGGTCTTCAAAAATATACAAAGATATCGGGCATCCGAAAAATTATCCACTATACGAAATCTCAGTATCCGTAATCCGAATATCCGAATTTCGGATAGTTGATCCGCATAGTGTTTTTAAATTTTCAGATATTGGATATCCGATTTTTTTTTTGAAATCTCAAAATATTCAAATATCCGAAACATCCGAAAATATGTTTTTCTGGATATCGGATATTCGGATTTCGGATATCCAAAATTTGAATATACGGATTTCGGATACCGGATTCGTATAATAAATATACTATTCGAAAATCCAGATATCTGGTTTTGAACACCCCTAACTGAAAGTCTGAAACAGATATGCCAACCATACTTTTGCACTTCCTTTATCACTTCGAGCAAAATACAGTTAATATTCAAAATGTACCAGTGAATAATGCATGCTAATCTATCTCCTTACATCCCTTGTCTCCTCTTCGTCAACAACAAGGAAATGGGTTTGCCAACAGTATCAGTTTACTGTCGACCCCTGTTGGAGCAAAACACAGATCAACTTATTACTGATGCTGCAGTTAGTACTGACATACTTAGTACTGATGGGGCAGAAACATTTACTACTGATGAAGTTGATACTGGTGATACTATAACTAAGTTACTACTGATCATGCAAAGATTGAAGATACTACTGATCATTGTAGTTACTACTGACGATGTATCTGGACTTACTACTGATCACCAAGTTTACTACTGATCTTCATATTTACTACTGATGACGCGTTTTTGAAGAATATCAAGTCCGAGATCTTCGTATAGATAATTATAGAATGTAAATCAATGTATATTATTATTATTCGATGTAAATCAAGTCCTAGAATAACCAGGGTAAATAGTTTAGCTTCAATGACTATTATAAATAGTTCCTTACGAATTGTAAACGTACGTGTGTATTGTTAACTCAATAATATACATTGAAGCTTTTTGTGAAACTGTGTTCTTAATATTTCTCATATTGTTCTTACAGTTCATTGTTCTTAATTATTGATATAGTGTTGATCCGCTGCAACTTCTATCATCAATTAGATCTAAGGTGTTTATTAACTTGTTTATAGTTAATCGATCCTGACAAGTGGTATCAGAGCATATTGGTTCTAGATCTACTATTTGTTAAGAACAACAAAAAGTTTTAATCTTTAAAACACACATTATTAATCATGACTGATAATAATGAAAGCACTCAGGCCAACAAAATTCCTATACTCACACCCAACAACTTTGGGATGTGGAAAAATCGTATTAAGCAATACATGCTTATTACAGATTACTCTATGTGGGAAGTTGTCCTTGAAGGAAACAAAACTGGTCCTGGTCAAGCAAGCAGCTCTGCAACTGAGGCAGACAAACTTAAATGTGAGAAGGAAAAGAAGGACAAGGGCATCGAACTCAAAACTCTAAGCACTCTATTACTGGCCATTCCTAATGATTATCAACATCTCTTTGTTGAATATGATGATGCAAAGAGCACCAAGAGGAATATGAAGTCTGTTCTCAAACAAGACTTTGAAAACTTCAAAGGAAAACCCAATGAAACACTCACTCAAGTGTTTGACAGATTCAACAAACTAATTGGTGAACTTAACCAAGTTGGGGTTAAGATGGATCAAGAAGATGTCAACATGAAGTTCCTAAGATCTCTTAGTGAAGAATGGGCCATGTATACAGTGGTATATAGACAAAGAGATGCTCTAGAAGAAAAGGAGTTGGATGAACTCTATAATGATCTCAGAGTATTTGAAACTGAGGTAAACCAAAAGAACCCTTCTATTTTTTCTAATAATGCTGCATTTGTCTCCAGTACAGGTCAAGGTCAGGAAACCTCTATAGGAAAGGCTGCAGATTCTGAAGATGCTGCAAGAGAATCTTTCTTCACTAGTCATGTGCATACTGCATTGATTAGTGATGACTTGGAACAATTAAACCCAGATGATCTTGAGGAGATGGATCTTAAATGGCAGATGGCAATGCTGAGCCTAAGGACAAAAAGATTCTTAAAGAGAACTGGTAGGACAAGCCTCAACTTCAACAAAGGTGACAAAGCTGGATTTGACAAAACTAAAGTCAAATGTTACAACTGTAACAACCTTGGTCACTTTGCAAAAGAGTGTCCTCAGCCAGACAAAAGATCAAAATCAACTGCCCTTGTATCACAACAAGGACAAGGATATGACTGGAGCTTCCAAGCAGAAGAGCATACTCAAAATCAAGCTCTTATGGCCTTTACTGACAACAAAACTGAGGAAAAACCTAAACCTTGTACTTCTGAATGTGCTAAAATTGTTAAAAACTTAGAAAAAGAAAACACTAAATTAAATGAAGATTTGGCAAAAGCAGTCAGAAGAAATCATGAGTTTGATAGTGTAATTGCTGATCAAGAACATCAAATAAAGGTGTACAAGATGATTGATCAACGGATCAAGGAAGAGTTGCTTCAAGCTGTGGATGAGAAAGAGTTCTATGAAACAAAAAATAAAGAACTAACAAGTAAAATAGAAGAATGTCAGCTTGAAATTGAACAAAATAAATTAACAATTAAAAAGTTTGAAAGAAGCACTAAAATTCTAGATGAATTAACTAATAATCAAACTACAGAAAAGGTTGTTCATGGGGTGGGATATCATGCTGTACCACCTCCACATAAATTCATTCCTCCACTTAAAAACAGTTCAGAAAGAATAATTAATGAATTAAAAACTGAAAATCAAACTGAATCTAATACTGAAACATCTGAATCAAATGATTCTTCTGATGATGAGCAATCAATTGAATTTACAATATCTCAAAGTGAATCACCAAAATCAATTGATACAAGTTTTCACACAGCTCAAAGTCCAAATGAATCTCCCAAATATAATGCAGATAATGTACCAAAAATTTTAACAAGGGGGAATGAAAGAAATAAAAAACAACTCTTAGACCAAAGAATACCTGAAGGTGCTAAAAATAAGAAATTAAGATGTGTTATATGCAATAAAATGAACCATTTAGCAAAGGATTGTCACTTCAATCCAATAAACTGCAAAGAGTTAAAAGAATTTAAAATTTTTAAACAAGGATCAAAAACTCAAAAGTTAAAAAATACTACTGGTCCTTCAGTAGTAAATACAATCAAAACTCAAATTGCTGAAACTCCAAGATTTGGAAGAAGTGCACCAAGATTTGTGCAAAACAGAAGAGTTGGCAGCCCAAAGAACAGCAATTACTTCAAGAACAATGGAAAATCCAATCAAAATAAACAATATTTTAAATTTTCCAACACCAGTAGAAACTCTAACAAATTTACTACTGGTGTTAACCCTAATTATAATGCTGTATGGTACCAGTACAAGAATACTACTGGTAAAAACCCTAATTTCAAAAATACTACTGCTCCCAAAACAACTTTCAAAAATACTACTGGTGGTAACTCTAAAAACACTACTGGTCATTCTAAACATGGTAAGTACCCAAATACTACTGGTCCATCAGTAGTAAAGTATTCAAAAACTAAAAACAATAGGTATAAACCAAGATCAGTAGGAAATTCTCACACCAGTAATAACTCCAAAAGGACAGTAGTAAAACAAAACACCAGTAATAAACAAGTATGGGTACCAAAAGTCTTTAAAGTTAAATCCCCAAAGGCTTATTTCTCAAAGGATGAACCCAAGACATACAAAGCTTGGGTTCCCAAACTTAACTAATCCTTTACTCACTTGTGCAGAGCATTCAGATCCCAGAAGAAGGAAGAACATGGCATATTGATAGTGGATGCTCAAGGCACATGACTGGAAATCTGCAAATTCTTAAAGATTTCAAGTCATTTGATGGAGGATATGTAGCATTTGGTGAGAATCCCCAGGGAGGTAAGATTACAGGTAAAGGTACTGTTACTAATGGAAAAATTACCTTTGGTGATGTATTTTATGTAGCTGAACTAAAATACAATCTTGTCAGTGTGTCTCAAGTTTGTGATAAAAAGAACAAGATTCTGTTCACAGACATTGAGTGCATCATTCTTTCTCCTGATTTTATTTTGGATGAAAAATATGTTGTTTTAAGAACTCCTAGGAGAAACAATGTGTATTGCCTAGATATAGGGGGAGAACTCATTTCTACAAATGAGGTCAACTGTTTTATATCCAAGGCAAACACCACTGAATCAGAACTATGGCATAGAAGGATGTGTCACACAAATTTTAAAAACATGAATAATTTAGTAAAAAGAAATCTGGTCATTGGACTACCTCAAAAACAATTCATGTGTGATCATCACTGTGTTGCATGCCTAAAAGGTAAACAACACAAGACTTCTCATAAGTCCAAAATTGTTAACTCTATTTCTGTTCCTTTACAGCTCTTACATATGGACCTTTTTGGACCTACAAATGTAATGAGTATTGGAAAGAAACAATATTGTCTTGTTATTACTGATGACTTTTCCAGATATACATGGGTTTTCTTTCTCAGGACAAAGGATGAAACAAGTGAACTCATAAAGAACTTAATTGTCAAACTGGAAAACACATCTGATCAAAAAGTTAAAGCCATAAGATGTGACAATGGCACAGAATTTAAAAATGCTAACTTAATTAACTTTTGTGATTTTAAAGGTATTGACAGGCAATACAGCTCACCTAGAACTCCTCAACAAAATGGTGTAGCTGAAAGAAGAAATAGAACCATCATTGAAGCAGCAAGATCAATGCTTGCAGACTCAAAATTACCAATTACTTTTTGGGCAGAAGCTGTTAATACTGCTTGTTATGTTCAAAACAGAGTATTAATAGTGAAGCCACATTTTAAAACACCATATGAACTTTTCAATAAAAGAAAACCTTCTATAAGTTTCTTAAAATCATTTGGTTGTCCTTGTACTATTTTGATTACAAGAGAACAAATTGGTAAATTTGACTGCAAAGCTGATGATGGAATCTTTGTGGGATACTCTACTCAAAGCAAATCATACAGAGTATTCAACAAAAGACTAAGGATAATTGAAGAAAGCATCAATGTATCCTTTAATGAAAATGTACCTAATGAACAAGGAAATGGTCCAGATTGGCTATTTGACATAGACAATCTAACCAAATCCTTTAATTCTAATATGAATTTCAATGCAGGTAATTCAAACTGTCACAATCAAAAGGAAGGAACATCATCAGTTAATACTGGTCAAGAGGAAATGAGATACATTGTAGTTAATACTGCTCCAGTAGTTAATACTGATGTCAGTAATAACTCAAGTTCTGGAACCAGTAGTAACTCTGAGAATGAGGACAGTAGTAATTCAAATACTACTGATACCAGTAATAGTACTCCAAATACTACTGGTCTCAACAATAACCTAGATTCTCAAGATACTACTGATACCAGTAACAACAACAATACTACTGATCTCAACGAAGACAATAGCAGTAGTAATTCTGACCAAGATGATGATGAACCAAACTTCAATGACAATGAAGGAACACAAGATGAACAACTGCCTGAGACAAATGAGTCCAATCTTGAAAATCAACTAGTAGTTGATAAAGCCACAACTACAAGGACTCAGAAGAACCATCCTTTAGACCTTGTTCTAAGTGATGTTAACTCACCACTACAAACAAGAAGCAAATTAAACAAAAGCTTAACTGCAAATATGTGTAATATAAGTTTAATTGCTAATGAATGTATGTATGAATGCTTTCTGTCTCAGGATGAACCAAAGAAGATCCAACAAGCAATGAAGGACTCAAACTGGATTGAGGCAATGCAAGAAGAACTCCTTCAATTTAAATTACAAGCTGTTTGGACACTTGTACCTCTTCCCAAAGGAAAAAGAGCCATTGGAACAAGATGGATATTCAGAAACAAGAAAGATGAAAGAGGTATAGTGATCAAGAATAAAGCCAGACTTGTAGCACAAGGATACACTCAAGAAGAAGGAATAGACTATGATGAAGTATATGCTCCTGTTGCTAGAATTGAAGCCATAAGAATATTTCTAGCATATGCTTCATTCAAGAAATTCAAAGTCTATCAAATGGATGTTAAGAGTGCCTTCCTATATGGGAAAATTGAAGAAGAGGTCTATGTTTGCCAACCTCCAGGTTTTGAAGATCCAAAACATGGTGATTATGTGTTCAAATTAGATAAAGCTCTATATGGCCTACATCAGGCACCAAGAGCATGGTATGACACATTATCATCATACCTATTGAAGAACAACTTTAAAAGAGGAGCCATTGACAAAACTTTGTTCACAAAGAAAGTCAAAGATGATATACTACTGGTACAAATTTATGTAGATGATATCATCTTTGGCTCAACCAATGATTTATTATGCAAAGAATTTGAAGAACTGATGCAAATTAAATTCAAGATGAGCTCCATGGGTCCAATGAACTTCTTCCTTGGACTCCAAGTCAATCAAAGAACTGATGGTATTTTGATAAATCAATCAAAATATGTCAAAGACATCTTGGAAAAGTTTGACTTGAAAGACAGTAAAAGTGCTAGTACACCAATGGAAACACACAAACACCTACATCCTGATGTTGAGGGGGAGGATGTAGATGAACACTTATATAGATCAATGATAGGCTCTTTGATGTACTTAACTGCATCAAGACCTGACATTATGTATAGTGTTTGTGTGTGTGCAAGATATCAAGCAAGACCCAAAGAACTACACTTGCAGGCTGTTAAAAGAATATTCAGATACTTGAAAGGCAAACCATCACTAGGTCTATGGTATCCACATGATTCACCATTTGAACTCATAGCCTATACAGATAGTGACTATGGAGGTGAATGTCAAGATAGAAAGTCCACTACTGGTGGATGTCAATTCTTTGGATCAAGACTGGTGTCATGGCAATGTAAGAAGCAAACAAATGTATCAACATCAACTGCTGAAGCAGAGTATGTAGCGGCATCTGCTTGCTGTGCTCAAGTGCTCTGGATTCAAAACCAGCTTCTAGACTTTGGTATCTCTATTCTTAAAACTCCTATTTTTATTGATAATCAAAGTGCTATTAGTATTGTGAACAATCCAGTAAAACACTCTAAAACCAAACACATTGAAATTAGATTTCATTTTATAAGAGATTGCAATGAAAAGAAATTAATCAAAGTAGTTAAAATTCATACTGATGATCAATTAGCAGATCTTTTTACAAAAGCATTTGATGTAGGAAGATTCAACTTCTTGGTTAGCAGTATTGGAATGATTCTGATAAATTAAAATCTCAAATCAAAATCATGTGTAAAGTTTTGTTGTAAAAAGTCATTTATTTATTTAAGTGTTTTACTACTGGTATCTCTATATTACTGGTATGTATGTATGTGCACAAAATACTACTGGTAGCTAATTACTACTGGTGTGTATTAGGTTTACATAAATACTACTGGTAAGTCAGTACTACTGGTACTCACATATACTACTGGTCTTGTGTGTTGGTGGTTACTACTGATGTCTATAGTTACTACTGATGTCAAAATCCTTAGTCATTACTGATGTTAGTAGATACTACTGACGTTTTACTACTGATATCTTATTTACTACTGGTCTTTCAGAATCACAATTACCAAACTAACCCCCATGAAAATAACCGTTATGGTATAATTCGAAGGGCAATTTAGTCTTTTTGCAGGGTAAATCGAAAGATATAAAAGGCGGTAGTCGATTAATTTAACATTATCTCACTTCGATTCACCAAATTCTCTCGATAAACCCTAGTTTACGATCAAAAACCCTTCATCAGTAACAAAATTCTTGCAAAAACTCAACAACAATGGCAACTTTACAAGCTCTCGATGTGCAAACCGATCTCAAATACTCAGAATTTCACAATATGGTTGCATTTTTAAAGAATCCCGACGGAACAAAAGATTTCCGTCCGATCGTAAAATTCTTGAGAAATTCATATATACAGTTTGCCTTAACTGTCAAACCAAAATCATATCAACAGCACTTGGTGGATTTCTGGACCAATGCTGAACGAACAGAAGGAACAACCGTTTCAATGATCAAATCAACAGTAGATGGAAAGCACATCACAGTAACAGAACAATCCATCAGACACCATCTACAATTACATGACGATTCAGGTATGTTCACTCTTCCTAAGGAATACATTGCTGAAATTTTACAAAAAATGGGATATGAGGGAAGACTGAACATAGTAACCTTTCAAAAGGGTCTTCTCTCCCCACAATGGAAATTTTTAATACATACCATTCAGCATTGTATTTCTCCAAAAAGAAGTACTTGGAATGAGTTTAATAAGGCAATAGCCTCTGCTGTTGTCTGTTTATGCACAGACCAAGTATTTAATTTTTCATACATGATATTTGATGGTATGTTGGGAAATCTTAGTTCTTCTAAATTTTTAATGTATCCCAGATTTCTACAACATATCATAAACTGTGAATTACAAAACTTGTCAACTCCTAAAAACATTTTTATATTACCTGAGTTGAACAAGAAAGTTTTCTCAAATATGAGAAAACAATTTAAATTTTCGGGCAAGGAAACCCCTCTGTTTCCTAACATGATCAAAGATCAACCCAATATTGGAGAGGGTTCAACCATTGTTACAACCCAAGTTGAACCTCAACCCACTCCATCACCCCCAAATACAGCCCAAACACCAATCCAAATAGCCACTCAATCACAAACCCAAACAGAAGTCCTGAATGTGTCCCAGGAACTTGATATAAATCTGCAGAGTGCTACTCTTCACTCTGTGGAAGACCTACCAGACAAAACCCAAAACATTTCCACAATTTATAAAAGAAAGAAATTTTCTTCAAAGGACACCAGGGGACAAATCGAGTCACACCCCAGGCTCAAAGAGTTGTCCTCCAAGGAGGAGAGAGGACATGAGGGGAGGGCTTTCACTACTGATGCCCCAAAGGTGGGTGCACAGGACAGTGAAAACATCATTAGGACCCAAACCTCGGCAACTTTGAGTGATGACTCTTTTGAGGAATTACTCAAAGGACCCCGGTGCCAAGAAACCACAAGGGGGGGCATCTCTGCTTCTTCTAGGAAGAAGAGAATGTCTAAAAGACCCAATGAATCACCAAGCAGTGATGAGGGCAGATCTGTGGAATTGATGGAAAGGAAGTAAAACCTTAAAACCAATGTACCTGTTAGTGAGCCCGATGATCTTGCTAGATGGAGTGAGGGCAGTATTAAAATCAACCAATTGACGGCTAAAGTGGATTCCTTGGAATCCACTGTACAAGATTGTCTCAAGTACTTAACCAATCAAGGAAAAACTATGGCTGCCATGAAAAGGCATGTGAATACCATCAACAAAAGAATGCGGTTCTATGAGCAAAGGCTTCATCAACAAACCAAAATCATCAGAAAATTAAAGAAGAAACTTGATGATAGTGAGGCTCCACCAGTTGAGCTCACTAAGGGGGAGAAGGATAACATACAGACAATGATTGATGAATCTATTGCAGCAGCAACATCCTCCCTCTTAAATTTAAAAGAAACAAATGTTGATGAAGGCCCAGAGAAGATGGTTACAGAAGATGAACCTGTTACTACTGCTCCTATGGAAGAACAAGCTGATAAAGAAGTATCAGTAGTAAAACCTACTACTGATATCATAGCAGTAGTAAATGAAGAAACGGCAGCAAACACTACTGATGCCCTATCAGTAGTAATCTCTGAAGACATACCAGCAGTAACTACCTTAGTTACTACTGATGACATTATTGAGCTGCCACCACTACTAGAACCTAAAGTGATACTTCCACCATCTCCAAAAAGAAAAACAACACAAATGGTGGTGAAAGATATTGATGATGATGTAAATTGGTTAGAAGTTGATGAATGCTCCCTGCCTCCACATCCTAAAATACTTCCCATATCACAGATACACTACTATGGTCCCAAATTTGTTATTGAATCTGAACCAAATATGAAGAAAGACAACTACATAGGAAAGGGAAAGGAAGTTGCTGATGAAGACCAACCTAACAGAGCATAAGGTCATGAAATGGTCAACAAAATCAACTATGCCAAATCAGCCAAACAGGATAGGTGGAAGGTTAAGAGAGCAAAATATTTAAAGAAGGTTGAAGTCTCTATAGCAAATGAAAACAAAAGATTAGCAGAAAGGGCTAGAATATTGAGACAACCTTTCACAGAAATCAAATTGGCAGATATAGCAGATATATCAAAACTGCCACAATTTCAACAGAAAATCAAAACTAAACAAGTTGCTGAAACAAGAAAGGAATTACAAAGAAGAGAACTGGAAAAATTTAGGCAACTTGAACATGAAACAATAGAACTTCTTGAAGCACAAGTACAAGAATGCAAAGAGCAAAAGGCTGATATGCCAGAACAATTTGCAGAGAAGAAGAAAGAAATGATCACATTCTTGAAATCAAAAGGTTACAACACAAAAGCCTTTGGAAGAATGAAGTTGATCAATTTAATTGAAAAGTACTGTGTAGAGAAGAAGAATGATCTTACTGAACAAGACATTAATGAGAAATACACCACTAAACTGGAACAGATAGACTCCAAAGAAATGAAAGAAAGAAAAACAATATCTGGAGAATCATCTGGTGTATCCTCTCAAATATCAAAGAAAAGAAAGACAATTGCTTCAGAACTTGATCAACCAAAGAAGAAATTACAAATGGTTCAAGTTTATGATCTCCCCATTGCTATCCTACAAAATAATCCAATCATCAACTGGAGATATATAGATGATATGATTGAGATTGTCAGAGAAGATAAAGTCACTCAAAGATTCAGAGCTTGGAAACCTTTGGTCATGTCCCTAACCAGAAGTGACATTATCAAGATGTTGATCATTGGTAAACCAAGAATGACTAAAAAGTTCTGGAAGAATTCAGCTGCAGGTTATCTTACTGAAATGATTGATGCAGCTTTCTATCCAGAAAATTATCCAGAGAAGTATGCAGATTCAGAGAATGTTCAAGCTTGGAATGTGCTACCAACTGTCAACATGTACTTCTTTGAATATACAAGTAAGAAATGTGACTTATTCCTTTATGAGAAAGAGTATCCTCATTCTGAGAAGACTCTCTATCAACTATGGTGCATGAACTTCATTAAACCTCATGATGCTATGCTATTTCAAAATAAAATGAATGAATTTGTAAAGAAGATTAGCAAATACATTATTGCACAAAGGAATAAACAAAACCAACAGACATTAGAAGGTGATAAAAGAAGAGCAAAACTGTTGGAAGAAAAAGAAAAAGAAAAGAAGAAATAAATGGAAACTTGATTGATTAAATCATAATCAATAAGTTTAGGGGGAGATTGTTGGAGCAAAACACAGATCAACTTATTACTGATGCTGCAGTTAGTACTGACATACTTAGTACTGATGGGGCAGAAACATTTACTACTGATGAAGTTGATACTGGTGATACTATAACTAAGTTACTACTGATCATGCAAAGATTGAAGATACTACTGATCATTGTAGTTACTACTGACGATGTATCTGGACTTACTACTGATCACCAAGTTTACTACTGATCTTCATATTTACTACTGGTGATTAGTTTTACTACTGATGACGCGTTTTTGAAGAATATCAAGTCCGAGATCTTCGTATAGATAATTATAGAATGTAAATCAATGTATATTATTATTATTCGATGTAAATCAAGTCCTAGAATAACTAGGGTAAATAGTTTAGCTTCAAGGACTATTATAAATAGTTCCTTACGAATTGTAAACGTACGTGTGTATTGTTAACTCAATAATATACATTGAAGCTTTTTGTGAAACTTTGTTCTTAATATTTCTCATATTGTTCTTACAGTTCATTGTTCTTAATTATTGATATAGTGTTGATCCGCTGCAACTTCTATCATCAATTAGATCTAAGGTGTTTATTAACTTGTTTATAGTTAATCGATCCTGACAACCCCCATTGAAAATGATGAGCACTGCTGGCAGAGGCTCATATGTGTTTGTGAATTTGATAGCCAGAGTTCAACTTTGATACAGTTTTCCTATATTCATGATAATGAAAGTGAAAATACTTTTAAATCAATAACTTTCAAGATGCTACAATTTGTCAATTTAGTGGACGGGAAATATTCGACTTTAATGACTTGCAATGTGGCTATATTAGATTATCTATTTCAATGCACTATAAGGGAATCAAAATAAAATTGTAAAGTTAAGAATCTTATTCTTATCATGGATTATAAACAAATCTATAGTTTCAAGTTGTAGATATATAAAATGAGTATATGCATTTACCGAAATCATGTGCCCTCAAAAGTTTATTATCTATGTGGTAGACAATTAATTTGCCATGTGTTGAAAGTTTGTATGTCGAAGTACAAGCGTATTAAACATGGTATACGATAGGACAGGATTCCAGACTTTTTTGAAATGAGAGAGAAATCCACCGGCGCAAAAATACACGAGGATTACAAAGGCGACTTAACATAAAACTATGCAGGACCAAATAATCTAAGTTTGGTTATCGGTGTTATATTAGTGTCACTTTAAAAATATTCTATTCATAGTAGATACATAACCAAATCTCAGTAAGTGGACGTAATGGTATAACACTTTATGCATAAGACTGGGTAAGTGGACGTAATGTAGGGTCGTCTCGCGACCACAACTACTCTGGCGACCACATCGCTCGATCCATTAAATTGTATATGTTGGACACGTCCCCATGGTAATTCACTAATTTGGAAATGGTTTGATTACCTGCAACGTAGAATTGACGTTTGAACATTATGCATGATAAGGTGTACATGTTTAATAAAAACTTTTAAGGGTTGGTTGTGGGTTTGTTCACAACTACGAGGGTTTTGGTCAGGGTTTATCGTATGTTTGGTCTGGATATAAAAAGTTGATGTGACACTTATGTGCCACCGGTGAACAAATTCGAATTTGGTCACCACTATGGATAGTCTAATATAATAAGTACATCCCTTACAAAAGTCTGGTCACTCGAACAATAAACCGAACGACAAAGGGAAGGAGTGTGCATCAACCTCTGGTCACAAAATAGGAGGGACGCGGTCGATAGTGAAGGGACGTGTGGTTACGATCACACATTAGGGGTGGTCGAAAGGTCTTATTAAACTTTTTTTTTTTCTCTATTTTAAATACATACATTTTCACGTTAATTTGTTTACATGAAATAAATATATGTGGTTCCAAGAATATAACTCAAACTCTTAACATGAAAATTTGGGTCAACTTTGTTACATTTATTCTTCATACCCCTAAAGTAGTAAAATAGCTAATGTTATTATCTTCTTAATTATCACCAAAGTACTTATAGATATTTAGCATAAACTTTATACTACTATTACATTAATAAATGATTTTAATATGTAACAAGAAGAGTTACTATACTGAATATTCTGAGTATATAATAATGATAGTTAATTATTTTAAATGAGGGGTATGCGAAATGTAAGATATAGATAGTCATAATTCTACACGGAAGAATAGAGAATGTTTTCAGGGAGACGTCCGAAAAGAGTGTGAGTGAGAGTATATGAATATGTATGAGATGTGAGTGCATGCTTATAAAAACATACACAAGTAAACACATGCAAACATGAATAAGTGTACGAAAATGTGTGTTTATGGTATTTGTGCGAGAGAGTGTAGTGAGTATGCAAAAACATGTATATGTGTATGTTTGTGTGTCGCGTGTATTTGAAGGAGTTGTGAAAGTATGCAAATAACACGGTATCACCCAAAAAAAATCAAATCAATACTAGATCATGCAATCATATATATCAAGAGATTCCTAAACATATAAGAGTATAGAATCATATAAGTTTAAGCATCATAGTGATTTTATAAGACATTACCCTACAAAGAGTACTTATCTCCCTAAACATCTGACCTAGTACTAATCTTTCAAAAATCCCTATCATAGGACATGTACTTGGTCATGCTAAGTTCTTTCAGATTGCGGCCGACACTACTACAGAAAATTATATTTTTACAACCTTTAAGAACGATTCTTGTAAAAAGTGTTTCTTAAAGAACTTTTATAATCCACTACTAATGCGAAACGTTCCAGAAAACATTTATTTGAGACGTTTTTTTAAAGAAAATGTTCCAAAATAGTTGTTTAGAACGGTTCAACTAAAAGTGTTCCAAATAATTTAGTTATTTGGAACGATTTCTCTAAAAATGTTACAAATAATTGGTTAATATACGGAACTTTTTTAATTAAAGTGTTCCATAATAGTTATTTGGAACTCTTATCCCAAAATTATTTCAAATAATTGTTGCTCTTCGGAGCTTGTTTGATAAAACTGTTCCAAAATAGTTTGTTACAAGTGTTCCAAAATAGTTAATATGGATTCGGAACTTTTTTAACAAAAGTGTTCCAAAATACCGAACTTCTTTAATAAATATGTTTTTTTTACAATGGTTCCCTGCACTATTAGTTTTGTAAATAATATGCCATAAATTTTAACTGTATCCTCCAAAATTAATCTATCAAAATTAATTTAAGACGGGTGCCAACGGTGGTGGAGGGACGGCGCCGATTGGAGAAACCGATGGCACGCCCCGCCGGTTGATCCCGCCGGTTGGGCCTCGCCGGTTTGAAGACGAGAAAATAGAGGGAGATCGGTGAATGAGTGGGCCCCAAATTGAATAAGAAAATAATTTTTTTTGTTTTTTTATAATGGTAATATTACCGTTGATATATATAACTCAAAAAACGTTTTCCTTTGAACGAGATTTGGATTTCGCCTTTGGGAGCTTGATTTGGAGTCCTTCCTATAACAACTGAGGAAGGGGATATGAGGATTCTTGTAGTACCACCAAGATGAGTAAGACGGATTTCTGGAAGTTCCTCAAACAAAACACTCGACCTCCTTTCATGAGCGGCCATTGGATACGGCTCAGAGGTCATCAAACTCTGACACCACTACCCATTGTTTCGGCCGGTCCACCAACGACCTTCTCCGTTGTACCTTGTTGAGGCACAAATTTCTCCCCTTGAAAATGTGGAGGAGTGGGTATGGCAGCTGCAACATTTTCTTCATCCATTTGTGGCTCAACAAAGTGATTTGAGATCTGAGTAGTTATTTCCTCGAGCCTGTCACTAACTAATTTTTCAAACTGATTGAATCTGGAGGTGAGATCAGCATTGCTAGAGGTGAGGTTGTGAATTACGGAGATGAGATTATCAATTTTTCCTAGATTGTGCATTCACAACCTTTTGAATATTTTGTTTATCAGTGGCCAGAACAACTTGCACATTGTTTGTCATATGCTGATTGTTGGTTAGGTTATTGTAATGTTTTTTTTTTATGTTTTTAATGTTTTTTTAATAAAAGTATTATGTTTTTAGTCATATTTTTGTTTTAATTGAAAATAAAGTAAAATAGATGGTGGGGCCCAAATTTGGTGAAGAGAAGGGGTGCTGTTGGCATAACTACGTTAGTTTAGTGTTAGTTATTGTGTCTGCTGACGTGACGCTGAGTTGGCAGAAACTGATGACGTCAGTTGGGTGCACCATTAGGAGCGGTCTAACAGAGATTAATTTTGGAAAGTCGACATTTTTAGGAATGCAATTTAAATATTTTTTTCTGTCTAGCATATGTATATCATTTAACGGGTTTACTATTTAAGAAAAATTGGTGACATTTCTCTTTTACTCAATGTTTTAAAACCCGGGTCGACCCGACCAGTTCAACCTAGTTAACCCGGGACCCGGGGAAGAGAGCGGGTGGAAAACACCCGGGTTTTTGGTAAGAAACTACACATTGTGACCCGACATGGTGAATTACTAATTGATAAGAGCGTGTTTGTTTTTGTATCTAATGACTATTAATTCACTAGTTCATATAGTAATAAATTGATCATGAAGATTTAAGTGAGATATTTTATAATTTGGAGCGTATTGTTGGTGTTGATGATATTGTCGACGAGGTTGAATACAATCATTTTAACGAGCTACCACCATTTTCTGTTGGTATTCGCCCCATGGATGGTGATAATTGTAGCCATACATAGTTACAATATGAGACGCGCACTACTAACAGAGTTTTGTTTGTACTTTTTTTGTTGAGTGGTCGATGAGATCTTCTAAAAGATATGCATACGATTCCTTTTCTACGACCTTCCTTATTCGATGCTCTTTTATAATACGTATCTTTCTTTGACTAATGAATATTCAGTAACTAAAAATGTCCACTGCCACATGACCATTCAACGACTCATGAGCTTTTAACGTTTCATGATCCTTCAGCGTCCCATAGTTCTTCAGCGACTGGGCTTGTTTCAATGACCTCCATCAAGATTGAAACTTAGTCTGAATTGTCATTAAGACTCAATGTGGTATTGTCAGACACACAATGAGCCTACTGTAACGACCATAAATTTCGGTCCATAAATTAAATGGAAATACGGTATTTTGTGTTAGTGATATTAGAATCGTGCCTTGAATGAGTTCTTATAATTTAATGGGTCAAATTATGTAGTTACACAAGTCAAAGAAGAAATCACGCTGCACATCATCACTCGCGGAGCGATTGACAACAAAAAGTAGGAATCGAACAGAGGATCCTCGCGTGGCGCGAGTATGTTGTCACGAAGCGCGACTCGACGCGAAGAGGAAGCACATATCAGGTTCTCATGGCGCGACGACTCAGGGCTCGCGGCGTGAAGGGCACCCACGCGCAATCTCACGATGCGAGGGATAGGTTGTCGTGTCGCGAAGAGGTCTGAACACGCATATATCCGGGTGTTACACCTACTACAACCATTTGAACTATTGATCACACTTTAATTTTACACGGGGATAGTGATCACTGAACTTTGAATGTTCAGATAGTGTAGTGGGGTGATGAAACTCTGAATGTAGGAACATCAGAGTCCTGATGACTCGCAACACGAAACACTTTCTTCAGGTTGTATTTATAACACCGCAAATTTAGAAACCATTTTTTTTAAACAAACACGGAAGCGATTTAAAATAGAATTAAGTTTAGATTTACAAATTTGAGATCTGATAAAATCTCAAAAATATAATATTATTTTAAACGGTGTTAATAAACGACATGACTCATATTACAAAACACATTAAACTAAGTTTGGTCAATCATCCCTTTTCAAAGACAAATCACAAAACTATACATGAGACCGACACGGAAATAAATAGGTTAGAGTTGAGCAAACATGTTTCATATAAGTTTTAGGTCGACTCAGTTTACATGTTTATTAAACGGGTTATTTTAGTTTGATAATACGTTAATGGGTTGACTTGCCAACCCTTGAATCCGAACCCACGAAGACGAATATGACTTGGATTGCAACCCCTCCTACGTACTAGTGTATGTTATAATTTAACATCTATCATTTAATTATTATTAACTATTATATTGTTGTTGAAATAAGAAAAAACCCTCAAACATGTCTAGTGTCTACATGTTAAATGAATACTTCACTAAATTATACCGTAACGTAAACTTAAGAAAAGTTATTTTTGGCCAAATAAAATAATAAAAAGTGGTAGGGGAATATCAAATATGGCAGCACTTTGCTACCTTTTGAATTTTGATTATGGTTATTTCCTTGAAAAAAATTGGCGGGCCAAAATTTCTAATCTAATATATTTCCCTCCAAGCATATGAAATTTCCTTAAAGCTTCCAACTTTCATCTTCTTTTCCCTTTCATGATTTCTTAACCGGTCAAGTTTGGTAAAGGGATGTAAAATTTGTTTTGGTAAAGGGATGTAAACGGGTCAATTTTGAGCTCACCACTTCTTGGTTCGAGATTATAACTTCGATCTGCAGAATCTAAGGTACGTTTTCATGTTGCTTTTCCATAATAACATTGTTAATTCCAAGTCGATGCTTTCATCATTATTAGAATTAGCTTGAAATCCTTTGAGACATACTTTAACAAAGGGGTTGTGGTTAAGGATGTGCAATTAATTTTACAATTTTATTTGGAATTAGGAATGGATCTCACCGCTATGAGTAAATTACAATTTTTATTTCTAATTGATTGCTACGCCAAATTTATACATATCTGATTTGCAATATTGCTTTTTGATTGATCAACCTAGATTTTATAAATAATGATTGATAGTTAAACTAAGCGAACTTGTCTCTTTTATGCTTTCACATGTTTTAGTGATTAATTAGAGACTCTGATAAATTCTTGTCTTTTATTTGTAGCGAAAGATGATATATTATACTAATTTACACATATGTAGTTGTTGGAAGTTTTTTAAAAGTGAAACCAAAGTTCTAAATTATCATGGACATTGACATATTAACCAACAGTTGGCATGTTTTATTAATTAGCAAATATATTAGTACGTATAATAGCAGGTGTTTAATCACGGGTCAGACCGGAATGCCGGTGTGGATAGTGATACGGAGTTGAGGTGCGAGCCTGTTGACACTGTCTGGTAGTGTAACGACCAAACTTCAAAAGGACCACTTTTAAAGATCATCTACAACCTAACCTTCCAAAGTTTTACCAAAATACAAGATTAACAAAATTTTACCAAAAGACATACATACATATAAAAACTAGCTACAACGGATACAAACCAACTAAACGTACCCCAAAAATACAATACTATACTATACCAAAAGACTATACCAAAATAGAAGCTCTTCCAAAGCTTCAAGCTAACCAACTCCTGAATCTACTCGCACTTGCCCTTGCCTTTGTCTACTCCTGAAAATGGTAACAACTAAACGTATAAGCTATAAAAGCTTAGTGAGTTCCACAATGTATAATGTTATACTAAATAATTATATTAATCAACATAGATAAAGAAACAAGTAACAACAGAACGGGTCAAAGTACCGGGTTAACATGTCAACATCATCACAAAGCACCAAATGACAACATCGGGTCAACAATGATCAAAGTAGAATTCCAGATTTAACAAAGTGCGTCATTCCCTCTTAGGCCATTAGGGAATGAGGCCGATGAAGGTGACCATGGCACCCCTAACCGAGTCCATGATCCAGCTTCACCACCACGGTCCATACCACTCCTCCGCCAGGTACTCCCGCGTCCACCGCCCGACATATTACACGCAGTAATACTCAAGCCGCCATGGGTCCTCACGAAATGAAATATCACTCAAGGGAAATTGCTCAAACAGGTCAAGGAAGGATGGGTTTGATCATAACGATTATCAATGCCTTAACCAACCAAATCAATACTCGAGAATGTCAAATTGTTACAGTTACCAACTAATTATATTAATTAGTTATAAATATAATTAAAAGTATACACATTGCACATAGGGAACTCACCTGGGATTAAGCACTTGCCAACCCGAGCCAAACACTTCCTTTAATCACAATTTCAATATCACCGATCGTTGCAAACACCACAATCTCCCAATTGTTTACCCTACACAAGTATACACATCTCAACAACAATTCTAACCATAATCATATCTAGGATAAACCTTAATCATCAATTTCCCCCAATTTGGTGATGAACCATAACCCTAGACCACTAGTTTATCTAAAATTTGAGTATAATCACATGCTAACTACAACACTCATGGTTAGAAACCTGCTATACATAACATACAATCCTCAATTTCAGTTTCACAACTCAAACCCTAACTAGGGTTCTTGACAATCCAACTTCATACCTCAAGTTCTACATATGCATGATGATAGGGAAGAGATATACCTTAATAATCAACACTAGGGATGATAATCCTTTGATTTCCAGCTAGAATCTGCCCAAGAACACCCAAAAACACTCAAAATCGTCCACAATCGCCGAGAGAATATTCTGGAGAAAGGAATGAGCTGAAATGGGTCAAAATCCCGTTTTTATGTTTGATTCGCACAAGATAGCGCCGCTATCTGCCCAAGATAGCGCCGCTATCTCGATCCCGCGCTAAATAGCGCCGCTATTTCCAAGATAGCGCCGCTATTTCTCAAATTTTTCGCGTTTTTCCCCCTTTGCTATTTCGAGTCGCTGTTCCAATTTACATAAGATAGCGCCGCTATCTCTAAGATAGCGCCGCTATCTCCCAAAATGCTGCAATTTTTCTCACTTTTTCTTCCTTCTAACTTATACCACTTTTCTATACCCAAAATCATAGATTTCTAGCAATATTTTCAACTACAAAGTATATTATCTTATCATTTACCAACTATTATCTTTATTTTAACTATTAGAATACTAAATTTAAAACACGTATGTTACAGGTAGGCTGTTAATTTTTTAATTTTCTGTTATATATGTTTATCATGATACCAAATTTTTTATTTATTGGATCGTAATTTATTTCATTATATTTGTTATTTTCATTTAGGTATTTTTACAGGGTTTGTAAAGACAACATTAACACTGCATTTCTCAATCTGGATATCTACACAGAAGAGTATGTTTAGAAGATTGTGGGCTTGTCGTGACTCTTACACGCAAAACATTAACATTTTTCCTTTTGCCTTATCATCAAAAGTACGTAAACTTTAGTTTTTCATTCCTTTTATGATTGTGATTATATGTGCATTTTTAAAAGGATAAACTTTTGTGTAAAGGTCGCTGGTCATTATTTTATTATTGTGTGCAAAAGGGATACATTTTGGTTTCATAGAATAAAGACAAGAAAAACAAAAGGGCCCCGGATGATTTATTGGTTGTAAACATGTTGAACAAGTAAGGTTTCTAATATTTATATTCAATTTATAATTCGGAAATTCATTTCTTTTAACTTTAACACTTGTTTTTTTAGGACATGTCAAGTGAACATTGATTGGAATTGGAATTTTTGTAAGGTAAATCACTCATACCGATATAAACAACTATGTGTGTTTATGTTTTTTATATGTGAAATGTATCTTTGTTATTTGGTTATAGTGTACCCAACAAAGGGACACTTGGGCATGCGGTTATTATATATGAAATGGATATTCTCGATTTTTTTTTATGGTCGTACGACATGAATTTCCCGATAATGTAAGTGTCTATTGCAATAAATCATTTCTTTGTTAAAATAACTAACTTTTTTTTCTTCTTACTAATAGATTCCTACACACTTCACAACAACAAAGCCAATACCCATGAGAATGTTGGACAAGATGATAAATTCAAGATGTAGTTTTGTGTTTTGAATCGTTAATTAAATAGTTTCTGGAAAGAATTGGTTGTAATGGATTAATGTGGTTAATCTAATGTTAGACACACGTTGGTAGTAATGGATGCATTTGATATTGTCGATTGTTTGGTTGAATTTGATGTTGAAATGGTAGATGTAGAAGTGGAAAAGCAAATTGGCAACACTTTCAAATAGGTCAAAAAAAGAAGAGTAATGGAACACTTTTAGTGTTCCAAAGACTAAATGATTATGGAACATTTTGGGTAAAAGCGTTCTTAAAAAATGCATGGCTAATGGAATACTTTTAGGAAAAGTGTTCCAAAAAAATAAATGATCATGTAACATTTTTAGTAAAAGTGTTCCAAAAATATAATGGCTATTAGAACGCTTTTACTAGAAAAGTGTTCCTAAAAATGAATGACATATCAAACGAATGGTCTATGGAATGGAACGCTTTTAGTGAAAAGTGTTTCAAAAGATAAATATTTGGGAATGGTTATTAGATCGCTCCAAAAAGTTTTTTTCTTTTGGAACAGTCACATAGGGAACGGTATATAAAAACGTTCTAAAATGCCTTTTTAAATGTTCCAAAAAATGATTTTGTGTACTAGTGCGACTACATACATCCAAGTTTCGGTCTACCATATTCACCTCGAACCAATGAATGTGATGGTTTCCACCTACTAAATGGTATTATTTGTGTTCTTCTCTTGATATATTCAAACCATCTCCAAACCATCTCATTCGTTCTTCCCCTTGAGCGAGTATGATCTATAACAGAATTAAACTACCTCCTGTTTCACGGTACCTATAGAAATACAACTATTTTGACAGAAAAAATGTTTCTTATGATTTGTTAATCTATATTGTCAACTATCATCACTGCAAATAAATTATTGTTCGGACATTGTTAGTAGATAGTAGAATTTCAAGGGGGTTTGTGGTAGAATGGAACCAAAAGGGGTGTGGCAGTAACATTGAAAACACAAACGACTAATGAATAATAACTTCACCAACCCACCCTAAGGTGGGACCCGAAGTTAGATCCGGGATTGATAACGCTGGTTATTTTATTTCTTGGCTCGGAGTGACCCGAGATCCGGTTGCGTTCCCCACAACCACATCAAGCGCGTTAAGGCACACTCACCTACCGCACACTGATAGTGATAGCATTTATTCGGTCAAAATAAAAAGAAACATTTTACGATAAATAGTTAAATACTTTACAGTTTCTTTTTTACGATAAAGTTCCCAGGTATAAGTTATTTGCATTTCTTCCACAAAAATGTATCAAGGAATATTCTTTTGTTCTTTATTGGAGTAAATGGTACATCCTATTATTATTTTTAAGAAAGGAAAAAATATTAATTTCCTGAGAAATATTAAACTTCCTTTTTTTAATATAATAAATACCCCTAAACAAAAAAATGCAACTGGCGTTTTTTTTTTTTTTTTTTTTAAACCGATCAATATTTTTTACTTTGATCCACGTCTAGTGGTGTGCATAACTGCTTGTATACAGTTAGTACAATTTTAATTTGATTTATTAGATGATACGATTAAGGCCATGCAACTTCCTTCTCATTTTCCTTCCCTCACGTTTGAAGTAGTTACCGAGGTTTGTAATTTAGTGGTACTGGTATAAGGTGTATTCTATGACCTATAGGTTACGGGTTCAAGACCCCTCACAAACAAATAAAAATAGATTAAATGTTGTTAAAAAAAAATTAAAAAAAATGTTTGAAGTAGTTTAAATGCATGATTATAGTACTTACAATGCCACTACATAGCTTTATCTTTCCATTGTTTAAAATTGTCAAAATATGGATAAATATTAAAAAAAAAATATATGTAAAATGGTAAAATAAACTTTTTACATAAAAATGGTGAATAATTTAATTTGCTTCGAGAAATAGGTGTGTATTTGGTTTACAACAATATGAGGTGGATGTTCAACCTTTTTAGTGCGTTACCATTAAACCCAAACGCTTGCGCCACTCATTCTGTCAAAATTTGAAAACTATCATGTTCCTCAATCCTCATCAAATTTAGTTGGCTCGCAATATATGTCGGTTTAAAAAAATATATATAGCAACATTTATATTTATGGTTTTGATCATCAATGTATCTGAACATATATTACATCTGATTGTGAAGTAGCTTTAAGTAGGTAATTAGTAGCCAAAGCCCAAACGAATGGCTTCTTTTGGATTTTTCATCAACCCACCAAATTCAATCACACTCTATGACAACATTGTGGTGGTGAACGCCATCAGAAAACACCAAACTTGATGTTATCCCCGGCATCTTAGTACCAACCCACTAAATCAACATGCATTACAAAATTTCATCAAATTTGAAAGAGTAATGGTATTTCTTCCTACTATATTTTCACTCATTTTGATCATGACACGTTTCAAAATCAAGAGATGATATGATAAAAGAGAATTAATGGATGACATATGTCAAGTTTAGAAGTGAGTATGCATATGGGTAGGAAGAAAAAGTAAGAAGAAACAAACCGAACCGAAACAAACCGAACCGAACCGAAACAAACCGAATGTTCGGTTTTGAAAATTCACCGTTTTCGGTTTCGGTTCTAGCGGTATTGATTCGTTTCAGTCTTCGTATAAGGATGAACATTTGGCCTAAAACCCTGAACCGAAACCGAACCGAACCAAAACCGATAACATGTTATCGGTTCGGTTTTGAAAATTAATCGTTTTCGGTTTCGATTCTATCAGTTTCGGTTCGGTTCTGTTGTTTGGAACGAGCTCACCTCTAGAATCTAAGTGGCATAACAATACTACGCATAACTTGTTAGACTCTATTGTGAAGCTCCACCGCCTTAGGTTCAAGGAAACCAAATGTATCAAACCCGAAAGGAATAAACACGTGTTGGTTTTCAATGAATGCTTTCTCTTGTTTTGTCACTTTGCACGATGTGAATTTTTAAGCAGCTTGACCCACCAAAACACCCCGATTACTCAAACCCACGAGAGGAGAAACTCTAGTTCGATCTACACATTCGTGTTCCCCCCAATTAAATAAAAAAAACCAAAATGTCAACAGTTCTACGTATGAATCTTTTATCTAACGGGTCAGTAAAAAAGTTCACATGTGCTTTTTTTACGAAGATCCTGGTACGTCTATATATGTTAAATAGGATGTTCCTAATCATATCATGTCGTTAATTAAAGCTCATGACCTCTTTACAAAGAAACTCTGTGTTCACTAAATGAATCCTAACTTGTCCTGTAACACTTTGGTCATAGCTCATTAACTGGATATAATGAAATTATGCGACGATACGTATAGATGGAACCATATGTAAAGATGGAACCATATTCCGCCAGTGGCATATATGTTGGAGGATATTATTTAAATAATTTATGTTCCTTTTAACACTCAATTAGCAATATAGCATGAGCCTCTATTTATAGGAAAATATCTAATGCATTTTAAAGATGAGATCATCGATGTCTATAGTAAATTTGTAGGGAAATGATATTTAGTTTTACCAATTATTTATATTTGTAATTCTATCAATTTGATAAAATAACACGTGTAATATATTAGTTCTCTCTTTTAATATTATCCATTTGATTTTAACACTTATATATGACGTATGAGTATGAACAAATTGTAAAATTAATACCATTAGTCAAATTATAAATGCCATTTTATCCACGCGCTGGTGCGCGTCGAACCTCACATTATAAAAATCAATATATACAAATACGCCACTATAAATAATGGCATTCCACCCACTCTTAAACGGCGCACATTAGTAAACGGACACACAGCACACTAGGAAAAAGAAAAGAAAGGAGGCAAAGTGCTTGAACACTACCGTAATAATGGCGGCTTCAGCTCAAGCTTCATCGAGCCTCCTTTCATCTCGATCAGCGATCAAATTAAACTCTTTATCTTCCCTGAGATGGAAACTCCCCGTCTCAGTCTCTCTCCCCCGCCACCAACGCCGCCGTGCGTCTCCGGTGTTTGTGGTTGTATCAATGGACGCCAAACCTACCGTCCTCGTCGCTGAAAAACTCGGTGCAGCTGGACTTGATCTGTTGAAAGAATTTGCTAATGTTGATTGCTCGTACAACTTGAGTCCTGAAGAGCTCTGCACTAAGATCTCGCTTTGTGATGCTTTGATTGTGCGTAGTGGGACTAAAGTGAGCCGAGAGGTGTTTGAATCGTCCGGCGGTCGGCTGAAAGTTGTTGGACGTGCTGGTGTCGGTATTGACAACGTAGATCTGGGAGCAGCGACTGAGCATGGTTGCCTTGTAGTTAATGCGCCGACGGCTAATACCGTTGCTGCCGCTGAGCACGGGATCGCGCTTCTTACTGCTATGGCGAGGAATGTTGCTCAGGCTGATGCGTCAATTAAAGCTGGTTTGCATTCTATTCATTTCAATTTGAAATTTGGTTATTGATTGATTAGGTGTTAAATTGTTCTGTGTAGCATTTCGTCGAACACTTGTGATGCGTGTGATCTTGCTGCTTTTTATTTAGATCTGGCTTTTAAGTTTCCTTTAGTTATGGCTTTTAAGTAGGTATAGAAAATTACCAGGAAGATTGCAGTACATTTCCTTTTCTAAATCTAACAAAAATCTGTATAACATTATAAATCTCCTGTTTATTTTTGTTAATTGTTATTTTCTTCTTATCCAATCTTTCTGGAACTGCTGTGACTTTTTATTTTGATTTACTGCTTGTTTATTTTTGTTAATATGTCTTTGTAATCCTTTAATCATTTTAGATGTTAATAATTACAGGAAAATGGCTGAGGAACAAATACGTAGGTGTATCACTAGTAGGCAAAACTCTTGCAGTAATGGGATTCGGTAAAGTGGGAACAGAAGTAGCGAGACGTGCTAAAGGGCTCGGTATGCATGTAATTGCACACGATCCTTATGCACCAGCTGACCGTGCACATGCCATAGGTGTTGACTTAGTCAGCTTTGATGAAGCCATCTCAACAGCCGACTTTTTGTCACTTCACATGCCTTTGACTCCTGCTACAAATAAGATCTTGAATGATGATAATTTTGCAAAGATGAAAAAAGGAGTTAGAATTGTTAATGTTGCTCGTGGTGGAGTTATTGATGAAGATGCGTTAGTTAGAGCATTAGATGCTGGCATTGTTGCACAAGTAATTTTTCTATTTTATAAACCCTAAATATGAGCAGTTTTTTAAAAAATGAAATGATTTGCAGGCTGCACTTGATGTTTTTACTGTTGAGCCACCACCACAAGATAGCAAACTGGTGCAGCATGAGAATGTAACTGTTACTCCTCATCTTGGTGCTAGTACCATGGAAGCTCAGGTTTGTCAATTTTTAGTGTTTTTTATTTTTATTTTTAATTTTTGTTTTTAATTATTGAGTTTTATGCAGGAAGGAGTAGCTATTGAAATTGCTGAAGCTGTTGTTGGAGCTTTAAAAGGTGAGCTTGCTGCTACTGCAGTTAATGCTCCCATGGTTCCTGCTGAGGTACTATACATTGTACAACTTTATTAGCATATTAAATATACGCATATGTGTACCATTAATTTTATTTTATTTTATTCAGGTTCTTACAGAGCTGAAGCCATATGTGACACTAGCCGAAAAGCTCGGTAGA
Source organism: Calendula officinalis (assembly GCA_963853835.1). Taxonomy (NCBI): domain Eukaryota; kingdom Viridiplantae; phylum Streptophyta; class Magnoliopsida; order Asterales; family Asteraceae; genus Calendula; species Calendula officinalis. The sequence continues at coordinate 70,447,629 of OY970828.1, forward strand.
TTAGCGGTCCAACTAGTTGCAGGTGGAAGCGGGGTCAAATCCGTAAAAGTGACCTACTCATCCGCCCGAGCACCCGATGACCTGGACACCAGACTCCTTCGAGCCATGGTAACCAAAGGTCTAATCGAGCCAATTTCAAGCGTTTTCGTCAACTTAGTCAACGCAGACTTCACCGCCAAACAACGTGGGGTCCGCATAAGTGAAGAACGGTCCATCCTAGACGGCTCACCCGAGAAGCCACTGGAGTCGATCCAGGTCCAGATCGCAAACGTGGAGTCACGGTTCGCAAGTGCGATTTCTGAGTCGGGTGAAGTGACGGTTGAAGGAAAAGTCAAAGACGGGGTCCCGCATTTGACCAAAGTTGGTGCGTTTGAGGTTGATGTGAGTTTGGAAGGGAATATTATATTGTGCAGACAAGTGGATCAACCGGGGATGATTGGGACGGTTGGGAGTATACTTGGGGAGGAGAATGTGAATGTGAGTTTTATGAGTGTTGGGAGGATTGCACCGAGGAAACAGGCGGTTATGGCCATTGGTGTTGATGAGCAGCCGAGTAAGGCGGCTTTGAAGAGGATTGGGGAGATTCCGGCTGTTGAGGAGTTTGTTTTCCTAGATTTGTGAGTTTAGACCCCAGTTTTGGTGAGAGAGAGATTGGTGTTGGGGAATAATTTAGGGTTCTACTTTTGTTGTTGTGGTTGGTTTATGTTGTGTTCACATGAAATCCTTGTGTGATTTTTACTATATTGCTTGTTGTGCTTCTTTATGAAATCTATTGTTTTTCAAGATTTCCATTGGTATTAGTTGTACGAATCAAGTCGCTATTTGATAGTTTTCCTTACTTTCTAAACACACACATATATATGTAGGGGTGTTCATTGAAGGGTTTGGCCTGAAAAACCAATTAATCCAAATAGTATTGGATGAAATGAGTTTGGCTTATTTAGTTTGGTTTCGGATTTTTTAAGTTTACCAGAAATAATATACAATTTTATGGTTTGAATTTATGTTAAAATCTTCCTATTCGGATTCAACCTGAATAACTAAACAATAGGAAAGGACTTATCTATTTATATATATTATGTTTCATAACATAAAAACCTTAAATCTATTATTTATATATTTTGAATGAGAGAAATTTGCTAGGTTAGTTATCATATCATCTTAAATCTATGAGGGTTATTTTGTCACGAGTACTAATTTCAACCAAAATCACGGTACTTCACCATTAATATCTTCCATTTTATAAATCATTTTCTTATTTAGTTTTATGACCCAAATAACCTGATTACTTATGTGATTGGTTTAGTTTGGTTTGGATAGTGGTTGGTCAAAAGAAAATTTAGAAACCGAATAAGAATAAGTAGTCTAGGGGTGTTCATTAAACGGTTTAACCCGAAAAACCAACCAATCCAAATGATATTTGGTGAAATGGTTTGGCTTATTTGGGTTTAATTTGGATTTATGGATTTGCCCAAAATAATATACCGGTTTATGGATTGGATTTGGGTTCAAAAATCTTTATTTGGTTTACACACGAATAACCGAATAGTAAAAAGGAACTTACATATTAAAGATATCTAAATTAAGTGAAATGTTCAAGTTAGTCCATTAATTTTATCTAGTCCCAAGGGACATTTATTAGCCCTTGGATCAAGAAAAATTAATGGTCAAGATCAAGATTCAAAACCACCACCACCACTACAAGCACATGTGCTTCTCCGGCGGCCGGAGACGGCGGCCGGCGGCGGCGGACGACGGCGATGGGCGGCGGCCGGCGGCGGCCGGCGGCGGCCGGAGGTGGCCGCTGGCGGTGGTGACCGGTGGTGGTAGTCGTGACTGGAAGCACATGTGCTTCGTGACTTGTTTTGATTTTTTTTCCGTGTAGTGAAGCACATGTGCTTCATAACGTCAAGCATATGTGCTTCGCGATTCAAACACAAATGACTTGTTTGTAAGTTACATGTGTTTAGGAACAAAAACACATGTGCTTGGCTTTATGAAGCATTGGCTTTATGAAAGCACATGTGCTTGGCTTTATGAAGCACATGTGCTTCATAATGATGTGTTCGTCACTTGTTTTGATTTTTTTTCGGTGTAGTGAAGCACATGTGCTTCATAACGTCAAGCACATGTGCTTCGTATGCTCCCTTGTGTGTGTTAGAAACTCATGTTTTTAGTGACTTGAAGCACATGTGCTTCGTGACCTGAAGCACATGTGCTTCGAAGTAATATGATGTATTTAGTGAAGCACATGTGCTTCGATACATCAATACCACCACCACCCCCATTAGCACCATCACCTTCACTGTCAGCCACCACCACCGCCGCTGGACGCCGGCCGCCGCCGCCGCCACCGACGGCGGACGGCGGCGATCGGCGGTGGTCGACGGCGGACGACGGCCGGAGGTGGCGGCCGGCGGTGGTTGTAGGTGGGGGATTTGATCTTGTCCATCTTGATCCAATGGCTAGGATTTGTCCCTTGGGACTAGACAAATCCTTTGGACTTCCTAGAATACAAGTCTCTAAATTAAATATACATCAACTTTGTTGAACTATTTTTATAATGTTCTTTTATGTCTATTGTTTTAATACAAATGAGTTTGACTCATTGTTGCTTTGAGTTTGTTTCACAATTAATAGATTTTTTTGGCGTGGATGATTAATTAAGTTATAATAATACTAAAGACAATTACTTTTTATAGATCATTGTTTTATTTGGTTTTATAGTAAACCGAACCGAATAACCCAATTACTTATTTGGTTGGTTTGGTTTGGTTTTAATTAATTTGGTTTGGATATTGGTTGGTCAAAAATATTTATAAAAACCAAATAACCCAAACCGAATAACCCTACTAAACCGTAAACCGCCCGAACGTACACCCCTACGAATAAGCCAAACCGACTAACACTACTAAACCGTAAACCACCCGAACATACACCCCTACATATATGGGCAATTTTGAATACAGAATTAGTCTTATATATCTAACTAATATATACCTTAGGCCTCTCCCAACCGTGACGCGTCACTAAACACATCACTAAACACATCCTTACTGACGGGTTACTGACGAGGTCGTGTCAACAGCAACACATCACTAATCATCACTAACCCATCCCCACCTTTATTTTAATATGAAAATAAAACCCCTCCCCCTCACATATGCATACGACGCCCGTACTCCCACCGTCGCCACCAGGACGCAACCCCACGACGCCCTCCCCCTCACATATGCATACGACGCCCGTACTCCCACTGTCGCCACCAGGACGCAACCCCACGACGCCTACCCAGGACGCGGTGGTGCCAATGGTGACGTGCCTCGACGGATTTTTTTGCCCCTCGACGTGCCCCCTGACGCAGGGTTGGCACGAGTCTTAGTGAATGTAGTTTAGAATGCACTTTAGGTATGATGAATATGCAGATCACCACATTGGTTTTATACACCCAAAAGCTTGATCATCACATGATGTATTAATCTTGATACCAACTGTTCAACAAATCCCCACTATTTACTAAACGTTAAAATAGATATTACTTCCATAACATCTACCAATTCATAATCACATTCCAAAAGTTAACCACAAAACAAGTTTTTTCTAATCATTCTTCCATAGAAGATTGAGATGCTTTAGACTTTTTCTTCTTCTTAGATCCATTCTTTCCAGTTTTCTTTTTTGGTGGATCAGAAACAGGCTGTGTGCTCTGCAAATGCTGGTGTAATGCCGCCAATGGATCAGCTTTAAAAACAGGATCATCAAGAACTGTTTTCAGTTGATTCGACTCCTTCATCCTGATCAAATAATAAATACATAAATTATACACATGAAACTGCTAAGAGATTATATTATTAAAAAAATAAAAAGTGATTTGAACTTACACAAGTTTTTGCTTTGATTTAGTTGTAACTTTGAAATCAGCAGCAGTTGGTTTTTTGGAAGGCTCTATGTTAACATCGGGTAGAAACTCTGCTAGAGAAGAAAGATTGTATGCTTTTAATTTCTTTTGTCGGCTTCTAACACGAGTCTTCTTCTGGTACATTATAATTAATCACTATTTTAGCAATAATTATTTAAAAAAATATATATTTAAAAAAGAGTTAATTACACAAATGGTCCTTTAAGATGATACCAGATTGCAAGTTTGGTCCTAAACTTTTAATTTCGACAAGTGTAGTCCTTTATGTTTACCAATTTTGCACGTTTGGTCCTTTAGGCCAAACGGTGTTAAATTTTTCTGTTAAATGACCTCATGTGCAATGCACATAAGGGTATTTTTGTCTTTTCGCTCTTCATCTTCTTCCCCACTTCATCTTTTTCCCCCAAAATCAAAACCCTAATTTGAAATCCTAAAATACTCCACCATGGCTGCTGCAACCGCCACCTCCGTGGACTTTTGAGTGCAGAGTCATGCAAATCGGTACAAGCGATACATTGTCCCAGTATTATCTGTTCAGATGGACTTTTATGTTCGGGTATTTGTTCGTGTTTACACGTAAGTATTCTTAATTCTCCATTACAACTTTATTAATTTAAAAAATAAATTACAGGTCAGCAGGTGCAATGAAGAATACTCCTCTTAAGCTCTCATACGTATACCAATGTGTTGGATGTGACTCATTTCATCTCCAGCCAGTTGGGAGGACCATTTCCAAAGTATGCATTTTCATAACTGTTTTAATACTAAAAGGAAATCACAAAATCAACCTTTTTTTTTGTGTGAAGAATACTAGTGTAACATATCTTCCTGGGTTTGGGCCGGTGGTCCCACAAGATGAAGTGGCGGCGGAGGTGGCGGTTGCAGCGGCCATGGTGGAGTACTTTAGGATTTCAAATTAGGGTTTTGATTTTGGGGGAAGAAGATGAAGTGTGGAAGAAGATGAAGAGCGAAAAGACAAAAATACCCTCATGTGCATTGCACATGAGGTCATTTAACAGAAAAATTTAACACCGTTTGGCCTAAAGGACCAAACGTGCAAAATTGGTAAACATAAAGGACTACACTTGTCGAAATTAAAAGTTTAAGACCAAACTTGCAATCTGGTATCATCTTAAAGGACCATTTGTGTAATTAACTCTTTAAAAAATAAGCTAAATCACATGAGCCCAAACAGTTAAAAGTGTGGGCTTTTAGAAAACATAATTAGTCGTAAGCAAGTCGATGATTTTTATAGTTTTAAGATAAACAGTTAGTTAAATCAAGGAAAAAGCAAACTGACCTTTTTGATATCCTTTTGAGCACCTAATGAAACTGTATCTCTAACCTCTGCAAAATAAAATAAAATAATCCATTAAAAATTGGAGAAAATGCACAATTTAGATTCCAAGAGTACGTAATTTAGATCAAATTATTACTTGTTTATAGAGATTTAAACAGAAACCAAAGTAAATATTGTCATGTTCAATATCAATGGAATATGTTAAGAAGCAACTGGCTGGCCATTAGGTTAGTATTTATGGAAATGCACAACTTTGAATGCAGGATGTACATATCAGTGATTGGAAATATGAATTGGAAACTTCAAATGTGTGATATTGCAACACTTACTGGCATAGAACTTGAGTTTCTTGTCAAATTTCCGATCAGCATGCTTTGATTCATCATTTCTGAATAAACAAAAAGATTTAAAATACAAACTCAAACAACTTTACAAAAAGTTCAATATCCAATCATTTAACTTATAGGAAGCAAAATTACACACCCTGAGTTCTTCTTCCCCATTGCTCAAGTTAGTTGATGATTTTAGTAATCAAGAGCAGATGCTTTTAGAAAACCCTAAGTTTTGAGGAACAAGAAAAGACAACGTCACTGGTAGCTGAGAAATTAATATTTGTGTATACAGAAAAAATATATCCAATAATTGGGTAATCTTTCATGCTAATAAGGTTTGGTTTTCAGGGCTATGTTAACATCCAAGGTTTTTATGCTTATTGTTGCACTTTAACCACCAATAATCAATCACAATAAAACCACTAATCAGCTTCTACTTAAAAGTAATACGCGTTAACCACCAAAATAACACTTAACTAACATTTCCTTTTATTAAATCATCATTCTTAGGCCAATGCAAATGGTCCGTCTTTACCAACAGCTATATTTGATGAACAATGTCGAGTAAAATATAATTTAACAAATAAATGGGTTTACCAGTAAAATTTAGGGTTTACAAAACGAAATAGAGAAATTGGAGGCTTAGGGTTACCAGATTCTAATGCAATGTGAGAGTCAAATGGTCGCCGGTGCCGGAGAAGTGAAGTGGAGAGACTGTGAAAGGCGGACTCAGGAAAGTGCAGAGGTGAGGGTGGAGTGGTCGGCAGGAGGAATATACCGGCGTCTGTACCTTCGCTTCGATGTTTTGGGCCGATAGGCTGATATGGCCCAACACATTAGCCCAATAAAGTTTAAACTTATTAGGAAAAGTTTCCTCTAAGAAAATAAATGAACTGGACCGGTTTAAAAACTACCTCGACCTCGGTCAACAAAAGTCAAAACTGATTTGGATGAAACTGGGTCTCGGTTTTAACCCAGATTTAGGGAGTATGGTATGTATCCGGTTTCAACCGGTTCAGACTGGATTCAAACCGGTGTTTCATTGAAATCCTCTGTTTAAATCAGTTATAACAACTAGGTTAAAAAACATGTTTTCAACCGGTCCATCCCCCTAAACCTCAATCTGATCCCGGTCTGGCGGTTCTTGAACTGATTTGGTCTAATGAGGTTGAAACAGTCCCAAATCGGTTTTATAACTTGTCCGCTTCAGCCTTCAGGAACCAGGAACCAGTCTTCTTGTTCATCTCTAGTTGCAAGACTAGGATTTAAATCCAACATATTTGTGATGCAGAATGAATATGTTAAAAGGGGTTACGGGATACTGGTCAAAACATATATTCGACATTCTTGCTTAGTATAGTTTATAAAAACTTATTCTGAAATTCTAAAAACGTTCAAACTAACGATGGAATACCAAAGTTGGCAGGCAACTCAAGAAGCTGAAGTAAGATTCAAAATTGATTGTCGGGAAAATAGGTCACAAGTCACGTTGTTATACAAGTCATATATACGGACTTAGCAAAACTAAAAAATGGATGTACGGATGTTTTAAAGTGGGCTCGGTTAGGGTAATATTTGCAGTTGAGATTCAATCTTAGGGTTGTTTCATAAGTCTCAATAATAATCATAATTGTTCTATAAACTCTCTTAATCGGTATCTTATTAATAAATTGAATATTTTTTCCTTTTAATATGATAGATCTAAGGGAAAATCTGAATCATGTTTGTTTTCGCACCATCCAAATTTTTTTGGAAATAACAAATATATTAAAAAGGCCAATTTAGCAAGATGCTAAGGTGGAAAGAAAGACAAAGTACAAATTACAAACAAGAAAAATGGAAACACCCCAATCAAACCAAGTACAAAGATAATTAGCTCCTATGTTTTAACCACATAAAACTAGATGAGATAATTTCCCCCGCAATCACCGTATATGTGAAACACCCAATCAAAACCGAATCGTTCCTTGCCTTCCATAAACACCAAATTGTGCATTGGATGATCACTGTAATGAGTTTCCTTTTCTTAGGGCAATTTCCCCAAGACAACCCGAATTCAGTTAGTTCTACCACCGAGTTGAATAAGGGAAGAGTGATACCACACCACTTAAATATCCATAATAACTATTAAACAATATTACCTGTCTTAAATTAATGAAATAAAAAACGAATATACTTAGTCTGTTTATAATAACACTTATGGCTAACCCACTAAGTAGCTCATAAAAGTAACTTAATAAAATCTTCAACTTCAAGAAAATAAAAATCCTAAAATTTGAATCTTAATAATAGAGATTTAGTAATCAAAATTTCTATAACTTGTATTGCAATATCGATTTTAAACTGTAAAATGGTTCATAATTTTTTTTCCCCACATAACTAGCCTTTTATGTGAAGTACAAGTGTACACCATATAGTATAAAATTGACTATAGCCCTTTAATAGGATATATCTTTCGATCTTAATCTTATAGAGGCACAACTGGCTTATAGTAATAGCTAGATGTTAACAACCTTAAACTCCACTATTGAACCTGATTCACTAAAATAAATGATGTAAGAATAATTAGGGGTGAGCATAACAGGGTACCCGCCGGTTCCGACCGGAACCGGAACCAGAATTGGAACCGCAGGTTCCTGGAATATAGGAACCGGATTTGGAACCTGGAAGACAGGTTCCTAAATTTTCGGAACCGGAACCAGATCCACCGGTTCCAGGGCAGGTTCCGGTTACCCTGTCTCTAAATTCATAAACATTTAACTATTACTAACTAAATAAATAAGACAATAAATTACACAAACTAACGATTACAAATATCATTTAGCGAGTTTAAATATGGTTTAAGGATTACTAACTAAATATTACAAATATCACATACGAGAGAGGCGGAGGTCGGAGAATGGCGGCGGTTGTGCAGCTATGGTCGAGAGAGGCGGAGAGGTAAGTACGAGAGCAGAAGTGGCGACTGGCGAGATAAAATGAAACCCTAAGTGGCTAATTCTAATTTCTAACTCATGTAAATGGTAAATAGGGATAATTTTAGAGCCCCAATTTCTGGCCCAATAAGTGATAAAACAGCTCATATAATTTGGACTGTTAAAAATACAGCTATAATCTGATATATTTGAGTAAAATCATTTATTTTAATGTATTTTATATTATATATTATATATTTAATAAATATATACAGGGTATCCGCCGGTTCCAGGTTCTTTAATTTTGAGAACCGGAACCGGAACCTCTTAGGCCGGTTCCCTGATTTTAGGAACCAGAACAGGAACCTCCTAGCAGGTTCCGGATCCGGAACCTCCGGTTCCCAAGCGGTTCCGATTCCGATTTCGGTTACCCTCTTTTTCTGCTCACCCCTATGTAAGTACGACCACTTTACCTAAGTACCCATCATGTTTCTTTATACTAGACTCAGACAATAAAATAAATGATGTAAGATACGACCACTTTACCTAATAGCTGTTTTGGTTCCAAATATTTTTGTCAACGAACGAAGTTTATTCTAAAATCGATATAAATCTATCTCTATGTGTACTTTAAATCAATTACTAAAATGTCTGGTTATATTACATATAGAAAAAGAAAACAACATTAAATTTTGTAAAAGTTACAGTGCAAATATAATTTTATTAACATAATTTTAAGAATAGATTAAAGATTAAAAGTATTCAAAAAGCCTGAAAATGTATTCTTAGTCGGATATAATATCTTTCTAAAAAAGTATGAACTATAAAAAATATTAATGAATAACCTGACACACGTAAAAAGAAATTAATTTTAAGATAAGAAGTGGACATAGACCAAAGAATCGGTAGGGCCAATGTTGGGTGTGCGTAATATGCAGCTGCCTAGGGTCCATAAAATTTAGTGCTCTGATTTTTTAAAATTGATCTATGTAAATATATGTATGTATAACGGAAAAAGCTCATTTGAATTAATGAAAATGAGCGAACTAAATTGATCAAAAGAAAAATCATACATATAACTCAAGGGCTATGGCGACACTACTTTGCGGAGTTATTTGGAAAAAAGTATTTATTACTTTGAAAAAGCTTGTATTTAAAAATTTGCCATGGGGTCACAACGAAAATGGGCAGTCTGAGCCTTGGAGATTTGCACCTGGTTGTCAACTTGTGACATTGTTGGATATAAATATATTGGACCCAGATGTCTAGAAAAGCTTTAACCATTGGTCATCAGGCATCACTCCAATAGTAAAATGCCACTTTGATGGTCCATTAAACAAGTGGGCGTGTTTGCCTGTTTGGATGACACGTACATGGGTATATTTTCATTTGTACACATGGGTATTATTATACAATCATTATATATAGTTCTCATAGGAGCATACAGTATGATAGCCCATCGATCATAGCTACGATGGCTCGTGACCACCTCGTCGATCGAAGCGAAGAGTATGGGAGGGAAGACATTTTTTTTACAAATAAAAAAATTGAGTAGCGGTCAGTATGGTCATAATACTTAGACTCTTTCAACGAACGCGCCGATAGGAACTCGTCATTGTGGGGAAGTCTGCACACATCTCGTCGGTAGGGGTGTGTGTGTTGGGTGGGGGGGAGGGGGTGAAAATGGGGTTTTTAAAATTTTTTAATTGGGGATGAGTTACTGTTGACACGACCTTGTCGGTAACTCGTCGGTAGGGAAGAAGGTGATGTGGCGCTACTGACGAGTTAGAGAACGTGTCACGGTTGGGAGAGCTCTAATATAATTTTTTCCATGAAATTTTTTCACTTTTATTTTAGGGTGTAAGTGAGGTGAATAGAACTTAAGCTCGACTATGTTTGAGTTAGGCTCGTTTGATTTTAGCGAGCTCGAGTTTAGCTCACCTCGAGCTTTATGTATAAGCTTCTAGCTCGGCTCATTAAGGTTCTTGCGGTCTTAGACTCTCCTCGATTAGGCTCATTTAAGCTTATATATACACTACATATATAATTTATTTATTAATTATAATATATAATCATATTTTTGTTTATTATATAATTGAGATATATATCTGAAGCTCAGGCTCGTTTTAAACAAGCTCTAAGTTATTCTTGCGATCAACTCGATCGTTTAATGTGAGCTTTTATTGATCTTTTAAGGAGTCGAACTCGAGTGACTCAAGAATAGATTGACACACTTACACCTTTACTTTTATTCATTAATTGCCATATCTGTAATACGATGTTAATGTGAAAACTGTATTAGGTGTCATCTACAAGAATTTAACAAGTTTTATGGTGTTTAGGAAAATGCAAATCTAGAGCCGACCATCTTACAGTACGCCATACTTTCTTGGACAACATGAATAAAAAAGATAGTTTAATGAAACCTAGGTTAAGTTTTTAGTTTAAGTCACAAAACATGATAACCGACAAAATCATCCGACCTATACACCTTGCCCAAATAAGTATATGTAAAAAAACTAAGCATTCTTTCCAAAATGACTAAACGGCCCCATAAATAAAGAGTAGTTAACTTGTTTTATTTTCATTGAATATTATTATAGACAATAACAATTACAACATTAGACGTGAAAATCTTTAAAAGGTTATCGTTAATTCTATTTCAAAATTACTAGAAATATTAAATTAAACTGAATATTATTAATAGAATCTTAAAAGAGTATAATATAGCCTTGTGATACGAAAATATGTTAACAGAAAACATGGACTGACACTATGACTTTGGTTTCCATTTCCCACCGTATGCTCGCTGGCAGATTGACGGCAGTTTCTGCGATTTCAAGCAAAGCTGCGACGATTTCGGACAACTCTTCAAACAATTATCCCCAAAGCTCCCGGAAACTGACGATTTCCCGGTAAAAAACTCCTTCGGCGGCAACCCATCTAAGTAATTTCCGTCGAGAAACAACCTATCCAATGTTGTTTGGCTGTACTCGGCCGGAATTGGTCCATGTAACTTGTTGTACCGGAGTGACAGCGATGCCAACATAGGATACGCCGAAAAGTTCACTGATAAATTTCCAACGATTTTGTTGTATCCGACGTCGACGGAGACGAGGTTGCTGTTTACCGGCTTTAAGATCTCGATTCCGGTGAAACTGTTATTGGCGAGATTGACTTGCTGGAGAGATTCTTGACGGAAGAACCATTTAGGGATCGTTCCGGTGAGCGAGTTATTACTGAGCTCGACCACTTCCAGCTGAGTCAACTCGTGAAAAGATGGTTGTTGTAGTTCACCAGAGAGTAAATTGGATTTGACTGCGAGCTCGATTAGGGTTTTGGGGAGTTTGGGGATCGGGCCAGTGAGTTTATTAAAACTTAAATCAAGCTGAATTAGACCTAGTGAACTCAGTGAGCCTGGTAATGAGCCGGAAATTGAATTGTAAGAAATGTCTAGGTTTTGGATTGATTTCAGATTCGAAATGGCGGGCGGGATAGAGCCTGAGAATGAGTTCGATCCCAAATTGAGCGTTTGAAGATTTGGGAGAGAGAAGAGAGAGATCGGAATTGGGCCGGAGAATTTGTTTCCTGAGAGATCGATTACGGCGAGTTGTGTGAGTTTGGAAATTAGCGGGGAGAGAGTTCCGGTGTAACCGGCTGGGTCGAAGGTGAGTTGGGTGACTCGGTTGCCGGAGCAGGAGAGACCACAGAGGAAATGCGTGCGGTGAGGGTTGGCACAGGGATCGGAGGAGAAATTCCAGGAGCCTAAGCAAGAGTAAGAATGAATGGTGGTGGGATTGATGGCGGATTTTATAGCTTTGAGGGCGGAGACATCGGAGGAAAGGGTGGCGGCGGCGGCGGAGGTGGTTAGGAGGAGGAGGAATAGAGAGACGGTGGTGGAGATCATGGTATTGAAAGATTAAATGGAGGGAATGATGTATCGAATGGGTTTTATTGAGGAAGTTGGTTGTTGTGATTAGGCCAGAAAGTGGGTATTGTCTTCTGACAGCAGTCTAGCATTACGATACTTGAAATATGGCATTTCTTTCTGGTTATATAAATTCGCAATCTTTTTGTAGGTTAATTATGGTATAGTTATTAAACTATAACTAAAGGTTAATACGGAGTAATACATTAGGATTCGAACTTTCATGTGGTTTCTATTTTAACCTCTTAATATTTATTTGCAATATCTTTATCATTAACTTTGGTTTCTAGACAGCTGTTCGATACGTGCATTTGGTGGGATATTAACATGATGACATTTCCAGCTTTAATTCCATTGACGATATTTTTGACTGGCTTTCGGAAGTCAATATGGGAGTCTCAAAAAAGGCCCTTTCGGGTGTGCTATTCATTTAATTCTGTAGCTGCCCTTCTGACGGGAACGAGCGGAATCAATGTGTTCTAATTTCTGGCCTTGCACCAACCATCAAAAGAAAAGGAAGATCGTCTTGACTCTCTTAACTATGGGAAAATAGTTAGCACCTTAAGGAAACCGAAGGTAGCTCAATGAATGGAAAGAGTCAGAACAAACTGCATATAAGCGACATGGTCGTGATTAAGACGCATGTGCCCAATCGTTAAGCCGACATTGTGAAACTTTTGTATTTAATTGAAGTAAAACGCCGAAGCTCTCTCTTGTTGCCTTGTTGCCGTTCAAAATAAAATATTTTTATGAGTTTGGCTAATAGATTGCACATCATTATTACAGTTAGTAGATGGTTCATGATTCTTGGTTTTCGTAACACAAATCAAACATGAAATTTGCTTTTAAACACAACCCTAGTCATTAGCATTTCCCTTTTTATATAAATTTTTTTCAAGTTAAAACTAATTAACAAATTTTAAAAACCACGATTAAAACACTAAAATGAAGAGGTATGGTATTAAATTGACGATTTTTTCAAGTTCAGATATTGTAATTCACTTATAATAGTTTGAAGTGATTCAAAACCCAACAATCAAGTTTAAAATATTAAAATGCATTTTAATATTTTTCAAACTATAAATAAAAAATTTCCATCTAACAACTATTTGAAAATAAACATCTAGCTTTTTAGATTTCGGTGTTTTCATCATAAAAATAAAAATATTGTACAAGGATTTAAATGATCATTAGTCAAATTCTATATGGTCATGATTCTCATAACCAAAATAATCTAATATGATAACTACATTTTTATAAACTAAATCAATTAATTATTTTTAAGCAAAAACTACATAACTAACATACTCATATATACTATCGACATCTCATATATTTTTATAAAATTTAAATGTAACATTATTGGTCTTAGGTTCATGTACAACTAGAAACAAAAACATTTATAGACATTGTGGTTATGGAAGTTCAACTACACTGATTCAGAGCTACCCACAAAACATATAATTACTTTAAAATTAGTTGGCTTACAGAAGGAGTCAAAATTTAACTCAAGAAAACCTTTTATACATCAATTAGATTTCATGCAACATGACAAATAATTAATGCAAAATAAACCTGCAACACGAGCGGTTTGTGGAGTTGGGATTTGTTAGAATAAAGGCATGTTATAAAAAGTTGGTGAACCTTAATTTTCTTATTAATATAACCTTTTAAATATTCTAAGACTCCAAACTCTAATTTGTTAAATGAATTTATACTTTGTTTAATAATAACATATTCTACGTATAATTTTATAAGTTATTCAGTGTTGATATAACTGTACATTATTTCTGATCATCAAAACATAATAAAAATTATGAAGTAAAAATTATGCATTGACAATTTAACATTATAAAACTTTACGGTAAAGAAAATGGAATAATATTATAAAATTCTCATTTCTCTCATTATAAAAACAGTTACTATATCTTTTCTGACTCGAACTCAGACTGGTATAAAAATGGATCGATTCACTAACCCGATTAATTATTAAACATGTGATAATAGATATATGTATATATTATTATTATTATTATTATTATTATTATTATTATTATTATTATTATTATTATTATTATTATTATTATTATTATTATTATTATTATTATTATTATTATTATTATTATTATTATTATTATTATTATTATTATTATTATTATTATTATTATTATTATTATTATGATGTTGTTGTTGTTGTTGTTGATGCTGCTCTTACAACTACATTTTGACTTAATCAAATAACAAAATAAAAAGATGATTTACACAAATTTCATTTCATTATGTGTCTGATGTTTTTAGGTAACCTTGTTCCTACTCGCTTTGTGAGCTGATTAATCTTAGGACGATGACTCGCAAAGCTAGAGTCAGTGCGAGTTAACCTTTGTGGCCTCAAGGGGTTTTCTTTTTGCTCATATGAAATATCTTGAAACCTATGCCATCGAAAATTTTTTGGAATCCATATTTTGTTTTTTTATTATGAAACAATATTTTGGGTGTTGTATAAATTATATATCTGTAAACAATCTTTTGGTTATCATTTGAAAATCCTTTGCAGTATCATGCATGATAAAAACTTACTAGTTATATACGTGTTACACATCTCAAATATATTAACTCTTCTTTTTTATCATTAATTAATATGTAGCATAATATAAAAAACTAAATTATGATAATAAGATTAAAAAAAGGCTAACTAAAGCAAGTTATTAAAAGTGTAATTATTTGTATTTTGGTTTGGTGAATTGTGTTACTCTAAATTTGGTATGATCTAAATGTTATTCTTCATTACACTTAAATGGTATAAAAAGCTTGTGTATGTTTGGGAGAAATGTTTCTAGTTTTACACCATTTCGATGTGCTAACTTCATTTGGTGCAAACATTAGAAATGCTCCAAGATGATTAAGATGGGTGTAAATAGGAGTGTTAGGACTTAGGCGGTTAGGCCTGCCAAAGACGAGCAAAAAGAGTCTGGTTGTAAGATGGGTTGGACCACCTTTGAACCCATATTCAACCTGGTCCAAAAGGTTGGTTTATTTGGGTCAAATGTGGGTTGGAGGATGGACAATGCATAACTCTTTGATACAAAGGAAAATTAAAAGGGGAAACACAAGAAGTTAGAGAGCAGGGAACCAAAATTTTCAAATTTAATTGTAAGATAATGTAGTATTTCATTAGAGAAACTCAGAGTAAATTACAAGAAAGGTTGGTTTGTTTATTACAACCTCAGTTCTGCTTATTAAACTAGGCATTATCGTTGTATATAGTTTGTTACACTGATGGTTTTTTCCGTCGTTAAAATGTATGAATGACCAAACAACTCTTTGGCCTTTTGAAATAAAACAAACATGAAGGACTGCGCATGTAATAAGTAGTAAATGAGTAAATCACAGTGAAATTTACTAAGTTAGTTATTTTCACAATCTTCTTTTTCATTTTCTTTTTTTGTCTCTTTTATTGCTCACCTCGCCATCGCCACCTACAACCACCTTATGTCACCACCTCCGGTCACACACTTGCAATCTCCTTCTGAAAACCAATTTAAATAAGAGCACACAATTGATTCAAACGACCACAATAATAAAAACCTATTTTATAAAACCAGTATACAACCACTAAAATTATGACACAACTTATAAATTTATATAACCATTCACACACGTCGGTACATGTAACACCTCAATTTTCAAAACAATATTTAAATAACATTTTAATCCAAAATACATAACATTGTATCGGTGTCAAATACCGGTTTTACAAAAATGAAAAGGTTTCTTGTTCGAGATTATCAGAGTTTACAAAAACGGTGTTACAAATTATATCTTAACCATAGGATAAGGACTCTAATCATCAACACCGAGCTAATCTCAACAAGGTCTCTTCTAAACGGGCCTCCTAGATCTTCGATCCCGAACCTGAGTACATAGCAAAACACAAACATAATACGTGAGACAAAATTGCCTCGTGAGATACATGGGTTTTAGACCCGATAAACAACTAGTCGCATAATACCATTTATATTAAAATAATATTATTAATTTCATTTGGGTCACTTCTTTTCGTTCATCATTGGCCAATGTCAAGATAATCGAAATTCCTCCAATCTATCAAGACCATCATATCCACGGTAACCGGAATGCCTCGAATCTACCGGGACTCATAGGTATTGGGTAATCGGAATGCCTCCAATCTACCACTAACCTAAAGGTACCGTAATAACCGGAATGCCTCCAATCTATCACGGCCCTAGGGACAACATCATCATCATTTTTCACTTATCATTATGAGCTTATAGCTCCATCATTTCTTAATCAATTATTCAATTCGTCATCATATAAGCAATTCATCATAAATCACATAAATAGCTAAATTACTTATAGACTCGATAAAACATTTAATCATAAAACATTTCCTAACTATGTACTCAGTTTTGAAAGTTCACATGTACTCACCTTAGCCAAGCTTATCCAAAGACGTGTTCCTTGAACACCAATATCACTTCCCAAGATTTGAATGCCTCAAATCCTTCAACCGATGTCACACCCCGCCAAAAATGAGTTTTACTTCATTTAAAATGTTTTGCGGAAGAACGAAGGTGTAACGTTCATGACAACATAGCAAAAATTAAGTAAACAAACAACCAAGCAATAACGAAAAATAAAAGATTGTTTCACTTTCCAAAAGTAGAAAGTTTCCAAAAATAGTATGTTTCCTAACATAGAAATTGTTTTGAAATGAAATGATTGTTCGTAAACTTAATATTTTAATCATGGCTCACGACAATCCCAATGCTCATATCCTCCAAACTCCACTGTACCTAATTACCTGGAAAAACATAAATAATAAAAGGGTCAACAATAATGTTGAGTGAATCCACAGGGTTAAAGTAAAAAGTGATGTAAAGTAAAGTAATGTGATTTGCTACTCAAAATGTGTGTTATGAAAATGGTTTATGACTGAAAAGTATAAAGTTCAATACCCATATAATAGGAGTAGTAAGTATGAAATGTTTAGTGTAGTTGTTGAATATCTACAACTACCAGTTATGTTTATGAAAAAGTGTTGAGCAAAATGTTATGTTTGACATCGCATGAACTGTTATCCCCAACAGGTAGCTAGTCTATTGAGTTAATATACCAACCCCTAAGTCCACAATCAACACTTCAACTCCATTATGTTATCGATCTTTTATGGATATACACTCCCGGAGATGTCTTGGATAAACCAAGTAATGATCTAACGTTCGATGGGAGGATGAGTGTCAGCCAATAGTACTATCTGCATATCCATGGTCTAGATCCACTAGTTAATGATTGCTGGCAAACCTTAGTCCGGTATAATAATTGTTTGTCATGCCAACGCGATAGTGAAAATGTAAATGTTGTACAGTCATATTAAAACAGTAGCAGTTTGTGTTTATGTTTTCCACCCCAAAGTTTATAAAACAGATAAAAAGAGTAAAGGGGTCTGTGGACTCTCCTGGCAAAGCTTAGCGACACAATACTTAGGACAGAGGAATCCTTTGGAGACTCCTAGCTTCCTAAATGATTTAACTAATGATTAGACTAAACTAACACAGGCGATTCTATATACGATATAAGTTAAATGATATGCATTTCACGTTATGTTTTATGTTTTGTGAGATCGAATGAACTTGGATCATTGGGCCTTAATGGGCCGAAATGAAATGAAATGAAATGAAATGGGCTTTGAAATGAAATGAAATGGGTTAGGCTTATTGGGCCTAGATTGGGCCTATTGGGCTTAATGGGCCTAGTGGGCTTAATGGGCCACTAGGTTGGGCCACTTGGGCCTCTTATTGGGCTTAGGTCCAATTAGATTGAGCCATATATTGGGCTTGGGCCCAATTGGGTTCGGTTTGGTATAAGTGGGCCAAGGGTTTGGGCTTTGGTCCAAATGGGCTTGGATACTAATGGGCCAACTAAAGTTTGGGCCCGATAGACTAAGGTAGATCGATATGGGCCAAGTACGGGCCTTGGCCCGATTGGGAATTCGGGTTTGGGTCCATGGTTGGGTCAAGATCCGGCCTTGACCCGGTTTGACTTTTGGGTCAAAATTGGTCAATGAAAGTCAACAAAAGTCAAACTAAAGGCTCTAGATTTCGGCTAGGGTTTAGGGTATGATACAATTCGGTCAACAAAAGTCAACTACGGTCAATCTAAGTCAAACTAAGCTCGATTTGATGGTAATCCGGTTAGGGTTGGCCGGCTAGGCCGAAACCCTAAGGGTTTGGTTCTAGTTCGGTCTAGATCGAGTCATGGGTCGAGTTTTGTGTCTAGATTAGGTATAGTTCGAATCTAGGGTTCTAGATCTAGGGTTTTAGCATGTACATGTCGAGATCTAGGGTTCTAGGTAACGGATTTAGCAACAAATCAACAACAAATCTAGCGCATTCTAACGATTTAACCGAGCAACACACATACACAAGCATGCATGTAGGCTACGGATTTGATGAGCTAACCGAGACCATATGGCCATTGGCCATGGTCTCGGGTTTGTGTTAATACCGAAACAAAAGAAAACAATCGAGAGGGTTCGGGTTTCATACCTTGCAGACGATCGAACGAGCAAGAAACGAACAAGAAAGCAAGGATCGAATGGGGATTGCTTCACTTCGAACTCGGGACTGTTTTGAGGGTTTGGGTCGGCCGAAATCAACAAAAAGGAGAAGAAAGGGTTCAAGGGGGTTTATATAGGGTAGTGTTAGGGTTTAAGTTAGGAGAGTTTGAGTACAAGAAGGATTCTATCAAGTATGGATGGATAAGAGTTCAAATCCTTGGATAAGCACAACGAATTTAGGCACATGGCCAACACCACAAGGGTGTTTCGGCCAAAAGGAAGTCACTGGCAAAGAGGGAGGCCGGCCACATTGGTGGTCGGTCTAGGTTCGAGTCGGTTTTAGATGGTTTGTTCAATTCGAGTCACGTTTAAGTTAAATCATTACATTTATTGTTTAACCGAGAAAGTTCTTGTTTTAGAAATGTTTTAGCTCAAGGTGTGTCACCATAAGTAAATAAAAATGTTGTGTTGACTAAAATAATCAAACACTAATGTATGGTGTAAAAATATGTATGTTTGTTGTGTGTTAGGAATGCCAAAAATAGAAATGTCTAAAAATAGAAACTTTCTAAATAAGGAAAGTTCTAGAAATGAAATGAAGTTACATACCAGAAATATCGAGTTGTCACATTCTCCCCTGGTTGAAGAAATTTCGTCCCAAAATTTAAGACGAAACACGAACAGGAGAGACAACGAGAAATAGATGAGGATATTTCTTTCGCATCTGGTCCTCATGTTCCCACGTGAATTCAGGACCTCTTTTGGAGTTCCATCTGACCTTTACAATTTTGATCTTGCTTCTTCGCAACTTTTGCTCTTTCCAGTCAGATATCTCGATTGGTTCCTCAGTGAAATGGAGATTGTCGTCGATGATGATTTCCTCAGCAAGAATGATAAGCGAAGGATCATGAATAAACTTCTTCAAGTTAGACACATGAAAAGTGTTGTGAACATTGCTGAGCTCTTTAGGAAGACGAAGGCGATATGCAACAACACTGATTCTTTCAAGAATCTCAAACGGTCCAACATAACGAGGACTGAGCTTTCCTTTCTTACCAAAACGTACAACACCTTTCCAAGGTGCTACTTTTAGCAAAACGTGGTCGCCAACAACGAACTCTAAAGGCTTTCGACGATTATCAGCATAACTCTTTTGTCGATCTCTGGCAGCCTTGATACGATCTTTGATCTTGAAAATCTTGTCAGTCGTTTCTTGTAGAATCTCAGGACCAGTAATCTGACGATCACCAATTTCAATCCAACAAAGTGGCGAACGACACTTTCTTCCATAGAGGGCTTCAAACGGTGCGGCCTTTATAGTTGTATGATAACTATTATTATACGAGAACTCAGCTAAAGGGAGATGAGAATCCCAACTTCCACCAAAATCAATAACACATGCTCTCAGCATGTCTTCCAAGGTTTGAATTGTTCTTTCAGTCTGACCATCGGTTTGGGGATGATAGGCAGTACTCATATCGAGGCGAGTACCGAGAGATTTTTGCAATGATTGCCAAAAACGAGATGTAAAACGACTATCACGATCAGAGATGATCGCGACTGGCACACCAGCCGAGATACAACTTCCTTCAAATAAATTCTTGTTAACTTCTCATTTGATCAGTTTCTTTAATAGGAATGAAATGAGCTGATTTGGTCAATCGATCCACAATTACCCAAATTGTATCATGACCAATAGACGTTCGAGGCAATTTGGTGATGAAATCCATAGAGATTTCTTCCCATTTCCATTCAGGGATCTCTGGCTGTTGTAGAAGACCGGAAGGCTTTTGATTCTCTGCTTTCACTCTGGCACAAGTTAAACATTTGCTGACATAAATCGCGATCTCTTTCTTCATGTTTGGCCACCAATATAACTCTTTGACATCTTTATACATCTTGTCAGCACCAGGATGAATAGAATATTTGGATCGGTGAGCTTCATTCAAGATAACATCGCGAACACTTCCATGATTAGGAACCCATAAACGATCCATGAAATAAAGAGTTCCATCCACCTTTGCTTCTAACTGCTTTTCGATACCACACAAAGCTTCATTTTTGATGTTCTCTACCTTTAAGGCTTCAGTTTAGAATTCATGAACTTGGGAAGATAGATTAGAGCGAACAGAGATTGGAAGGGCTCGAACACGACGAGGTTTAGGTTGCTCTTTTCGACTTAAGGCATCAGCTACAACATTAGCTTTACCAGGATGATACTTAATCTCACATTCATAGTCATTCATCAACTCTATCCATCTGCGCTGTCTCATATTGAGCTCTTTCTGATTGAAGATATGTTGTAAACTCTTGTGATCGGTAAATATTGTGCACTTGGTACCGTAGAGGTAATGTCTCCAAATCTTCAATGCGAATATAACGGCACCCAACTCGAGATCATGAGTTGTATAATTCTTCTCGTGGTTCTTCAGTTGTCGAGAGGCATAGGCGATCACTTTGTCATGTTGCATCAATACACAACCTAGCCCTTGGTGCGAAGCATCACAGTACACCACAAAATTATCGATTCCTTCAGGGAGAGATAGAATAGGAGCAGAACATAATTTAGATTTAAGGGATTGGAAGGCTAATTCTTGCTTTTCACCCCAGACAAACTTCTCATCCTTATGTGTTAATACCGTTAGATCCTTTGCAATCTTCGAGAAATTTTCTATGAATCTTCTATAATAACCAGCAAGACCAAGGAATTGTCTTACTTCAGTTGGGGTCTTCGGAGCTTCCCAATTCTTTATAGCTTCTATCTTGGCAGGATCAACGTGAATACCTTCTTCGTTGATAATATGACCCATAAATTGGACTTCACGCAACCAAAATTCACACTTGGACAACTTGGCGTACAACTTCTCTTTCTCCAACAACTCAAGAATAATTCTTAAGTGCTCTTCATGCTCTTCTCTCGAATGCGAATAGATAAGAATATCATCTATGAAGATGATAACGAATTTATCGAGATATTGCTTGCACACTCTGTTCATGAGATCCATAAACATAGCAGGTGCATTGGTCAAACCAAATGGCATTACCAAAAATTCGTAATGACCATAGCGAGTTCTAAAAGCAGTTTTGGGCACATCTTCATCACGAACTTTTAACTAGATGGTAGCCTGAACGAAGATCGATTTTGGAATAGAAACTTGATCCTTGGAGTTGATCGAATAGATCATCAATACGGGGAAGAGGATATAGATTTTTAATAGTTACTTTGTTCAATTCACGATAGTCAATGCACATTCTCATTGAACCATCTTTCTTTTTAACGAAGAGGACCGGAGCTCCCCAGGGCGAAAAACTCGGTCGAATGAAACCAAGATCAAGAAGTTTTTGCAATTGCGATGAAAGTTTTTGCATTTCAGACGGTGCAAGACGATAAGGAGAACGCGCAATAGGTGCGGCTCCTGGAATCAGATCAATACGAAATTCAACTTGTCTCTGAGGCGGCAGTCTAGGCAATTCACTAGGAAATACACCAGGAAATTCATGAACGATGGGAATGTCCTCAATATTACGATCTTTGGACTTTGTGTCAACGACATGAGCAAGAAAGGCTTGGCATCCTTTACGAAGATATTTTTGAGTTTTCATAGAATTTATGATTTTTATGTTTTTGTTTCTTTGTTCACCTTGAATTATTAATGTTTCTGTTTTAGATAAGGGAATTCGGATTTGTTTGGTGTAACATATTATTTCAGCACGGTTTTTAGATAACCAATCCATCCCTATGACGACATCAAAACTACCTAGCTCTACAGGCACAAGGTCTATATCGAAAATGTGATCATCTAGGTCAAGCTTACAACCTTTAAAAACTTCACTAGACCTAACAACTTTGCCATTTGCTAACTCGATTTCATAATTCACTTTCAAACGATCAGGATTCAAATTTAAGAAACTTTTAAAGTCGGTCGATACGAAACTCAAGTCGGCTCCCGAATCAAATAAAATAGAGGCAAAATGATTGTTGACGATAAACGTACTAGTGATGGTATCAGGATTTTCACGAGCTTCCTGAGCATTCATAACAAATGCACGACCACGACCATTTTGACGATCATTGTTGTTGTTGGCATTACGATTGTTGTTGCGATTGTTGTTACGATTGCCATTGTTGTTGTTGTTCCCATTCTGGTTGTTGTTGTTGTTCTGAAGTTTAGGGCAACGATTACGATAGTGGTTAGGATCACCACACTCGTAGCAGACAGGATTCTTAGGAGGATTGTTGGACGAACACTTTCTAAAATTATGACCCCAGTGGTCACAATTGAAGCACTTCTCACACTGACCATCATGATGCCAGTTACACTTGTTGCACATAGGCTTGCTTCCAGCATAAGACTTAGAATCTGAATTAGACTGATTGTTGTTCGAATTAGAGGCAGCATAATTCTTAGTCTTTTGGTATTTGTTTCCTTTGTGATCACGCTTGTTGTCGTAGGAACGCTTTCCATTTTCATTGTACACATTATAGGAAGATTTGCTAGACACCACTAGCTTGTCTTTGAACGATCCACTTCTCATTGCATCATCAGTCAACCTTGTTGCACGATTCACAGCATCTTCGAATGTTGTCGGCTCAGAAGCAATAACATGAGTACGAATAAGATCATGAAGACCTTGAAGATACCTCTCAATACGCTTAAATTCAGGAGAAACCATATGAGGAACGAGACGAGCGAGTTCTTGGAACTTAGTCGTGTAGGTAACAATATCAGATCTAACCATGGACATATTCCATAGTTCCACTTCAACTTTTTGTAGCTCTCTCCTTGGACAAAACTTCCGAGTTAACTGATTCTTGAACGTATCCCAAGTCATAGCATCAACATTTGCACGACCTAAGACTTGCACTTGAGAATTCCACCAAGACAACGCTTCCTTGGACAATGTACTAGCAGCAAATTTCGTCATATTCTCAGGGGCACATTCGATGACACTGAAAATGGATTCCACTTTTGTTAAGGCAAAAAGCCTTACCCCTTTGGATCTTAAGATAACAAAACAACCTAGACTAGCTTTGATTAATAGGTAGAATAAAATAGCTAAGTTTAGGTTTGATACTGAGTGATCAGTATTGGAACTCAGTATCAGTACTCAGTATTGGAAATCCAATACTGATTAGAAGGACTGAGTTACATTTTGTTGTGTAACGGACTAAGATCAAATCCCTTGATCTTAGTCATTTTCCTAGTTTAGTCCTTCGGTTACTCCTTTGCCCATTATGTAAGATCTCTATATCATTATAAATAGAGATCATCTTGCAAAGGAGAACTCACCAATTCACTTTACACTTTCATATCTATTGTAATTGATCAGTGGTCTTGTTATTCCGCAACAAGCCACACTTAGTGGAATTATACATTTGACTCATATCTTGTTCTTATACAATATTTGTCTTGAGTTATAATTATCCAATCAATTAACCATCTAAACCAGGGCGTTGTGACCTAACAACTGGTATCAGAGAGGTTCAAAGTTATCTACAACTTTGATGATCATATAACCCTATATATTGTTGAAGATCAAGTCTTTTCATAAAGAAGAACAATGCAGAATTTTCGTCATATTCTGCGCACGGGTAGAAGAAATGCCGGATCTCCTTCGTTAATGGTCGAATATGTGTGAAATTTGAACAGGAGGTTCTCAACACACAGAAACACAGTCTGACCGTTCAGAATTGCAATTCGAGTTTCTGGTAGAGAGATATGTATGGCGCAAAAAGTCAGATTCTATGCTTTTTATTCCTTACTTTCTGGGCAGCCAATGTAGAAAAATCAAATCTCTTTCTTCAAACTTCCAATAAGCGTGAAATTTGGACAGAAGGTTCACCATAATGTGTTTAACGTTTTCACCGTTCACATCTTCAAAAGGAATCGTTTATTGAGAGATATATATTTTTGAAGATTATTGACGAATATTTATGGTATGTTTTTAATTCTGCGCAACTCTGGTAAAACGGCTATTGTATCTTTTGTAACCGTTGGATTTTCATAAATTTTGGATATTATATCCATAACACATACATGTACTCGGTATCAAAATTTCAGACTGATCAGAATCGTATACTGAGAGATACATATTTTCAAAGTTGATGATTTTCTGATACTGACTGTCTCATACCGAGTGGTCAGTATGAGACCGCTGTGATCGTTTCAACCGATGGATCACTATGATTTTTGGATATGATGTTGAAGACAGGTATATGTATATGCTGTTAAAAATTCATAATGATCAGAAGATTCTACATGGAGATATGATTTTTTGAAGTTGCTGCAAAATTAGAGAAATGAAATTCTGAAAGCTGAATTTTACAAGTGAGTATCTTTCACATGTTTTTCTCTTTTTAATCATATAAAATCATCTTAAACTGAGGAAATCCATAAGTTGATTGATTCTTTGGAGGGGTTTCAAGTCAAAGATAAAATATACCGAACAGTTTAAGGTGAAAGTATATGATTCAGGGGGAGAAAAACTCAATGTGATATATATTTTCTCTTAATATGAAGCTAAAGTTCTTGAAGATAAATTGTTCATGCTAAGTTATTCAACGGGGGTACATGTCACATATTATTTTACAATCATTTGAATCGTTTCAAACTGAGGAAATCTACTAGTTGAATGATTCTTGGATATGTTTCATTTCAACTCAAATATACCAGACAGTTTGAGGAGGAGTCAATGATTGTGGGGGGAAAAAGTTAATGTGATATATATTTTCTTGAAGTACTTGGCGAATAAAGAATATGAAAAGATCTCAAAAAGAAGACCATACAAGACAAGATCGTTATTATTTATTAGGTTAAACATATTCATTTGATATCATCAGATAGGGGGAGATTGTTAGGGTAGAAAACCCGGTCAAACTCATTACTTTGTGAATCTGATGAACAAATGAATATATAAGTTTAACTCTAATAAATAATCTTAGTAACACTCGGTTCATACTGAGTTGGTCGGTATGTGCTCATACCGAGTTGGTATGATGATTAATTGATTGGACATACCGAGTTGGTCGGTTCATACTGAGTTGGTCGGTATGTGCTCATACTTTAGAAAGCAGGCATACTCGAATAGTTGGGTCTATTTCAGATAGGTTGACCACATATACATCTTTTTCTCTTCTAGCAATGAGTACAGGCTGCCCTTTATCATTGTAGATGATTCCTGCAACCTTCCTGAATCGAGCTTCATTGTCATCATCACACATCTGGCTGATACTGAGCAGATTGTGTTTAAGACCCTCTACATAGGTAACTCTTTTAAAAGCTATGTTGCCTGCCTTGATCACACCATAACCTCTTGTCTTGTCACCCTGCACAAGACACATGGGTGGTGATACTGATCCTCTTCCCTCCCCATCCAATGATAACAATAAGGGGAGAAGATACAAAGAGATACCGAGGTTGATCAAACTGAGCCATCTGCTCAGGGGGAGAAAAGAAGAAGATTGAATGAAGATCAACCTCCACAACTAGAACAACAACATCAGCAAAGCCCTCATACTGAGCCACTTCGGATTCAGTGTGAGAGAAGAAGACAAAGAACTCGGTCAGCATTACAAGTTCAAGACCCACTTGAGCCATCTGCTCAGGGGGAGACTCATACTGACCAACCACAACAAACTTATTCTGAGCCACTTGCTCGTGAGGAGAATGATTTGTAAATTGTGGTCTATAGGCCTTTCATCAGGCCTATTGCTGATGATGAAGATGAAGAACCAGATTTAGTGAACTATGCACTAAATCTGGTAGAACAAGAAAGTTCTTCATCATCATCCTCGGATGATGAAGAACCAGAAAATCTGGTGATTAGAAGAAGGAGTCCCTTATCAAGAAGACCCATCAATGCAGTTCTCACTTCTTCTGAATCAATTGAGGAACCCGCTCCTTTGGTAAAAAGACAAAGAAGACCTGTTCATACATTGGACAGTGATACCGAGCAGGCTCCAAGACTGACTTCTCAACAACTCTGTGCAGAACAAGAGAGATTTTTATACGAGCAAGAGTTGGGAATCAAAGCTGAACCAGAATCTGATCCAGATACTGATACTCCTGGTCCTTCACATAGAATCTCAAGAAAGGGTCCAGACCATATTCAACATTATTGGAATATGGTTGCTGCTAGGACTCAGTATACGGAGGAAAGGAAGGAGTTCTTGAAGACCAAAACATTTCCAAATGTAAGGGGGATACATTGGTTGAATCTGGATGTCAATAAAGTAAAAGTGAAGCTCAAAGAAGGAAGAATCACTATCACTTGTACTGGCTTAACCAGTCCTCCCATGAAGATATTTATTCATGATATTCAAAGAATTGGTCTTCAAGACTGGGTGAAGATCACAAGACTGATCAAAGAGCTTCCAAAGAAATCAACTTATGATCAAATAGTCTTGGATGAGATCTGTGCAGTAGCTGCTGTATGCTATGAGAAGGGCTTGCTTCATGAGATAGAGTATAGAACACTCAGTGTGATGGCTGAAGCTTACTCAAACAACAGACCAGAATGCCTTCATACATACAAGTATCTTAATAAGTACCCTCTTCCTCCTAACCTTGTTTTTCAAGATCAAAAGAGTGTCATATATCCAACTTCTGGATATATGTATACTGACTCAGAGGATAGAGAGTGCTTCATTTCTGAAGAAGATCTACCAAGAGCTCAAATCAGTCACCTTATTGGACTGAAATGGATGATCACCAAGAAAGAAGACTCTTGGTTCAGAAAGAAGATTGTTGCAGTTCTTAATTGTAGAAGGGATGAACTCAAGAGCATAGAAGAGTTTGTCCACATCAAACAAGAAGCCTTCTATGAGAATGAAGTGATCAACAGCAGATGATTAAGAAGATTTTGCTACCTATGCTGTTGTATTTTTTTATTTTTTATCTCTTTGTAATTGTTTTGTTATCATTAGATAGGGGGAGATTGTTAAGGCAAAAAGCCTTACCCCTTTGGATCATAAGATAACAAAACAACCTAGACTAGCTTTGATTAATAGGTAGAATAAAATAGCTAAGTTTAGGTCTGATACTGAGTGATCAGTATTGGAACTCAGTATCAGTACTCAGTATTGGAAATCCAATACTGAGTAGAAGGACTGAGTTACATTTTGTTATGTAACGGACTAAGATCAAATCCCTTGATCTTAGTCATTTTCCTAGTTTAGTCCTTCGGTTACTCCTTTGCCCATTATGTAAGATCTCTATATCATTATAAATAGAGATCATCTTGCAAAGGAGAACTCACCAATTCACTTTACACTTTCATATCTATTGTAATTGATCAGTGGTCTTATTATTCCGCAACAAGTCACACTTAGTGGAATTATACATTTGACTCATATCTTGTTCTTATACAATATTTGTCTTGAGTTATAATTATCCAATCAATTAACCATCTAAACCAGGGCGTTGTGACCTAACAACTTTTCAATCCAGTGGATGATAGCAATAGCACCTTCAGATCCAGAGTAGGTCGGAGGATGACAGGACGTAAAGGTCTTAAATGACTAACCCTGACGATTGGGATCTGAAGTTTAAACAAATCAAGAAATAAAATGAACAATAGGTTAAAATAAAATGGAAATAAATGAATCTTCTTTTGTGGAGTCGAATGATATACCGTTGTTTCCCACATTAGAGGCACCAACGGCATTTCCTCTTGCAGCGTTCATTTGAGCCATTGCTTCAGCGATTCGGCGTTCCACCATTTGTTCAACAGTCTCAGCGTTTCCTCCTCGAGCCATTGATGAATTACTGATTCAAATAATATGATAAAGAATTAAGGAAAGAATAATATAGAAGGACTACAAGGGAATATATACTTATAATAAGAATCAAAGAATAGATATACAATAGACGTAATAGTAGTAGTAGACGTAGCTATAAATAGTCATAAATATAGTAGTAGTAGTAGAGACGTATAGAAAATAAAATTTATAAGAACAATAGAATTTACTAAAATATCACTTTTATTAAACACATTCCTAATACATAATAGCTTTAAAATTAGGGCACATACGCCAATACTAAATAAAAGAAAATACTAAAATTGCTAAACATAAAACCTAATAATAGTAATAGAAAACAAATATAGACGATATGTAGATGACTAATCATCTTCCTCTGGCTCAGAGTCTTCCATAGGCTCTGACTCTTCATCTGGTTCTTCCTCTGTATCTGATTCTTCTTCTGGCTCAGAGTCTTCTTCAGGCTCTGATTCTGATATCACTTCTGGCTCTGGTTCTCGACGTCGTGGAGTTCTTGGAGCAACATCACGCTTTGGTTTAGCAGGCGAACATAGAAAGATCATACCTCCTTCACGAATACGATAAAGGATAGGACGCTGACCACGAGCTGGAGTAGGAGGACCATTAGGAATAATGGGAATAGGACGTCTTCTTGGGCGACGATGCCATGGAACAACAGGAGGTTGTACCACTGCTGGCACTGGAGCAACAGGCACTGGGACTACTGGGATAGCAGCACCACGATCACTATCGGAATCAGACGAAAAATCGAGGACACTAGCAGACGACATTCTACTAAACACGACGCATAAAATTTATTAGATTAAGAAAATTTAGGGCTCTCCGACGAATGCAAACTATAGCACTAAAGCAAAACTAACTAAGGCAAATGTTCTAAACCAAGAACAATGGAACTTCAGGATATGAGACTGAGCATGCCATGATTATTTTTATTTTGTAAAAGTGTTTGTTTTTCCAAAAAATCTTTTGTAGTTATAGACTAGACTTGCTAATTCACTATAACTTAAGCTCTGATACCACTCTGTCACACCCCGCCAAAAATGAGTTTTACTTCATTTAAAATGTTTTGCGGAAGAACGAAGGTGTAACGTTCATGACAACATATCAAAAATTAAGTAAACAAACAACCACGCAATAACGAAAAATAAAAGATTGTTTCACTTTCCAAAAGTAGAAAGTTTCCAAAAATAGTATGTTTCCTAAAATAGAAATTGTTTTGAAATGAAATGATTGTTCGTAAACTTAATGTTTTAATCATGGCTCACGACAATCCCAATGCTCATATCCTCCAAACTCCACTGCACCTAATTACCTGGAAAAACATAAATAATAAAAGGGTCAACAATAATGTTGAGTGAATCCACAGGGTTAAAGTAAAAGTGATGTAAGGTAAAGTAATGTGATTTGCTACTCAAAATGTTTGTTAAGAAAATGGTTTATGACTGAAAAGTATAAAGTTCAACACCCATATAATAGGAGTAGTAAGTATGAAATGTTTAGTGTAGTTGTAGAATATCTACAACTACCACTTATGTTTATGAAAAAGTGTTGAGCAAAATGTTATGTTTGACATCGCATGAACTGTTATCCCCAACAGGTAGCTAGTCTATTGAGTTAATATACCAACCCCTAAGTCCACAATCAACACTTCAACTGCATTATGTTATCGTTCTTTTATGGATATACACCCCCGGAGATGTCTTGGATAAACCAAGTAATGATCTAACGTTCGATGGGAGGATGAGTGTCAGCCAATAGTACTATCTGCATATCCATGGTCTTGATCCACTAGTTAATGATTGTTGGCAAACCTTAGTCCGGTATAGTAATTGTTTGTCATGCCAACGCGATAGTGAAAATGTAAATGATGTACAGTCACAGTAAAATAGTAGCAGTTTGTGTTTATGTTTTCCACCCCAAAGTTTATAAAACAGTTAAAAAGAGTAAAGGGGTCTGTGGACTCACATGGCAAAGCTTAGCGACACAATACTTAGGACAGAGGAATCCTTTGGAGACTCCTAGCTTCCTAAATGATTTAACTAATGATTAGACTTAACTAACACAGGCGATTCTATATACGATATAAGTTAAATGATATGCATTTCACGTTATGTTTTATGTTTTGTGACATCGAATGAACTTGGATCATTGGGCCTTAATAGGCCGAAATGAAATGAAATGAAATGAAATGAAATGGGCTTCGAAATGAAATGAAATGGGCTTGGGTTAGGCTTATTTGGCCTAGATTGGGCCTATTGGGCCTTGTGGGCTTAATGTGCCTATATGGGCTTAATGGGCCACTAGGTTGGGCCACTTGGGCCTCTTATTGGGCTTAGGTCCAATTAGATTGGGCCATAGATTGGGCTTGGGCCCAATTGGGTTCGGTTTGGTATAAATGGGCCAAAGGTTTGGGCTTTGGTCCAAATGGGCTTGGATACTAATGGGCCAACTAAAGTTTGGGCCCGATAGACTAAGGTAGATCGATATGGGAAGTACGGGCCTTGGCCCGATTGGGTATTCAGGTTTGGGTCCACGGTTGGGTCAAGATCCGGCCTTGACCCGGTTTGACTTTTGGGTCAAAATTGGTCAATGAAAGTCAACAAAAGTCAAACTAAAGGCTCTAGATTTCGGCTAGGGTTTAGGGTATGATACAATTCGGTCAACAAAAGTCAACTACGGTCAATCTAAGTCAAACTAAGCTCGATTTGATGGTAATCCGGTTAGGGTTGGCCGGCTAGGCCGAAACCCTAAGGGTTTGGTTCTAGTTCGGTCTAGATCGAGTCATTGGTCGAGTTTTGTGTCTAGATTAGGTATAGTTCGAATCTAGGGTTCTAGATCTAGTGTTTTAGCATGTACATGTCAAGATCTAGGGTTCTAGGTAACGGATTTAGCAACAAATCAACAACAAATCTAGCGAGTTCTAACGATTTAACCAAGCAACACACATACACAAGCATGCATGTAGGCAACGGATTTGATGAGCTAACCGAGACCATATGGCCATTGGCCATGGTCTCGGGTTTGTGTTAATACCGAAACAAAAGAAAACAATCGAGAGGGTTCGGGTTTCATACCTTGCGGATGATCGAACGAGCAAGAAACGAACAAGAAAGCAAGGATCGAATGGGGATTGCTTCACTTCGAACTCGGGACTGTTTTGAGGGTTTGGGTCGGCCGAAATCAACAAAAAAGGAGAAGAAAGGGTTCAAGGGGGTTTATATAGGGTAGTGTTAGGGTTTAAGTTAGGAGAGTTTGAGTACAAGAAGGATTCTATCATGTATGGATGGATAAGAGTTCAAATCCTTGGATAAGCACAACGAATTTAGGCACATGGCCAACACCACAAGGGTGTTTCGGCCAAAAGGAAGTCACGAGCAAAGAGGGAGGTCGGCCACATTGGTGGTCGGTCTAGGTTGGAGTCGGTTTTAGATGGTTTGTTCAATTCGAGTCACGTTTAAGTTAAATCGTTATGTTTATTGTTTAACCGAGAAAGTTCTTGTTTTAGAAATGTTTTAGCTCAAGGTGTGTCACCATAAGTAAATAAAAATGTTGTGTTGACTAAAATAATCAAACGCTAATGTATGGTGTAAAAATATGTATGTTTGTTGTGTGTTAGGAATGGCAAAAATAGAAATGTCTAAAAATAGAAACTTTCTAAATAAGGAAAGTTCTAGAAATGAAATGAACTTACATACCAGAAATATCGAGTTGTCACAACCGATAACCTATTATCAAAACAAATACAATGGTTTGCATCAATCACCAATACTAACTACATAATCCATGGCTAGTTAACTACTAGCACCATTTCCCATAGTTACCAAAACCCTAATTCTATAAATCACCATATTTTTCATATATCCATACCATGAATACATTTTCCTTGTTAAAATACCATAGATCTAAGTTATACTACTTCCATTTAACCATTTATGTACAAATCCAAAACTAGGGTTTATGATTCAAGCTTTCCCTACTTGAATCTAAGACTTACAACACAAGAGAGATGAAGATTTACCTTTGATATTCAACTAGGAGCAAGAATCCTCAAGATTTGATGAAGATTAAGCTCCAATCACCACTTTACACTAACAAATCGTACACACAAGTTGAGAGGAGAAAACTAGGGTTTATGTGTGTAATAAATGAGATAAACCCGACTTTAATGCTGGTGTCGGATAAGTTCACGTTCGCGAACTAGAGTTCGCGTCGCGAACTCCATTGAACGCGCATACTTCGCGATCGGGAACTGGTCGGGAACTCTTCACGCTTGATTGCCCAATTCACTGCATCGTGTTCACGATCGTGAACATAAGTTCACGCCGTGAGCTTCCTGAGCAGCCAAGGCTGCACTTTTTCACTCTCGTCTCGACCCGGTTTCGTCCATAACTTCTTCGTACGATGTCCAAATGACACAAAACCAATTCCTACGTTCTTTAAACGATTTATCCTTATTTATCATATTTTTGTACAATTTATTTATTTACAAATTCGGGTCGTTACAATTATCTACCCCTTAAGGAGATTCCGTCCTCGGAATCTCATCATAGTTCACGAAGTTCGGGTATCTTTTCCGAATCTCGTCCTTGACTTCCCAAGTCAAGTTCGGTCCAAGGGAATGCTTCCACCTGACCAAAACCAATTCAATTTCTTTATTCTGAAGTTTCTTGGTCTTTGACTCTAGTATGGCTTCGGGTTCTTCAATTAATCGATTCGGGGCATCAACCCGCAACTCTTGTAATGGAATTATGTTTTCAACTTCACCCACGAACTTCTTCAAATGACTTACATGAAACGTATCGTGAACACCTTGAAGTTCAGGTGGGAGTTCTAATTTAAAAGCTTCAAACCGACCCGTTTCAAAATCTTAAACGGGCCAACATACCTTGGGCTCAATTTGCCCTTCTTACCAAACCGCATCACGCTTTTCCAAGGCGATACTTTCAACATAACCATGTCACCAGCGTCTAATTCATACGGTCTCTTTTTCAAACCCGAGTAGCTTCTTTGTCGATCTTGTGCGTTTTTCATATTGGCTTGGATTATTCAAATCTTTTCATTGGTCACCTTCACAATTTCGGGACCCGTGAGTTTCGTCTCACCCCGCCTCAAGCCAACACGATGGAGTTCTACATTTCTTCCCATACAACGCCTCATAAGGCGGCATTTTAATAGTCGAATGACAACTATTATTGTAGGAGAACTCGACTAACGGTAAATATTCATCCCATTTACCCCCAAAATATAGCACACACGATCTTAGCATATCTTCAACCGTTTGGATGGTTCTTTCACTTTGACCATCGGTTTGCGGGTGGTAAGCCGTACTCAACCTCAATTTCGTTCCCAACTCTTCTTGCAACGATCTAGAAAATCTCGAGGTAAACCTCGCATCTCTATCGGACACAATCGATAACGGGACCCCGTGAAGTCTTACTACTTCATCCACATACAACTTTGCCAACTTCTCAAGTGGCATGGTTTCCCGAATTGCCAAGAACAATGCACTTTTCGTCAACCGGTCAACTATGACCCAAATGGCGTCGTGGTTCTTGCTTGTCTTTAGCAACCCAACAATAACGAATGAGCTACCCCATACGGTACTTGATGCTCGGCTTTCACTTGTGCACACGTGGCACACTTAGAAATATACTTTTCCACTCTTGCTTTCATCCCGGGCCACCAATACATTCTCTTCATATCTTGATACGTTTTTGTACTTCCCGGTTGGATCGAATACTTAGACTTATGAACCTCGTTTAGCAACTCCTTTCGGGTACCCCCGAACTTGGGAACCCAAATTCGACCACCTACGGTTTTTAACCCTTGTTTGTTTTCCACAAAATGTTGGTTCTTCCCTAAACGTTCTTGCCTCAACTCTTCTTTTTCCATCACTTCTCGTTGGGCCTTCTTGATTCGTTCTACTATACTCGAGACCACTTGAATAAGTGTTAGTTTTCCTCTATTCGGTGCGTCATACACTTTTCGGCTTAAGGCGTCGGCTACCACATTGGCCTTCCCCGCATGGTATACAATCTCGCAATCATAATCATTTATCAATTCGATCCATCTCCTTTGTCTCATATTTAAGTCTTTTTGCGTGAAGACATATTGAAGACTCTTGTGATCCGTATATAACGTGCACCTTGTGCCATATAGGTAGTGTCTCCACAACTTCAAAGCAAACACTATTGCCGCCAATTCTAAATCGTGGGTCGTGTATCTTATTTCCGCATTCTTTAGTTGCCTCGAGGCGTAGGAAATCACTTTTCCTCGTTGCATCAAGACACAGCCCAAACCTTTATTCGAAGCATCACTATAAACAACAAAGTCTTCCATTCCTTCGGGTAGTGTGAGAACCGGGGCGTTACACAACTTTTCTTTCAATATGGCGAATGTTTTTTCTTGTTTTTCTCCCCACACGAACTCACTACTCTTTCGGGTAAACAATGTGAGTGGTGTCACCACTCGGGAAAAGTCTTGAATAAATCGACGGTAATAACCGGCAAGGCCGAGAAAACTTCTTACTTCGGTCGGAGTTCGTGGCGGTTCCCACTTCATAACTGCTTCAATCTTCGATGGGTCAACTTTGATTCCTTCTCGCGACACAACATGCCCAAGGAATTGGACTTCTCGAATCCAAAATTCGCGCTTAGAAAACTTAGCATACAATTTTTCTCGTTGTAGCACTTCTAACGTTTGCCTTAGGTGATTCTCGTGTTCTTCTTCGGTTTTCGAATAAATAAGAATATCGTCAATAAATACGATAAGAAACTTGTCGAGGAATGGTTTGCAAACCCGATTCATAAGGTCCATAAAAATGGCCGGTGCATTAGTCAACCCGAATGGCATTACCAAAAACTCGTAATGAACGTGTACGAAACGCCGTCTTCTCGGCATCTCCTTCTTTCACTCGAACTTGGTGGTAACCCGATCTCAAATCGATCTTTGAGAAATAGTCGGCACCTTGAAGTTGATCAAACAAGTAGTCGATTCTAGGCAACGGGTATCGGTTCTTAATGGTCATCTTATTCAATTCTCGGTAATAGAAGCACATTCTCGTCGAACCGTCTTTCTTTTTAACGAACAATACGGGCGCACCCCATGGAGACGAGCTAGGACGAATGAATCCTTTGTCGAGAAACTCTTGCAATTGTGACATTAATTCTCGCATTTCGGTAGGAGCCAAACGGTATGGAGCACGAGCTATCGGCGTCGCTCCCGGAACTAAATCGATACGGAATTCTACTTGCCTCTCCGGTGGCAATCCCGGCAAGTCGTCGGGAAATACTTCAGGAAAATCCCGAATCACCTTAACATATTCCACCGTCTTCTTCTCCTTCCTTCCATCTAACACATATGCTAAAAAGGACGAACACCCTTTGGCTAAACATTTCCTTGCTTTAACCGCGGTCATAAGGCTCGGTAGGTGGTGTCGTCTCTCGCCATACACATAAACTTTTTCATTATCGGGAGTCTTGATCGAGACTATCTTCTTCCCACATAAAATCTTTACTTGATGTTCCCCCAACCAATCCATCCCAATAACTATATCAAAACCCGCAATTTCCATGGGTAATAAATTCACTTTAAACTTTTTCCCGTCTATTTCTAATTCACAATTTCGACACATATGTTGAACTATGGAAGTTTTACCATCCGCAATTTCTATATCATAAATCTCGTCAAGAAGTTCAAAGGGCACTTTCAACACCACAACAAAATCATGTGACACAAACGAATAAGTAGCACCCGAGTCAAATAAGATCTGGGTGGGAATAAAATTTACGAGTAGGGTACCTGAAACGACATCGTAGACCTCCTTGGCTTCATCTCGGGTAAGTTGGAAGGACTGTCCTTTGACTTTTGTCGGCTCCGCTTTCTTTTGAGCGGTCGACACCATGGTCTTATTTCCCTTCTTCGGGCAAGAATTGCTATAGTGCCCTTTTTCATGGCATGAGTAGCACTCGATTTCATCCAACGGTTTGGCCCGGCAATCCCTTGCCATATGCCCCGGCCTTCCACACTTAAAACAAGATTTTGAATCCGCCAAACATTCCCCCTTGTGGTCTTTGCACACTTCTTACAAGCACCAACACTTGACTGCTTAGAAAAGGTCGGGATGAACTTTCCATTCTTCACCGATCCCGAGCTTCCCTCAAACTTCCTTTTTTCAAACTTTGGCCTTTCATTGATCTTCCTTTGGCCAACCTCCTCAACATTCCTCGCCGCACCGATAGCCTCATCAAGTGTGGCGGCCCTTTTTACTTCCAACTCATACTCCCAAGGGAGTCCATTAGCATATCTAACAATCCGGGACCTCTCATCCGGATACAATTTGATTACAAACGAGATCAATCCCGTGAACTTTTTAGTGTACTCATCGACACTCATTCCTTCCTTCTTCAAGTGGACAAACTCTTCTTGGAGTTTCTCCAAGTTTCTCTCGGGGCAAAACTTTGCCTTCAACCGTTTCACAAACTCATCCCATGTCATCTTGTACACCGCCCTCTTTCCCAATGTTTCATACATGGTGTCCCACCACACGAGGGCTTCATCTTTCAACAACCGAGACGCATGGATCACCATATCACCTTCCTTGCATTTACTAGCTTCAAGGACTTGTTTGGTTTCTCGGATCCAACGGATCGTGACTTTCGGTTCGGAGCTACCATAGTAGTTATCGGGCTTAAAAGCTACAAACTTCTTGTACGTGGACCCCTTCCTTTCCCTCGGCTCGGGGTCACTCTCCTCTTCTTCCGTGGAAGATCTCTCAGTTTGAGCAACACTACTTGACTTGCTCTTTGAGTGGGGTGGAGATTCCTCCCGCCTTTCACGAGCCTTATGCTCATTGAGGATTCGGTTCACATCTTCATTCACTATGTCCCTCATTTGGTTGAACATAGCTTGGAGGTGTTCTACGGTGACCGGGGTGTGAGTGTTCCTTTCAACACCCAAATTTTCCTCCCATTCTCGAGGTTGAGGACCAAACACCGGTTCGACAATATTATTCGAATCTTGCCCTTGATCAAATGGGCCTCTTCCACTTCTAGTTCTCACCATTTTGCTATAATAAGACATCAATCATTTAGAAGTCAATTCATCAAAGTAACAGTATCATTGATCGTTCTAAAACCAAACATGACCTATTCCTTCAAGGTCAACCCTATTGAACCTACACTTAAGGTCTCAATAGTCAATTCATAAGTATCCTATGGAACCTACGGTCCTACTAGCTCAGTTTAAGTCTAGGATGGTCAACTCAACCTAGTTCACTTAAATTATAGCTCTGATACCAAGTTGTAACACCTCAATTTTCAAAACAATATTTAACTAACATTTTAACCCAAAATACATAACATTGTATCGGTGTCAAATACCGGTTTTACAAAACCGAAAAGGTTTCTTGTTCGAGATTATCAGAGTTTACAAAAATGGTGTTACAAATTATATCTTAACCATAGGATAATGACTCTAATCATCAACACCGAGCTAATCTCAACAAGGCCTCTTCTAAACGGGCCTCCTAGATCTTCGATCCCGAACCTGAGTACATTGCAAAACACAAACATAGTACGTGAGACAAAATTGCCTCGTGAGATACATGGGTTTTAGACCCGATAAACAACTATTCACATAATACCATTTATATTAAAATAATATTATTAATTTCATTTGGGTCACTTCTTTTCGTTCATCATTGGCCAATGTCAAGATCATCAGAATGCCTCCAATCTATCAAGACCATCATATCCACGGTAACCAGAATGCCTCCAATCTACCGGGACTCATAGGTATTGGGTAATCGGAATGCCTCCAATCTACCACTAACCTAAAGGTACCGTAATAACCGGAATGCCTCCAATCTATCACGGCCCTAGGGACATCATCATCATCATCATTTTTCACTTATCATTATGAGCTTATAGCTCCATCATTTCTTAATCAATTATTCAATTCGTCATCATATAAGCAATTCATCATAAATCACATAAATAGCTAAATTACTTATAGACTCGATAAAACATTTAATCATAAAACATTTCATAACTATGTACTCAGTTTTGAAAGTTCACATGTACTCACCTTAGCCAAGCATATCCAAAGACGTGTTCCTTGAACACCAATATCACTTCCCAAGATTTGAATGCCTCAAATCCTTCAACCGATAACCTATTATCAAAACCAATACAATGGTTTGCATCAATCACCAATACTAACTACATAATCCATGGCTAGTTAACTACTAGCACCATTTTCCCATAGTTACCAAAACCGTAATTCCATAAATCACCATATTTTTCATATATCCATACCATGAATACATTTTCCTTGTTAAAATACCATAGATCTAAGTTATACTACTTCTATTTAACCATTTATGTACAAATCCAAAACTAGGGTTTATGATTCAAACTTCCCCTACTTGAATCTAAGACTTACAACACCCCGAGTCCCAACCTAGAATATTTTATAACTTTCGGTAAGTAATATTTATTATCTTCTATTTCATATAATGTAGTTGAATTAATTGAATTAATTGTATTTTAACCATGGGGTTAAAGTTAGCAAAATTAAGATATTTAAATAATTAAATGATTTCTATATATTAGTGTTTTTCTTTGAACTGTGGTTCCAAAAATATCTTCGTTGTTAAAATTGGAGTTAGTTAGGTTTAAATTTATTATCTGTGAATCGTATTTTCAGTATTAATCAGTGTTTATATGATAATCAGATTTTTAGCCATATGGGGCACGTGTAATGAAAAGGTGGGATTTAGGTTGACTCATCTTTTTGCTCTTGCCTGCTTCTCACGACACACACACACTCACTTAGAGAAAAATTGGTTTTGTCCAAATTGAAGAAACTTGCTTGAATCCTTCTTCCTCCTCCGTGATTTCGAGTTTAGAGCTGCAAATAGGTAAGATTTTGTTGTTCTTGATGTCTTGTTTCGAAATCTTCATGCTTATTGAGCTAGGGTTCTTGAGTTGATAAGTGGTGTAAAACTTTAGCTTAAAAATACTAAATTGATGAACTTTAATGACTTGCTAGTGTTTGTTAAGGGTGTTCGAGATGAATTTAATATAGAGAAACTTGATTTCATTAGGATTATGAAATCAACCATTGTTGTCTTCTTGAAGAAGAAGATGGATTGTACCCAATTCTTGAAATTATTATTATTAAACCAAATTTATGTTTGTGAAGTGTTAAATGACAATATAAGAATAAAAGTTAGGGTTAATGAGAACTCGTTATGAGAATTGATGGTGTTTGGCTTTGTATGGATTTTTGGTGCAAAACTAGAAATTCATGATGATATGTTTCTTATACAAATATGAGAATTTGATGTGGTTTGAATACTAATAAGTATATTATATGAGTTATAATTATTATTATTATCTGTAGTGGTAAATGGAAGTGTTTTGTTGAAGTTATTTGGTTTTGACCCGTTTGGCCTAAATAGTCAAATCTTATTGATGTGCTAGTTGGTATGAATGATGTTACAAACTTTGGAATAGGGAAGTCTTACATTATTTGGTGTAACTAGAATTGCAAGTATTTGGTTACAAGAGATGTGCAAATTGCACTTTGGTTATAAACTATATTGTTGTTATTTTCGGTAAAATTTGGTGACTAATTCGGTATTCACTTTATACAGGAAAGGGGAAGCAAACTCAGTAACATAAGATCACTGAGTTTTGGTCAAGTTGCGGTGCAAGGTGAGTGGATCTGGCATACAACTTTTAGTTAGTGTGTTGGTATAGATGGTATTGCATTTGAGTGGTAAAATGAAGGATTTGGGGTTGTCTGCAGCAGTTCGCGACGCGAACCTCAGGATCGCGACGCGAAGTTGGTTCCGGTTCAAACAAAAACCCGAAATATCGTTTGAGGGAAAGATAGCGTCGAGAGTTCGCGACGCGAACTTTGCCTGGTGCAGAATTTCATTATGATTTCTTTGGTTTACTTCTTTGATGCCTAGTGGTTGGTGGTAATTAGGAGTAAGTGGTTATGTGCACATACATTCAGATTAGAGGACGACCTGGTGGTTAGGGGTTGGGCATCGTTAGCTATTGGCATTAGCATTAAGACTTCTTTTGCATTCGTTGTATAAGGGGACCTAATACTATGCCAAGTAGCTTAGGGCTTCCGGATAACTTTGTGGCAAAAGGGTTGAGGTTCAGCAGAACCGCCGGTCTTCTAGGTTACTTAATCAAAATTGTGGAAGTAGTGGTTACCGGTTGTGTGTTAAAGTGGTTTATTACATTTGATCTAGCTCACATAGCTTTATGCTAACCCTCATTTGTTGTCTATTTCAGGTCGTTAGGCTTGGAAGTGGTAACCATTCTTTTGGGAAGTTTGACCTTGTTGTGATTTTTGTAAACGGGTCGAGCCAAGGTTTTGAAAGTAACACCGTTTGTAGATAAATTTTAGTTAAAGTGTGTAATAACTTTCTATATATGCCTTTTGAAATTACTTGTAATTAGTAGGTAATATTTTAATCGCTTCCGCATACATACATAAAAAAAATGGTTCGATTTTGCGGTGTTACAAGAGAGATGAAGATTTACCTTTGATCTTCAACTAGGAGCAAGAATCCTTAAGATTTGATGAAGATTAAGCTCCAATCACCACTTTACACTCAAAAATCGCACACACAAGTTGAGAGGAGAAACTAGGGTTTATGTGTGTAATAAATGAGATAAACCCGACTTTAATGCTGGTGTCGGATAAGTTCACGTTCGCGAACAAGAGTTCGCGTCGCGAACTCCATTGAGCGCGCATACTTCGCGATCGGGAACTGGTCGGGAACTCTTCACGCTTGATTGCCCAATTCGCTGCATCGTGTTCACGATCGTGAACATAAGTTCACGCCGTGAACTTCCTGAGCAGCCAAGGCTGCACTTTTTCACTCTCGTCTCGACCCGGTTTCGTCCATAACATCTTCGTACGATGTCCAAATGACACAAAACCAATTCCTACGTTCTTTAAACGATTTATCCTTATTTATCATATTTTTGTACAATTTATTTATTTACAAATTCGGGTCGTTACAATACATGTGTTCATGGAGTATATTGATCATAGTAAAATCATTGTAAGTATTCTTTTCGATGTTGTTTAGTTACTTTAGTTTATAAACGAAACGGTTCATATATATTTTTGCACGAGTTAACTAGACTTAAGTATTGCTTCCGCTGGCATGATTATAAGTGTTGATGTCAAGAAAACCCAACATGATGTATGATGAGTGTATGAAACAAGTATGTTCTCTCTCCGCGCATTGCAGCGGATAATCTTCTTTTTTACTTTTTAACTCTTGATATAAATTTTTTTATTTTATTTGAAATTGTTTTATTTAAATTAAGTATATGTGAAATGAACAACTTTTATTAAGTAGTAAATATAAAACTTGCTCAATTACAAACGTATATTATCTTCGTATCACAATAAGTGATATATTTAAGATTTCTCGGTTTTTGAGACAAAAAATTAAACTGCGGTTAAGATATACTTCGTATATAAATGGATAGTTAGTTGAGAATAAGTTTCACTCCTTTTGAATAAAGTGATACTATTAATTATGTTTAAAAGTAAAAATAAGAATACAAATGTAATTTTACTATATTAAAGTCGATAATTAGTTGAGTCCTACTTTTTTTCTTTTTTCTTTTTACCAAGTACAATATATCACTTATTTTAAAATACTTATAAATAAAAAGTATTGTGATACGAATGTAGTATGAAAATAAATAGATATTATCTAATAACAAAACTTATATGAAATATTTCTATTTAATATTTAAATGTATAAAGCTTTAATATATTGTAAAACTGTTTAAGAGTCTCTTTTTAAAAGTCAGTGATTTTATATCTAGATAATTTCCTCGAGCTCGAATTAAAATTATATTTAATAGTTCTCTAGCGAGTTTGACTCGGCTTAAACTAAAGTCGATTTTAAATATTTTTCGAATCGATCTCAAATTGGCTCAAATTAATTACACCCTTAACCATATTAATCTAATATTTCAAAATTCTATTAATTTCAGAACTAATTAATTAAAATGAGACAAAGTGAAAAAAATAGTTGATGCATAAGTTTAGAAAAATTATGTTTTATTATCTTTCACTATAATAGTAAATAAAATAGTTATGCAAGGTACTACAAATTATCCAAATCTTTTCCTATATATGCATGTAAACCCGATTTCTATTTGACACCTTATCACTTTGCACGATTCTGATTGGTCCTTTAATCCAGGTGTAATTCAATGATTGGTCATTCGGTTTTGCTCACAAATCTTCACATCACATATTGAAAGCATGGCAGTTATTCGGTATCCGGAATTCACGGGAGAAAAAATCTCATGGCTTTGACTATACAGCCTGTTTCATGAATCCTGGAATAATTTCGAAAATATATCCTCACGTTAATTAACAAAAATGCCTCCAAATCCGGTACATAAAGAAGAACAAAGCCATGTAATTTCCAGGTAATTGACCACAGTTTTTTCGATCAAGCGGCTAATGAGTGCGGCGATAATCCAGGTAATTTCCCCATTGGTGATTCAATAATCTGGTTGCTGTTAATAGTTAGGGTTCAATTCAATAATCATTCGTCTATCGATTTGGATTATGTGACGCATCCGCAAGATACCTTTTGAGGTTTGATTCGTAACATAATATTTGATAAATCGTTTAAAGTCACTAATTTAGGGTTCATATATTGAACCAGATTGCCAAATGAATTTAGGGTTCATCATCAACGCCGCATTTCCACGAACGACGACCCTATTTTAGGTAATTCCTTTTTATTTCGTGATTCAAAATACTCAATAATTTGATGTTTCGGGTTTGATTCGTAACATAATTTCATTCCCCTTTTAAAAGAAACTGGTTTTGGATACAGGTTTTGCACAAATAGGATTCAATGGAACAATGAGAGGGTTCTGATTCGAGGCCCTTTCATGAAATAATGACCAAACTTGGTACTTTTGCATATATCCAAACCCGTTCATGAAATTTGGTATTGATGTTTTTATTTAATTGGTTCTGTGTTTCTATTTAATCGCAGTTTGATTACACATATCCAAAAAATCATTTCTTTCATCTCCTAGGTGGTTAGACTTTGACCAATATGTGATTAATTTGTTCTTATTGCATTCTTCACTTAAAATCTGTATGACTGTATCTATTTTAAAATGAGGTGTGTTGCAGCATATATATACAAGAAAGGGCGAAGATGGAAGCAGTCAATTGCATTGTCTAAGAAAGATAAGGTCTACAAAGATGCAATGGAGACTGCTTCACAATCTGGGGATCGTGAGCTTGCAGAAGAGTTACTTGTGTACTTTATTGAACATGTATTTTATTTTACTTAATATAAAGATCTGGATTATTAATTATAAATATAAATATAATTAATTATGGTTTTGCAGGGAAAGAAAGAATGCTTTGCTTCATGCCTGTTTGTTTGTTATGATCTAATTCGGGCAGATGTTGCTCTTGAGCTGGCCTGGTTGAACAACATGATTGATTTTGCCTTCCCATATCTCCTTCAGGTACTGTTTCTGTCATCATATATATTAAAATTAAATTCTCATTTTTATAATTTTTTTGTTGCAGTTTATTCGTGAATATACTGGCAAGGTTGATGAATTAATCAAGGATAAGATAGAAGCAGCAAAGGAAAACAAAGCCAAGGAGAATGAAGAGCAGGATGTCATCAAACAACAGGTTTTTTTTAATTTTTCTTGTTGTAAAATAAATAAAGTTAAGAAGGAGTAAACTGAAAATTGAATTATGTTTTGTTGGTTACAGAATATGTATGCACAGCTACTGCCACTTGCTCTACCTGCACCACCAGGTATGGGTGGTGTTGGGTATGGACCACCACCGCCAAAGGGTGGAATGGGGATGCCGATTAAATCACGTACCAATTAAATCATATA
This sequence comes from Calendula officinalis, assembly GCA_963853835.1. NCBI lineage: Eukaryota > Viridiplantae > Streptophyta > Magnoliopsida > Asterales > Asteraceae > Calendula > Calendula officinalis. The sequence continues at coordinate 70,492,331 of OY970828.1, forward strand.
ATGATATCATCATTCTTATAATTAACCAACTGTATTCATGCTTAGACATATTTTGCTTCTTTTTTAAAATGCATCTTTACAATCCAAATTGATTACAAATTGGATTCTATGAGAAATAGAATCCAATTAATACCTCAATATTCATTTTTTTTATAAAATTATTCTTTGTCTGATTCAATTTTAGGTGGAAACTGAAACAAATGCCTCAATGGCATCTGCATGAGTGTAATGCCCAATCGTTACTGGAACTACGTTGTTCAATTTATTTATGCATCTTCAAAGTAACACACTTTTTCAAAGCCCGTCACACGAGTGATTTTGAATTTCTTCTGCCTTTTTGTAACATCCCAGAACCCCGTAGCACAATATTGTCCGCTTTTCCCACCGGCGCACGGTTTTGTTCTTGGTATGGACCACTTCCACCCAAAAGGCCTCATGCTAAGAGAGGTATCCACACCCTTATAAGGAGTGTTTCGTTCCCCTCTCCAACCAATGTGGGACGAATCTTACAATTCTTACCCCCTTGGGACACAACGCCCCCGTTGTGCGCATCGGCCCGGGGACTGGCTCTGATACCACTTGTAACATCCCAGAACCCCGTAGCACAATATTGTCCGCTTTGCCCACCGGCGCATGGTTTTGTTCTTGGTATGGATCACTTCCACCCAAAAGGCCTCATGCTAAGAGAGGTATCCACACCCTTATAAGGAGTGTTTCATTCCCCTCTCCAACCAATGTGGGACGAATCTTACACTTTTGGTGTACCCGTATTTGAAATTAATAAATATTTTGAAGATAATTCGCTGTATGTATGATAAGTGTCAATACTGATGCATTACTTTTTTGTCTTAAATTCAGAAAAATATTTGTGGCAAAAATAAATATATTGGAAAGCTGTTGACTTATTCATACAATTGGGGCAATAACGTTTTCCTTTGAGCAGATGCATATTGGTATAAGGTAATATTATCATTATTATTCGCTTATTGCTACCTGTAACCTTCACGAAAAGAGTCTTATTTTTATAATTATTCTTTATTTGGTTTTTAATCATGGAATTGAAAGAACATTATTTAAATTTGTTGCTTTTTTGTTCTGGTTAATTTCAAGAAGCTACAATAGATTCGAATTCTTTAATTTTAGTGCTTTGTAATATCTAGAGTTTAATTTTATTTTTCATGTATTGTAAATCAATTTTGAGGGTAGACATTTTGATTGGTGTTCTGTTATTAAGCATCTCTCAGTTTCTCAAATCCATTTTTTTTCATCGCTTTTAGCTAGCAAATCTTAAAGCAGTTCTCTTCGGGTGAAGCAACTTTTGGTGAACAGTTGGAGTTGAGAATTGGCCTTGATGGTCTTTGTGCTATCATGCATAAATATAGAAGATCTTGGTACTTTGAAAAAGGATTTTGACTGATACAATATTTGTAGGTTGTATTAGATATTATCTACTTGACCTGTTTTGTTATTTTTGATTGTTAATTTATTTTGTTAATTATTATTCAAATTTAGATTAGTTTCTAATGATATACAATTATATCACTTTGGGTAGCAGGCGTCTTTAAACAGATCATCTTCAAATCTTCAAGATAATATCAGTGCACAACCATTTTCTGCTCAATCTGGGATTTGTTACATTTCACCTTCACCTGTTCTCCAACACAGTGGTTAGTTACATTTCACTAATTACTACAATTTTTTCATATTTAATTAAAGTTAAATGGGATTTGTGTTTTTAACAAGTGTATATCGACCGCGCGTTGCCACGGAGTTATAAGTCTTATATTATATTTTATTATAATTTTAAAACTTATAAAAAATCAACGGATTTTTAACACTAATTTACTTGCTTATTATTCATGTATAGATAATAATCTGATATTCGAATAAATATGAAGAAAGCAAAATGAAGTGACAAAGTAAAATAAAAAATAAAAAATAGACACATTGGACAAATTACACGTAAGCTAAAAAAGAAACTCATGTATCATCATGTGAATATGTGATCTGCATTACGGAACTCCGTTTCTATTACAACTCCGTTTGCTCATTTTAATGAACAGTACATCATGTATAATGATTGTATATAGAGTAAAAGCAGGATCTATGCAGGGACTACATAACATACATGGTAGTTTTAATGTACCAAACATGAACACTTGGATCAATAAATTTATCAATGGGTAATGTTCCTTCAAGTACCATCAGCAATATAACACCAAACATCAGTAAATTCATTAATGTACCATCAACACCAATGACACCAAATGGGGGGACACCTGGTGCGCTGCTCTTTGGTGGGTTCAGCAGTTTGGAGTTGTTTTATTCTCTGAATTTTGATTCAGTGGTATTGATATATGGAGCTTAAGTTTTATTGAAATGTTAAAGATTCTAGAAATTTGCCTTTAATACTTTTAAAATTGTGGATTGATTTAAAATTATATATTTAAGGGGTGTTTGGATGTATTTATATGTGATCTTAAATAAAGATGAGAGAACTTATTATGGAGACTCAAGTTGCTGAAGTTTGGTAACACATCTATTATTTAATTATTCTCATGATTTAGATACTGGTTATGCTTTTGTTGAATTAATGTTCAAGTACTTTTGTTACTGTTACAACAATTTCAATCACCCAGCAATTGCAGATAATAAAACATTTACGTACGGAAATATAAGAAATTATGTAGCATTTCTTCATTTATAAAAACTTTCATCATTTCAATAATAAATTACCATGTCATTTCTTAAGTTTTTACTATTATTTTCCAATTACTTTCCGAAGCTAGCCCGCCCATTCGGGCGGGCTATGAAGCTAGTAAATATAATATAATAGTAAATAATATATTTTATGTAAAGTGCCATAAAAGATCCAAATAAATTGCACATTCCGTTCACTTCTATCATCCGTTCGTTTCATTGTTCACTTTAATCACCCGTTCCGTTTCATGCTAAGTGAAAAAGAATGAGGATTGTATTATAGATAGAATTCATGAGAGGACCACGCACGACATTATAAATGAAGTTGAGTTGGTATTGTGGAAATAAGTCGGAAGTAATATTGCACAATTATTTGTATCACAAGAGTTGTGTGTATGGTTTGTATGTATGTTCAGTTATGCACTGCAAATCTGACACTAGTACAGTAAGGGGATGGTGGGTGGGTTTGAGGGGCCCTTTTGCGGGTGGGTTTATGTGTGGTTGCCATAGTGTATTTTGAGATTTCATATCTCTTTCGGTTTCTGCCATGATTTGATTATATCAATTAAAAGTATTAAGTTCATCAATTTATAACTTATCGACTAGTATCTGTTGAATGCATTATGATAAAAGGTTTAACCAAGTCCACTGCCAAAGGTTGCTTTAGTTGAGCGTCACTTTACTTCGGTTATCGACACTATTAGTATGATGGTGTCGGTTCATTGGCTTTGGTTTGGCGACAGATAAAAATAAGGAAAATGGGTATTCCGTGCGTGTGTGTACTTTATCTATAAAATGTTAGCATGAACATTTCAGTGAAGCGCCACCTGACGTGATATTAATGTGACAAAAGCTGAAGTATTAGTAATAACCAAGGTTGAAGATATTGACTATAAAATGTTAACAATATAGTAATTAAAATACAAAATTATAAATAAAGTCCTCTGTCTATCTCGTACGCCTTTTAAAACAAGTATGAAGATATTGACTGAATTAGCAAAGTCAAAACGAACATGATCATGAGATTTGGTAAAGATGAAACAAAGTCACTTGGCCTTCCTGCACTCCACATTGCTTTTTATTACCTTTTTCATAAGGAATTAATGATTGCATATATGAGTTGCATTATTTTCCCCCCCTACTTTTGATTGCTAAAATAAATTTATTTATTACCGTTTATTAAAGTGGAATGTATGTAACAGTTAATAGATATATTGAAAAGTGATCATATCCAAATAAGAACAACTTAGAAGTAGAAATCGTGAGTACCATACAATAACGTATCGTTTAATATATATTTACACGTGAATATTAATGAATATGTAATATATAAACATAAAACGTTGCTCTTTAAAAAAAAATAGCATCCTAATCTCACTAATTGCAATCTTATGGTTAAGATTTTCAACCTAACTAAATCTTAATATTTTTGACATCCAAAATCTCACTCCAAACATACTATACATTAAACTATACTAGCAATAAATATTATATTATTTTTCATACCATACAGATATATGACATATTACTCTATCTCCTTCTTTTGCACCACTGCCATTGATCATCGACTCATCGTCGACCACCTTCGGCCTGTGCTAAATTAACCGGAAATTTGACAGAAACTATTAGTCGTCACATGAGGATAGAATACTAGAGATGCGTTCAAGGAGGTTCATCATGTTTACGAAGTCCTGAGGAACAAATCTTAATAATTGATCAATAAGATCTAATGGTCAAGATTAATCACATATTTTATACATTGAGGGGTATTTTGGTAATTTTAAAAAAAGTATAAATTTATTAATTATTTTAGAATTATTAAAATTTTTTTAATTTTATTACTATTATTTTCTAAAAAAATTATTAATTTTCATTAATAATACATAATGTGATTGCACACTGAATCACATGTGATTGCACACTGAATCACATGTGATTGCGTACTGAATCACATATGATTGAACTAAAATATCAAATATGATTATATGAATCACATGTGATTAAGTACTACACGTAATTATCAAATAAATATTATTTTTTAACAAAAAATAAAATAAACAAAAGTTCTAATTTTGAAAAAATAATAAATAATAATAATAATAATTTTTTTAAAGTGTCAAATGACCAAAATATCCCTTCATGTATAAAATATGTGATTAATCTTGACTATTAAATCTGATTTATCAATGGTTGAGATTTGTTCCACGGAACTTCGTAAAAATAATGGAACCACTCGAACGTTTCTCTAGAATACTAATATATTATAGTGATAGATGAAAACTTGATCATAAAATGAAGAACGGTTAAAAGTTTAACACCGTTATACATAAACTAGCTTCATAGCCCGCCCGACTGGGCGGGCATGCTTCAAGAGATATATTATAGAAAAATACCGACAAATATTAATAATTTTAAAAATGACATAAGAATCGATAGCTGTAATGATAAGTTTGTACAAAATTTGATACATGAACAAATGCTACATAAAATTTATAGACGAAATAAGACTTCTTTGTAACGATATTTGTTGTTGAATTAGTGTAATTGTCATCTCTGTCACAACAAATGACCTTCAATCTATTCTTGTTCTTAACTCGTGATACAGCTACATAAAGCTGGCCATGTGAGAATACCGGTTTTTGCAGAAACAAACCAACTTGCGACAACGTCTGACCTTGACTTTTATTAATGGTCATAGCAAAGCAGACCTGAACAGGAAATTACCTTCGATTCAATTTGAAAGGCATCTTGTTGTCGGAAGGACTAATAACCATTCGAGGGATAACGCAAGTTGTACAAACCTTGTCGTCAGATATGATTTTACCTTCGATTATATTTACCCCCAATCGTAATATCTGAAGTCTCGTTCCGTTGCACAATCCAGCTTTCTGATCAATATTCCGCATACACATTACCGGAGCGCCGATCTTTAACTTCAAGATATGTTGCGGGATGCCTGACATTTTTATAGTGTTCAAGAAATCAGTGGTGTAAAGATCAAGGTTAAACATAGTATTATCTTCATCTGCAGCAGAAACCAAGTCCGATGACTCGTATGTCTTTTCTTCTCCGGGAATTAAAGAAAACATCTGTTCTTTATGACGTCAACCATTTCGTGTGTGGGAGCAAGAATGGCTCGATCGTGAAAAAAGCTGCGTTGCCATAGATTATCCAGCAACTGAGGGTATGTTTCATGAATAATAGCCCCAACGTTATCATCAGATTCTGGAATCAGCATGTTGTCCGGGTACTCAATTGACGACTCACCATCATTTGCAGCACCTATGTTTAGATAATTAGAAAAAAAGTTGATATCATTCAAAAAACATGGAGTGGTTTTTAAAATATTACAAATAAATGAAATACACACCTATAGTGTCGTTGCCAATATCGAGTATCCAATCTGCGAATTCCTTTATTTCTTTTCTTTCAACCTCATATGCTCCCGAACCCAGCCTCATGTTTACTGTTAAATTCAAGACAGTGCAGTGGTCCCAAAGATATGAAGCATTGATCATCGCATGAACCACGTCTTGCCTACAGCCGTTTGGAATAACAGGAATAATTTGCCGAAAATCACCACCAAACAAAACAACTTTTCCACCAAACACAGCTTCTGATGGTATCGAAGGGTCCTGCTTGCATATGTCTCTCAGAGTTAATCATTGGTTCCTCGAAACAATATCGGTTAATCATTGGTGCCTCGTCCCAGATAATTAGCTTTGCTATTCGTATCAACTCAGCAAGGTCACCGTCAACGGATATGTGGCACAATGAATCTTCCACCACGTTAATAGGAATTGCAAACCTGTAATGAGTACAAAATTAGCAATTAGCATACAAAGTCTACAATTAAATATTATACTGTTGTGGTCGAGGATAATAAGTACGTGGAAGCCTGGAATGAGCCGTCTGACCACCATCCAACAAAAGGGCCGCAATACCACTTGATGTAACATTCAATACTATTGACCCTTGGGAACGTAATGCTGCAGACATAGTTTTGTACAGGTAAGTCTTTCCAGTACCACCGTAACCATATACGAAGAACATTCCACCCTTTTCATTATTAGCGGCGTCCATGACTGTTCTGTAGATACGTTTTTGCTTTGATGTAAGGCTGGCATAAAGAGTTTGATATTGCTTGCGGAGTTCATCTTTATTGTACGATTCCTCGTCATATATTAATCGGTTGTAATTTTCCATCATGTATTCTTCATCCGGATATGACATGTTTGAAAAAGACTTCAAACTCTTGTTATTACAAAGCAGCATGTGTTCAATATATGTAAGACATATATTCATCCTTTCTGTGTCAGAAAGTTGTAATTCTGCATTAAAACAACGATAAGATTATGAAAGAAAAAAAAAATAAATATCATACAAAAAGTAGTGATTAAATGGAATGAATTGTTTAAATATTTTATCTGAATCGTTACGCTTCCTTCGTTCAATGTTTAACACATCTTCTGCCAAAACATGCCAAGTTTCTTCCCAGACAAACTCGGGACGAGACATACTATCAGTCATGAGGAGCATGACAAAAAAAAAAAGAACGCAGATAATCACCCATTCCCCAAAAACTTGCTTTCAACAACCCATCAATGTATTCCTTGTCGTCCTGTAGAAGCCCACGGGCATAACACGCATCTCTATATGATAGATAAATAACACCGCGCCATTCTTTGAGTCCATCCCAGTTTTTTGGACCTGTTACCTTGTTTAGTAATAATGTTTATAAAGCAAAATTCAGAAAAAATTCATTGATGTTTTATTATTAGGATTCCTCCGATTAATATGTTTTGATGTAAAAAATTCATTGAAAAAAAAAACACAAAAATTCATATTTATAAAAGATACACATCTTGGATTATTTGACTTCAGTAAAAGATACACGTCTTGGACTAGTCAAACAGTTAAAGCTACACATTTTGGATAGTTTGACTTGTTAAAGTCAAACTGTAATTATGCTTTTAATTTTTATAAATATAATCCATTCATTAGCTAAATCTGTAAAATATCCAAAAACAGGTTCTGTTTTATTATAATAATATATCGAATTTGTTTTGATGTAAAAAAAAGTAAAAAAACAAACAAATTCATAGAATTAATATGTTTTATTGAAATAAAAACATTAAAATTCGTAGGATACCTGTTTATTTATACTGATTTTTTATACTGTTTTTTTTTTACATTTTATCCATGTGAGATATATTAAAAAATAACACAGAACCGTGTTAGATATATTAAAAAAAAACATTGTCTGCAGTTAATTAAGGGAAATATAATTAAAAACTGCAGTCAAATTCGGAGGAATCCTGTTGTAAGTTAGGTGAAATTCCATATAACTTCAATTAGCTAGTTTGACTAATTAAAGTCAAACAGTAAAAGATAAACATATTGGACAGTTTGACTTGTTAAAGTCAAACTGTAATTATGAACCTGTTTATATAAATATACTCCATTCATTAGCACAATCTGTAACATATCCAAAAACGGGTTCTGTTTTATTATAATTTCAGTGATTAATATGTTTTGATGTAAAAAAGAGTAAAAAAACTCACAAATTCATTGAATTAGTATGTTTTATTGAATAAAAAACAGTATAAAAACAGTCATATTCGTAGGAATCCTGTTTTTTTATACACTTTTCTTAAACTGTTTTTTATTTTACATTTTATCCCTGTTTTTATAAATATAATTCAATCAAACATTAAAAATAAAAATAACACAGAACTCCAAATTGATATATTTATAGAAAAATATTGTATTTACTATTTTGTATTTAATGTTTGACATGGAAACATTTGTGATAAATATCTTTAAAAATGAAAACCCTAACAATATGCTAATGAAGTTTTCATGTAGGGTTTTCTTTTAATACCTGGTATTTTGTTTAGGAGTTTTTGGTGCTGCAAACTTCAGTACGTCCTGCAAAGTAACATAATATTCGCAGAGGAGTTACTATTTAACGAAGCAGAACTATATTACAAAGTGTTACCTGATGATGTTCTTCGATGCAGGAAATCATATGAGGCAGTTAAATTGTAAGTATATCGTTGATTTCCTGCATGGTTTATATAGGGGTCAATGGTTAAACAGAATATTTTTAAAAATGGTAAAGATAATTTAAATAACAGGATTTAAGAAATTTTGGTTGAAAATTTAAAAATCATGTTTTTATGTTTTGAAAATTGAAAACTTCACAAAGATTCCGTGATTTAAAATTTAAATGGGTATTAAAATGGATTTTAAAGGAAAGAATCAAGTATACTGAGTTTAATATATTTTTTATTTTTTGTATTTTTGAAAACTTCTTAATTGAACCGAAAAAGTTTGACTGAGAGTATGTTACCTGTAATGTTAGGATTACAGGTTCGACTTTTTAAAGGAAATAATCAATTGTATATAATGTTTTAAATTTTTATTATAATTATCACATGTGGTATTAAATAGATTTTAAAGGAAATAATCAAAAAAATAAAAGTTTATCTTAATGAAATCCCTTGATTTTTGGTGGTATATATGCAGGAGAGTTGATTTACTGGGAGTTGATTTTCTTTCCGTAAATGAAGGGATTTTTGTGAATAAATGCATGAAAGGGAGACATGGCATGTTGACCAATCCTAGAATTACACATGGCATTGTTAGCGAATGGGATTGCTCCAAACTGTCTAGTTGACAAACGTAAATCAAATGTAGGCTCATATATAGGAGAAGATATTATGGTAAACAAAAATAGCTATTTATGCGTTTAACCCCAAATTAAAAATCTTCATGTCAAGATTTGACACATAAAATAATCACCGCTCAAAACCGATCTCCGGTGCACTTACTGCTAGTAAAACAAAATAACAATTTGTTGGACCATACCAAATATTGTTTCGTAATTTTTTATAGATTTTCTGTTCCCCAAATTCAATATCTCAAACTTTTGTCTTTTGACCTTTCGATATTATTATGATTGTGACACTTCATCTTTATTTTCCTCACAACATTTGCAACATGCCCTCATAATTATAGTTCGACATGTCCTTTGAATTTCGCATATACTTTGTAAAATCTCTAAGTTAAAAAAATCTATGGAAAATGTGTCCTTTGAATTTCACATATACTTTGTAAAATCTGCTATCACATTTAGCCAAGTGGTATCGTGTCAAATAGGTGTATGTAGATTATGTGCCGTTCAAAAAAAATAAATTGTAAAACATATATTTTTGTTAATTTATTAATGTGTGAATATGTTATCTTAACTTATAGGTATACAGTAAAATTACCTTATTAATACATAGAGTCCAACGTCGTGTATGAAAATTTGTGGTTTACAAATTATATTTCCGTCGAAATCACAATATTTGTTGTTATTTACGGATCACTTCGATTTGAACTTTTGGAGGTATTGACTTATTGACTGACTAGCTTTGGTTTTCAAAGTCATAAATACTCCAAGTACATAGAAAATATAATTAAAGAATTATCTTCATACTTAAAAGACTATCCATATCCCATTACTTCATTACTTGAATGAAACTACGATTTTCACAAAAAATTTATCTCGTAAATAAACCCGAATGATACCATAACATGTACTTAACGAGGACTAGAAGCGACATCAACAAATGCTTTGCAACTTATTAAAGCAAAACCGAACTTTTGTTGTACAAATCCTGTTTTCTTGATCGGAGGTTGATAATGGCCGTCATAGGATGATGATGATGACGATGACATGTCATCAACCGCTTCAAGCTTTCGCTTTTTAGGGTTAACGGAACTTGAACACGATGCCTGCCTTATCATCTCATTGCACTCCTTTACTTTCTCCTGTGTACAACCATATATAAAGTTATAAACACATTGTTTAATCATCTTGATTCTTGAATATGTCCAAGGTACAACTTGATATGCTTATAGTACAATCTTTTCTTACAACTCCGTAATTTTTTTGTATCTTTAATGTTGTCGAATAATGCTTGCTATACATTAAACAAGACTAAAAAATGCATTATTATAATTTTTTGAAATAAATAATAGCAACTTTTAGATGCATCCCCGATTCCCCCCATTACATTAGGTATACCAAAAATGCGTCCCCCATGGTATTTTTCAAGTGACTATGGTCGCCGAAGTGACCGATGTAGGTCCTCTATGGTATGTATCGGGGATTTGTACATTATGTATGATAAGTAGTACATGTATTAATAAAATCAATTTTAAAATTTAGTCGGAAATGAGGAAGCTAATGTGGCAGCGGTGACCAAACTTACGCCCAGTAGGGGTGTCAATCGGGTTTGTCGGGTCGGGTTTGCTCTTATCGGGTCGGGCCCGTTGGGTTTTAAGGTAGAAAAAATCTAACCCGAAACCCGACCCTATAAGGAATCGGGTTAGCCGGGTTCGGGTTAATCGGGTTTCGGGTTTGTCGGGTTAACCCGATCGGGTTGGTCGGGTTACGTATCCAATTTTCTACGTGTGTTTTATTTGTTGAATTCATGTCTTTTGAAAAGTGATTACGTTATTTTATGTGTTTGAAAACCTATAAATATGATAAAAGCATACATAAATTAGAAACAAGAGAGTTGTCGCCTCTTGGCTCTTGTTTAATTACCATAATGCAATGCAAAACAGTATATCATCACCATTTACCGATCCATATGATCACCATTTGATTTTAATAGTAATCAAATGAGTTTAACATCAAAATTTAATTTTAAACTATCAAAAACAAAACATCAAAAATTAAATTTGAACATTCAATAACAGAACATTATACTTACAGTAATAATCAAATATTTTAAATTTAAAAGAAAAAACTATTGAACTTCAGTCGGGTCTAGTCCGGTCAACCCAAAACCCTACAAAGGCAAGTAATCCAAACCCGATACCCGACCCGATTCTAACGCCGGGTTTGTCAGGTCGGGTTAAACTAACCTGGTATAAAAAAAATGACCCGAATAAACCCGACCCGACTAGCGTAATCGGGTTCGAATCAGGTCAAGTTGACCCTTTTGACACCCCTAGCCCCAGTATTATAGTTTATGTAATTTGATATGTACAAGAAAAACCAAATGATTTGTATTGGTGCTACATAAAAGTTTACTACCATAGTCCATGGTCAAAGGTACACGAAAATAGCAATTAAAAAGTGTGGGTACGTGGTACAAAAGACAAGAGACAAACCTTGGTGGTATTGAGTACATCCAGAAGTTGATTCTGATAGTCAACAGAATTGAAAAGGTCAACTTGATCTATGACGTGAAGCATTGTAGCTGTGGCCAATACTGATGGTTGATAACCCACAAATCTTGAATCTTGAATTAAAACAAAACCAACAAAAACATCATAAGTGGAATGAGTGACCATATGTTGTTTCTCACTTATTTGATCTAGTTTTGACTAAAATAAGTGAAATATTTGACTTTGACTAAGGAATTACCAGAGACTAGGGATAGAATCAGATCTTCACACTTCTTGTAGAAATCCCGATGGAGATGATTCTTAAATCCAAGTCTTCTTACGATATGATCAAGAAATGATATTGGTGTAACTGGATTCATCTTCCATTTTAGGGTTGACATCACCAAAAGCTCCATTTTTTGTATGTTTTTGGGCTCAAACAAGTTCTTTGTGTCATCCACCTGCAAGAAAAACAAAACCCCATTTCGTTAAAACAAAAAATAACTCAAGTGGCTAATGATAACTCCAATGTACAAGTCTACAAGCGAAAGGTACAACTCGCCAATGCTGTACCTGTTCTAGCACTTGATTGACAAATCAACACTTAAAAAGCAAAACCCAATTCGATTTTCATGTAGTTAGTTGGTAATGATGGTATGGTCAGATTAAGTTACAAGCTTTAATGCATGGGGTACAAGAAACTTATGCAAAGAAACATACTTGAAGATCTAGGAGAGATGGCACTTGTGTTTCTTCAACTTTAGCAGCTAATGAGAGACAAGTGACAGCAAGAAGTTGAATAATCCATGGTTTATCTTTCTGGAAATGAAAACTTGAAAGAAACCTATCAAGATAGTTTACGGAAAGAATGGCAGTGTGATGTGTGAATCCGAAGTAGAATTTCACTTTAAGAATCCAATCCACAGCTTCTTTTCGAGCGAGCAAAAGTGCAGGGTCTGTTTGGTCAAAAGAGAAAGTAGAAGGGTGTGTTTGAAGCTGCTGCTGTTCTTTGGTGAAGAGAGAAACCAGTTCTTCATCTTCCCAGAAGAAATCTTGGCTGTTGAGGGGTAGAAGATGAAGATGGGAGGAATCTTGGAGGGTGGTTTGTGTAACTACATGGCCATCATCATCATCATCATCATCATGACTCCATGAATGATCATGTTCTTCACAGTACAAGAGTGTATCCAGGAGGGATGAAGATGAAGAAGGTGAAGGAATGGCCATGGGGGTAGTTTTGTAATTAATTAGAAGATGGTAAAGTGGTGATATAAATGTTGCTTCTTCTCATAAAATAAAATCCATTGGTTCTTTCTCTCTCACGGGAAGGTGGAAAGACTTGATTCTCAAAGACACAAAGGAAAAGGAAGAGATTTATGAGACAGGGTTTCACGCTTTGTCCTTACTTTATATGTAGTCCATATATATGGAGTTGATCATTTATTTATACGCCATTTTATTTTTGACAAGATAGATAATACTGTATAAAATAAACTGATACTCCCTCCGTCCCACAAAAAAGTTCCCATTTCATCTTGGCACAAGTTTTTAGGTGGTAGTTAGTGGTGGGGTCATTGGTATTAATTTTGATTAAAATATAAGGTTTGATTGGAGAGAGAATGATAGTTAGTGGATATTAGTAGTGGGGTCCTTAAGAATAATAATATTTTATTATGTGGAGCCCATCAAATGTGAGAAATGGGAACTTTTTTGTGGGACAAAAGTTTTGTTAGAAATGGGAACTTTTTTGTGGGACGGAGGGAGTATTTCATTGAGTCGAAAATTGAGGTGTGTTTTATACTTTTATAATTTTATATGATCCGCATAAATAAATATGTATTGTTTATGATCCAAATGATTTATATACTTTAAATGTGTGTTTAAGATCTATAATACTAATATATTTCATGTCTTTAATGTTTTATGTATTTTGCGTGACTTATATGTTTTACTTGTTTACTTGCTCTTCGCATGTTATATATTTATATGTGATTTACTTGTTTTACATGATTTTCTAAAATTGGGGTTACATTTTTTCATAGTTTTTAATGCTTTATATGCATCGGCATACTCATGATGACATCCATTTTTTTCCCCATGTTCTTACTCCACATTTTTTTTTCCACCACATACTTTTAAGTTTTACCCCAATTCTTTCGAAAAGTAATCTTTCTACACCCGAGTAAATATATGAATTTCTACCTCTCAATTTCCTTGTATCCGCATTTAGTATGATTGAGTATTTTATATAGTTGTGAAAATTAAGGTGGTGTACAAATGAGTGAATACATAAACATTGTCTTCTCAAGTTTTTTTTAAGGAGAGACAAAAGATAGTGAAAAAGAAGAAAAACCTCATTTTCTCTTCCATCTATTTTCTTTCCTTCCAATTTTCGGATGATTGGAAGGAAATGTAGTGTCTTATTATAATTTAGCGTTCCATTGTATCTGTTATTGTAACAATCCATTTTTAGTACAATTAAAATCAATATTTAACAAGCAAGTTCACTTTGATACAATTAATACTTCTATCAACTTTGTATGAGAGAATGATTCATCAACTGGTACTAGTGAACAACAGTTCTCTGAGAAAATTGATTCAGTTTTACTGAAAACAAACCGAACTCAACAGTTAAAGTGTTAACATAACAACAAAAGAAAAGATATATATATATATAAGGTGAAAACAAATAAACAATACACATTTTCACAACAAATATACATCAACAAATATCAGATACATGCGACACTGGTAGTTGATACTTTCACATGATTGGCGTTTGGTTTAATCCATAGATGATATAAACAAACTACGCAACAAATAAAATAATAAATGAACGCAAATCTCAAAAGGCTAAAACACTTAACGAAATTTACAGTTTGCACCATAACTAGCAAATCTCAAGGGTCTAAGCACTACCAAATTCACAACTCATGAAGATCAAACCACTAACGAAATTTACATATTCAACCACAACTACTAGTACCTCAATATGGTGGAGGATATGTTCCTGGGTACGGAGGACCTGATCACAAAATAAAATCACAAATTTAATATTGCAAAAAAAAAAAAAAACAAAGAGAAAAAATCGAAACAATTAGTTAAGTATTTAAATACTAACCTGGGGGATACTGGGATCCGTATGGTTGAGGAGGATAAGTTGGATTAGGTGGGTAAGTTTGACCATAAGGAGCGGCTTGAGGTGGGTATGGTTGACCATAACCACCTGAATGAGGTGGATACGAGGGGTAGGGAGGGTAACCGCCAGCTGGCGGATATGGGGCGGCAGTAGCTGGTGGTGGATATGATACTGATGGTGGTGCAGAGTAGAGTGAGGGTTGAGGTGCACTGTATTGTGGAGTTGCTGAACCATGACTGCCTGCTGGTTTCTGTAAATCAATGAAATTTTGTAAATTATTTTTTAATAAAATATATCATTGAAAGGGTAAAATATAATGATGGATTGAGGAACTTACATTTGCATTTGTATAATGTATAATTAATCGAACCTCACCAGCATGCCTGCATATCAAAAGTTGTGCATTAGAAAGATGAATAATCTCTAAATCCATTTAATTTTTCCTTGAAATTATCATATTTGCCCATGTTTTTAAAAAGTTTAAAAGAACTTGTTATCTAATAAAGTAATAATCATGCTTTAAATCACAAACCTGCCAGTTTTGCTCTGCAGTGGCCAAGTGCTATCATCAAATCCCTGTGAAAGTGCCTTTGCCAATTGAACCCTAGAATTACAACAATTTGCCAAATAATATCAGTTAATTAACAACATAAAAAATAAAAAATACAAACTCAAATATCACACTGTAAACTAGAGTAAAAAAGAGTACTTACTTTCCACTGCCAATGAAGTTATCATGTTTGAGTGTATTGCTATTCCAAACATTAATATTCAACTCTCTTAATCCTTCAATTAGTGTATAAACAAATTTCTCTTGAAACGTGGGGTTCTTGCCTCCATCTATACCAATTCAAAACCCCAAAATTAGAACACATATCTTCAAACATCAATCAAAACAGAAAAGGATCAGATAGAGGACCTGTACAAGTACGCGTGCGAGATCTATTGCTACCGTATTCAACACAAACGTATGGATCTTGCCTTGAAATCCATTCTGTATCCTTCAATTTATTACAGCTAACAACTGAAAGTTCAAACAACCAAAATTAGATCTCAAAATTATCTGTCAAACTAAGAGCGATGCAGTGTTGAATAATCCAAATCAGGAATCACGGTTGTGAATTGTGTAAACGAATCAAGTGAAAGGAACTGCTTACGAACCTGTGACTTCAAGAAGATTGCCATGGATGCCGTGAGCTGCCATTAAAAGATGATGGCTTGATGATGGAATCGAAGTTGATTATATAGACAGATTTGTTTATAAAATTGGACTTTCGGCTGACCTTCAATAATTCAAATGACGCGTCTTCTGAGATGACTAAATTAGAATGCAATTTGTAGAATATATTTTTGGTATTTGTATGGAGTGTGATGAACCCTAGATTTCTTGTATAATTGTGAATTGTGAACGCTGGTGAACAATAAAAACGGCTATAATATGTGAATATTTAATGCTTAGTTGATTTTTTTTGGATATGGACACATTTGGCATTGTTATCTAGAATTCAACTATATAATATGGATCTATAATAATGTAGTATTGTTTTCAAAGTTTGTATATGAATCATTCTAACATAATTTTTCACACGTTAGACTTTTTTTTTAAATCGACATGTTTATGAATGTTTCAATGTTTCGTTACTTTTGTATTTGGATCCTCTTAACAATATATAATTAGAAATGAATATATAAACGATACGTTACATTATTTCGTACGTGAATTCAAACTAAAATTGGTCACAACAAATAATTGGAACTTGATTTGGAGGCAATTTTTCACACTATCGGAATTTGATTATGTTGGTGCCACTTGAATAATACAATTTAGAAAATGTTAAGATGTGAAAGACTCAATTTTTCTCAAATAATATAAATAAGGATCCCTCTGTGTTTATCCAGTTATGTTTATTCCATATGCCGATTTTACATGCTTACCGATATAAATATGATATGTGTAACTCACTATTTCGTTTGACTGCAGAAAAAAAAGATTAAAAGAAACATGTCAAATGAGTAAAGAAATTTGTTAATGACAGCCCTTAGGTTTGTATCTAACGTGCATAAAATACTAGCTTCAAAGCCCGTCCGACTGGACGGGCATGCTTCAAGAGATTTAGAATATAATAAAAAAATTGATACTGTTTAAATGACATAACAATCCATAAAGATTGGCCTAGATCGTGAAAAAAAAGACAACCCATTAATTTTGGACTATTAAATCAATCGATTTTTATGGTCTTTTAAAATTTAACGTATGTAGTATTTTTCCAAATCTTTAAGTATAATATCTTTTGAAATAATAATGAAAAAATTATTATGCAATTTTAATGGGATTCTGAATCCGCCGACTGTTATTATGAAAAAATGGTTTCAGCTTTTAAAGAAAAATGGAACGGCCCATTAATTGAATAAACTATCCGTTTTAATGGTCTTTTCAATCCATTAAACCTTATCCACATGGGCTGTTGAGAAATGAGAACTGTATCAAAAACCAGAAGGCAACGTTTCACCGTTTCATTTTGACGGCTTCATACCGTTCGATCTAGGGCTTTCATTCGAAAATATTCCGGCTGAATTCGAGATGAATCAATCAAGTATGGATATTAAAGTTATCGAATTAATCATTCAAATTTGAAACGGTGTGATATGGGAATCGTAGCTATGCAATTCGTTATAAATAACGGTAAATTACTAAAATTTTCTTGTTAATTTGTTCGAGAGGTTGCATGTAATCTACCTTTATAATACAGTCGTGGGCCGCTAAATTTGTTGAAATTTTTGAAACATCAAAACCCTAAATCTGCCGAAGGATTAATCTACTTCTAGGGTTCCTCCTCGATTTTTAGAGTGAATTTGTTTTTAAAATCGAACGGTATTATAACGGTATGCACTATAAAATCGATTTATATTTTGTGAGTATAAGACATATGAAGATGGTGGGTGTGCTTTTGAACTGAGATTGTATCTCTGATACAGCTTGCAACCTCTCCTAAAATCTTGATTGTGATCTAAATCTCTTATTTACAGTTGTAAAAGACATTAAATTTCTTAACGTTTTGTTATTTTCCGTTAAAATCACTATTGGGTATATGAATTTTCATTAAAACTCCTATCTTAGTGGAGTTTTATGTTACTGATTTTCTTATGTAAGTCAAAACTCCATTTTTTTCTCAGTTTAAGGCATGTGAGGTAAGTGTGTCACCATCTCCTATCCTTTCTTCAGATGGGTTTTAAATTTTAATTATTCCATCTGATTTTTATTGAAATTTGGGGTTTTTGATGATACCCATTTGGTTTGAAATTAGGGTTTGTTTTGAGAAATGAAATCTTGTGATGAAAAAGAGGCTGAATATCGACATGTTATGAAACCAAAAGGTAGGAAGAAGAATAAAAAAAATATGATGAAATTGGTTAGTGCAGATTGTGTTATTTGTGAAATTTGGTGTGGATTCTGTTATTTGTGAAATTTGGAATTTTATTTGAAAATTTGTATCAAATAAATAAAAGCCGATAATATGCTTTTCAATTATACATATGCTTTTCAATGCCCTCTATCTTCCGAATCATGAAATCGAAAGTTTTTACCATAAAAAATTTGATTTATAGAAATGGTCTTTGATAAACAAATGTAATTGAAAAGCATATTCTCGTCTTTGATAAACAAATGAAATCGAAAGATTTGACCCTAAAAATTTAGTTTATAGAAATGGCCTTTAAAACAATTTGTCAAGAAAATGGTCTTTGGTAACCATCATGATTATGACATAATTTTGATTCTAGACAAAACCATATAATTGAGGTACCATCAGTTTAAACGAATAATAATCAAAATATTTAATTATACCTGTTTTATATGCAGTTTTTCGGAGTGATGTTGCTGCTGGAGGCCTGGAGTCTGATTTCTTACGACTGATTTTATAAGGTCAGTTTAAAATTTCGGTATTGTGACTAGCATATGTGTGGGTGTGATTTATATAGGTGTCAACATGATGGTTAAAAATAAATTTTAAAGTTACCTTAATTACCGGAACAAACATTAAGTTCAAATACCAAAACAAATTTGAGATTTTCCAGTTTTTCATAAATTTATTGAATTTTTTTCTATATTTATTGAGATTATTTTGCCCTCCAAATTAGGAGTTTGGTTATTTAGGGCAGTAGGTTGCGATTTGTTATTTAAAAACTTTATATACATTTGAGGTAAGTTTCCATGTAACAATTTAGTTGTTATTTTAATAATGTTCCGAGTTTGGTTCATATTGACTTTTTAATACAAAAAATTAAAAATTCAGAAATATGAATTGTGATATCAAAAGTAGTTTTTAAATTTAAACAATTTAAAAATTCAGATATTTAATGTGCAGGTATCTTATCTTAGAACATACAACTTCAAAACAACAAAATGCTATAAATTTGGAATTTGATAACATAATTAAAAAAAATAAAAAAAAATACCACGATGAGAATGTTAATTCCAAACCAAACTCTTAATCGCTTCAAAGCCAAAAGAATATATTATAAAATTTATTATAATCGCTAAAAAAACACCAACTGTATTAAGGTGTTTAATACATTGTGTTTTTTTAAATTTATTATTTGGAATTTAAAATAATACTGTCAATTTATTATAATCGATAAAAAAAATTAATTCCAATACAATTTATTTTAAATCGACCGTATTAAATTTTATTTCCAAAACAGTATTAAATCTTAATTCGAAAACAATTTATTTTAAATTGACAGTATCAAATTTTAATTCCAAAACAATTTATTCTAAATTGACAGTATTTTAAAATTAAAGCTTATATTTTGAGAAAGATATGGCGTGAAAAGTAAACCTTGATTATGCACAATATTGAAAAAAATAACAGTATGTTTTGTAAAACTGAGTTTCATCCGATTCAATTTGATGTAAGCATGGTAACATATATCATGTCTTTAGAAAAATGTGTAAAAACCGAATGCAGATTAAATAGAACCGTATTCAAGCAAAAATATGAAAACTAACTGATGTTTGCGGTTCTTTTGCAGTGTTCTTCTTCCAAATAAGAGCGTGATGAAGGATGAAAAAACAGGGTATCGTGGGGTGTATTGAACTTTATAGTCTCAAGTCGGCATTTATCGGATCCGTCAGAAATAGCAAATAAAATCGGTTTGTGATTTTTCGGAGATACACAGTTTTCTTTTTGTTTTGATGTTTTGATAATTAAATATGGAATATATTTAATTGGTTTAATTTATTTGCATTGATTTCAGTAGTGGGTACCGAATAATTGAGATTTATTTAATATTGTAGTATCTATTTTTGGGGGATATGATTTTTTATGGGAGGAAATTAAGTATTCAATTAATGGGGGATACAGGCTGCAGGTCTCGAATATTCCATATTTGCTCGCCTGATTTTTCGGCTAAACTTAACTGTGAATTGTTATCGTATTGTGTAGTTTGTGAAGAATGCTTTGACCAATGAAGGAATTACACGTGGCATTGTCCTCCAATCAGAATTCAGCGTTGTGATGACTTGTCATACCAGAATCGAATGTAGCTCCATATATAGGTGAGGATTTGTAAATTTATGAATAGTGTAGTGTTCCTAAAATTATTTTTTGTCTTCTTATTGATAGTCCTTAAGGCTGTAATTATCATTTTCCATAAATGAATATATCTAGGGCTGTCAAATCGTGCTATCGTTTCGTGTTTTTGGGTAACACGACACGACGCGAATTCAAATTTTGATTTTGTCCCAATTTCATTTAGTTTCGTGTATTTTTGTCGTGTCGTGACAGGTTTTCACAACCCTAAATATATCACATTTTTACCATTTCAGTAAGGTATTTATTAGTGGAAATACAAATTAAAAACCAGTTTCTTAGTTTGGAATAAAAGAAGAAGAAAATTAGAAAATACTCCGTAATAGGATTTGGAAAATATATTTGAAACCACCATGCTTTGGGAATTATTTTTAATGAGTACAAGGGATTAGACAAAAGCTCTTTTGAATGTGTCATATTTTGGTGGAAAAGTGCATGCGAATACACGTTTTGGGGAAACTCCAACATGCACGAAAAGTAGTGGTAGTTTACTAGCTTCGTTAGACGTTAGTTTAGGCTGCCCGGTATGGGTACCACACCCACACCCATTTTTTTTGTCACATCATCTGCCACCTCAGCAATCACACCACACCCACACCACATCATCTCTAGGAAATACTCACTAGGGATGCAAATTTAACCCGTGGGTTTGGGTACCCGCGGGTACCCGAGTCTTACGGGGCGGGTATTACCCGTCTAAACGGGTAACGGGTCGGGGATGGGTTTAAATTTCATACCCGAGAGCGGGTACGGGTCGGTACGGGTTTTATAATACACGCACCGTTTATACCCGACCCGAATATATATATTAGTGTGTAATTTTTTTTATTACAGGATTAGCCCACGAGTCACCACTCAAACTTAACACAACTTTTAATGTGACAACTCGACATTTTGGGTATGTTACTATTTTTCATTTCTTACTTTCTATATTTAGAAAGTTTCTATTTTTAGAAACTTTCTCATTTCGTAACATTTCTAATTTTAGAAAGTTTCTATTTTTAGAAACTTTCCTCGTTTCCTATTATTTCTAATTATAGAAAGTTTCTATTTATAGAAACTTTCCTCATTTCATATCATTTCTATATTTAGGAAGTTTCTATGTTTAGAGATTTTCCTCATTTAGTTTCATTTCTACTTTTGGTATCCAAACACATGACTAGTTCACCGAACATTTAACATTTTCACCATACATCAGTGTTTGACTATTTTAGTCAACACAACATCTTATATTACTTGTGGTGATATTTTTACTCCAAAACATTTCTAATAATGATATATAATTAATATTTAATCAATACATCAAAATGATTAACGAAATGTGACTCGTAACGAATTTTATTCCAAACCGATACATCTATTGTTGTCCCGACCATCAAGTGGTCGAACCCCTTCACCCTTGGGATCAAAATTTCGTCCAAACCACACCAAGGTGGTGTGGTTATCATCTCATTTGAATACTTAAGTGATATCTCTATCCCTCTTTGATTGTTATCTTTATCTTGATTTAAAAGAGTTTGAAACCTACTCAAACTCCTCCAAAAACCCTAGTTTCTTACCCTATAAATACATTAATCTTGGCCAACCTTAAACCCTATTTTTCCCCTTTGATAATTTCGTCCAAAGCAGCCCCATCACCACCGAATTCACTACTTCGGCCAAGCACAAGCTTATTCGATCCCGAGCATCTCCTTTGATTCGTCCGATCTCACCATCATCCCGCTTCTTGTTCGTTCTTGTTCCAATCGATTCCAAGGTATGATACCAAGTCATTTTTGCTTGTTTTTCCTTGATTACTCCTTGCTTGAATTCTGTTTTGAACCCGAGACCATGGCCCTAGGCCATATGGTCTCGGTTAGCCATTGAAAACCGAGTATACATGCATGTAAGCAATCGATCGTATACATGTGCGTATGATAGTGTTTAAAATTCGTGATTTATTGCTAGAACCCTAGATCTAGACCCCTTGTCATGATAAACCCTAGATCTAGCCTCAAAGACTCGAACCCTACCCGATCTAGGCACACCAAATCGAAATCTAGCCGATCTAGAATACAAAACCGTAGGGTGTCGGCCTAGCCGGCCAACCCTAACCGAACCATCATCAAATCGAACCCTAGATGACTTAGATTTTCTATGTTTGACCTTGGTTGACTGAATATTATCTTAGACTAAACCCTAACCGAAATCTAGAACTTCTATGTTAACTTTCGTTGACTATCTTGACCAATTTTGACCCCTAAGTCAAACCGG
This sequence comes from Calendula officinalis, assembly GCA_963853835.1. Taxonomy (NCBI): domain Eukaryota; kingdom Viridiplantae; phylum Streptophyta; class Magnoliopsida; order Asterales; family Asteraceae; genus Calendula; species Calendula officinalis. The sequence goes on from OY970828.1 coordinate 70,515,185, forward strand.
GTCAAGGCCGGATCTTGACCCAACCGATCAACCCAAACCCGAATACTTAATCGGGCCAAGGCCCGTACTTGGCCCATATCGATCTACCTTAGTCTATCGGGCCCAAACTTTAGGTGGCCCATTAGTATCCAAGCCCATTTGGACCAAAGCCCAAACCTTTGGCCCACTTATACCCAAACCGAACCCAATTGGGCCAAGCCCAATCCATGGCCCAATCTAATTGGACATAAGCCCAATAAGAGGCCCAAGTGGCCCAACCTAGTGGCCCATTAAGCCCATCTAGGGCATAAGCCCATTAGGCCCAATAGGCCCAATCTAGGCCCATTAAGCCTAACCCAAGCCCATTTCATTTCATTTCATTTCGAAGCCCATTTCATTTCATTTCATTTCATTTCATTTCGGCCAATTGAGGCCCAATAACCCAAGTTCATTTGATGTCACAAAACATAAAACATAACATTAATTGCATATCATTTAACTTATATTATAACTAGAATCGCCTATATTAGCTTAGTCTAATTAGTAAGTTATATCGTTTAGGAAGCTAGGAATCTCTGAAGGATTCCTCTGTCCTAATCTGTCGCTAAGCTTTGCCCAGGTGAGTCCACAGACCCCTTTTACTCTTTTACTGTTTTTATAAACTTTGGGGTGGAAAACATAAACACAACTGCTACTGTTTTACTATGACTGTACAACAACATCGTTACATTTTCATTATCGCGTTGGCATGACAAACAATTATTATACCGGACTAAGGTTGCCAGCAATCATTAACTAGTGGATCTAGACCATGGATATGCAGATAGTACTATTGGCTGACACTCATCCTCCCAACAAACGATTGATCATTACTTGGTTTATCCAAGACATCTCCGGGAGTGTATATCCATAAAATAACATAACATACTGGAGTTGAAGTGTTGATTGTGGACTTAGGGGTTGGTATATTAGCCCAAGAGCCTTGCAAACTGTTGGGGATAACGGTCACGCAATGTCAAACATAACAATTTGATCAACATTTTTTCATAAACATAACTAGTAGTTGTAGATATTCTACAACTACACTAAACATTTCAAACTTACTACTCATATTATATGAGTGTTGAACCTTATACATTTTCAGTCATAAACTTATTTTCATAACAAACTTTTTGGGTAGCAAAACACTTTACTTTTATCATAAACATTAACCCTGTGGATTCACTCAACATTATTGTTGACCCTTTTATATTTATGTTTTTCTAGGTGATTAGGTGCACAGTGAGACTGGAGGATATGAGCAGTAAATTGTCGTGAGCCATGAATGAACATTTAAGTTTACGAACAATCACTTCATTTCCAAAACTTACTATTTTTAGTAACTACTATTTTTGGAAACTTTCCATTTTTAGAAGGTAAACCATTTTTACTATGTTATTTACGTGGTTGTTTGTTTACTTAATTTTTGCTATGTAATCATGAACGTTACACCTCCGTTCTTCCGCAAAACATTTTAAATGAAGTAAAACTCATTTTTGGCGGGGTGTGACAGAGTGGTATCAGAGCTTAAGTTATAGTGAATTAGCAAGCCTAGTCTATAACTACAAAAGATTTTTGGGAAAAACAAAACTTATACAAAACAAATGTTCATGGCACGTTGAGTCTCATATCCTAAAGTTTCATTGTTCTTAGATTAGAACATTGCTTTAGTTAGTATTGCCTTAGGGTAATATTTAGCATATCGTCTGAGTGCCTAATTTTATGTTCTATCAGTATTGCGACTTATTATCATAATGTCGTTATCGAGTGTTATCGATATTTCGTCCGACTCCGAATATGATAGTGATCATAGTACTGCTACGCCTAGAAGTATTCTTTCATCTCAAGTTGTTCTATGGCATCGACAACAAAGAAGACGTCATATCCCTATTATCCCAAATGGTCCTCTGCCGCCAGTTAATGACCAACGTCAAATTTTATTTCGTAAGTTTGAGGGCGGTATTTTATTTGTGTCTACGCCTGCGAAGCCACGTCATAATTTAACTCCAAGAATCCCTCGATGACAAGAACCAGAACATACATCAGAATCAGAACCAGAAGAAGATTCGGAGCCTGAAGAAGACTCTGAAGCAGAAGATGAACCAGAAGAAGACGTTGAATCGTCGCCGCACGTCTAAATTCGACTTTTTTTATTATTCAAATATTTTATATTCTTAACTATTTTAAGATTTTGTTTTGATTAGTTATTTTCCTTTTAACTAATTTAGTTGGATGTGTCATTCTTTTTAAAACTTAACTATTAGGAAACGTTTTTAATAAAAGTCTTATCTTATTAATTAAAAAAGATCATCTTATTTTGTTATTTGAAATTTTTTTTTTTTCATACTATAATAAGTAACATCCTTATTTTGCGATTTATACTACTACTACTACTACTACTACTACTACTATTACGTCTACTACTACTACGACTAATGTATTTATTTTCCCCTATTTCTTTTCATATATTTCTACTATGTCTACTCTATAAAAATTTCTTTCTTTAAAATTTTCTTTATCGTCTTGTTCTTCATATGGGTTCCCCCGAGTTTAAGCGCATTGAGATGTATCTACGGTCTTCACGATCTCGGTCCTACTCACGTCACTGCCGCTCAGCCTACGACTTTTGAAGATGATGTGAATCTAGCAACAAGACTGATAGATGATGCTATTAGAAGTGGATCGTTTAAAGATAAATTGGTTGTGTCTAGCGAATCGTTTGAACCCTCTAGCAACGACAATGGGATGCGTTACTACAACAACAATCAGCAAACTCCAAAGGTGACAAGTATCAGAAAATCCAGAGCTATGCTGCATCCAACCAGAAGAACAGCGATCAGTCGAACCCTGATGAAAAACCGTGTGCTGGAAGCAATCCCAAGTGTAACAAGTGCAATTGTCATCATGATGGTCGACGTAAGAAGTGCTATAGATGTGACTATTGGGGACACAATTTCAGAGAGTGTACGTCTAATACTCTTCCCAAAATTCTCGTATGTTACGAGTGTGGTGACTCAAAACACTATCGTAACCATTGTCCAAAGCTTCAGAACAACAACAACAACAACGATGATCGTCAGAATATTCGTGGTCGAGAATTCGTCATTGGTGCTTAAGAAGCTCGCAAAGATCCCAATACTGTTACCAGTACGTTTATTATCGACATTTACTTTGATTATATTTTATTTGATTCGAGAGCCGATTTGAGTTTTGTATCGACCGACTTTAAAAGATTCTTGGAAATCGAATCATCGCCTTTAGAGGTCAGTTGCGAGATTTAATTAGCAGATGGCAAGTTATTTGGTCTAGGGAGATTTTCTTAAGAGTTGTTAGCTTAATCTAGACAATCATAGATTCGAGATTGACCTTATGCTTATAGAGCTGGGTAGTTTTGATATCGTCATGCGGATTAATTGGTTATCTAAAAACCATACTGATATATTATGCCACAACAAACAAATTCGAATCCCTTTAACAAATACATAAACATTTATAATTCAAGGTGAACAAAGAAACAAAAATATCAAAATCATAAATGCTATGAAAGCACAAAAATATCTTTGTAAAGGATGCCAAGCCTTTCTTGCTCATGTCGTTGACAAAGCAGTCCAAAGATCGTAAGATTGAGGACATTCTTATCATTCGTGACTTTCCTATTGTTTTCCCTGGCGAATTGCCTAGACTACCACTTCAGAGACAAGTTGAATTTCATATCGTTTCGATTCCAAAAATTTCATTCCTATCGCACGTTCTCCTTATCGTCTTGCACCGTCTGAAATGCAAGAACTTTCTTCTCTGTTACAAGAACTTCTTGATCTTAGTTTCATTTGATCGAGTTTCTACTTCAAGATCGATCTCCGTTCAAGCTATCACCAATTGAAGGTTCGTGACGAAGATATACCCAAGACAGTGTTCAGAACTCGCTATGGTCATTACAAATTCTTGGTTATGCCATGTGGTTTGACCAATGCGCCTACTGTGTTTAAAAATCTCTTGAATAGAGTGTGTAAGCAATATCTCGACAAATTCGTCATCGTCTTCATAGATGATATTCTTATCTATTCGCAAACAAGTGAAGAACATGAAGAGCACTTAAGAATCATTCTTGAGTTGTTGGAGAAAGAGAAGCTGTATGCCAAGATGTCCAAGTGTGAATTCTAGTTGCGTGAAGTACAATTCCTAGGGCTTGTAATCAACAAAGAAGGAATCCACGTTGATCCTGCAAAGATCGAGGCTATTAAGAATTGGGAAGCTCCAAAGACCCCAACAGAAATTAGACAATTTCTTGGTCTTACTGGCTATTAGAGAAGGTTCACTAAAAATTTCTCGAAGATGGCTAAAGAGTTAACGGTGTTGACGCAAAAAGATGAGAAGTTGTCTGGGGCGAAAAACAAGAATCGGCCTTCCAAATCCTAAAACCCATAATATTTTCCGCGCAAATTCTATCCCTTCCCGAAGGAACCGACAATTTCGTAGTTTTCTGTGATGCTTCGCACCAAGGTGATCGCTTACGCCTCTCGACAATTGAAGATTCACGAGAAGAACTACACAAAGCATGATCTCGAGTTAGGTGTCGTGGTGTTCGCATTGAAGATTTGGAGACATTACCTCTACGGTACCAAGTGCATGATATTCACCGACCACAAGCGTCTGCAACATATATTTGATCAGAAAGAGCTCAACATGAGACAACACAGATGGGTGGAGTTGATGAATGATTACGACTGCGAGATCAAGTATCATTCTGGTAAAGCTAACGTCTTAGCTGATGCCTTAAGTCGGAAAGAGCAACCCAAACCTCGTCGTATTCGAGCCCTGCCAATTTCCATTCTTTCTAATCTATCCTCCCAAATTCATAAATTCCAAATTAAAGCCTTAGAGATAGAGAACATGAAGAAGGAAGCCGTATGTGTTTTGGAGAAGCAACTAGAAGCAAAGGTGGATGGAACCCTATACTTTATGGATCGTATATGGGTCCCTAATCATGGAAGTGTTCGTGATATCATCCTAAATGAAGCTCACAAGTCTAACCATTCAATTCATTCCGGTGCTGACAAGATGTACATAGATAACAAGGAACTTCATTTGTGGCCTAACATGGAGAAAGAGATTTCAGTTTACGTCAACAAATGTCTAACGTGCTCACAAGTGAAAGCTGAAAATCAAAAATTGTCTAGTCTTCTGCAACGACCAGAGATCCCTGAATGGAAATGGGAACAAATCTCAATGGATTTCATAACCAAGTTACCTCAAACGTCTGGTGGTCATGTTACAATTCGCATAATTGTCGATCGTTTAACCAAATCAGCTCACGTTATCGCGATAAAGGAAAATGATCAAATGGGGAATCTGACAAGAATCTACTTGAAGGAAGTCGTATCTCGGCATGGAGTGCCAATATGGATCATATCTAATCGCGTCATTCGTTTCACTTCTTGTTTTTGGCAATCGTTGCAAAACTCTCTTTGTGCTCGCCTTGATATGAGTATTGTCTATTATCGATATTTAGTTCTCGTTGTCTCTCCTGTTCGTTCTTGGTCTTTAATTTCGGGACGAAATTTCTTCAACCAGGGGAGAATGTGACAACTCGACATTTTGGGTATGTTACTATTTTTCATTTCTTACTTTCTATATTTAGAAAGTTTCTATTTTTAGAAACTTTCTCATTTCGTAACATTTCTAATTTTAGAAAGTTTCTATTTTTAGAAACTTTCCTCGTTTCCTATTATTTCTAATTATAGAAAGTTTCTATTTTTAGAAACTTTCCTCATTTCATATCATTTCTATATTTAGGAAGTTTCTATGTTTAGAGACTTTCCTCATTTAGTTTCATTTCTACTTTTGGTATCCAAACACATGACTAGTTCACCGAACATTTAACATTTTCACCATACATCAGTGTTTGACTATTTTAGTAAACACAACATCTTATATTACTTGTGGTGACATTTTTACTCCAAAACATTTCTAATAATGATATATAATTAATATTTAATCAATACATCAAAATGATTAACGAAATGTGACTCGTAACGAATTTTATTCCAAACCGATACATCTATTGTTGTCCCGACCATCAAGTGGTCGAACCCCTTCACCCTTGGGATCAAAATTTCGTCCAAACCACACCAAGGTGGTGTGGTTATCATCTCATTTGAATACTTAAGTAATATCTCTATCCCTCTTTGATTGTTATCTTTATCTTGATTTAAAAGAGTTTGAAACCTACTCAAACTCCTCCAAAAACCCTAGTTTCTTACCCTATAAATACATTAATCTTGGCCAACCTTAAACCCTATTTTTCCCCTTTGATAATTTCGTCCAAAGCAGCCCCATCACCACCGAATTCACTACTTCGGCCAAGCACAAGCTTATTCGATCCCGAGCATCTCCTTTGATTCGTCAGATCTCACCATCATCCCGCTTCTTGTTCGTTCTTGTTCCAATCGATTCCAAGGTATGATACCAAGTCATTTTTGCTTGTTTTTCCTTGATTACTCCTTGCTTGAATTCTGTTTTGAACCCGAGACCATGGCCCTAGGCCATATGGTCTCGGTTAGCCATTGAAAACCGAGTATACATGCATGTAAGCAATCGATCGTATACATGTGCGTATGATAGTGTTTAAAATTCGTGATTTATTGCTAGAACCCTAGATCTAGACCCCTTGTCATGATAAACCCTAGATCTAGCCTCAAAGACTCGAACCCTACCCGATCTAGGCACACCAAATCGAAATCTAGCCGATCTAGAATACAAAACCGTAGGGTGTCGGCCTAGCCGGCCAACCCTAACCGAACCATCATCAAACCGAACCCTAGATGACTTAGATTTTCTATGTTTGACCTTGGTTGACTGAATATTATCTTAGACTAAACCCTAACCGAAATCTAGAACTTCTATGTTGACTTTCGTTGACTATCTTGACCAATTTTGACCCCTAAGTCAAACCGGGTCAAGGCCGGATCTTGACCCAACCGATCAACCCAAACCCGAATACTTAATCGGGCCAAGGCCCGTACTTGTCCCATATCGATCTACCTTAGTCTATCGGGCCCAAACTTTAGGTGGCCCATTAGTATCCAAGCCCATTTGGACCAAAGCCCAAACCTTTGGCCCACTTATACCCAAACCGAACCCAATTGGGCCAAGCCCAATCCATGGCCCAATCTAATTGGACATAAGCCCAATAAGAGGCCCAAGTGGCCCAACCTAGTGGCCCATTAAGCCCATCTAGGCCATAAGCCCATTAGGCCCAATAGGCCCAATCTAGGCCCATTAAGCCTAACCCAAGCCCATTTCATTTCATTTCATTTCGAAGCCCATTTCATTTCATTTCATTTCATTTCGGCCAATTGAGGCCCAATAACCCAAGTTCATTTGATGTCACAAAACATAAAACATAACATTAATTGCATATCATTTAACTTATATTATAACTAGAATCGCATGTATTAGCTTAGTCTAATTAGTAAGTTATATCGTTTAGGAAGCTAGGAATCTCTGAAGGATTCCTCTGTCCTAATCTGTCGCTAAGCTTTGCCCAGGTGAGTCCACAGACCCCTTTTACTCTTTTACTGTTTTTATAAACTTTGGGGTGGAAAACATAAACACAACTGCTACTGTTTTACTATGACTGTACAACAACATCGTTACATTTTCATTATCGCGTTGGCATGACAAACAATTATTATACCGGACTAAGGTTGCCAGCAATCATTAACTAGTGGATCTAGACCATGGATATGCAGATAGTACTATTGGCTGACACTCATCCTCCCAACAAACGATTGATCATTACTTGGTTTATCCAAGACATCTCCGGGAGTGTATATCCATAAAATAACATAACATACTGGAGTTGAAGTGTTGATTGTGGACTTAGGGGTTGGTATATTAGCCCAAGAGCCTTGCAAACTGTTGGGGATAACGGTCATGCAATGTCAAACATAACAATTTGTTCAACACTTTTTCATAAACATAACTAGTAGTTGTAGATATTCTACAACTACACTAAACATTTCAAACTTACTACTCATATTATATGAGTGTTGAACCTTATACATTTTCAGTCATAAACTTATTTTCATAACAAACTTTTTGGGTAGCAAAACACTTTACTTTTATCATAAACATTAACCTTGTGGATACACTCAATATTATTGTTGACCCTTTTATATTTATGTTTTTCCAGGTGATTAGGTGCACAGTGAGACTGGAGGATATGAGCAGTAAATTGTCGTGAGCCATGAATGAACATTTAAGTTTACGAACAATCACTTCATTTCCAAAACTTACTATTTTTAGTAACTACTATTTTTGGAAACTTTCCATTTTTAGAAGGTAAACCATTTTTACTATGTTATTTACGTGGTTGTTTGTTTACTTAATTTTTGCTATGTAATCATGAACGTTACACCTCCGTTCTTCCGCAAAACATTTTAAATGAAGTAAAACTCATTTTTGGCGGGGTGTGACTCTTAACCTCTCATTAGCTCAATTTAATAATGGTTAAAATTTAGCTCGTCTCCCGTTAGTTCATTACGTATTGAACGAAATAAGTCTGAACTAACTAAGAGTATTAAATGTTTTACTTATTTTGTTTAATTTTTTTTTTGAACGGGTACCCGTCGGGTTACCCGTACCCGACGGGGATTTTTCTACCCGAACCCGACGGGTATTTGACCGGGTACGGGGCGGGTCGGGTACGGGTACGGGTTTTGCAGTACCCGCTATTACCCGTACCCGTTTGCATCTCTAATACCCACCACACCACACCACACCACACCACACCACACCACACCACACCATTTTATTTCATTAAATTTTAAATAAAATAAAAAAGAAAATACCCACCAACCAATCACAAGCATCCACCTCACCCCATCTCACCCCCACGCCCCGTTTCCAGCCGTTGGCCATGCCCCTTCTCCACCACGCCGACCCCCCACGCCGGGGGGGGGGGGGGGGATGGTGTTTGCTTTCTTTGCCACACTGTGGCCCTTGCCACCTCACCACCACGCCATATGGGCGTTGGCCCATACCCATAAGCCTTAGTAAGACGCGGTTTTCTTTGGTAGGAATTAAAATTTATGTAAAAGAGTTTTTTATAGTTGAAACCAGTAACTTAAAGGCAAGGGCTCCTAAATAACTTTCTATATTTCAAAAGTTCAATGATAACACCAACAACTAGGTTATGTACATCAAAGACATAAACTCGGTCATCCCGTGGAGCCCTTATAACAAAAATATTTTTTAAAACAATAAAAAAAGTTTTTTATAGGTGAACTTTAGAATGGTACATTAGTATTGCTGATTAGGTTTGTGCACGGTCCAAAAACTGAATTGAGTCGTTCAGAGCTGAACCGAACCTGAAACTGAGAAATTGGTTTTGGCCGGACCGAGGACCAAATCGCTAGCGCTTGGAACCGAACCGAACTGGGCCGAGAACCTTCTAGAACCGAACCAAACCGAGAACTAAGGAACCTTTATTTTCATTTGAAAACTGGAATTGAACACGATAGCTGTTAAATAATTGAAAGTTTATGTGTTCTCTATCTTGGGGTGCTTGAATTGATTTGTTCTTAGATTTGATTCTGAAGTTGTGCTTGAAATCTGATTCGTAAAAAAAAGTTGGTGGTTACATGTTGAAACAGGTGTAACGATGAGGATGGGGTGGTTGGTGGTTACATGTTGAAACAGGTGTAACGATGATGAGGGGGTGGTTGGTGATCCGTGGTGGTGTATAGGGGTCAAAATCCATAAAAGCTACAAGGACCTAATCTGCAATTTCCTTTAAGGGTATAATAGTCAATTGCAGAAAGTTAACAAATAAATGTTTATTTTAACGGATTCATGGATCAATTGTGTTACACAATTCAAAAGTAAGGAAAGTCAGTTGGTCATAGTAATTTCGGATATTTGTGGATGAAAGGTGAAACCATCACCAAATCACATAGACGATTTTTGTAATTCACTCAAATGTTTAAACTTGTAGTCCGGGAGGACTGAGATCAAGATTTTTGACCCAAAGGTTGGGGCTGATCCACTAAACAACATTTGCAACTACTCACGAGCCCATCAGTCAAAGGCCCTTTCTAAAATATATGACTTGGAATGTTGTAATGGAAATAGTTTTTGAGCCATCTACATCTACTCCTCGATTGGGCTTACATTAATTTTAGTGGACATGTGATCAAATATCAGTAATGTTTGTGACCTAAAAAGGACAAAAATGTCCCCATACTTTTAAAATTAAAAAGTCTTTCTCAAGTTGATATTTTCCAGCTACGTGAAAGCTCCAACCGATTTTAATCGTCATTGATGGTGGGCCGATCTGGGAGAGAATGTTTTCAGCACGGCCGTGGCGGATGTCATAAGCTGCGGTGAGTGTTAGTTCTTCTAGAGTTCAACTTGTGAATAAACTTTGAGCGATGATGGGTTAATTCTAATTTTATTAATACAAATTTATCGAAAACTAAATTTAAAAAAGTTAGATTTTTATTTTGCAAATGCATGCGAGCATAAAAAAGTTACTATTGTGGAAAATATGTTGTTATAAACAAATATCTGATGAAGATTTAACGTTATTTCTTGCGAGTAATACATCGTGAATCATATCACATCATGGGTTCAACTTGATGTCAAATAATATCACTTTATATCCTACTGGATTTTTGTCTCCTTCAACGACTAAGGCACACGAAAAGTCAATACAATAGTCACACGCTAAAATAATTATTATTATGAATTTCACATTTGTTGTGATACAAAATAGCCAAAACTCTAAGATTTCATTCCAACGATCAAGTTCATATATTTTGGTGTGTTTTCAAACATACATCTCAACCTCTTTATATAGGCCACAAGTTGGCACTATAAGAGTCATAGAATAAATGACCATTACACAAGTTAATGATAGGTGTAAATATAAGAAAACCAAAAGTCTAGTGAGTTACAATACTCCCCCTTGGTTGCTTAGATTTATATTGAACTATACATGCACTTCATCTTGTATCTTCAGACAATCCTTGAAACATTCGCCTCGTTAAAAACCTTGACGGAGAAAACCCTTTGGGACAAAACTCTGGTTGAAGGATAAAAGAGTACGATCAGGATGTCTTGAGATAGGGAAGGAACCATATATGATGTGCCTCATTAAAACCTTGTTAAGAGAAAACCCTGTGGGACAAAAACTCTAACGAAGGACAAAAGAGTGCACAATGGCTAATAAGTAATCAACTCGATACTCCCCCTGAATTCAGCGATTCTTATTGAGTGTGGGATACAGTTAGTGTCTCATTAAAAAACTTTGTCAAGGTAAACCCAATGGGACAAAACCCTTGAACTAAAGAAAAAGAGCACACAAGCATTCATCGGGATGCTCCCCCTCACATGCACTCAACAGGGTGCAAAGCATACGTCAGGATGCAATTATTATTTATATACAAGTGCATGATACATGTCACTTAGGTAGCTCGGAGAGTTTCCTAAGTCCAATAGCTTTGACATGTTTCTGGAATGAATACTTTGGCAGTGATTTGGTGAACAAATCTGCATGATTCTTCTCCGATCCAATATGTTGCACTTCAATCTTTTGAAGTAACTGTTGTTCATGTGTAAAGAACAATTTTGGAGAGATGTGTTTAGTGTTATCCCCTTTGATGTAACCATGTTTCGCTTGGTCAATGACAGCAGAGTTATCTTCATACATAACAACTGGTTCATCGGGGTCATAAGCTAAACCACATGTACTTCGAATATGACCAATTACAGATCGAAGCCATACACACTCTCTAGTTGCCTCAAAGAGCGCAAGTAGTTCAGAGTGATTTGTCGAAGTAGCAACCAGAGTCTGTTTACAAGACCTCCAGGATATCGCTGTGTTCCCAATGGTAAAGACATAACCAGTTTGGGAACGTCCCTTATGCGGGTCTGATAAGTAACCTGCATCAGCATAACCAGTAAGGGTTGCGTTATTTCGAGTATCATTAGGGTTTGATCCACTCGACGACGCGTAGGGATAGAATAAGCCCATATCTGCCGTACCTTTTAGGTAACGGAATATGTCTTTAATACCATTCCAGTGCCTGCGTGTTGGCGCATTGCTGTGCCTAGCCAGGCAGTTCACAGCAAACGAGATGTCCGGTCTAGTACATTGAGCCAAGTACAATAATGCGCCTATTGCACCCAGATATGAACACTCGGGGCTCAATATCTCTTCATCGTCCTCCTTTGGACGGAATGGGTCCTTTTTAATGTCTAGAGAACGAACGACCATGGGAGTAGAAGACGGCTTTGCATCATGATGACTAAAGCGTCTTAACACCTTTTGGATGTAATTTTCTTGATGAAGAAAAACACCATCTCTACGTTGCTCGATCTGCAGGCCGAGGCAAAAACGTGTCTTCCCAAGATCTTTCATCTCGAATTCCTTCTTCAGGATTTCAGCAGTTTCGACCAACTCTTTCGAGGTTCCTATGAGATTCATATCATCTACATAGACTGCGATAATCGCATATCCTGAAGTGGATTTCTTAATAAACACGCATGGGCATATCTCATTGTTCAAATATCCCAGTCCGATCAAGTACTCACTTAGGCGGTTATACCACATCCGTCCAGATTGTTTTAATCCATAAAGTGATCGTCTCAGTCTTATCGAGAACGTGTTCCGTGGTCTAGAACTACTTGATTCAGGCAACTTGAGTCCATCAGGGACTTTCATGTATATCTCCGTGTCAAGATCCCCATAGAGATAGGCTGTGACCACATCCATAAGCTGCATATTCAGTTTTTCGGAAACTACTAAACTGATTAAGTAGCGGAACGTTATAACGTCCATTACGGGAGAATATGTCTCCTCGTAATCAATTCCAGGGCGTTGAGAGAAGCCTTGCGCCACTAGGCGAGCTTTGTATCTTACAATCTCATTATTCTCGTTACGCGTCCTTACGAACACCCATTTGTAACCAATTGGCTTAACATTGGGTGGTGTTGGAGCAACAGGTCCAAACACTCTTCTTTTCGCTAAGGAATCCAATTCTTCCTGGATTGCTTGTTTCCATTGAGGCCAGTCCGTTCTACGTTGGCATTCAACAATAGTACGTGGTTCCATGTCATCATTGCTCATAATGTCAGTGGCCACTGCGTATATGAACACATCATCAATGACAGTCTCATTTCGCTTTAAAATATCGTCTAAGCTAGCATACTCGACAAATATTTCAAGGTTATCGGGATGATGAGAAATTGGTGTTTCATCTGAAACACGCTCCTCCAATACACTCCCGTGATCCTTAATGATCTCATGTGGCAAAACGGATTCAGAAGAATTTCTCCTCTTTCGAGGCAGAACATCCTTGGAACCGACTGGTCTTCCTCTTTTCTTAGGAAGAGCAGCAGACTGGACAGCTGATGGTAGCGTCCTTTGCACGGTGGGTACGACCGGTGCAACATGTTCAAGTGGAACATGGCGTCTCTCAGGGACGTCTATCCTTGCAGGCACATTTGCAGCAGGTATATTTGATCTCGTGACATTTGCTAGGTCATTAAATGCGTCTGGTAGCTGATTAGCAACATTTTGTAAACCTAGAATTCTTTGCACATCCTTATCACTATGTGAAGTTGGGGGATCCATATGAGACAAGTTGGGTTCATGCCACGTTATTTCACGTCGTTCCTTATCAACGTTAACGTGCAAATCTCCCCCTAACGATGGGAAGATTGCCTCATCAAAGTCACAATCCGCATGTCTAGCGTTAAAGAGATCGCCTGTCAAGGGCTCTAAATAGCGTATGATGGACGGGGATTCATAACCAACATATATTCCCCGTCGTTTCTGAGGTCCAAATTTCGAACGCTTTGGAGGTTCAATTGGAACATTTACCAAGCACCCAAACACGCGTAAATGTGAGACATCAGGCTCATATCCAGTTACCAGCTGGTACGCAGAAAGTCGTTGGGTGGCCATGGGCCTCAGACGGACCAATGCAGCAGCATGCAATATCGCATAACCCCATGCAGAAATTGGAAGTTTTGTACGCATAACTAAAGTTCTCGCAATCATTTGTATTCGTTTAATGAATGCTTCTGCAAGACCGTTTTGGGAATGAACGTACGCAACAGGGTGTTCAAGATCAATGCCCAATGTCATGCAATAATCATCGAATGTTTTCGATGTAAACTCCGCAGCATTATCAAGTCTAATTGACTTTATTGGATAATCTGGATGATGAGCCCTCAACTTAATGATTTGGGCTAGGAGTTTAGGAAATGCTGCATTCCTTGTGGACAACAAAGCGACGTGTGACCATCTTGTTGATGCATCAACCAATACCATGAAATATTTAAATGGTCCGCATATTGGTTGGATAGGTCCACATATATCCCCTTGAATTCTCTCAAGAAAACGGGAAACCACTTTTGTAGGTTTTACATGAAGTGGTTTGAGATGTGTCTTGCCAATCGAGCATGCTTGGCATAGGCTTTTTGGTTTAATCACGAAATTTTTACCTCCAAGAGGATGCCCATGAGATGCATTCATAGTTCGAAGCATCGTATTTTGACCCGGGTGTCCCAGCCGGTCATGCCATAACATATAAGTTCCCTCATCAACGGGGGCTCGACGAATGACTAGATTGCTTTCAATGTGTTTTATCGTGGTTAGATACAAACCATTTGACAAACATCTCAACTTCTCCAATATACGCTTTTGGTCGTATTTATCAGAGGTAATGTAGAGGTATTCAATACCATTTTCTGAAGCAGTTTCAATATGAAACTTGTTTTCTCGAATATCCTTAAAGCTCAACAAGTTTCGACCGGAACTTGGACAATATAAGGCTTCATTAATGGTTAACACAGTACCATTTGACAACGTAAATTGTGCTTTACCAAAGCCTTGAACAAGGGTCGACGGGCCCGAAATAGTTGTCAATGAAGTTACTTTAGGCGTTATGTTGATGAAGTAATCCTTGTATTTTAGGACAGTGTGGGTTGTACCACTGTCAACCAGACAATCAACTAACCCAATATGCATGCCTAAAAGTAAAAATAATTTAAAATCGGTCACACGTATGTAGTATTTTCATAAGGAAAAACTTTAAATTATTTCGAGAAATGCGTTCATTGTAAAAAAACCATTATCCAAAAGTGAACATTATTTAAACTTGAAAGCATAAAATAACATGATCCAGGAGCTCAATAATAGCTCTAATCTTCAATCTGAGCCACAAAATCAGGTGTCTCAAAAGACTCATGTGTGTTGGTTTCAACCACATTTGCTTCAGCTCTTTTCCCGTTATGATAGTTACGAACTTCGTCGGGAGTAGCCTTACAAACTCGTTGCATATGACCATAATCACCACATTTGTAACAAAAGGTATGCTTATCAGTATGTGCCCTTTCATTGGGACGATTGGTCGTCCTGTTATTGTTCCCAGTACGAGATGGCTTAGAAGCCGAAGGCCTCCGGTCAGAGTTATATTCTGAATCACGGCCTGAAGGTCTTCGGTGCGAGTTATATTCCGAACCTCGACCTGAAGGTCTTTGGTATGGATTATATTCAGAACCTCGCTTCGCTTGGTGAGGTTTACGCTCACCATAGTGCTTCGGTTTTCGGGACGACTGGCCCTTATCTCGGTTTCCGTTCCGCGATTGAGGCCCACGAACATTATTAGCATCAGGCATTGGAATTGCCTTTGTCCCAGCAGGACGAGAATTGTTATTTCTCATTAAAACAATGCTATTTTTCTCATCCAATAACAATTGGGTAATGAGCTCGGGGAAAGTTGTGAACTTGGATTGGCGGTACTGCTTTTGAAGCAAGTTGTCAGAACTAGGAAATGTGGTGTAAGTCTTCTCCAACAAGTCAGTATCAGTTAACTGTTGACCACAGTAGTGGAGAAGTGCACGAATTCTACAAACTTCAGCGTTATATTCAGTAACCGAAGTGAAGTCTTGGAATCGTAAATTGAGCCAATCTTGGCGGGCTTCAGGAAGCCAAATGGTCTTTTGGTGATCGAAACGTTGTTTCAAAGAGTCCCATAATGTCTTGGGTGAGGTGATTGATATGAACTCAGACTTCATCGTGTCTGACATATGTCGACGAAATAATATCATCGCCTTAGCATTCATTTCGCGGGTAACTTCAACCTCACGATTATCCTCGTCATAGATGACATCTAATATGCCTTGAGTATCTAGATGGTTCTGGATATCTTGAGTCCAGTCTAGATAGTTCTTGCCGGCAGCATCCAAGATCGGGAAATCAAGTTTGATAGACATTTTCCTACAACGGGAGGAGAAATACTGGATCAATCATCATTCAAGATGATAAGTTTATATGTTTATGGTTTGTATAAGCACAAATTGTGTGTCGAATCAGCAGGTTCGAAAAAACACAATTGATATTAGGTTCTCATTTATCGAACGACAGGTCGATTATGAGACACCGATTCAGCATATGTATATAAACACATTCAGAGAAAAATTATTTAGTCAACCCTTTTCGGTAGCTCTATTCGAATACAACCAGGAAAGACGGTAAGGGTAGACAGCGCTTGTGCGTATCGGAACCACCCTTATTAGGAGTCAGAAAAACCGCCTATCTTTCCTAGACATTGTTAAGAATAGGTGAGCCTAGTTGTGGATGATTAATAACTTTTCAAGGAAGTGCATATAATGCTCATAAATCCACAAGTTCTTTAACTTTTGAAGACAAAAGAAATTGTAGTATAATCACTACATTTAGAAAAGATTAATTTTTATCTTCATGATTTATTTAAGAAAACAACTTTCAACATAAAGAATCTCAAAATAATTTTTATACCAAAAACAAATAATCATTTGAGCATAATACTTCATAAATCATGGATTTTTTAAAAAATCATTCTTTTAGAAGAAAAATTTTATTATAATTTTTGGACTTGTTAGCCCAACTCATTAAAAATAATGAGCTAACTTTTAGTTGCTTAAATGTTGTGGTTTTAAAAAAAATTCAATCTGTGTGTTAATTTTTTTTCCAAAAAAGATGAATAATCGGCCAAATGAGTATTACATTTAGAATTAGAAAAACCCATGAACTGAATTAATTTTTGTGAAAGAGTAGCAATTTTTTTTCTCTTGAAATGTCCATATGAAAATACTACATGGAGAAGCTTTGTGACTTATCATATACAAGTATTAACTTTTAGATAGATTAAATGGATTTTTATGTGCTCAATTTAAGCATCATCAAATGAAGTGTTTTTTTTAAAAAAAACAATTGACCAACCCCAAACATGATTTTCAAAACCACATATATTTTGATTTCGATGGATCTTTATCCACTATAATAAAATGATATCAAATAGAGTAAAGAGACGTTGTTTACCTTAATGTTATGAAGAATAGTTGGTGAGATTACTTGGTTCGAGCAAAGTGCCGATAACGTGTTGTGATACAAAATAGCCAAAACTCTAAGATTTCATTCCAACGATCAAGTTCATATATTTTGGTGTGTTTTCAAACATACATCTCAACCTCTTTATATAGGCCACAAGTTGGCACTATAAGAGTCATAGAATAAATGACCATTACACAAGTTAATGATAGGTGTAAATATAAGAAAACCAAAAGTCTAGTGAGTTACAATAACATTTAATATGATTGTATATTTAATTAACTATAAAATTTGTACGGTATTATACGTATAACCAAAAAAGTTGTGGTGTAAAAGGGTAATAATGAGTATTTTATAAGTGAAAAGTTGGGTAAATGGTGATACGAGTAGAAAAATAAGTAGAAACATATATAAAATTCCATTTAATTATTTTGGAAGTTAATAAAAGAACAAAAACAAATGCCCTCCAAACAAAGACACCCACCAATGAGGGTCAAATCAAAGCCATGTGAAATAATGCAAATTGCAAGCTTTTCGGGTTCGAACAAAAGATGATTTGTCTATAGCAGACCGAGCGGTAGCAATTTTCTTTTTAAAAAGAAGATATTTTATGATTTTCTCATTTATAATTGAAGTTATTAGTTTATGATATTATCACAACAATTTATAATATTTATGTTTGCATGGTTCTTATGATGAAGTAATCTTCACTTGTTTTGTGAGGAGGTTTATTGATATATTTATAATTACAGACTATAACAAACTTTCATATACAAGAGATATACACAATATTTTAAACTTAGCAATTATCTACAATATAATTGAGTATATCCGGTTACCCCCCACAAGCGAAGGTGTAGGGGGACCAACACGAAGCTTGGTACAAAATTCCTCGAACAATGGTCTTGGAAGGCTCTTCGTGAATATATCGGCTAGTTGTAGATGTGTGGAGACATACTTGGTTGACAATTTCCCGGAGAGAACGAGTTCACGGACAAAATGATAGTCAATATCAATGTGTTTCGCGCGTTTATGAGAGATCGGGTTTTGACTTAAAAATAATGCACTTCGATTGTCACACAATAAGGTGGGTCGTCCGGACGGAAGAATGTGCAACTCCCGTAGTAAATGTGTTATCCAAATAATCTCCGAGGCCGTGTTAGCTAGAGCCCGATACTCCGATTCACAACTAGACCGGGACACCGTAGGTTGCTTCTTTGCACTCCAAGAGACTAAATTGCCACCAAGAAAGATCGAGTAGCCATAGGTTGAGCGACGTGTTTCAATGCATCACGCCCAATCCGCATCGGAATAGCCAAGAATTGTCGGTGCGGGTGCATGTGAGAAGGATAGACCGTACGAGATGGTCCCCTTAACATAACGTAGGATCCGTTTTACCCCTTAGAAATGATCGTGAGTAGGGGCATGCAAAAATTGGCTTACTTGATTCACGGCATAGGACAAGTCGGGCCGAGTGATATTAAGATATTGGAGAGCACCAACAAGAGACTGATATAACGTGGGATCATCAAAGGGAGTGCCTTGACTAGAGAAATAACTAGTAGTAGAGAGTGGTGTGGCAACCGGTTTGGCGTCAAGCAAGTGAGCTCGGGCAAGGACATCATGAGCATATTTGGCTTGGCTTAGGAAAAGGCTCGAGTCGTTATAAGTTACTTCGAGACCAAGGAAGTAATTTAACTTTCCAAGATCCGTTATGAGGAATTCCTTGTTGAGGCGAGTGATAAAGTTGCGAATAATGGTGGAGTCATTACTGGTTAAGATAATGTCGTCAACATAAACCAACAAGTAAAGGATACTAGAGGCCTTTTTGAAAACGAACAAGGAAGTGTCAGCTCGACTACAATAGAATCCAATGCTTAAGAGAAATGAGCTTAACCGTTGAAACCAAGCTCTAGGGACTTGTTTTAAGCCATAGAGAGCCTTCTTTAAACGACAAACATAATTAGGCAATCGGGGATTGATAAACCCGGGTGGTTGTTCCATGTAAACGGTATCCGAAAGATTGCCATTTAAGAAGGCGTGTTTAACATCAAGTTGATGAAGTGGCCATTTGTTAAGTGTAGCAATGGAAAGTATGATACGAACCGTGGATGCCTTGACTACGGGGCTAAAAGTAGCGGAATAGTCTAACCCCGGAACTTGAGTAAATCCTTTGTCAACAAGTCGTGCCTTGTACTTATCGATTGAGCCATCGGCAATAAATTTGGTGCGAAAACCCCACTTAGAACCTACGACATTGGAGGTAGCGGGACGTGGCACAAGATACTAAGTATTGTTTAGATTGAGAGCATTCATCTCATCACACATTGCCGAAAACCATTTAGGGTCACGGGCCGCGGTTTAAAATCCATTTGGTTCCTTAGAAGCAAATAGGGCATGGTGCAACGGTGATGAGGAGATATGAGCAATATCGGCTTTGTGACGGGATTTAAAAGTGCCGACCTTTGAGCGTGTAACCGTGGGATGGGAGTTAGGTGGATGCGTTTCAATTTGTGGTTGATTTGGATCAGGTTGTGGACCAGGAGGAGGTGGCTGATTTTGGTGGGGTGGATTAGTAGGTGGGGCGGGTGGGGTATGGTCCACAGTAGGTGTAGGAGGATTTGGAAGTGTATTTGGTGAGTTTTGTGTTTCAGGGTAAATGGTGCAAGGGGAGGCAGTGGGTTCGGGTGGTTTTGGTGTAGGTGGGGTGTCTTTATCTAGGGGAGATAATGGTTAATCATCACAATATGTGGACAAAAATAAGGTAGGCGATGAAGATGATGGAGAATTACCCGAAAATGGGAACATGCTCTCATTGAATTGTGCGTGACGAGTAGTATAAATTCGCATGGTGGATAAGTCAAGACACCGATATCCCTTATATTGAGTGCTATAACCGATGAAAATGCAAGGAGCACTACGAGGAGCCAACTTATGAGACGAATAATCTCTAAGATAAGGGAAAACCCGGAAACCAAAAACTCGAAAATTTGCATAGTTCGGCTCGCTTCCAAATAATAGCTCATAAGGTGACTTGTCTTTAAGAAGTTTAGTAGGTAAACGATTAATTATATATCTTGCCGAGCCAAATGCGTGAGCCCATAGATAAGCCGGGACGTGAGCGTTAAACATCATAGTTAATCCGGTTTCGGTGATACGGCGATGTTTACGCTCGGCACGTCCATTTTGTTGCGGTGTGTAGGGGCACGATAACCGATGATGAGTGCCGTTTTTGGTGAGAAGAGTCCGAACCCGAGTGTTGATAAATTCGGTGCCACCATCGGATTGAAATTGTTTGATCTTGCATGAAAACTGTGTTTGCACAAATGTTATAAAGATTTCAAACACATTATAAAAATCCGATTTTGCCTTTAACGGATATAACCAAGAAAATCTAGAATAATCATCAATAAAAATTGCATAGTAGCGAAAACTATCTAAGGAAGTGACGGGGGAAGGACCCCATAAGTCACAATGAATCAAATCCAACACATGCAAAGAATATTTTAAATTAACATCAAAAGATAAATGTTTGCTCTTCGATAATTGGCACGAAGAGCATAAACGAGGGTTGGGTAAAATGGAATTAACCGACAAACATCCCAACTTATTTAAACTAGAAATAATATCATAAGACACGTGACCTAAACGCGAGTGTCATAATTCAAAAGAAGCTTGAGTTCGTCGAGAGGAAAGTTTAGCTAAGAAAGCTCTTTGACCTTGCTCGAGAACGTATAAACCATCTCTACGTTTGCCTTGAGCGAGTGTCTCCTTGGATGTGCGGTTCTGAATAAAAAACAAAGGATCAGAAAATAAAACGTCCACGGGATTATCCTGTGTTAACCTACTAACAGAAAGTAGATTTTTAGTCAGTTTTGGAATAACAAGCACATCAAGTAAAGAGATATTGGGAGTAATACTAGATTTCCCAATATATGTTATAGGAGCGCCTTCACCATTGCCAAAATAAACAAGTTCGTTACCGGTATAAGGTGTGGAGGAATCAACGTGACCGGGAGAAGAGGTCATGCGTGCGGGAGCACCGGTGTCAACAAACCAATCCGGAGTGGAAGTATTGCATTGAGCTTTGAATGCCTCGGCTAAATTGGCATCAAAAGTGGGAGATTAGCGAGCAAAAGTGGGCAAGCTAGGACAAACGTTAGCATAATGTCCATCTTTCCGGCATAATTGGCAATGAGGGGGCCGGCGAATGCCACGACCCCGTCCACGGGCTGAGTTGCCACGGTAGTTGGAGCGATCACGTCCACGGTTAGAACCAGAACCATCACGGGAGGTATTAACATTAAAGGCAACCGGGGCAACAGTGGAATCAGAAATCGTTTAAAGGAACATCTCGTGGCTCTCGGCTTGGGACACCAAATCACGGAACTGTGGCCGAGGGGTGATGAGCCGTTGAGTAGTCGAGAATGTTTCAAGCGAGGAGCCAAGACCGCATAGGAACCAGTGGCTCTTATCATTATCATCAAGGGGATGCCCAATGGCATTGAGTTGGTCACAAACATTCTTGAACTTCCGGGCATACTCACTAACTGTTGAAGAACCTTTCTTGATGGCCCGGAGAGAATCACGTAGGGTGTGGACTCTCTCAACGGAGTCATGGTGATAAGACTTTTCAAGGGCAGTCCACACAGCGTGTGATGTGGAGTGTCCCAATGTTTCAGCCATGGATTCTTCCGACAGCGAAGACTGAATGATGATGAGGGCTCGTTGGTCAGCCGCAACCCAAGCAGTGTAGGCAGGGTTAACGGAGGTGATGTTATCGGTGGTGATGGTGGACGGCGGAGCAGGGATGGAGCCATTGAAGGATTTATGTGCACAGATAAGTACACGTGTCACCGTGTCCAATGTTATAAGACACTAAAGGGTCACACCACTACACACCCAATAATGGACAACCGAATAAAGTAAGTTGTGTGGAATAATTAACTAGTTAAGTTAATTATGAAGAAGAGAATAAATAATAATAAGTTAATTATTATTTGTGAGGATGGTTAAATATTAGGTTAAGTATTTAACGGACAGTTAATTAATAGTTAATTAATTAACTAGTAAAAGTCCAAGGGTTTAAAGTGTTAATAGGAAGTTTAATTATGAGATTAATCACAATTAAACTCCAAGGACTAAAACATAACATCTAGCCTTATAAATAAAGGCTTAGGGTTAAGGGTTTTAGGTTAATCACATTACACACTCAAAACCCTAGAAGCTTTCCTCCCTCTTCCTCTCTTTCGGCCGAAGTCGACCGAAACCCCAAAGGGTTTTCGGTCTTCGTGTTCGTCGATCGTTACACACACACACACACACACGAGTTCTAGTGTGTTGCTTTGTTGGTACAACGCGGTCTTGCAGCGTGTCCAGGTGGTGCAGTAGAGGTGGATCACTTCTTTAGCAATCTAAAGGTAATGTTCATCATCTCTTTCTTCTCGTGATCTCATTGACTAGTAGAGATCCAGTAATGTGGTATTCAAGTTCCGCTCTGTGAATACTACAAGGTTTTCCTACAGCCATCAATATAACCGGTGAGTTGCTGGTAAGCGAGGAGCGGAATCATCTGTTTGTGCCATAATAAATAGTTGGTAGAGGAGATTTAAGTGTGATCATATGTAGGATGGTTGAGAGTGAGATAGGAGCATCCGATGAATCGGTGCTTGAAGAACTACCACCGGCCATTGCTGTGGAGAAGAAGACAGTGTACGGCGGCGGCTAGGGTTGGGAACGGGGGATCGAGAAGGCTGATACCATATGAGGAAGTAATCTTTACTTGTTTTGTGAAGAGGTTTATTGATATATATATAATTACAGAATATAACAAACTTCCATATACAAGAGATATACACAATATTTTAAACTTAGCAATTATCTACAATATAATTGAGTATATCCGGTTAGTTCTCAATCGAGTAAAGTTATCTAGCTCTAGTAACGACCTTTGAATAAATACATTTTAACAACTGATTTTACATGTCGCTTACAGCTATCATATTGGTAAAAAGAAAAAGAAAAAAAGAAGCAAACATCAACTAGATACGAATAATCTATGATGAAAAAGATTTTGAGAATTAATCTGACAAGTAATAATTGATTACTAAGAAAGTTACATACATAATATGGGGTCATGAACCTTATAACTATAATTTTTATATCGA
The DNA here is from genome assembly GCA_963853835.1 of Calendula officinalis. Lineage (NCBI taxonomy): Eukaryota > Viridiplantae > Streptophyta > Magnoliopsida > Asterales > Asteraceae > Calendula > Calendula officinalis. The sequence continues at coordinate 70,538,753 of OY970828.1, forward strand.
TCAAACGTTTTACAGTTAGACGTTTTCTCTAACAACAATTATAGTGATGGGTGATGGGTGGTTGTAGAAATGGTGGTTGGTGGCGATAGTGGTAGTGATGGTGGTGGGTGGCACTGCCGGGCCTTGGGCAAAGGTGATATAGGCTTGGCCTATAATAAAAAATTAAATAAGGTCATATTTTAAAAAAATTTCTTTATATTTTAGAAAAATAAAATTCTCATTTAGAACATAACTAGCAGAGGTTTTCCCGGCGCGATGCCGCGATAAATTTTCATATAAATACTCAAACTAGTATTTATTACTGATATTCGTGCAACCATAAATTCATAAAAGAAATTGCTATGAAAAAAGAAAAGGTATTGAAATCTACACATTGATTCTTTTTTTGAATCGTATGTAAATACTTTGAGCTGTAATATTAAGTTGGTATATGTTATATTACTAATTTTTACGTTACATTTTTTTGGACAAAAAGATTAACATAGAAAATAAAGGAATATGATAATAACATTATTAAAGGCTCTCAATAAGAATGCATAATTAATACTCCCTCCGTCCCACAAAAAACTTCCCATTTCACCTTGAATTTTTGTCCCATAAAAAACTTCTCATTTGCTACATATGATGGGCTCCACATAATAAAATACTATTATTACTAAGGACCCCACCACTTATTATCTACTAACTATTCTTCTCTCTCCAAATCAATTTTATATTTTAATCAAATATATTACCAATACCCCACCACTAACTATTACCTTAAAACTTGTGCATAAGTGAAATGAGAAGTTTTTTGTGGGACGGAGGGAGTATAAGACTGCCCTTTGAATTTTAAAATCACTATTTTATCAATGAATATACAAACTTTTTATGTATTTAAAGACATGCCTTAGATATGAAATAGAACTGTTCAAAAACCTTAATTGTCGAAAATGTTAAAAGGGTAAAATTAAAAAAACAAAAAAAGATGGTCAAACTTAATGGTTGTTAAAAAATAAAAAATAAAAAAACCTTCAGCAGCATGCTACTGTTCATCCAAGTTTCAAAATGTATATATACTAATATGAACACTTAGAGGTGATATTTTTAAGACTAAATTATAAAGTACATAATGTTACTTTCTATCGTTCATGTTTTGAGTTTTACGATTTGATATGGGCCCAAAAGTTAATATTTGCCTACGGCCCCGACAAATTAAGGTTCGACCCTGATGGGTGGTTATTATTAACAACAAATTTAATGCACTACAAATTGCAAAATACATGTGAGACAGACTCCCATTTATAGATTTGGTACTTGAATGACAATACGATATCGATTATCATTATACGACATATTATATCGATTATCAATATCAGTAAGATTGAAGCTCACAATGCTCTCAAGATATCAACATCAACCGAAGAACAAGGCCGGCTCAATGGGCTGGGCAAGCTGGGTGACCGCCCCGTGCCCCGAAACGTCAAAGGGCCCCATGTTTTAGCAGTTCTCTATATATTTAGGCAAAAAAAAAAGTTAGTCCAAACTTAGCCCAAAATAAAAGTTGATTGATATTAGGGAAATAGACGCTGAACGATGTATCCACGACACACGCTAACATTGATTGCTCTCATGGAGAGTCGGAATGGCATCTTGGAAGTTGGAATCCGATTTCTTCTTCCTTTAAACATTAATTCTTGCTTCATCAATCATCAATCCCACATCTCTTCCATCGCCAATTTTCGATTTCAATTTTCAATTCCTTCTCTCTGCATATTTCCCAATATATTACCTTTGTGAGAAAGAGGTCATCGGCGGTAGTGAAGCACAGTTAGGGCTGTCAAATCGGGTTATAGTTTCGTGTTTTTGGGTAACGCGACACGACACGAATTCGTTCAACACAAAAACAACACGACACGAAGTCGTGTTTTATTTTGCTAACACGAACACGACCCAATTAAAAAAACTATAAACACGACAAACACGACAACACAAAATAAATAACAAAAATAACAAATTTCTTACTTATTACATGCTAAAAACCCGAAAAACACGACAAAATGTTCCAAAATCATAACTATCGTGTTAATTTCGTGTTAATCTCCAAAGACGAACTATTCACGACACGACTTCGTGTTTATTTTACACAACACCAATACGAGAAGAACACGAATTCAAATTGTCTCAAATTCGTTTCGTTTCGTATATTTTTGCCCTGTCGTGTCAGGTTTTGGCACCCTAAGCACAGTACGTTGGCGAAATTTCTTCCTGTAAGTTTAAATTCCCTAGTAATTATTACAAAAAAATGGCAATTTGTACTTCGGTAGACATTTTTGCAATTTAAATTATGTGTTATAACAATTATTATAATATATAAATAAGAACAACAATGCAAGTAATTGGGTGTTTAGGTTTTATCAATGAAGCTGACGGTGTTTTCTTTATTGTGAATCCTTATGGAATTTTGTCATTTTATAAATATGATTTAGCTTATATCCTTGAATCTAATAGTACGTGTTTTGGTTATTAAAATTTTGCAGAGTTAATCAAAGTACATTTGCCTCAAGTTCAATTATACAAGTTTGATCAGGTTATATTATAATAAGCTTGGTCATGGAAAATTCTTGTTGGTAAAATAGTCTTAATTTAGTTTTAGGTGACATGACAAATTTTTGTCACAAAGCAAAAACATATTTTGTGACATGTCAAGCAATATATAATATATTTTCTAGTTCTACAAAAATATGGAAAGTTTTACTTGAACATGTAGACGAGTTAACATTAAAATCATTGTGTGCTCCTCGCCGGAAAGTCATGTTGAAAGTGTTAAAGTTATAAAGAGTCCACTTCTGAACCGAACGAAAACTAACCGGAACTGAAACGTACCAAAAATGAAAAACATGTAATCGGTTCAGCTTGAGTTTTAAAATTGATCATTTTCGATTTCGGTTCTATTGGTTTCAATTCGGTCTGCGGATATAGATGAACATTTGTACTAAAAAACCGAAAACATATAATTTGTTCGTTTTCAGTTTTAAAAATTCATCATTTTTATTTTCAGTTCAATCAATTTCAGTTTCTTTTTAGACCACACTCAGCCCTAGGAAGTTATTTATGATTTGTTTATAATTATACGCAATTACACATAATGTGGAACACCTTTATAGTTGTAATAAATATAATACATAAAAAATGTTGTAAAAAAAATTAAAAAATAAATTATTTTCGGAAACATACGACTGAAAAAGAAAGTTTAAATCTAATCTAATCTCTACTACTTATAAAGCATTTAGGACCTTTCCTTAAATACCATTTTGAAAATTCAGCCATTTTCTTTCTATTTTGAGATTTTAGAAAATAAGAAAAAAAATAAGAACCAATCATGCCTCTCGAACACGAGACCTCCAACTTACTTGGTATGCGCCAAACCACCTTGTCTAGCATCTACTTGTGTTTTATTGTTCAAAACATGTCCCAATAAAATACTTCCGCCAACGGCCTGCTGGATATATACACGCCCTTTTAGAAACACATTGGCATCCCTCGATGTTCATCTCCCGACCTCGAAAACTGCAATCACACTCACAAATACACACGCCATTTCCATCGGGCAATGAATCGTTTTTATTTTTCACAGAATCCCATCGGGTAATGAATCGTTCTTTCATATCTCTCTCCGTCTTCTTCTTCATATCTCTCTCTCACTCTTCGAAAAGAAAAAAAGAAGGTTTTATTTCTAATTTCTCTCTAGGGTTTTTGACGCCAGACATACCTATCAATGATAATGTGATCATAACCACTTCGCAGGGTTTGGTTCATAACTACATCAGCTACGCTTCTACTCTTCTTCAGGTATTAACATTTTCAAAATCATTAATTTCTTTATGTGATAAAATGTGCACTATTGTGCGATTTCTTCACCGTTTTCTGGGTTTTGTTGTTTAAACCGTACCTGATCGTTTCGTATATGGCTGACTGGATGGTATCAAAATTTTACTATATCTATTACCTGTCTTAATTTGATATAAATTAATGGTTGCAGATGTGTTGTTTTACTCTTTGATGCTGAAGAAATAAGAATAATGAGTTTGTCAAAGGCTGCAAGTGATGAAGCACCTCAAGAAGAAGAGGAGATAGTAGAGTCTGACATCTAGCTTGAATGTGAAATTGTTGATGATTCTTACATTATAAAAGATTTTGGCGGTGTATTCTTGTTTAAGATTTTAAAAATGTAACTTATTAGGAGTAAGATTCTTTAGTGGAGGTCTCTGATGGGTGAAATGAATTTCTTTCTTGGTCTTCAAGTTCGCCAATTACCGACCGGAATTTTCATCAATCAATCCAAGTATATCACTGATTTATTGAAGAAATATCTTATGGATGATTGTAAACCAATATCGACGCCGATGTCGCCTAGTTCGAAATTACATGCTGATCCGGATGGCAAACTTGTTGATGTTACCCACTTTCGGGGGATGATCGGATGCTTGTTATATCTGACTTCGAGTCGTCCAGACATTATGTTCTCTACTTGCATCTGTGCTCGGTATCAGGCAGCACCTAAAGAATCTCATCTTCAAGCGGTTAAACGAATATTTCGGTATCTGAAGGGCACTCGAGATCTTGGTCTCTGGTATCCTAAAGAAACTTCCTTTGATTTAACTGCATTTTCTGATGCTGACCATGCTGGATGCATGTTGGATCGAAAAAGTACGTCTGGGAGTGTTCAATTTCTGGGAGATAAACTGGTGAGCTGGTCTTCATGGAAACAAAATTGCGTGTCTCTTTCAACTGCAGAGGCAGAATATGTTGCTGCTGCAAGCTGCTTATCCCAGGTAATTTGGATGCAATCACAATTAAAAGACTACGGCTTTTTATACAGTCGTATTCCTTTATATTGTGATTCTCGAAGTGCAATTGCAATTTCATGCAATCCTGTTCAACATTCAAAAACTAAACATATCGATCTTCGATATCACTTTATAAAAGATCATGTTGAACATGGTAATGTGGAATTGTACTTTGTTTCTACAGATTATCAATTAGCTGATTTGTTTACCAAGGCATTAGATGAAAAACGTTTTAACTTTCTTGTGTCTAAACTTGGTATGCTAAATCTTAAAGGTTAAACTGTTTTATCTTTCTTCAATAAATGGCTTATACATAATTCAGTGTATAACTCGCTTTTCAAAGCAATGGCTTTCAAGTACATCAGCTTGAAACCCGCTCTTAACCAGTTTTACACATAAATGTAAAAATTCTTTCCCACCCTTCTAAAACTGTATATTTTTCATTACTTATATTTTGTCGAGGGGGAGAAATTTTAATTCTACGGGGAGAATTATTATTTCCAGGGGGAGAATCAAATCTTATATCAATACTTTTATACCCGTTTGAATTTTTTTTAATCGAACTATTTTTTTTATCAAACGACAATACCTTCCCATGGTTTGCCAGAACCGGCCTAACCTTCCAAGGGAATTACTTTTTAGCCAAAATTGGAAAATGTGAGGGTATATGTCTTAGGGTATAGATTTAGGTGAGTGCAAGGTGATGTGAAAACATGATAATTTTAAGAAAACACACCTTTGAGTGCATCCACAACCGTTTATAAACCGGGCAACCTCATAAATTAGTGTTCATTCATGTGTTGAATGATTCACCAGACTTAACTGGCCCAGTCAAGCATTTGCACTCCACCACCAACCACTCAGATTCCTCTCAACAGGAATTTGTTTCAATTCATCAGGGGACGTAGCACATAATCTATCGACTACTCATTTGGAGTATGTTGGTATTGAAATAATTAACCTTCTGCCCCGGGTTACGTCTTCAATTGAATGCACAATGTGTCTAGATTTCACCGACAAATATTTCCAATTTAGGACACATACACTTTTATAAATGAATCTCCGTGTATTCATCGGAACACTCATAGTGGCATCACAATCTGGTGTTTCACGAGGATTGAGTGGAAATCCTGCTAGAGCTAAAATTGCGCCAACTCTAATCGCAGGTCACACATTTGAATCAATGGTTGTGCAAACGACTATCGATTCATACCGTGTGTTAACGGATACTCTATGTGAGTCCGGTATTTCCTCAATTGTTCAAGTTGCTGTGCCTAAACTTTTAAATCATAAAGGCAACAACTTATGCCGGAAACACATTTTCCGATGAAAAATCCATGTTATTATTACAAAGTAACATCATAAATGCTGATAATTTGCACATGAGCGTTATAGTTCACTCTCAAATTACTCCTATGATCTGCTATAACCGGTATGATCTTTCCCAGGAGCCACCTACAATATAGGACAATATGTAAGGGTACATAGGTCTAGGTGAGCAGAATCAAGTATCACGGGATCTTGATTGGGGTGCGCTGAGATAAAATTTGAGAGGGGGAATGTAGTATGGGGTGCAATTCAGCTATACATGGTAAAATAAAATGAGGGAGTAGTCGAAAAATGAAAAAGTAAGCTTGAGTGAGGAGGGTGTGACAGGGTTAAAGAAAACGAAAAACCCTTACCAAACTAATAAAAAGCCGGGTAGCCACGTCTCTATCAGATTGCATGTGTTGCTCTCTGGTATTGAACATGACATCATGGAACCCAGTGATGCAATGCACAACCCCCCCCCCCCCCCCAGCTACTCAAGTATTTCTTAAAAAGTACTTGTTTCATTTCCACGGAGACTATCTCATATGCTATCGACATCTCACTTGGAGATTGTTGATATTGAAACAGAGGACAAGTCTCTCCAGTCCTCGCCTTCGTTTGTCCACTAATTGAGTCTAGAAGCGAAATACACTTTTAGGACACAAGGCATAATACCAAGCTTATCTTTGTGATAAAGCCGGAACATTCATAGTGATACCAACGTTCTTGGTATTCCACGGTGATTGAATGGAAATCCTACCAGTGCTAACATCTATTCCAACACTGAACGTAGGTCACACAGTTTGTGTAACTGTTTGTGTTAACGGGTAATCTATGTGATCCCGGTTTGCCGACTTAATTCGATCATTGCGATTAAATGTCAAATGATTTGATCGGATATCTATATCATCATCTTCGGTTCGATTTTCGATTATACAATGTGATGTATCTTGATTCATTCAAAAGATGCATAAATCATTCTTTATCACATTTGTATTCATGGGCTTAGAAGATTTTCTTCATTTCATCTCGACGAACTTCACATTTTTCATGATGATTCCGATAAATCTTAATCATCATGAGGGGGAGAAAATTTACTAAGAAGTTCAGTTTATGAAGAAAAATACTTACAAGACTTAAGAAGATATATTAGCCCAGATTACTCCACATCAAAAAGACATATGCACCAATTAAGGGGGAGTAAACAAGAAACCGAAGAAGATTCATTAAGACATAATTATTTGTTCGAGGGGGAGCGTAAACTTCAACAACATTTTATCCCTAATAACAATTATCAATAATCATAAATCGACAAAGCCACAACTTCAACAAAAGACTTCCGCTACAAAACAACTCTATCCATGGGTCTACATTTTCGTCGATTTACCATTTCGAATCTTAAACTGACAAATCATTCTATCCGAACCACAAATTCACATTCATATCCATCCAAAATCTAATCGAATAAATCATTCTTTCCAAATTCTATAACAATCATATCCATACAAAAGCTTAACTGTACAAATCTTTTATATCATACAAAATACATACTATCCACATTCATTCAAATCTTAAATGTATATATCATTCTTTCCTATATACAAACATTCATACACACACACACATTCAAAACCTTTAACTTTCAAATCATTCTTTACATAATTCAAAACCATCATTATCCCATCCTCACAAATCTCTATCCAAAACTAAATCCCCAGCATTTCTAAATCCCAGTCAAATTCTTACCAAACAGATGTTTCATTTCCAGAATTTTCAAATTTTTAAATATACTCGTTTGAAGGAAGACAGGGATGTAGTTCTAAAAGTTCAAAAAGAGGGAGATTGGATAATGATCAAGACAAATTAAGTCAAGACTCCATGAAATCTTCAGAGATACTTTATATTGGTTGAAAAGCCGATTAAAAGTTTCATTCTTATCTGATTATCATAAGCTGAAACTAATAATACATCAAAACTACTTAAACGATTAATTCAGTTTCAGACTTTGCTCGAAAAGAAGATTTCAAGAACATGCTATCCAAACTATTGATACAAAGGGGGAGATTGTTAGGGTCAAATATATTGTATCTAATAGTGTAGGGACTAGTTATGTAACATTGACTAAATGGTAAACTAGTCTTAAGGCTTAATTAGTGAGTAGATAAGCATGTTTAGTAATGAGGTATAAATACCTTATGTTAAGGCTTAATTTGTAAGCTTTCCTTTCACTAATTGAATTCATCATTTGAAAGCTCCAATATTCCCTCCATCTCTCTCAACTACCTCACACACACTCAAACACCAAGAACACACACACTTAAGCAAATCTTCTATTTCTCACCTTGAATCATCATGAATTAGCTCAATCTTAGTTGATTACGATCTATCACAAAGGCTGATGGCATAGAAGCAATGTCTAATGGTCTGTTCTTTATAACAAAATTTATGATCAAATTTAGTTGCAATTGCTTCTTATGTAAAAAGTATGTGAATTGATGCATGTTGCTCTACTAGATTTATTCCAATTGTTTTGTATGTGATTAATTTTATTAGGTAACATCGAGGAAGAAATTGAGCATCTCACTTAGGTCACTCTGCTCAAACCTACTCCGGTTATCATGTATGCTACCAGAGGTAAATTGAAGTTTTACTCTGGTTTACTTTATTACTATGATTATTTTAATATTTTTTATTTTTATCTGAATTCTCTTGGTTTCTTTTTCCTTTTCTCATGTCATTACTCTTTACAACCAATTATACAGCCGACGTCTATATCAAAATGAAGAAACTAAATGCTGCTATATTTAAAACTTCAGATCATATATTTTGATGCGACTATTATTAGTTAGTGCTGGTTTACAGTATTTTCATCTGCATTTTATCCTATGAATTGCCTGATAAATCTGGGCTCTGCTAAAAGCTACAAATCGCTTGGAATCGGATGATCAATGCTTGGTCAATTGGAAGAGGCTAAAGGATATTGACGTTGCATCAAAGCTTTTGATTATTATGAGAAAAAAAGTTATGTTTTAAAGAAGGTAGGTAAATCTTCAAAATTAATATGTATAATTGTTTCTAACGAATTGATCGGGTTGTTAATTTTCTTACTTACATATATGTTTTTTAATGTTAAGTCATTAGTGATGCATTTTTATGGTTGTTGTTTATGAAAATACATATGTACAACTACTTTTAACAACTTCTAACCGTTTTATCAATATTGAAATTTGTTATGTGACAGCCACAAGGAAGCTTTGGACAGCTGGAAAAAGAGATTGGATTTGACATTTAGATCTCAATGTATGTTATGTACTTTAAATTAAGTAATTCAAAGTTATAATTTTGATGAACAATTGGGTCAAATGGGTAATAACGTAAAATAAAAAAATTTAAGCTATAGTGAGAACGTGTCAATTTAGTGGAAATGGGTCAAATTACTCAAATTTGAAGCAGAGTTCGGTAATTTATCTTTTATTGTTATTTTAATATGACTTACCATGATCGAAAAGTTGCAGGATTGTGAACTTTGAATGCTGTAGTATCAGTTCTGTCACAAATTTACAATGTCCATTTTTAGTTATTGTGGTTCTTCCTAACAAGAATAGGAGCATCCCGAGCTGCTATTAGAATCCAAGGCAACTAGACTAATTAGACAAATATTTTTGTTGATAAGTACATCAAGAGATCGGGAATTTACATATCTTAAGACTATATATATTGTGATCAATGCAGGTCGACGAGCTTAAAGCTGCAGTTGTCCCTCTTTATGGGCATATTTATTGTACTGTAATGATGCATGGTTGAGAAGATATTTAGAATCCTTAAATTGGATTGTTGAAAAAGAAATAAGATATTGGGAGAGGAATGCGCAAAAGCACGTTTTATTGTTTTCATCCAACATATATGTGAAGATTTATATACATTAAATTAGTTGGGGTCAATGTTTTAAACCCCGGGTTGATTTGGGCAGTACAACCGAGGACTGAGAAGGGTCATAGCTGGCCCGTTGCTCACAATCCACCCGTTAATGCCCGACCGGTTATTACGAAACCCGGTGACCTGGGTACTCGAAAAAGACCTGGTTCAATCTTTTTTTTGCCCTGATTTACAATTTATATTTCGAGTCTTTTAGGTTTTTTGCATAGCTTATTCGTTTCTCATTCTGTTTTTGATATCTAGACATATATCGCCAAACCATGATTACACAAGAAAATTGAATTTATGATGCATAGTGCGTAGTTCAATGCAAATAGAAAATCCTATTTTTTGACTTCGACCATTTATTTGTCAAAAAAGATTCGGGACAAAATAGTTGTTTTATAGAAGTAATTAAGTACCGGAGTGGGTGCACAAAAAGACCTTTGTGACCATCAAATAAATAAATCTACAAGCAACTATTGTTCAATTAGGCCACATATTTGTGTTTCCAGAAGTGACATCCATCCTTACACATTTGGCTATGGCTATGAAATTTTTAGGTGCTCTAAACAAGTTACATTTTTTTCACGGGTCAAGCAATTTACCGAAAACATTTGTCAAAACACAAGGTACCCGCCGCCGCATTGCGCGGGTACCTACTAGTAATCTATGTAATTGTAAATGTAACCCGTGACTTCGCTTTGATTATTTAATCAAATTCTCGAGTCCACTTTTCTTCAACGAAGAGATGAGTGGCAGCCGTACATTTCTACTCTTCATTTGTGTCACTCATTTGTTTGCAATCAATGGGAAACAAATTACTCGTAGAGAACAGCTCGAAATAATCATCGGAGGTGGTGGTGGTGCACCTCCCTCACCGCCGCCAGAAATTCAAGATTGCCCACCCCCACCTCCCCCTCCATGCCCACCACCACTACCTCCCCCTCCATGTCCACCACCACCAACACCACATCCACCATCACACCCAAAATCACCACCACCACCACCACCAAAACAACCAAAATCACCACCCCTGCCGCCGCCAAAATTACGACCAACACCACCACCGCGGCCGCCTCCGACACCATCCGGTTTCAAGAGCCCGCGATTGGCACTAGTCTACCCTGTAATCCAAGCCTTCAAAACGAAAGTGGTAAACGATCCATTCGGCATTAAAAAATCATGGAATGGCCCCAATATTTGTGGATATAAAGGCTTCTTTTGCGCCACCGTGCCAGTTTACAACCAAATAGCGCTCGCTGGCGTCAAATTCAACGGCTTCAACTTTGGTGGTCCCAACCTTACCCTCACCGACTTCCTAACCAGTTTGCCGGACATCGTTTTCTTCCATGCGAACTCCAACAACTTCATCGGAACCATCCCATCCGATATCGGCAACCTCAAATACTTATACGAACTCGATCTCAGTAACAACAAATTCTCCGGCAACTTCCCAAACCAAGTCCTCCGTGCCAACAATCTAGTATTCCTTGACCTCCGGTTCAACACATTCGCCGGCGTAGTTCCTCCAAAGGTGTTCCTTCTCGAACTCGATTTACTCTTCATTAACAACAATAATTTCATCCAAAAGCTCCCCGAAAACCTTGGCTCCACGACGGCGCTTTACCTAACCCTAGCTAACAACAAATTTGTCGGTGGAATCCCTAAAAGCATCGGCCAAGCTGCCAACACTTTACTCGAGGTTCTTTTCCTGAACAACCAGTTGACCGGTTGTTTGCCGTACGAAATCGGACTTTTAAAGAAGTCAACCGTGTTTGACGTTGGGTCAAACTTCTTAACCGGCACAATTCCGCACTCGTTTCAGTGTTTAAAGAACATGGAGCTTTTGAACCTTGCCCGGAATAAGTTCTACGGCACGGTGCCGGAGGCGGTGTGCAGCTTGCCGGGGCTGACGAATTTTACCATATCGGAGAATTATTTTACTCAGGTTGGACCACAGTGTCGGAAGCTGATGAACAATGGTGTTCTTCATGTGGAAATGAACTGCATTTTGGGTCTTCCGCATCAAAGATCTGCCGGCGATTGTGCAAAATTCTTTTCGACTGCTCATTCATGCCCGGATGAAAAATCTCTCACGTACGTGCCGTGCTTGCAAACGTATGAACGTAATGAATTGGACTCCTCGGAGATTCAATGGAATGCTCCGACACCGGAGCTGGCACCGGCGCAGGCCCCACGTGGGCGAAGTTACGGTGCTCTTTCGCCGCATTAGATAAAGTTGTGAAGTGGTCAAAAGTGAAAACATAAAGTAAAAATAATTGGCCTCTTTCATGAAGTGACGTTTGGTAAATTCATAAAGAATGGTCATTCTTCAAATTGTTCGTATCTTTTAGTATTGGTTTTAAATTAGATTTAGAAGGGTGCCAATGGGAGCCTTGATTTGCAACATCGACAGTCACTTAACGAATACTTCACTTGGAAATTTCAGTTGGGATCTTCCCTATATCGGTACGTGAAAGTGACGAACCATGTAGGCATCTGTGATTCTGTGTTTTGGATTTGTGTATTTTATATAAAGTAAATAACGTGTAAGTCATAAATATTAAGTAAATGGTAATTGTTGATAGTAACGTGTATGCTGTTTTTTTTTTTTTTTTTTTTTTTGAACGGCAAGTTAGTAAGTTAGTGGTTCGAGCCTAGACAGTGACATCCACAAGGGGCAGTATACCTTCCCTCGAACCTTCCACCTTTTTATCCACGACAGGAATACTGATTTGGCAAAAATTTAAGCATCAATATTTTGTGTTATAATTGTGAATGTTCTTATAATAGTAGGTTGTTATCAACATTCTCTACATTTAGAATTTTCAAAAGTCTAGCAATTGATGTTATCGTCTTAAGATAAGATATACTTCGTATGTGGTTATATTTCAGTTTGCGCTGCTCCAAAATTTATTCCAAACACTCAATTCTTACATGGGTGAATCTAATGGTTTTCTTGGTGAAAAGCTTCATGTATTCAAATCGGTTATTTGTACATGTCTTTGGCAGGCTTAGAAAGCTAGAAATAAATTGATTTTTGGCAAGAAGAACACTCCTTTGGATAATTAAAGCTGCTATGTTTGACATAGGGGATAATAAAGCTCCTGGACTTGATGGGTACACTTCTACATTCTTTAAGAAAGCTTGGGATATTGTGGGAGGTGATGTTTGTCTTGCCATTAAGGAATTTTTCAGAAATGGTAAGATGCTTGGTGAACTTAATGTTACAATTCTTAATCTAATCCCAAAGATTCCTCATCCAGTTAAGGTCTCTGATTTTAGACCAATAGCATGCTGTAATGTTGTCTATAAGTGTATTAGTAAAATTCTTACTAATAGAATTAAAGAGGGGTTGCACAAATTAGTTAATATGAACCAAAGTGCTTTTATCCCGGGTAGAGTGATACAGGATAACCTTCTGGTTACTCAAGACCTGTTGAAGGGGTATAGTAGCAATAATGGGGCTAAAAGGTGTGCCTTTAAGATAGATATTGCTAAAGCTTATGACACAGTTAACTGGAATTTCCTGAAAGTTATTTTAACTAAATTTGGGTTTCATTCCAAGATGGTGAAATGGATAATGGAATGTGTTTCAACTGCTGCCTTTACAATATGTATTAATGGGGAGAGACATGATTTTTTTAAAAAGTGGGAGAGGTCTCAGACAAGGGGGTCCCATTTCCCCTTATTTGTTTACTCTTGTGATGGAAATCTTCACTCTGATGATGAACAGGAAGATAAGTAGTAATCATCGTTTTAAGTATCATAAGGGATGTAAAGGGTTGAAACTGACCCATTTATGCTTTGCAGACGACCTGTAGTTCTAAGTAATGGGGATCTGAGGTCTATTAAGATCATCAAAGATGTCCTCATGGAATTCAGTGGATGCTCAGGTCTTATTCTAAACATTGGAAAAAGTACCTTCTGTTGTAGCAATATTAAAGATGAATTAAAAGACCAGATATTAAATGAGTTACCTTTTAAAGCAGGAAAACTTCCTGTGAGATATCTGGGAGTTCCACTGGTTGACATGAAACTAGGGATTAAAGATTGCAGGCAGTTAGTGGATAAAATTAAAAATAAAGTGCAGGACTGGAAGAATAAGTATCTGGTCTTATGCTGGAAAACTGCAATTGATTACTGTTGTCCTTACTTCTACGCATGTTTATTGGGCCACAGTTTTTATCCTCCCTAAAACTGTGGTTAGAGACATAAATAGAATTTGAAAAATTTCCTTTGGAATCATGGTGATAATGGAGGTAAAGCTAAAGTGAGCTGGAAAAGTATCTGTAAACCTAAAGATCAAGGCAGTCTGGGAATTAAAAATTTAAGCCTTTGGAATGAAGCTCTGTTCTGTAAGCATATTTGGAATATTGCTTATAAGAAGAATTCTTTATGGGTAGATTGGGTTTACACTGTTAAACTAAAAGGAAGAAGCATTTGGGACATCCCCCCAAAGAAAAGTGACAGTTGGATGTGGAAGTCTGTTCTTAATCTTAGATGCAAAATAAGAAACTATGTAATCTCTGTTATTGGGGATGGAAGAAATACTTCTATATGACATGATAATTGGGATGATATTGGTCCATTGAGTAATATTATCTCTAAAAGGAGCATATATGATGCAAGACTTGGTGATGATGTAACTGTTAAGAACATGATAGACAATGGTGTTTGGAAGTGGCCTGGTGAGTGGTATCAAAAATACCCTAATTTGACTAATGTGATAGTTCCTAGTTTAAATAACAATATTGCAGATATAGTGAAATGGAAATCTGTTAATGGGAATATAGGTAAATTTGATGTTAAAACTGCCTGGGAAGTTTTGGACAGCAGTAATACTAAGGTCAGCTGGTATAAAGTGGTGTGGTTCTCTCATGGTGTGCCTAGATATGCATTTATTTTGTGGCTTGCAGTGTTAGGGAGGTTGCAGACCCAAAACAAAATGTTGAAATGGTGTAAGAATAATAAGCTGATTTGCCCTTTATGTAACCAAGGGAATGATTCCCATAGTCATCTCTTCTTTAACTGCAGATACTCTGAGGTTTGGGGCAATTTAAAAAGGATGATCAAACCAAGTCCTATAAATAATGATGTGGATAATATTGTTGATAGTTTTGCCCATAATTCTTGTAATAAAAGTATTAATAGCATTCTGAGAAGGACTGTGTTAGCTGCAGCATTGTATTTATATGGAGAGAAAGAAATGAAAGAATTTTCAAGGGTATTTGCAGGCCGTGTGATGTTCTTATCAGTGTAATCAAAGATCAGTTCAAGTGCTGGCTGCTGAGTCTGCATGTGAAAGCCTCAAGGAATATTCTGAGAATTGAAAGTGAATGGCAAATTAAGATGCAGATTAATCCTTAGTATTTTTGTTTTGTGTCTTTTGGCAGTTTTGTATGTGGTGTTTGTTTGTGTTTGTATTTGGTCATTTGAGAACTGATGTATGTTTGATTTTATATATATATATATATATATATATATATATATATATATATATATATATATATATATATATATATATATATATATATATATATCTCGGGTTTGCTAGGAGGGGTGATGGCTATGTCGAAACTCTTCCTTAGTTGATCATTTTTTGAAAGAAAAAAAAAACACTCCTTTGGATAGGATGTTTATTCTAAGTTGTAACTCATTTCTAGACACATGTTTGGTAATTATTGATTCAAACGTAAATCTTTTCTAAATTATTCACACAAAATAACCAATATATTGTAATTAATTATCTTTTAAGTCAAATGCGAATAGCATCATTCCATTCAATGTAGATAAAAATGATCGGTCCCATATACGACATGTATTTTAAATTATGTATAAACCAAAAGGTTGTCATAATCATGTCACACTCGGTTCTTTTATCACATTCGTTTTTTATGAAATATATGAAAGGATATTCTGTTATGTTATAAATCAGTTATATATCATGTGGTCGATGTATTCGAATTAACCATTGTTGTGACACTTTCTGAATCTTCCATTAGCTATCTTGTAAATGTTTACCGGTGGAGGATCGAACCCGTAATTTCAAATAAGTCACTCAAAAACAATATTATTATGGAATAATTTCGTTAATTAAAAGTGTTTGCTAAGGATAAATACGTGCATGTAAAGACAAATTTGTATTTTAAATATTTTGGAAAATTTGTATATTTGTGTGCGGAGTTTGCTTGTTCAATAATTGGCCTCTATATTTTGTCCATGTAGGTTATGCAAACATTATAAAAATCATTCATGATGTGACATAATTATCAAAATCGTCCTAACATCTTACCATTCGTTACAGATTTGGTTTGGTGATTTGAAGAAGAATCCATGTACTTTCATCATATCATCCATGAATCATGATCATCTTTCATCATCATCATTCTCTCGCTAACTCCAAGTCTGAGATGAGGCTTTTCTCTCTCTAGCCTTACCTACTTGAGAGATCGAATGCGATTGAATTCAAGTCATTTCACGGTGATTTGGTGAAGATTGATGAATTTAGTAGGTGTAAGTGTGTGTTCTTGAGAGTGTGTGTTGAGAGAGAAAGAGATGGAGGGAAGGATGCTTTCAAAGTAAATCTTCAATTATGTGGGAAAAGCATACAATTAGTGAATACAAGATTTCCTTAAATACCATTTTTTTCTAATCATCATGGTTTAAGCTAATAACTATTTTAACACTTATATAATGTGTCACAACTAGTCCCTTAACTATTATATACAACAGACCCTAACACTACTTCCCAAATCAGATTCTCCAACCTTGTTTACAGTAGTTGGCAGGGGGCGAGCAGGTAACAATATACCATATCCGCCGTGGTAAATCCACCCTGAGAACGTGTAGTGCCCGTTTTTAACTAACTACTCGTGTATCCGTATGTAACTCCAAACTTATATGGGATACCATCTCTAATTTTACGTTTACATATTGTATGAGTTCTTTGTCCTTGTCACAAACATTAAAATATGGTTATATAATTTAAGCAAGCCTGTGTACATTGTTTGGGCTTTTCTCCATCTTGGAGATTTATGAAATTATACCTATAATACAAATGTGGTAGTAAGAAAATAATATAATATTGTTTACTCAAACCTGATTGGTGAAATTTGTAATTTTAAATCGAAAATTATATTGATATATACTTATGCACTTAATTTAGAAAGCAAAAGAAAAGTTAGTCCACTGGATAAGTCAGGGGTTGTCTTCAAAACATTTGTGTACATAGCTTGGGCTTTTCTCCATCATGGGTTATCCTACTCTGGATATTGGGTTTTAATGTTTTCAATCAATTTCAAACAAGTCCGGTTAATCTAATACTTTTCCATTTCCAAAATAAATAAAACTTTTTATTTCTAAGATGTTTCAAAATAATTGATATACTTTAAAAACTTATCTTATTTAATAAAAAGTAGTAAAGCTCACACCCACTAACTACCTCATTTAATGTGAAATGACTCATTGATCCTTGCTTCCACTTTTAAACATCATCAAACTTACTATAATCAAATGTAATTAACTTATCCACCACTAACTATCCAATTTATGATATAACAATCAGAGTAGCAAACAAGGATCCGAATATGGTCATGCTCGCCTGTTGTTGACCATTAGAATGACGGTTCTCGGCAGATGTGCTACTGGGACATACGCCGGTCTCTGACGGGGTGGAGGGAAGTTGGACATATTCATGTTGTTGACCATTAGGGTTTATTTGAGGTATAAAAAAAGAAGATAAAAAGACCAAAATACCCTCATGCCAAAGTGAGGTAACTTAACGACTCAATTTAAACGGAGTTGGACGAAATAATATAAATTATGAAAAACGTAACAATAGGGAATTGACATGGGGAATTACTGGAGAAATCAGTCCCCTCTTTGGTAGAAAAAATAAGAGAAATAAAGTGATTTAAATTACAATATCACCATATTAACAGAAGCTACACAATTAACATACTTTTGACTACATAATTAACAAATAACAGAAGCTACATAAATCCATATTAACATACGGAATGAAAATCTATCTCTTCATTGTCAGCCACCACTTCCAACTTCTCAACAGAAGCTAAGGTGCTATTTGTTTTTTAGAGTAAAAAGATCTCCTGTCTGCAGATCACATCTGTCAACTGCTGCAACTTCTGGGTGGACCAAAGGTCTGCAATCTGCAAAAAGCCGTTGTTTGTTTTTTAACATATGTAGACTTGCTTAAATTAATCAAAATTTAAAATATCATGTCTAACAACATTAAACTAATCCATACAATAATATAGTATGTTGTTTGGACTTTGGAGGATATGTATTTTTTTAGGTTTGAAAGACCCAAGAAGCTAATGCCCACAGCTTCTAGGAGAAGACCTTTTGCAGACACAAAAAGATCTGCGAGCTTCAAAAAAACAAACATCTGCGAGAGGCTTTTTCTGCGCGTGGTCTGCACCGCGAAGACAAAAGACCTACGGGTACCTTTTGTCAAAAAAACAAAAAGCACCTAAGTCATCATCAACATCATTTAAATATTTAATTCTCCTTCCTATATATCAAACAATGTATTTCAATTAAATCATGTGATTGTACCAACAGATAACAAGCAGTAACATCTTATCCATTCAATTAAGTAAAAAGTTTGTTTAAATTCTAAATAAAAATTTGTTTAAATCCTTATCCATTAGAATTAAACATAAAACAATCCAAAAAACAAGTCTGTATAAATAAATTATAAGTCTTCGATTAACAGCCTATGAATTTCAATTAAAAGTCTATGAGAATTGTAGCAAAGAACTTCGATTAACAGACTACTATGTATTCTTGGTCAAATCCATCTTTCATATAGCAAGTGTTAATATTTTAGGCAAATTGACAACTAAATTTTAGGCAACCTAACAGACTAATAAAGAACTACGATTAACATACTAGAATTTTAGGCATATTGAAGCAAAATTGGTTTCTATTCAATGTGTAGCAGCACCAGAAAGGGGGCGTCGGCCTCTCTTTTTCGATTAAGCACACATGAAAGAAATCAAGCACACATCGGTAGTCTCGCAAACAGTTACGTAGAAGATGTTACCTGATCGGAGAGAGTTCGCCGGAGATATGGAGACCAGTGGAGGAGCTGATCGTAAAAGCTAGGGCTTGAAAGAAGGCCCTTTTCAATTTGGTGAGTGCTGTTTTAATGTATACCTCTTCTCAATTGAACAGATGTCCATTTCTCAGTTAAAAAATCACGGAGAAATGTTGCTTATAAATCTGATTTCTTAGCAAAATGTGAAGATATGAAAAAACAAAGTAACGAATTTCCCAGGAAAACTATAGTTGACTTCTGTTTGAAACTACTTTATGCTTTGTGATATTTTTTTGTAAATTTACTTGTAAGTTTTAACTTTATAATCACAGGTCCCATATTTAAAACGAAAGTATGTAACAAAGCGGAGCGGCGTAAAACGAATGAAGCTTGTTTGTTGATGACGAGAGCCAAATCAATAAAAATCTAAAGGGAAACAATAACTATCAATGCTAACGTAAATCCCAATGCAAATTAGAGATCACAGAATACTTGCAAATTCTCCTAAATAAATAATACCAATTCTAATACACATGAGAGAGTACCGCGTAGTTTCAAATTCTCCCTGGAAATTGATGACGATGCAAATTCCAATTCAAATTAGAAAATACTGAATCCTTGCAAATTCTCCCCGAAACTAAAGACAATGCAAAATAGAAGGACCAAAGACAACCAACATGCATAACAAAACTGATAGAAAATTCATGCCAATAGTCGTAATACCAATCAAGAAGTGCCAAAGTGCGAACTTGATACTATATGGAGTTCCAATACAGAATCCAAACTCAGAATGCATCTTCTTGACGCAAAACCAAAACGAGCAGCGACTAATTTTAATACGGAAAACCAATGCAAAATTGAATCCAAACTGAAACCAACAACACTTTAGTAGCGGAAACAAAATTTGAAAATTCAAAAACTATGATGAAACCTAATTTTTAAAACCTAAAATTAGAAACCAGACAATCTAAAATCGAATGCCCAATTCGATATCCAAAACCAAAACTCAACAATTGAGTGCCAAACACCCAAATTTAAAATCCAAAATCGTAAATTAAAAACCTAAAACGAACAAACACTAATATCGAGCTACCATTATAAACAATCCTAACATCTATACCAAAAGATCCAAAATTAAACAAGTATTTACTCAAATTCAAAACTACAAACTTAGTAAAAATGTGGACGAACTCTTGGTGATTTTTATCACCAATTTGATTTAAGTGTAATGTGATAAATTAGTGTAATCAAATGTAATCTTAATAAACATTGAACAAGTAAGGGTGGTCTGGACTGGACTCTGGAGTTGCACATTTATTTGAATTTGATGTGATTAAAATATATTGAGTCAACAGGGCCTGAGAGCATCGGCCTTGTAACGGGATCCAAGGGGCCTCTAATCTACACTCTTATCCAGCAATAACTTTCGTGAATTGCAAAACTTTTAATAACAACCAGATGCCCAAATGCCTAGTTAAGAATCATGGTTTTGCATTAAAAAAAAAACATTCGTAAAACATATCATCATTTACAATAACACAACTTATAGAACAAACAATGATCATTTTCTAATATCCCCCTACGATATTCAGTGATCCACATTTTTAGCGATCCACATTTCTAGGAAATCCACATTTTTAGCAATCCACATTTTTATTCGATTTTATCTCTTTCAACAACTCATTCACATTTCAAGAGGGGTAATCACTAAGCTTAGTAACCAGTTATATTCAAGCTATACTGTGACAACCCTAAAATTCAGGTATTTAATTCGACATTTATTGAAACCCTAATAGCGTCCTATAACCCTAATTTAAATTATGAGAACATTTTCTTGCATTTAAGTCTAGCATAAAACCCTAATATCATTTTATGATATTAATTAGAACACATTAAACATAGTGAAACCCTAGAAACCATGTCTAGTTAGTACACGTCATTATTTGTGTACTTGCCAGTTATTGCATCGTTAAATTAGTTAGTCAGCGAGTTGGTGACGCAACATAATTTTAAACCAATCAAAAGTATCAATTTAACAATTTATAAATATTACTCCCTCCGTCCCACAAAAAACTTCTCATTTCACTCTAATTTTTTGTCCCACAAAAAACTTCCCATTTCCCATATTTGATGGGCTCCACACAATAAAAAACTATTATTACTAAAAACTCAACCACTAATATCCACTAACTATCTTTCTCTCTCCAATCCAACCTTATATTTTAATCAAAAGTATTATCATTGACCCCACCACTAACTATAACCTAAAAACTTGTGCAAAATCCAAATGGGAAGTTTTTTGTGGGACGGAGGGAGTAATTAACAATAAGCACATATAACTAATAATACAAAATAAAACAATTAAAAGTTTTAAATCTCCCAACCCACACACCCATTGCAGCCGTTCCCCACCTCCATATTTTCTTCCTCCCCAAGATTTTGACATTCCGTAATTGTGAAAATTAGAAACTCAAATATTAACCCAAAATATCAACCAATAGATTTGAGATTACCAAATCTCTTTAAACACCCTTTTTAATTCCGAAAATCAACCTCTCACTCCTCACAATTCCGAAAATCAGAAGACAAAGCATCAAGATACTCTCTCAAGAACTCCCCAAAATTTTGGTAAACTTTCTTCATCACCTTTGATATTTTCTTTTGATTTTTATCTTAAATCTTGTGTTTTATGTTAGATGTAAGCATCCTTATAATTTGGTTCCTAAAATCTGAGTATAACTAATTTTTATACACTAATTAATTAATCGTTTAAAATCGAACAAAATTTAACCAAATCAGTCGTTGTGTTCGTCGACTGATTTCTGGTCAAAACCAGACCTCGCCGCCCTCCGTTTAAATCCTTATCAACCTCGTTTAAAACCAGAAAACATAGCCTAGCCCACCGGACAGAGCACTTTCTTGCGAACGCAAGGTCGCCGGTTCGAAACCTGACTGCCGCATCCTTCAATAATTTGTTTTCCCAGCGTTAACCTGCTGTGCCTGATTTCCCATTGCAGTTTTGGCCTAATCAGTTGTCCAGGCCCAGTTTTGCTAGTTTCCAGACCACTGTTTTAATTCAGATTCAACCCATTGTGTTTTCTCTCTATTTTATCCCAACCCAAATCGAATTTGGTCCAGTGCCTTAATCCAACTATATTGTTTTGAGCCAAATCAATAATATGTACCTTCTTTTATGAAAAATTAAACTTCAAAAGTTGTAAATTCCGACAGTTACTAAATTCAGTATTCAAAATTTAATTATTAAAAGATTTTAAACTTTTATTAATTAGTTTATTTATTTAACTAATAAATATTTAATTATGAATAATTATATAAACTTTACGTGTTATATAAGTATTATAATTTGTTTACTTTTGTATTTATTAGGGATAAATCATTATATTTTCAGTAACTAAAACTAATAATGTAAGTATTATTTATAATCATTTAAATGAATTATATATATATATAACCATTGTTTTCGATCAAGCAGATCGATTTATTCAAACTTATAAACCACAAACTAAAGTACGTAAATTACGATATTCACTCAAACAATGTCACCAACGTATCGCTCATTAGTTTTACCTCTATGCATTTAGGTCACTAGAAGTCACTTGGTTGGATCTTGCATTTGAGTATTTGAGTTATTGGAAGCTTTGCAACAGGTGAGTCCACAGCCCCACTTTTTTTATCGTATTTTATTTACTACTTTTTACAAATCTTTGGGGTGAAAAACATATCAAATGTTTTTATTAAATGCTTACATTATGTTTATCGTGATGATACATTATTCAAACCATGACAAACAGTCTTTATGCTCGGACTAAGTAGGTGTAGTGCATAGGTAGATGCTTACATGCCGTAATCATAGCTAGTTGCGACTAGGCCCTGGATATGCAGATGATACCATTGGCTGAGACTCTTCCTCCCACATTTTTGTTGTTACTTAACGGTTCTACCCAACCGTCAGGGGAGTGCATATCTTAGAGAACAGAAACATCACACTTAGAGTTGCAGTTTGATTATGGGCTTAGGGTCGGCATATTAACTCAATGGCGTAGCTAACTGTTGGGGACACCAGTCATGCATTTTCAATATTTATTACTCTTTACAAATCTTATTATTTGTTTACTTACATCTTTTTACATGATAAATTTTACTACAACATTGTTGTTGACAAATCATTTTACAAACATTATATCATCACACAATTTTTGCCACATCGGTACATAAACATTTTTGGGTAAATCAAAACCATATTTTAAAAATCTGTGGATTCACTCTACAATTTTGTTGATCATTTATATATGTTTTTCAGGTAATTGATTGAAGTATAAGCATTAGAGTTGGATCACAAGCATGCATGAGTCAAAGATGCCACATTTTCTTTTTAATTAAAAACCTTATTTAATTACGTACTAGACTTGTCGTTTTCATTAAATTTTTGGTGGCATACTTTATTACTTTTATTTAATGAAGTTTTGAGACAATTAATATTTGCGATAATCATATGCTTGTGGTTACTTATGATGTCCACCCCGTTCTTCCGCAAACCATTTTCTTTTGAAAACCATTTTGGCGGGGTGTGACATATTGGTATCAGAGCCCTTGGTTATAGTGAACTATTAATTTAGTCTATAACTCAAAAAGATTTTGGTCAAAACATTTTTCATTGCATATAGAGTCTCATTCATATAGGTTGCATTGCATTTCACCTAAACCTACTATTAGGACTACTTACCTTGACTTTACCCTAAGTGAGACATTTTTGGACTATCGGTTACTTATGCGTTAATCCCTATACCGGAAAGTTTATTTAGTGTGACGTAAGTGAGTTCGTTTGAGTTATCGTTAGACCTAGACACCGAACGTAGTGACGCCACATCAACCAGATTCTCGTCCCCACGCGCAACATTCTATCATGCCTCGTCTTATTTTCTTATATCGAAATTTTAGAATCAAGAATGTCTGGACGAAGAAATACTCGCAACAACCGGAACAACGAACGTAACAACAACAACAATGAGTCTGGAGAGACAATCGAAGAAATGGTAGCTCGTAGGATCACTGAAGCGCTAGCCCAGTATGAAGCAAATAGGGCATCGCGTGAGAATGGTGGAAATAATAGTAACACAAACAGGACCTTGAACAACGATGGTAAGAATTATAAAAACTCCTATCTTTTGGGAAACCTCTCGAAATCTTGGAACTCACGCTAATTTGAAATTTTTATCATTGTAAATAGGAAACAACAATAATCGTCAAGGTTGTTCCTTTAAGACTTTCACAACTTGTCACCCTCCAGCATTCTCTGGAAATGAAGGAGCAATTGCTTTAATACACTGGGTTGAGAAAATTGAATCGATATTCAGCGTTGTGAACTGTGCACCGGAAGACAAAGTCAAGTATGCCGCCAGCACTCTGGCGAAGGAAGCTTTAACCTGGTGGAATTCTCAAGTTCAGATCTTAGGTAGAGCTACTGCTGATTCATTGTCATGGGATGAGTTCAAGGACCAGCTGAATAACAAATTTTGTCCAAGAAGGGAATTGCTGAAAATTGAGGCTGAGCTCTGGAATTTATCAATGATTGGGGCAAATATTACGGAATACACGACCAAATTTCAGGAACTTTCACGTCTTGTCCCTCACATGGTGACCCCAGAATACAAAAAGATTGAGAGGTACACTTGTGGATTAGCTCCCATAATCAAGACACTTGTGACTGCGACTGAGCCTACTACTTTTGAGGATGCTGTTAACCGTGCTCAGAAACTGACCGATGATGCTATACATAATGGTACTTTGCAGAGAAAAACCACTACTGGAAATTCCAGTAACAATCAAGCTAATATGAACCGAAATGATAATCGTTATAACAACAATGGAAAACGTACTGGGGAAAATAATAGGTACAATCAACAAGGATCGAACAATATGCATTTGAAGACTGCTCAAGTTAATGTACCGGCTAATCCCACCAACCCAGGAGCAAAACCTTATATCGGAAGGAAACCCAAATGTAACAGGTGTAGCTGGCACCATGATGGAAACTGTGAGAAATGTAATCGATGTGATCGTTGGGGACACAAAGCTCAGAACTGTAGAGCCAATTTGCAAACCCAAGGGAACAATGCCCCTAGACCACATTGCTATGAGTGTGGAGATCCAAACCATTACAGGAACCGTTGCCCCAGGCTTGTCAACAATAATAACAACAACAACCCTAATAATGATCGTCAACCGGCTCGTGGTAGAGCGTTTGTTATAGGAGCCCAGGAAGCTCGTGAAGATCCAAACATTGTTACCGGTACGTTTCTCTTAAACAACCAATATGCTTCTATCTTATTTGATTCGGGTGCCGATTTGAGTTTCGTGTCTATCGAGTTTAAACCATGCCTAGGAATGGAATCTATGAAATTAGACAACAAATACGAAATAGAATTGGCCAATGGTAAGATGATTGAATCAGATGAAGTTGTTAAAGATTGTGAATTAAATCTAGAGGGTCATACATTTGGGATAGATCTTTTGCCTGTAGATCTAGGAAGTTTTGACGTCGTTATTGGAATGGATTGGCTATCTAAAAATCACGCCGAAATTATATGCTATGAGAAATTAATCAGGATTCCCCTAGAAAACAATGAAACATTGGTAATTCGTGGCGAACAAAAGTCTAGTAAGCTTAAGATTATAAATTGCATGAAGGCCCATAAATACCTACGTAAGGGTTATCAGGCGTTCTTAGCCCACGTTGTTGACAAGAAACTTGGTGAACGAAAAATTGAAGACATTCCTATCGTGCGAGATTTTCCCGGCGTGTTTCCAGACGATTTACCTGGATTGCCGCCTCAACGACAAGTTGAATTTCGAATTGACCTAGTCCCAGGAGCCGCACCGATCGCGCGCTCACCATATCGACTTGCACCATCTGAGATGCAAGAACTCTCCACTCAGCTGCAGGAACTATTAGATCTTGGTTTTATTCGACCGAGTTTCTCACCATGGGGAGCTCCAGTATTGTTCGTGAAGAAGAAAGATGGATCAATGAGGATGTGTATCGACTATCGAGAATTAAATAAATTAACAATTAAAAATCGTTATCCACTTCCACGTATCGATGATTTATTCGACCAACTACAAGGGTCAAGCTTTTATTCCAAAATTGATTTGCGTTCCGGTTATCATCAGTTGAAAGTTCGCGAAGAAGACGTTCCCAAGACCGCTTTTAGAACTCGTTACGGTCACTATGAATTTCTCGTTATGCCTTTTGGTTTAACAAATGCTCCTGCTGTTTTCATGGATCTTATGAATCGAGTTTGTAAACCTTACCTCGACAAATTTGTCATCGTATTCATAGACGATATTCTTATCTACTCTCAAACCAAAACCGAACACGAAGATCACTTAAAGCTAATCCTCGAACTACTTGAAAAAGAGAAATTATATGCAAAATTTTCCAAGTGCGAATTCTGGATTCGTGAAGTGCAATTCTTAGGCCATGTGATAAACAATGAAGGAATACATGTCGATCCCGCAAAAATTGAAGCAATTGAAAATTGGGAAACTCCAAAGCCCCCGACCGAAGTGCGTCAATTTCTTGGTCTTGCTGGCTACTACAGACGGTTCATCAAAAATTTCTCCAAAGTAGCCCAAGCTCTAACTCTATTAACACAAAAAGACAAGAAATTTGACTGGGGCGAAGAACAAGAAACAGCCTTCCAAACCCTAAAAACCAAACTTTGTACCGCACCTATCTTATCTCTCCCCGAAGGAACGGAAAATCTCATAGTATACTGTGACGCGTCTCATCAAGGCTTAGGTTGCGTGTTAATGCAAAATGGAAAAGTGATCGCATACGCCTCTCGACAATTGAAAAACCATGAGAAGAACTACACTACCCATGATCTCGAATTAGGTGCTGTTGTATTCGCGTTGAAAATTTGGAGACACTATTTATATGGTACCAAGTGCACTATCTTTACCGACCACAAGAGCCTCCAACACATCTTCGACCAGAAAGAACTAAACATGAGACAACGTCGATGGATTGAGTTGTTAAACGATTATGACTGCGAGATCAAGTATCATCCAGGGAAAGCCAACATCGTGGCTGATGCCCTTAGTCGAAAGGAACGAGCCAAACCACGACGAGTGCGAGCATTGGAAATGTCCATCCACACAAACTTTACTGCACAAATTCACTTTGCTCAAACCGAAGCTTTGAAAGCCGAAAATATAAAGAATGAGTTTCTTCGTGGTATGGAGAAACAGTTAGAACCTAAATCAGATGGAACACTCTATTTCATGCATAGAATATGGTTCCCAAGCTTCGGTAACCTCCGCGAAATTATTTTAGATGAAGCTCATAAGTCTAAATACTCCATTCACCCTGGTGCTGACAAGATGTATAAGGATGTAAAAGAGTTGTATTGGTGGCCAAACATGAAGAAGGAAATCGCCATCTATGTCAGCAAATGTTTAACTTGTTCTAAAGTTAAGGCGGAATATCAAAAACCATCCGGTCTCTTACAACAACCTGAAATTCCCGAGTGGAAATGGGATGAAATTTCTATGGACTTCATTACCAAATTACCCCGAACATCGAGTGGTCACGATACGA
Organism: Calendula officinalis; assembly: GCA_963853835.1. NCBI lineage: Eukaryota > Viridiplantae > Streptophyta > Magnoliopsida > Asterales > Asteraceae > Calendula > Calendula officinalis. The sequence goes on from OY970828.1 coordinate 70,566,498, forward strand.
TTTGGGTAATCGTTGATCGTCTTACAAAATCTGCTCATTTCATCCCCATCAAAGAGACTGACCAAATGGAGAAGTTGACAAGAACCTACCTTAAAGAAGTTGTATCTCGGCATGGAGTGCCGATATCCATTATATCAGATAGAGATAGTCGTTTCACCTCCCGGTTTTGGCAATCTTTACAAAAATCTCTTGGAACACGACTTGACATGAGTACTGCCTATCATCCTCAAACCGATGGTCAGAGTGAGCGAACCATCCAAACCCTAGAGGACATGTTACGAGCTTGCGTAATCGATTTTGGTGGAAATTGGGATAACCACCTTCCATTAGTTGAATTTTCTTATAATAATAGTTACCACACCACTATCAAGGCTGCTCCATTTGAAGCACTTTATGGTCGAAAGTGCCGATCACCGCTTTGTTGGTCCGAAGTTGGTGATAGACAGATTACCGGTCCAGAAATACTGCAAGAAACGACTGACAAGATATTTCAAATTAAAGATCAAATCAAAGCAGCCAGAGACAGACAGAAAAGCTACGCAGATAATCATCGTAAACCCTTGGAATTCGCAGTAGGTGACAAAGTACTATTAAAAGTATCGCCATGGAAAGGCGTTGCTCGTTTTGGGAAACGAGGAAAGTTGAACCCTCGTTACATCGGACCTTTTGAGATACTGGAGAGGATTGGTCCTGTCGCCTACCGTCTACTATTGCCGCAAGAACTTAGCAGTATCCATAATACTTTTCATGTGTCGAACCTCAAGAAGTGTCTAGCAGACGAAACGCTAATTGTACCGTCAGACGAAATATCAATCGACAACAGACTCCAGTTTACCGAAGAACCTATAAAAATATCAGAGTGGAAGACTCATAGACTTCGAAGGAGCAAAATCAGAATAGTAAAGGTTCATTGGAATTCCAAACGAGGACCTGAATTTACTTGGGAGCGAGAAGATCACATGAAGCAGAAGTATCCACATCTTTTTCCCGACCCTCAACCGAGTGGTGTATCGTCTTAAATTTCGGGACGAAATTTCTTCAACGTGGGGAGAATGTGACAACCCTAAAATTCAGGTATTTAATTCGACATTTATTGAAACCCTAATAGCGTCCTAGAACCCTAATTTAAATTATGAGAACATTTTCTTGCATTTAAGTCTAGCATAAAACCCTAATATCATTTTATGATATTAATTAGAACACGTTAAACATAGTGAAACCCTAGAAACCATGTCTAGTTAGTACACGTCATTATTTGTGTACTTGCCAGTTATTGCATCGTTAAATTAGTTAGTCAGCGAGTTGGTGACGCAACATAATTTTAAACCAATCAAAAGTATCAATTTAACAATTTATAAATATTAATTAACAATAAGCACATATAACTAATAATACAAAATAAAACAATTAAAAGTTTTAAATCTCCCAACCCACACACCCATTGCAGCCGTTCCCCACCTCCATATTTTCTTCCTCCCCAAGATTTTGACATTCCGTAATTGTGGAAATTAGAAACTCAAATATTAACCCAAAATATCAACCAATAGATTTGAGATTACCAAATCTCTTTAAACACCCTTTTTAATTCCGAAAATCAACCTCTCACTCCTCACAATTCAGAAAATCAGAAGACAAAGCATCAGGATACTCTCTCAAGAACTCCCCAAAATTTTGGTAAACTTTCTTCATCACCTTTGATATTTTCTTTTGATTTTTATCTTAAATCTTGTGTTTTATGTTAGATGTAAGCATCCTTATAATTTGGTTCCTAAAATCTGAGTATAACTAATTTTTATACACTAATTAATTAATCGTTTAAAATCGAACAAAATTTAACCAAATCAGTCGTTGTGTTCGTCGACTGATTTCTGGTCAAAACCAGACCTCGCCGCCCTCCGTTTAAATCCTTATCAACCACGTTTAAAACCAGAAAACATAGCCTAGCCCACCGGACAGAGCACTTTCTTGCGAACGCAAGGTCGCCGGTTCGAAACCTGACTGCCGCATCCTTCAATAAATTGTTTTCCCAGCGTTAACCTGCTGTGCCTGATTTCCCATTGCAGTTTTGGCCTAATCAGTTGTCCAGGCCCAGTTTTGCTAGTTTCCAGACCACTGTTTTAATTCAGATTTAACCCATTGTGTTTTCTCTCTATTTTATCCCAACCCAAATCGAATTTGGTCCAGTGCCTTAATCCAACTATATTGTTTTGAGCCAAATCAATAATATGTACCTTCTTCTATGAAAAATTAAACTTCAAAAGTTGTAAATTCCGACAGTTACTAAATTCAGTATTCAAAATTTAATTATTAAAAGATTTTAAACTTTTATTAATTAGTTTATTTATTTAACTAATAAATATTTAATTATGAATAATTATATAAACTTTACGTGTTATATAAGTATTATAATTTGTTTACTTTTGTTTTTATTAGGGATAAATCATTATATTTTCAGTAACTAAAACTAATAATGTAAGTATTATTTATAATCATTTAAATGAATTATATATATATAACCATTGTTTTCGATCAAGCAGATCGATTTATTCAAACTTATAAACCACAAACTAAAGTACGTAAATTACGATATTCACTCAAACAATGTCACCAACGTATCGCTCATTAGTTTTACCTCTATGCATTTAGGTCACTAGAAGTCACTTGGTTGGATCTTGCATTTGAGTATTTGAGTTATTGGAAGCTTTGCAACAGGTGAGTCCACAGCCCCACTTTTTTTTATCGTATTTTATTTACTACTTTTTACAAATCTTTGGGGTGAAAAATATATCAACTGTTTTTTATTAAATGCTTACATTATGTTTATCGTGATGATACATTAGTCTTTATGCTCGGACTAAGTAGGTGTAGTGCATAGATAGATGCTTACATGCCGTAATCTTAGCTAGTTGCGACTAGGCCCTGGATATGCAGATGGTACCATTGGCTGAGACTCTTCCTCCCACATTTTTGTTGTTACTTTACGGTTCTACCCAACCGTCAGGGGAGTGCATATCTTAGAGAACAGAAACATCACACTTAGAGTTGCAGTTTGATTATGGGCTTAGGGTCGGCATATTAACTCAATGGCGTAGCTAACTGTTGGGGACACCAGTCATGCATTTTCAATATTTATTACTCTTTACAAATCTTATTATTTGTTTACTTACATCTTTTTACATGATAAATTTTACTACAACATTGTTGTTGACAAATCATTTTACAAACATTATATCATCACACAGTTTTTGCCACATCGGTACATAAACATTTTTGGGTAAATCAAAACCATATTTTAAAAACCTGTGGATTCACTCTACAATTTTGTTGATCGTTTATATATGTTTTTCAGGTAATTGATTGAAGTATAAGCATTAGAGTTGGATCACAAGCATGCATGAATCAAAGATGCCACGTTTTCTTTTTAATTAAAAACCTTATTTAATTACGTACTAGACTTGTCGTTTTCATTAAATTTTTGGTGGCATACTTTATTACTTTTATTTAATGAAGTTTTGAGACAATTAATATTTGCGATAATCATATGCTTGTGGTTACTTATGATGTCCACCCCGTTCTTCCGCAAAACATTTTCTTTTGAAAACCATTTTGGCGGGGTGTGACATATACAAACATGTCACGTTTTCTCACAATATTCACGTTTCTGTAAATCACAGCTTGTAAACAATTTAATACGCATGTCACGAATATTTAAGATATTACACTAATAAAAAATAATTTATAAAGACATACAATCCAGTCTGTGAATCACACCTTACCAATATTGGAGTTCGAAAATCTGTTCACCTCTATTTTCTGGAGGTCGTAGCACAAGTAATAGTAGTATATCAAATCGCTTCCTTTATTTATTTGTTTATGTAATGTACCTCTAAATGTATGTTTCTAGACCATCATTATAAATACGTATGAAAGCACCCATCTGATGAGCCGAAAGGCACACGCCAATCTCCATATCACCATTCGAGTCTTTGCATGCGTTAATAGATACAGCTTCATTGTAATCCATCGAAACTGTTTCGTGTTTTTTTGGCTTCCCAAATCCAAAATCCAAGTCATAAAATTTTATTTTCGGTGTTCCAGAAACAGCCAGGGTTGTTGTTGGCCTGATGTCGGAAATTAAATCCGCAAGCGGCCGCATATATTTCATGACCCCTTCTGTATCGGTCAAGATTTTATGTATATTATCTCCAATCAATTTAGCAGCTGTGACGAATCCTTCCTTTCCTGTTATAATATCGATTTTTGATGTCGCTACACATGGCATGATACAATTGCCAAAGTAGGCCAAAGGGATTGGTGGATCCATACGTGACCTACAATCGATGGCGAATAAAAATAATCCCACCCCATCAGTGTGTAATTTAGCGATACAACTCCAAATATAAGCACATGCTACGGTAAAAGATGATACATAAGTTAACGTTGGGAGTTGGATTGAAACGAATTGTTTCAACTTATTGACCACAATTCTTGTCAAAATGAATGTTGCTCGAACTTTATCGGTTGGTCCCAAAAGTCTTGGAACTTGATAATCTTGGCTAAGAGTTTCTACCTTTTTGTACTTCAAATAAAGTTCATCTAGTTTCGGATATTTCACCATTCTATCATATAATGGCAATATTTCATTTGCTAGAAATGACTCATCTGAACCAGATCGAGCAATGGAAGTCCACGCATTCAGAAAACGAAAGCAAGTGCTTGCATCACCTAAGCTATGGTGAATTGTCAAACCAAGTGAGATTCCATGGTTTTCAAAAAGTGTAACTTGGACGGAGAACACTGGGAATGTTAAGTAATCGGAAACTTTAGAAGTATGTCCGAGTAGAGGTATAAGATGGTAAAACTTGTCACAATCTCGAGGATGATTTCCCGTGAGATCGTTGAAATCAAGATTACATTTTGCAAATGTAACCGCGACGGAATCACCATCAACATATCGAATTTCGGGCACTCTAGTAGTTGGGAATACGATCAATTTACCAACAAAAGGGAAAAAGTGTTGAAGGGTGATTGATAACGATTTTTTAAGATTGGGAGCAACAGTTTCACTGAGTTGAGTTTCAGTGATTGATAAGGTATAAAAGAAGACACTGTGAAGTGGAGGTAAGGTTAGCCACGAGATGTCGAAGAAAGTTAGTGGGAGTGACTGGTGGACGTTTATGGTGGCTGGTGGTGGTGATACGTGGGAATGTTCAAGAACAATCAAGGTGGGTTGGGAAGCCATTTTATTCAACTTAACTGCCTTCAATGGTTCGATTTCCCAAAATGATCCGTGGACTTATAAAGGGCAAAAAGCTATGGCTTACCTACCATTCTCATTTGTCTCTATTACACAACACAGGATTAATACCTTGTAATAATAATGGTTCTTTCGAGTGAGAGTACTTTTTGTTAACTATATGGATGCTAGTTCTAATCTCACAGCTACATAAATGTTAATAAAACCGTGTTATGGACCAGGTTCCATTCAGGCACGTTCCAATAAAATAGGAGACAAAAACGGTTTTGTAACCAGTTCTATTCGGTTTCAACCAGCACCACAAGATAAATCACACTTGGTGACAGTCATAAAAGTGCCACTAAGACTGGGTAAAAAATTGAACTTTTTTACTTCTTTATGAATAAGTATTTTACGTATTCATAGAAATTGTTGTAAAGGTCGAGTAGGTAAAAGCCTGTAGTGACACATAAAAAGTGTTTTATATCATTTGACCTTATCGTTAATGCAATTTCGGTATTTATGGATTTTAAGTCTTCATTCCCTCTTATCGTATTGGACAATGTATTAACATATAAACATGATAAGATGCTTCCAGCTTCCTCAAAAAAAAAAAAAAAATGAATTTTGAGATAAAAATATGTTAGAAAAGTTTGTAATGAAAATTGTTTTTTACCAAGCTTGGACATAGATAATTATATGTAGAAGCATTATATATAATTAATGCATGGTAATTTTGTGTTCTCCTTTGTGAGAGCTATGCAAAGAGCGGTAGAATATCTAAAGAAGAGTTGTAGTAAATGAAATATTGAATCTTGAAGTTGGGTGTTTGAAACAAGAAATCATGAGTTGGGATGTTATTCCACATTGGAAAAATATCAAACCAATTTGTGGTTTATAAGGTTGGAAGTACGCTAGTCATTAAATCCCTATAACGAATCTATTTTTAAGGGTCTCGTGTTTATCAAGAGACTCAACCAAACTCAGTTTTACATCTTTCTTTACATATCTTTGTTTAAATCTATGTAATTATATTTGTAATTTCCTATTATATTCTAATTTAATTAAGAAAATTGGTATTAGCGCCTGAAAAAGACTCAATTTTCTTAAAAATATAAATAACTTTTCCAGTTGGCCAAAAACCTAGCCTATAAAATTTCAAAATCTAAAAATATAAAACTAAGAAATGCAGATAACTTTCCAAAAACAAAACTTTTTGGCCTGGAAGTTCCGTTAACCATCTATTGCTATTTACTAGCACGTAGCTTTCGTTGATATGAAATTTTTGACTCATCGAACACCTAAAATGGAGACCCGAGACAAGGTTATAACCATTTAGTGCAACTCATTTCTTCACCCTGTTTTGAGTTCAAGGAACAAAAAATGTGCATTCATCTACGTTTGGGCCTTATTTTAAGTTGAGGGGGAGGGAGTGGCTTACTCTTTCGATTTTAAGTTGACGGGAAGGGATGTCATGTAAGATGCGACGATTGAGTGTTTTAATTTTCAGTTATAATTAGCTATTCTTACTCATAATTATTAGTATATGATAATAGAGTTAGTGTTCTAGGTATTTTATGTTTTTAATAAAGTCTCAAGGGATAGATTTTAGTCATTGCATCAAAATGGTTAAGATCAAATCTTTTAATCACTGACACCTCCGGCCGCCGCCTATTAATCGCATGTTTTATACATAAAGGGGTTTAGTGTAAAATGTGACTTTACACTAAAAAACTCATTTGGCACTTAACTAAAATCACATGCAACTGTATATTTAATCACATTTGATGTTTTAGTATAATCACATGTGATTCAATATGCAATCACATGTGATTCAATATACAATCGCATTATATGTTATTAATGTAAAATATATTTTTTTTATAATAAATAAATAAATAAAGAATTAATAATTCTAACAAAAAAAAATTGTTTTTTTAAATGACTAAAATACCCCTCAATGTATAAAATATACGATTAATTTTGATCATTACTTATAATTAATCAATGGTTAAGATTTATTCCTTTAGACTTGATAAAAATCAAGAACTTCTTTAAACACAACCCATACGCATATATATGTTGTTATTAGAGCTTTTCTTCTTTCAAATTAAAAACAAAATGGTTTATGGCCAAATAATATGAATACTTTACAATTAATGTATTTTCACATTCCACATTTATCAAACTTATATTTTTCATGTCTTTTCGAAATTGCGTATACAATTAATGTAATTTCACACCACACTCTTATCAAACTTATGTTTGTCATGTCTTTTCGAAATTGCGTATATCGAATATGTACGAGACTATTAGTTATATGACAGATAATATAGCTACCAGCTTGTCACGTTCCAACTAATTAATACAAATATTAGAAGCACTAGTAGACAAATGAGTAACGATCACACAATAAAAGTATGACTACACGCGTTTAGTCACTCATATTTTTTTCATTAAAAGTGTGACCAAAGATCGTGTCATTTTAGGCAACATATGACTACATTTAAGTTAAGTGATTATATTAAATTAAAAACAGTAGTTGTAACATAAAAGTGTGGCTATTCAAGACAAATATTTATTGTTGTAATAATGCATTTTATCTTACTAGGTTAAATCTCGCGTAATGCGGAGGCGGGTACCCTGCGAATTATATTTTCCAGGCGATCAAATGTCGATTGGTTGCATTTATGTTATAACGAATTCAGTACTTAAGCATGATAATTGTGTATAAAATAGAAGTAAAAAAGTAAGAATTAGTATTCGCGTTGAATTGTTGATCAATTAAATGTTTTGATATATAATAACACAAATGATCATCTTCAATGTTTCTTGTTACCTGCAGCATTATGTTAAAAGTTACAACTGCATGATTGGACTACTACTAAAACAACACAACAGCTGTTGCTATTTTACTATATAATAATACTTATTTCTTAAGATAGTTTCAACCAAAATTCGTTTAATCCCACTCTGTATGTGGGCAATAACCTTACACAGATGTAGACACAATTGAGCATGAATTTTATGCTATATACTCTACAGTTTGCTCAAATGGTCCATATTCCTCTCTAATCTTTTGAAAATTGAGGATGTAACCAAAAATAATCTGATTGAGGTAGATAATAAAAAGACTAAGAGCCATGACAACTAAAGCAGCCCCCTATAACATTTCTACGTAGATTCCTTAATTTCCCCAAATTTTAGGGGCCTGGTTTTCTGACATCTTCCTCCTCATCTCTTGGGATTTCATTTGTGAAGCTCTATGTTTATTCATTATTTTATCCATACATGCCGACTTCTTCTTTTCCAGTTTCATCTAATTTCCAAAAATTGTACCTCTTAGACCGATGCCAACGGTCCGCCAATTTGGCACCACCGGTTTTCCGCCGGTACCGGCACCGTTAGCACGGGCCGTCGGTGGCACCGCCGGTTGGAGACGAGAGAGGTAGCGAGCACCGGTGCTTTTTTTTCTTTCCCCCCCCAACGGTAATATTACCGTTATATATATATATATATATATATATATATATATATATATATATATATATAGATCAAGAAAGAAGCTATGTTATTTAAAGAACTTAAAGAAGCAATTAGGAGCATTGATTTAATTAAGCCATTAAAGATAACTCAAGGGCATGATTGTCAATTTCCCCCTCCTCCAACAATACGTCCTTTTCAGTTTCTCTTATTTTTGTGTGTTTTTTAAATTTTCCCTGCATCATCTTCTCCATAGATCCATCAATGGCTTCCTCCACAACTCCTCAATTATAACCATATACGGACCAGGTATAATGTCCTATTCAACTCCAGGTACGAACCCTAATTAATTCCTTCTCATTTCAACTATTACGAACCAGATTTGAATCACATTTGAAGCAGATCTGAACGATACATATGCTCCAGTCGCATATACTAGCTTCAATTCAGTTGGATTTCACGAGATGCCTTAACAAACCCTAGATTATTTTACGTTAATTTTCACTATTTTTGTGTGACTTACAGATTTTTTATTGAATCATTTAGTTGGAATTTTTAGCAGAAGATGTAACCATCGCGAACGCTCAGAGGAGAGGCTCATTTGATTTGCTCAATCGTCTTCTTTCTTCTTGATTCCTTCTAGCTGATGATTAAATCTGCTTTGATTAGTAATCCACATTTTTTAATTTTTAGTTAATTTTATTGCAAACTTTACTTAATTGTCATTGTTCTTTAGCATATATAATTTAGGGTTTGGAATTGGGAATTGAAGCTTCTAATTGATGTTTCTAATGTTCATGTTAGAGGCTATTGAGTTGAATTCCTTAGTTATGTAGAGAGTTATTCCTTAGCTATGTGCATATGCATCTCTTTAGTCATATATGTATATATGTATGCATCTGTTTAGTCATATGTATCATTTCTCAATTGCAAACATGAAATCACTTATATTAAGATAGTGCCTTAATAGGAAATCATTTTATGTAATGTAGTGGATATGCATTGTTGTGAAACCCGCATCACAACAAAGGTTTAGCCTTTACAGAAAATATAGACTTATCTGTCACATATAATACTTAGTTATGTGTCTAGAAATTTTAAGTATTAATTACTATCTTTTAGTCTTTAGAGAGGAATTATCACAATGTTTTTTTATGGAATTATATTGTTCTATTAATATGAGTTCATATGGGTCTGGTCACAACCGTCAAATACATTTAAATATCGTGTACATAACATGGTTACAGATCTGAGTTGCTATAATGATAAATGTATGTATGAACATATTATTTGTAGTATTGTTGTGTTAATTTACTGATTTTTTTTCTAATTTTCATGATAGTGTGAGGTGACCCAAAACATTTCTCTAATGATTACAATAAAATTAGTGTTTACATGTTGTTCTGATGAGTTTTTTTTTTTTTTTTTTCCAGATTTCCATTTTTGTGTTTTTTTCTATTTTTTTTTTTTCTATTTTAGCATTGTTTTGTTGATTTACTTATTACACAAAATTTATGTGAAGCACATGACAGAGTAGCTGCTGAAAACCAATTTGTTGAATTTGTTGCTCATACCATTGGCTGGTATTAATTACACATTCTGAGAGTCATTTAGTAATTCAGGGAAATAATTAAGGTCGATATGAGGGTAGGTCATATAATTTGTGTTACGGGTTACAATGGGTAATCTTTTGTGCAGGTTGAACCCAAACTTATTTTTTGTCTTATATTTTGGTCTAGAGGTAGTTAGTAGGTGGTTTGGCGGGTCTGGTAACAGGTCAAAAGTGTAATTTATAATATGGGTTGAATTGACCCATAAACACTTTTTTGTCCATATTTGTAGATATTTCTTAAACAATAAGATGTAAATTATGATTACAATAACAATATCATTACAATATCCAAAAAATTTAATGAAAGATCTACGAGGTTATAACTTATATGCATTAAACATATAATTGTTTGACCCATTTGACCCGTTTTGCTATTTTTTTCTATTGTATGATCCGTTCACTATATGTCTCCTTTGACTAAAATAGGAAATCAACACAGTTAATTTACTGAACAAGAGGCATGACCTGCATTTGGGGATTTTGTTTCATTTGATGCTACATATGAGACTAATAAGTAAGATATGCATTTTCATATTCATGTGCATTTCATAAATGGCTAATTTTATTTGATAATGCGTTATTGTATCTAGAGCGCCTTATGGATGTGACCAATTTAGATCGTATCCAGGTTGTCTATTTGCATTTGCATTATCATCTGAAATACTACACAACTGACTGAAATTTGCATTTGAATTTTCTTCTGAAATATTAATTAGTTATTGTATTTGCATTTCCATACTCTCAACTGCATTTTCATCTTGTGTACTTAGTTTCTAAAGTTTAACCCTCTTTTGTAGGTTTTTTCCTATAGATTTTGATCATGTTCCAGCTTCTCTTCGAATTGGTTTTGAAGAAATATATGCTCTTGGTGATAAGTATTTGGTTCCTAATGTTCCTAATTCTAAAAGACCTGTTAATGGAATAATATTTGGTTCTTTGGCCGATGCTTGGAATTTATATAGATAATATACTGTTGTTAGTGGCTTTGAGCCTATTAAATCTACCAAATGTAGTTAGACGTAACTTTGACATTTTTACTTTCGATAATGTTTCTTTTGAAGATTTTACATGTACATGCAAAAGATATGGAAGAATTTTACCAATTATTCTTGTATGTTACTGTGACAGCTGTGATCCTGAAATTTTACATTAGGTTTCTACTTTAAATACCCAGTTGCATTTGCATTTTTATACATGCAGTTGTATTTTTATTTTTATGTAAGCTAAAGTTAAACTTTCAGTTTCAGTTTTAAAAACCCAGTTGCATTTGCATTTTTGTACTTACAGTTGCATTTTCACTTTCATGCTTGTAATTACATTTCACATTTTCTTTTTATACAACCATTCCATGAACCTATAAATACTAATTATGTTTAAAACACTAGTTTTTTCATTTTGGTTTTTCATTATTGCCATTGTTTTACCATTTTCATTAACTCTAGTAATTCCCTTAAGTTTTAACCAACTGTTTTGAATAATGATAATTGCATTTGCATTTTCATAATTACAACTGCATTTGCAATTTCATTACATATAGCTTTTTGCTGCTTTTATTCTTGTTTACCTTTTCATGTATCATCACCATTTGATCAAGTTTTATATACCTGCACTTGTTGTATTGAATATCAAAACCAAAATAAAGAAAAAATTCAAATTCAAAACAATCTATATTACTTCTACAACCATCCATCATTCCATATAATCAAAAACAAACTAATCACCAATAAGTTCAAAAAAAACCAACCAACCTCAAAAACACATCCAAATACCTAAATCCAGCAATTCGTATTACCAAAAACCAACAAATTGCATCGTTTATAGTTATACATAAGAAAACTTAATTTATAGTTAGACTGACATCCATTTTTTCCCCACTCCTACTTAACATGCTCATGATTCTTCTTCATATCTTCATCTCTTTCTTCATTTACATTTTCAAACATCTGCTTGCCTCTTCTCCCCCTCTTCATTTTCACTTTTTTCCACCTATGCATTTTCACTTTTTTCTGCCTTGTGCATTTTCATTTTTCTACATTTGCATTTTCACTGCATCTGCATTTTTCACCTTCTGCATTTGCATTTTCGCCACCTTCTACCTTTACATATTCATTTTCATCATTTGCATCATGTGTTTAAATTCTTGAGTTCTCTCCAATGGTTTTTCAGAATATTTCAAGCCTAGTTTTACCTGCAATTTAGGAAGCACATTATCATTTTGTGTCAATAAACTTTAACTAGATATTCAAATTAAAATGCAAATGCATTGTAGCATTTTTCAGTTGACATAAAAGTATTATCATATGAAAATGCAAATGCTAGTTTTTGGGTCAATAGAGTTTAAATATCGATCACTACCCTGAACCAAACAAACAATATGCATTTTCTTATTTAATAGCTCTGCAACTGATTGATTTTCATATGAAAATGCAATTACAAATGCATTTGTATGAGAGAATCACCTCATAATCAATAACAACATCTGGAATAGATTCCTAACTATAGTGTAAAGAACCTAAAGTCCTGAAATTGCTGCAATTAAATTCATTCAAACGAGTTACAGGTGAATAAGATCAAATCACACAAAAACGAAATTGAAAATCAGAATCAATCATGCCTTTATTATAACAAACAAATCAGACTGGATAAACCAACATTGTAAAATAGAAACAAACAAAAGCAGGTACTATCACCATTAATTCACAAACTAAGACCAAAAACCCTAATATTGGGAAAATTAATAACAGAAAAAAGACCTAAATAATGGAACAAATGATATATACCTGTAAATAGATATCGGCGAGGTAGGTTTGGTCTTAATTGAACTTGTTGAGCAACCGTATTGTGTATCTGAGACAGAGAATCATGATTGAAACCCTAATTTTCCTTCTACGATTCAGACAGAGACAAAACCTAGTTTGAGAAACAGAATCGCGATTGGTGACAATCCGATTGATCGTCGTCTGCGTTAGTTACAGAGAGAAAGACGAACGAATGAGAGAGAGAGCCGTCGAATCTGAAGAACCCTAGCGCTCGTTCATTCTTTTGGTGAGAGCCGTCGTATCTGAAGAACTCTATGATCGATCGTCTTGGTGAGAGAAGCAACGTAAATGTTGCTTAGGTGAATGACAAAAACGGTTTTGTAACCAGTTCTATTCGGTTTCAACCAGCACCACAAGATAAATCACACTTGGTGACAGTCATAAAAGTGCCACTAAGACTGGGTAAAAATTGAACTTTTTTACTTCTTTATGAATAAGTATTTTACGTATTCATTGAAATTGTTATAAAGGTCGAGTAAGTAAGAGCCTGTAGTGACACATAAAAAGTGTTTTATCATTTGACCTTATCGTTAATGCAATTTCGGTATTTATGGATGTCAGGATCGAATAACCAAAACAAGTTATTGCCAACCCAGATCTACTAATAACAAGAAGTTGCAGCGGATCAACACTTGTATTAATATAATAAGAACAATAGAATACTGTATATTGAACGAACAATGAACAATAATATTAAGAACACAGTGATTCACAAAAAGCTTCAATGTATATTATTGATTAACAATATACACGTACGTTTACAATTCGTAAGGAACTATTTATAACAGTCCTTGAAGCCTAACTATTTACCCTAGTTATTCTAGGACTTGATTTACATCGAATTTTAAAAGATATACATTGAATAACATTCTATAACTAACTCTGCGAAGATCTCGGACTCGATTTGCTTCCAAATACGTGTATCAGTAGTAACTACAATCACCAGTAGTAAATATGCATCATCGGTAGTAAATGTGATGATCAGTAGTAACACTGATAATCAGTAGTAAGTCCAAAACCAACGTCAGTAGAAACTACTAATGATCAGTAGTAATCTTCAATATGTGCATGATCAGTAGTAAGTTAGTTATACTCTTCACCAACATCAACTCATCAGTTTTAATTGTTTCTGCCCCATCAGTAGTATCCATAGTCTTCATCAGTAGTAACAATGATCAGTACTAACTGCAGCATCAGTAATAAGTTGAACTGTGATTTGTTCTAACAATCTCCCCCTAAACTTATTGATTCTCTTTCAATCAATCAAGTTTCTTTTTCACATCTTCTTCTTCTTTTCTTTTTCTTCCAACAGTTTTGCTCTTCTTTGATCTCCTTCTAAAGTCTGTTGGTTTCTTTTATTCCTTTGTGCAACAATATATTTGCTGATCTTTTTCACAAATTCATTCAACTTGTTTTGGAACATCACAACATCATTAGGTTTAATAAAGTTCATGCACCAAAGTTGATAAAGAGTTTTCTCAGAGTGAGGATACTCTTTTTCATATAGGAATAACTCACACTTCTTACTTGTATATTCAAAGAAGTACATGTTTACTGTTGGTAGCACATTCCAGGCTTGAATATTCTGTGGATTTGTAAACTTCTCTGGATATTCATCTGGATAGAAAGCAGCATCAATCATTTCTGTAATGTAACCTGCAGCTGAATTCTTCCAGGTCTTCTTGGTCATTCTTGGTTTACCAATAATCAACATCTTGATTATGTCACTTCTGGTTAGGGACATGACTAATGGTTTTCAAGCTCTAAATCTTTGAGTGACCTTATCTTCTCTAACAATCTCAATCACATCATCTATACATCTCCAGTTGATGATTGGATTGCTTTCTAGGGGAGCAATAGGAAGATCATGAACTTGAACTATTTGTAGTTTCTTCTTTGGTTGTTCCAGTTCAGATTGATCAACCTTCCTTTTTCTTGTAGTTAAAGAGAGTTCACCAGATGTTTCACCAGTTATAGTTTTTCTTTCTTTCATTTCTTTGGCGTTTATCTGTTCAAGCTTTGTGATGTCCTTCTCTTTAATATTTTGTTCAAGAAGGTCCTTCTTCTTCTCCACACAGTACTTTTCTATTAAATTGATCAACTTCATTCTTCCAAAGGCCTTGGTATTGTGGCCTCTTGACTTCAAGAATGTGACCATTTCTTTCTTCTTGTCTGCAAATTGTTCTGGCATATCAGCCTTCTGCTCTTTGCATTCTTGTACTTGTGCTTCAAGAAGTTCTATTGTTTCAGATTCAAGTTGCCTTATTTTTTGTAGTTCTCTTCGTTGTAATTCTTTTCTGGTTTCTGTAACTTGTTTGGTTTTGACCTTGTGTTGAAATTGTGGCAGTTTTGATATATCAGCTATATCTGCCAATTTTATTTCTGTGAAGGGTTGTCTTAGTATTCTAGCCCTTTCTGCTAATTTTCTGTTCTCAATGGCTAGAGAGGCTTCAACCTTCTTCAAATAATTTGCTCTTTTTACTTTCCACCTATCCTGCTTGGCTGATTTAGCATAATTGATTTTGTTGACCATTTCATGACCTTGTGCTCTGTTAGGTTGGTCTTCATCAGCAATTTTCTTTCCCTTTCCTATGTAATTGTCACTCTTTTTATCTGGTGCAGCTTCAATTCTGAATTTGTGACCATAGGTGTGTATTTGTGATATGGGAATTATTTTGGGACGTGGAGGTAGAGTACATTCATCAACTTCTAACCAGTTGATGTCATCATCAATGTCTTTCACCACCAATTGTGTTGATCTTGTTGTTGGTGATGGTGGAATTATTACTGTAGGCTCTAGTAGTGGTGGCAGCTCAATAATATCATCAGTAGTAGCCAAGGTAGTTACTACTGGTATGTCTTCAGGAATTACTACTGATAGGGCATCAGTAGTGTTTGCTGCCTCTTCTTGATTTACTACTGCTATGACATCAGTAGTAGTAGGAGTTACTACTGATGCTTCTTTTTGAGCTTGTTCTTCCATAGGTGTAGTATTAGTAGCCTCATCAGTAATATCCATCTTTTCAAGGCTTTCATCATTGACCCGGCCTTCATCAACCTTTGTTTCTTTAAGATTGAGAAGAGAAGTTGCTGCTGCTGCAATAGATTCATCTATCATGCTTTGTATGTTGTCTTTCTCCCCCTTAGTGAGCTCAACTGGTGGAGCATCACTACTATCAACTTTCTTTTTCAGTCTTCTAGTGATTCTTGTTTGTTGAAGAAGTCTGTGCTCATACATTTTCATTCTTTTATTGATGGTATTAATGTGCTTCTTCATATAGGACATGGTTCTCCCTTGATTTGTTAAATATTTTAGGCAATCTTGTACAGTGGTTTCAAGGTTTTCCACCCTATCCGTCAATTGTTTTTGTTCAATACTGCCCTCACTCCTTCTAGCAAGATCATCGGGCTCACTAACAGGTACATTGGCTTTAAGGTTTTCCATCCTTTCCGTCAAATCTATAGTTTCAGTTCTACCCTCATCACTTATTGGTGATGAAATGGGTTGTTTGGACACTATCTTCTTCCTAGAAGAAGCAGTAGTGCCCCCCTTTTGGTTTCTTGGCACCGGGGTCCTCTTAGTGCTTCCTCAAAATAGTCATCACTAAGAGTTGCCGAGGTCTGGGTCCTATTGATGTTCTCACTGTCCTGTGCACCCACTTCTGGGGCATCAGTAGTGAGAGCCCTTTCCTCATGTCCTCTCTCCTCCTTGGAGGACAACTCTTGGAGCCTGGGGTTTGACTCAATGGGTCCCCTGGTGTCCTTTAAGGAAGATTTATTCCTTTTATATCTTTTCTGGACTGATTTGGCTATTGGCTGGTCTTCTACAGAGTGAAGAGTAGCACTCTGCAGATTTAATTCATGTTCATGGGACACATTCAGGACATCTAATTGGGTGGATGATTGAGTGACTGTTTGGGGTTGTGTTTGGGCTGTATTTGGGGGTGAAGGAGTGGGTTGAGGTTCAATTGGGGTTGTATCTTTGATTGAACCTTCTCCAATATTTGGTTGATCTTTGATCATGTTAGGAAACAGAGGGGTTTCCTTGCCCGAAAATTTGAATTGTTTTCTCATGTTTGAGAAAACTTTCTTGTTCAACTCTGGAGTTATAAAAATGTTTTTAGGAGTTGACAAGTTTTGCAATTCACAATTTATTATATGTTGAAGAAATCTGGGGTACATTAAAAATTTTGAAGTAGAAAGATTTCCCAACATTCCCTAAAAAATCATATATGAAAAATTAAAGACTTGGTTTGTGCTTAAGCAAACAACAGCAGATGCTATTGTTTTATTAAACTCATTCCATGTACTTCTTTTAGGAGAAATACAGTGTTGATTAGTATGTACAAGAAATTTCCATTGTGGGGAGAGAAGACCTTTTTGGAAAGTGACAATGTCAAGTCTTCCCTCATATCCCATTTTGTTTAAAATGTCAACAATGTATTCCTTAGGAAGAGAAAACATACCTTCATCGTCGTGCAGTTGTAGATGATGTCTGATGGATTGTTCAGTTATGGTGATAGTCTTTCCATCCACAGTCGATTTTATCATAGGCACAGTTGCACCTTCGGTTCTTTCAGCATTGGTCCAGAAATCAACCAAGTGTTGTTGATAAGCTTTAGGGTTTACAGTGAGTGCAAACTTTATATAAGATTGTTTTAAGAACATGACGATTGGACGAAAGTCTTTTGTTCCGTCTGGATTCTTTAGATACGCACACATGTTGTGAAACTCTGAGTATTTAAGATTTGTGTTGACATCAAGAGATTGTAGAGTTGCCATTGTTGTCGATGTTTGTGTTTGATCGTTTGATTTGTGAAAAAAAGTATGAATGTTTGTTACTGGTGCAGGGTTTATGATCGCGATTTCGGGTTTATCGAGAGGATTTAGTGAATCGATGTGAGGATAATGCTAAACTAATCGACTTCAGCTATTTATATCTTACGATTTGATCTGCAAAAAGACTAAATTGCCCTTCGAATCATAACACAACGGTTATTTTCATGTGGGTTAGTTTGGTAACTTTGACAATTTAAAGACCAGTAGTAAATTAGATACCAGTAGAAAACGTCAGTAGTATATATGAACGTCAGTAGTAACTAAGGATTTTGACATCAGTAGTGAGTGTAGACATCAGTAGTAACTAATGAACTTTAATACTGACCTAATTTACCAACCCTAGCAGTAGTAACCACCATTTTTAGAGAGCAGTAGTATATGTGAGTACAATCATTTACCAGTAGTATTGTCTTACCAGTAGTATTTGTGCATACTCAATACACACCAGTAGTAATGACCTACCAGTAGTAAAACACTTATTAAAATAAATAACTTTTTACAACAGAAAAACTCTTACACATGATTTTGATTGTGAAATTAATTTATTAAAATCATTCCAATACTGCTAACTAAGAAGCTGAATCTTCCTACATCAAATGCTTTTGTAAAAAGATCTGCTAATTGATTGTCAGTATGAATTTTAACTACTTTGATTAACTTCTTTTCATTGCAATCTCTTATAAAATGAAATCTTATTTCAATGTGTTTAGTTTTAGAGTGTTTTACAGGATTGTTCACAATACTAATAGCACTTTGATTATCAAGAAAAATAGGAGTTTTAAGGATAGAGATACGAAAGTCTAGAAGCTGGTTTTGAATCCAATGTACTTGAGCACAACAAGCAGATGCAGCTACATACTCTGCTTCAGCAGTTGATGTGGATACATTTGTTTGTTTCTTACATTGCCATGACACCAGTCTTGATCCAAAGAATTGACATCCACCAGTAGTGGACTTTCTATCTTGACATTCACCTCCATAGTCACTATCTGTGTAGGCTATGAGTTCAAATGGTGAGTCATGTGGATACCATAGACCAAGTGATGGTTTGCCTTTCAAGTATCTGATTATTCTTTTGACAGCCTGCAAGTGTAGTTCTTTAGGTCTTGCTTGATATCTTGCACACACACAAATACTGTACATAATGTCAGGTCTTGATGCAGTTAAGTACATCAAAGAGCATATCATTGATCTATATAAGTGTTCATCTACATCCTCCCCCTCAGCATCAGGATGTAGGTGTTTGTGTGTTTCCATTGGTGTACTTGCACTCTTGCAGTCTTTCATGGCAAACTTCTCCAAGATGTCTTTAACATACTTTGATTGGTTTATCAAAATACCATCTGATATTTGATTGACTTGGAGTCCAAAGAAGAAGTTCATTGGACCCATGGAGCTCATCTTGAATTTGGTCTGCATGAGATCTTCAAACTCTTTACACAATAAATCATTTGTTGATCCAAAAATGATATCATCTACATAGATTTGAACTAGTAGTATATCATTTTTGACCTTTCTTGTGAACAGAGTCTTGTCAATAGCTCCTCTTTTAAAATCATTCTTCAACAAGTATGATGATAATGTATCATACCATGCTCTTGGTGCTTGATGTAGGCCATACAGAGCTTTGTCTAGTTTGAATACATAGTCACCATTTTATGGATCTTCAAAACCTGGAGGTTGACACACATATACTTCTTCTTCAATTTTCCCATACAGGAATGCACTCTTCACATCCATTTGATAGACTTTAAACTTCTTGTATGAAGCATATGCTAGGAATATTCTGATTGCTTCAATTCTAGCAACAGGACCATATACTTCATCATAGTCTATTCCTTCTTCTTGAGTGTATCCTTGGGCTACAAGTCTAGCTTTGTTCTTGATCACTATACCTCTTTCATCTTTCTTGTTTCTAAAGATCCATCTTGTTCCAATGACTCTTTTTCCTTTGGGTAGAGGCACAAATGTCCAAACAGCTTGTAATTTGAATTGAAGGAGTTCTTCTTGCATTGCCTCAATCCAGTTTGAATCCTTCATTGCTTGTTGAATCTTCTTTGGTTCATCCTGAGACAGAAAACATTCAAACATACATTCATTAGCAATTAAACTTATGTTACACATGTTTGCAGTTAGACTTTTATTTAATTTGCTTCTTGTTTGTAGTTGTGAGTTAACATCACTTAGAATATTGTCTAATGGATGGTTCTTTTGAGTCCTTGAGTTTGTAGCTCTATCAACCACTAGTTGATTTTCAAGATTTGACTCATTTGTCTCAGGGATTTGTTCCTCTTGAGGTTCTTCATTGTCATTGATGTTTGGTTCATCATCATTTGCTGGTTCAGAGTTACTACTGGGATCAGTAGTATTTAAGTTATTACTGGGATCAGTAGTATTTTGAGAATTTAGGTTATTGCTGGGACCAGTAGTATTATGAGTACTATTACTGGTATCAGTAGTATTTGAATTACTACTGTCCTCATTATCTGATTCACTACTGCTTCCAGAATCTGAGTTATTACTGTCCTCAGTATTAACTGTGGGAACAGTATCAACTACTATGTATCTCATCTCTTCTTGACCAGTATTGAACGATGATGTTTCTTCCTTTTGAGTATGACAATTTGAATCACCTGCATTTAATTCCAAGTTAATGTTAAAGGATTTGGTTAGATTGTCTATGTTAAATAGCCAATCTGGACCATTTTCTTGTTCATTAGGTATATTCTCATTAAAGGATACATTGATGCTTTCTTCAATAATCCTTAATCTTTTGTTGAACACTCTGTATGATTTGCTTTGAGTAGATTATCCCACAAAGATTCCATCATCAGCTTTGCAGTCAAACTTACCAATTTGTTCTCTTGTAATCAAAATAGTACAAGGACAACCAAATGATTTTAAGAAACTTATGGAAGGTTTTCTTTTGTTAAAAAGTTCATATGGTGTTTTATGATGTGGCTTAACTATTAATACTCTGTTTTGTACATAACTGGCAGTATTAACAGCTTCAGCCCAAAACGTAATTGGTAATTTTGAGTCTGCTAACATTGATCTTGCTGCTTCAATGATGGTTCTATTTCTTCTTTCAGCTACACCATTTTGTTGAGGAGTTCTAGGTGAGCTGTATTGCCTGTCAATACCTTTAAGATCACAAAAGTTAATTAGGTTAGCATTTTTAAATTCTGTGCCATTATCACATCTTATGGCTTTAACTTTTTGATCAGAAGTGTTCTCCAGTTTAATAATTAAGTTCTTGATGAGTTCACTTGTTTCATCTTTTGTCCTGAGAAAGAAAACCCATGTATATCTGGAAAGGTCATCAGTAATAACAAGACAATATTGTTTCTTTCCAATACTCATTACATTTGTAGGTCCAAAAATGTAACACCCTAAAATTTACAAGATTTTTAAAATTTTTGAAAATAAATTTATAATCAAAAGGTCCCATAAATAAATCTCAGATATTAATATTTAACATTTAAAACGTATTTATTGCGGAAATAGTTAAATTTAGATATCTTAAATAGTTAAGATAAAGTAAAGTGTTTTAAAATATTAAATGATGTCCACATCAGTAATGAAAAGATACAGCGGTCAACCGTCCACCTTCTCCTTTCCTTTGCTGGTGCCTGAAACAATGTGGGGGAAAGTTTGGGTCAGCTGGGGAAGCTGAGTGAATAATCTCAAAATGTAAACAATTATAACATACAACACATGAGGGCACATCGGTGTACTCCTACTCAGAATCTACTCGATTAATTACTCAGATTTATTTCTCAGATTTTATTACTCAGATTTTAATTTATATAGCGCGCTTGTGTGATTTGGGACGAGGGATCAACCTCGCCCCTCCTCACACCTCAGATAGGCATAAGCCAAAAACTCAGACGGGAGTGATCCCAAAACTCAGACGGGAATAATCCCAAAACTCAGACGGGAATAATCCCAAAACTCAGACGGGAATAATCCCAAAACTCAGACGGGAGGTGATCCCAGGCATATAGCTAAAAACTCAGATGTGTGTTATTATGTTTTATTATCTCTTTAACATAATTATCTCAGATGCCCTAGCAAGTAGTAGCACAGAATGACCCTGTGCCGAGCTCGGTTACCCAGGCACAATGTCTCAGATTAAAATAAATCAACAACTGCTCAGATACTCAGTTAGCATGTCAAACTCAGATAACAAATCAAACTCAGATAACAATTATGGTGCAAGAAATGTAACACATAAGTCATGCATGTACAACGTTAAAACTGAATACACGGTGAGAATACTCACCTCGAGATACGTAAGCTCCAAAGGGTTCCCGACAACCAGAAGTACAGCACGTCATCTCCTAGACGGTCCTATAACCAAAAAGCGAAACCCGGAATTAAAATCCTACCCGAGGGCTTATTTCAGAAAACTGGCAGCACCCGTCAGTCTCACGGAAACTGCCATAACTCCTAAACGGTTCATTATATTTTCCCCATCTTTTTACCATGACCAGAAGACAATCAGAACTACAATTTATTGTGAGACAGTCACTGGCTAAAACAGATCCTAAGTGTCTAAAAACAGCATTGCAACACAGACCTGCTGCACAGGTCACCTACCTAACAGCTGCATATTAAAACCGTTATAACTTTCAAACCGTAAATCCATTTAACGAGTTCTCGGTCAACTTGGAAAGCTAACTCAGAGGGCTATAAATCTCTGTGAGATGTAACTCCCCCAATTCGGCCTTTAAGACACCTAAAAACAGTCATCAATATAACAATTCGAAACTGCCAGCAACTAATACAATTTTAATTCAAAAACCAACCGATTACTCAACAACTCAAGCTCATCCCGATATCAATACGAATTAGACAATAACCCAAACCCAAAACTATCACAGATTCGGTATTGCATCGATCTAGAAACGCAGCCCTACTAGACCTTTATACAAAAAGATTAGGGTTAGGGAACTACCGAATCAACAACACTCAAACGGCTCGGTTCCTTGATCGACGAAGGAGACACATCCACGTACCAAATGCTTGATCACCCCTATATCGGCTGCGCGTCAATGAAGAGGAAAATCAAAATCGCAGAATTCAAGCATATCAAAAACGGAAAACGATTAGAACCGGTTCAACAACACGAGTGGGGAAGAGAAAAGAAAACAGAAACTTAACCTTTACCTTCAAAACGTGACATCTACCCGAGGATTGGAGATGCTAGCTGCTCGATGATCGCAAGAAGAAAATTGGGGCATAAAGCTGCTGCTAAAAGGTGAATTTTGCGGAAACAAAGGGAAGCAGCCGATTGGAGGTGCGAAAGAAATGAAACAAATTCGGCAGCTAGGGTGGGGGTTCTAGTGACGTGCTTCCCCTCTTGTTGGGCTATTATAATTGGTACTCTTCAAGGCTAGAAGCCTGATATCCTTTGTCACTTGGGCTGGTCATTTAAAAGATCCAAATTCGGCCCGACTTGCTTGGCCACTAGTCAAGCTCAATAAAAGTTAAGAGGGCTTCGGTTCTTACTTGGCCTCTAATCTGCTTCGCTCGAATCCACAATGGCCCGGTACAATGACACTTAGTGTCCGCGGCCCTTTATCTACTCGTTCACGTCGGGCCTTGGCCTTACGGCCGGCCTCGATCAGGAACCCGCAACACATTCTGATTCACCATAATGGCGTTCCAACTCTCAATACTCCGCACTTAATAGCTCAACGAGGGCCCGGGATTGAACGTCTAGCCGTCAATATAATCAATACGCATACGAATTTAAATAAAACTTAAATTAGCACCTACGTTATTTATACTAAACGTTGCTTACAAATACTACTCATAAATATCTATATCTCAAACGACACGCATTTATTCGGTCAAAATAATAATAAAACGTCTAAGTACGGACCGTCTACTTCATTATAATTAACTTACTAATTATTCATTTTAAATCTAAACATGACGATTAAATTAGTATTATTTAATTATTAAAATTTCAGGGCGTTACAACTCAACTCCACTTGAAATAGACTTCGTCCCCGAAGTCATTGCTCGGAAGAAACTCAGGGTAGTAATCTCGCGTCTCAACTCATACTCGCCAACGACACACGTCCTCCAAAGGTGAAAGAAAACAAAGGGATAAGGTTAAGAATGAAAAGGAAATTCATCAGGGTAACCTACGACATGCATACTCAAATGGAAAAGAAGAATAAAAACGATAAAGTTATGAATAGAAAGAAGCTCTTCATGGTGAATCCACTTAATAGGAAATGAACTCCAGATCTCGTAAGTGCTCATACAATTATCCGCCTCTAGTGGCGTAAACGATGAGGCTAAAAGAAATAAGATCAGGATGCTCACTATGGATCTCAGTATGCAAGGAAATGTTAATAATGAGCATAAAATACACCACGATACTCTACTGAAGGCGTCTTCTTGTTCTCGCATTCGGATACAGTTGTTGCACTCAGCGATTAACGTCGCGCTGAATCACCGATTCAACTCCACTTTGAAATTTAGTATTGATTTGTTGACGATACCAGATGCTCAGCGTAGTACCAGGTCATCCAAACCATTTGCACAATCACACTCGGATTTTCTCATGACGATAACCAGTTTTTATGGAAAATTTTCTTCCCGCACAACTCCATCAAATGACCACTTACCCATTTAGGAACAGGTAAAAAAAAAATTCATTATCGACAATTTTCTACCGAAATGACTCAGAAGGTCCTCTACTCTATGGGTCAACAGCTTGTTAACAGCATAATAAATAATTTAGCGGTTTACACCATTATCAATTAATATAAAAACCATGCAAATAAATCACAAGGAATATACATATCACACAGAATTCTCATATACTCAGGTATATAACTCCAAAATATGATCTGGAATTATAACTCAGAAGTTCAACTCAGAAATAAACTCAAAACATATCTCAGGAGTATAACTCGAAACTGTATAACTCAGGAGTAAACTCATAACTCTTAACTCAGAAACAAACCCAAAACTCTAACTCATTAACAACTCATAAGGTAATAATATTTACAAGTAATAGCATTAGGTATAAATCACATTTCTACTCATTCTTATTACTACTCGCGTGTTCCCATTTACCAGCTTATACTACTTGGAATGATATATTCTCTCTCAACCGCGTTACTGGTTCTCAAAATAACTCTTCTTTAACATTATATTGTTACCTTACTCTATTAGGTTTGCATATTACCGATGTTGATAACCCTTTAAATAGCTCAAATTAACGATCCTGTCATTTAACTCGTTTTATCAGGTTCTCATTCTACTACATTTAGTGGTTTCTCGATAATATTTTAATAGATGTTTTCTCATTCATCTAGTTTAACGATCCTTTACCAGACCGCCTCACTGATTTTACACAATTTAAAATGTCTCTTAATTATTTTGACCACATCTACTCATTAATTTCATGTTATCCACTAAAATTCCAATTAATTTCATACTCTTATTTATAATGGTTTCTCGTTACTCAAATCACGAATTAATTCCTTAGTTCTCATTTACTCAATTCGCAGTTACACTTTATTCTAAATCTTACGGTTTACTCATGGTTCATCAATTCAGTACACTCTCGTCTTTTCGAAATTTCTCCTAAGTTCAATATAAATTTATTGAATAGTTGTTCTCATCTCAAATTTAATAATTATTCATAAATAGAGTTTTCTCCTATAATTTTATAATACCTCAAAACTCATAACACTTTATAATACTTCAAAAATTTGAATAAGACTTCCCGTTAATTTAATACTTTTCTCTTTTGACTCATTTTATTAATTTGCTTATGTAACTCGATTTGTAAATTTCCTATAACTCAAAATTACTTCGTAATTAATCAAAATAAAATTTTATCATTTAGCTCGTTTTAATAATAACTCATTACTAGCAATTTACTGATCTCATTTAAACTCATTTTCCTCAAAATTTCATTGTAGCAGTTTTCTCATATTCAACTCATTAATAAGTTCTCATCACTTTAATCTAATGATTTCTCATTATCACATTTATAACCACCCAAGAATAAGTATACTGTCTTATTTTGTATATAACTGTAGTATCACTACTTCCCTTTTGCACGATATTCATTCAACCCAATTAACTTGATTTGTTAATTTCTCCAATAAACCCGATCTATCATTTAGTTGAAAACTCTATAATTACTCATAGAATAAATTTAATTATTCTCAACTGCTTGATTTGATAGTTACTCTTATAATTTATTTGATCAATTTTATGTATCTAGATTTCGCACTTTAAATTCATACCAACAACATCTCTCTGCATAAGCATCATGCTCATAATATTTATAAATAATAATTAATGATAATTATTTCTTGACAATTTTCCTTTTTACCCATACTCAACTCCACTTGGAGAAAACTCGTCCTCGAGTTTGGAACTAGTATTGTCTACCAAAATAAACAAGCAAGTATGTAGTCACACAAACAATTAGGATACACATACTAAATTCACAATACAGGCATTGGTCCATCGTTCCCTTCAAAATCTCCCCCTAACCAACCAAAAGTTCGGTGTGTACGATAATAGGGGCCCTCTATTACTTTCGACACCTACTTCTGTTTGGTCATGAGTCAATCCCAAAGTTTACAACTTCCCACATATAAACCCACCAACAAATCACACTCAGAAGAAAGGAATTTTAATCACACTCAGGAGAAAGGAAGTTTATTTTCAATATCTGATAAATACAGATATGCACTCAACAGTACACACTCAAAATCTCATAACCATTTCTCAGAAAATCATGCGTACATTTAGTCTCGTACGCGATACTCGGATACTCAGATTCATAGAAATATTTCCACTTAGTTATTTTCACAATACAAATCTCCTTTTAAACTTTTCATTTGGATATGCAATTTATTATTCCTCATAATTATAACTTATATCCTCTTCACAGTTATATTAAATTTATTGTAATTTGTGAGCATGTCGATTAATATCTTTTTGATCAGAGTTCTCAGTTATTGCGTTCCTCTTAATCCTCTTATATAATTACTCTTTAAGATGAGCTTCAATAATATCTGATTAATTTGACTCAGCAATTTCTCAATTAATTAGCCTATTAAACTTACATAGTTTATTTTAAGCTATCAATGTGAACTCATTAATCTGTCACTTAACAATTTAACATACTTACTCGAAATGTTTTTCCCATTTTATCACAATTTAATGATTCTTAATTAAATACTAACTTGTTGACCTTAATATGGAATCCGCTTAACTATTATATCTCGTGATTCGTTGTATTCACGAAAATTTTAATTTTTCATCTAGATAACTCCTCTTTTAACCCTGATCAATAATTCTCTTTTAGATCCTGATAATAATTCTCGTTTAGCTAAATGTAATTATTTCCCATTTTATTGACTTAATAATTCTTTCTTTTACTCAACTTGGTAAATTCTCTTAAAAATATTCTTAATCAATTTGATTTACTAATCTCTGATTTACTCGTTTTAATTGACTCATTCTATTAAGTGTTTTCCCCCGATACGAATATTAAGTACTCCTCTTTAATGTTAATAATTTCCTCATTTCTCATTTACTCAAATCATGTTTCTCATTACACAGCTTATTAATATCCCATTATTACACTTTTGGTTCGAATTTCTCAGAATTTACAAAATTTCACCTCAACTCTATTAGGTGTTACTCTAAATTTGAAACTTTTATTATTTTCTAATTAGTCTTTATAATTTCACATTTCTCCAGTATATATTCTTCATATATATAAATATAGAACTCCAAGAATTAAAATCGAAATTATGCTCAAATTAAGCTCTAAATTATTCACAAAATTATGGAACCTCATAATAGTATATCTATATACATATATGTTTAGCCATACAATCACAAGTAATTCTCTCAGGATATAAACCGAAAATTCTCAGAATATGCTACTCGTCTATACTCAGAATATAGTAAAAGCTCAATTAAATAATACTCTTAAATATTACCGGCAGTAGGAAGCGAGAGGTCGACGTGACATGCTGTATGTTCGATGTGGAAATTTTTCTCAGAAAAATATTTGACTCTTTTCTCGTTTGAAAAACTCGATACTCAAACTTGAGTTTGAATTCGCCCCTTGCAAACCCAAATCCCTCAAGTCAGAGCTCTGATACCAACTTGTAACACCCTAAAATTTACAAGATTTTTAAAATTTTTGAAAATAAATTTATAATCAAAAGGTCCCATAAATAAATCTCAGATATTAATATTTAACATTTAAAACGTATTTATTGCGGAAATAGTTAAATTTAGATATCTTAAATAGTTAAGATAAAGTAAAGTGTTTTAAAATATTAAATGATGTCCACATCAGTAATGAAAAGATACAGCGGTCAACCGTCCACCTTCTCCTTTCCTTTGCTGGTACCTGAAACAATGTGGGGGAAAGTTTGGGTCAGCTGGGGAAGCTGAGTGAATAATCTCAAAATGTAAACAATTATAACATACAACACATGAGGGCACATCGGTGTACTCCTACTCAGAATCTACTCGATTAATTACTCAGATTTATTTCTCAGATTTTATTACTCAGATTTTAATTTATATAGCGCGCTTGTGTGATTTGGGATGAGGGATCAACCTCGCCCCTCCTCACACCTCAGATAGGCATAAGCCAAAAACTCAGACGGGAGTGATCCCAAAACTCAGACGGGGATAATCCCAAAACTCAGACGGGAATAATCCCAAAACTCAGACGGGAATAATCCCAAAACTCAGACGGGAGGTGATCCCAGGCATATAGCCAAAAACTCAGATGTGTGTTATTATGTTTTATTATCTCTTTAACATAATTATCTCAGATGCCCTAGCAAGTAGTAGCACAGAATGACCCTGTGCCGAGCTCGGTTACCCAGGCACAATGTCTCAGATTAAAATAAATCAACAACTGCTCAGATACTCAGTTAGCATGTCAAACTCAGATAACAAATCAAACTCAGATAACAATTATGGTGCAAGAAATGTAACACATAAGTCATGCATGTACAACGTTAAAACTGAATACACGGTGAGAATACTCACCTCGAGATACGTAAGCTCCAAAGGGTTCCCGACAACCAGAAGTACAGCACGTCATCTCCTAGACGGTCCTATAACCAAAAAGCGAAACCCGGAATTAAAATCCTACCCGAGGGCTTATTTCAGAAAACTGGCAGCACCCGTCAGTCTCACGGAAACTGCCATAACTCCTAAACGGTTCATTATATTTTCCCCATCTTTTTACCATGACCAGAAGACAATCAGAACTACAATTTATTGTGAGACGGTCACTGGCTAAAACAGATCCTAAGTGTCTCAAAACAGCATTGCAACACAGACCTGCTGCACAGGTCACCTACCTAACAGCTGCATATTAAAACCGTTATAACTTTCAAACCGTAAATCCATTTAACGAGTTCTCGGTCAACTTGGAAAGCTAACTCAGAGGGCTATAAATCTCTGTGAGATGTAACTCCCCCAATTCGGCCTTTAAGACACCTAAAAACAGTCATCAATATAACAATTCGAAACTGCCAGCAACTAATACAATTTTAATTCAAAAACCAACCGATTACTCAACAACTCAAGCTCATCCCGATATCAATACGAATTAGACAATAACCCAAACCCAAAACTATCACAGATTCGGTATTGCATCGATCTAGAAACGCAGCCCTACTAGACCTTTATACAAAAAGATTAGGGTTAGGGAACTACCGAATCAACAACACTCAAACGGCTCGGTTCCTTGATCGACGAAGGAGACACATCCACGTACCAAATGCTTGATCACCCCTATATCGGCTGCGCGTCAATGAAGAGGAAAATCAAAATCGCAGAATTCAAGCATATCAAAAACGGAAAACGATTAGAACCGGTTCAACAACACGAGTGGGGAAGAGAAAAGAAAACAGAAACTTAACCTTTACCTTCAAAACGTGACATCTACCCGAGGATTGGAGATGCTAGCTGCTCGATGATCGCAAGAAGAAAATTGGGGCATAAAGCTGCTGCTAAAAGGTGAATTTTGCGGAAACAAAGGGAAGCAGCCGATTGGAGGTGCGAAAGAAATGAAACAAATTCGGCAGCTAGGGTGGGGGTTCTAGTGACGTGCTTCCCCTCTTGTTGGGCTATTATAATTGGTACTCTTCAAGGCTAGAAGCCTGATATCCTTTGTCACTTGGGCTGGTCATTTAAAAGATCCAAATTCGGCCCGACTTGCTTGGCCACTAGTCAAGCTCAATAAAAGTTAAGAGGGCTTCGGTTCTTACTTGGCCTCTAATCTGCTTCGCTCGAATCCACAATGGCCCGGTACAATGACACTTAGTGTCCGCGGCCCTTTATCTACTCGTTCACGTCGGGCCTTGGCCTTACGGCCGGCCTCGATCAGGAACCCGCAACACATTCTGATTCACCATAATGGCGTTCCAACTCTCAATACTCCGCACTTAATAGCTCAACGAGGGCCCGGGATTGAACGTCTAGCCGTCAATATAATCAATACGCATACGAATTTAAATAAAACTTAAATTAGCACCTACGTTATTTATACTAAACGTTGCTTACAAATACTACTCATAAATATCTATATCTCAAACGACACGCATTTATTCGGTCAAAATAATAATAAAACGTCTAAGTACGGACCGTCTACTTCATTATAATTAACTTACTAATTATTCATTTTAAATCTAAACATGACGATTAAATTAGTATTATTTAATTATTAAAATTTCAGGGCGTTACAAAAAAGGTCCATATGTAAGAGTTGTAAAGGAACAGAGATAGAATTTACAATTTTGGACTTATGAGAAGACTTATGTTGTTTACCTTTTAGGCATGCAACACAGTGATGATCACACATGAATTGTTTTTGTGGTAATCCAATTACTAAATTCTTTTTTACTAAATTGTTCATGTTTTTAAAGTTTGTGTGACACATCCTTCTATGTCATAGTTCTGATTCAGTAGTGTTTGCCTTGGATATAAAACAGTTACCTCATTTGAAGAAATGAGTTCTCCCCCTATATCCAGGCAATACACATTGTTTCTCCTTGGAGTTCTCAAAACTACATATTTTTCATCTAAAACAAAGTCAGGAGAAAGAATGATGCACTCAATATCTGTGAAAAGAATCTTGTTCTTTTTATCACATACTTGAGACACACTGACAAGATTGTATTTTAGCTCAGCTACATAAAATACATCATCAAAAGTAATTTTACCATTAGTAACTTTACCTTTACCTGTAATCTTACCTCCCTTTGGGTTCTCACCAAAGGCCACACATCCTCCATCAAATGACTTGAAATCCTTAAGAATTTGCAGATTTCCAGTCATGTGCCTTGAGCATCCACAATCAATGTGCCATGTTCTACCTTCTTCAGGGATCTGAATGCTCTGCACAAGTAAGTAAAAGATTAGTTAAGTTTGGGAACCCAAGCTTTATATGTCTTGGGTTCATCCTTTGAGAAGTAAGATTTAGAAGATTTAATTTTAAACATTTTTGGTACCCATACCTGTTTAGTACTGGTGTTTTGTTTTACTACTGCCCTTTTGGATTTGTTACTGGTGTCTGAGTTTACTACTGACCTTGGTCTATACCCATTATTTTTAGCTTTTGAATACTTTACTACTGATGGACCAGTAGCATTTGGGTAATTACCATTTTTAGGATAAACAATAGTGTTTTTAACATTTGGTTTGGCAGCAGTAGTATTTTTAAAATTAGGGTTTTTACCAGTAGTGTTTTGGTACTGGTACCCAACAGCATTGTAATTAGGGTTAGGATCAGTAGTAAACCTGTTAAAGTTTCTACTGGTGTTGGAAAAATTAAAGTATTGTTTATTTTGATTTGTTTTTCCATTATTTTTTAAATAATTGCTATTCTTTAGGCTTCCAACTCTTTTATTTTGCACAAACCTTGGTGCATTTCTTCCAAATTTTGGTGTTTCAGATTTTTGAGATTTTGTTTTATTTACTACTGATGGATCAGTAGTGTCTTTTAACCTTTGTGTTTTTGCTTTTGCTTTTGAATTTTTAAATTCTTTGAACTCTTTGCAGTTAATTGGATTGAAGTGACAATCCTTTGCTAAATGGTTTACTTTGTTGCAAATAACATATCTTAATTTCTTATCCTTAGCACCTTCAGGTTTTCTTTGATCTAAGAGTTGATTTTTATTTCTTTCATTTCCCCTTCTTAAAATTTTTGGTATATTTTCTGCATCATATTTAGGAGAGTCATCTTGACTTTGTGCTGTGTGAAAACTTGTATCAATTGAGTCTGTAGTTTGATCATCATCAGATGTATCATTTGATTCAGATGTTTCATTAGTAGTTTCACAGTTATTTGTCATTTTTAACTCATCTAAAATTCTTTCTGAACTATCTTTAAGTGGAGGAATGAATTTATATGGAGGTGGTACAGCATGATATCCCACTCCATGCACAACTTTTTCAGTGGTTTGATTACTTGTTAATTCATTAACAATTTGAGAACTTCTTTCAAACTTTTTAATGGTTAATTTGTTTTGTTCTAATTCCATTTGATATTCTTCTAGTTTGATTAAAGTTTCTTTTAATTTTAATTCAAGATGTTCTTTTTCATAAGTGGTTTGTAGCAATTCTTCTTTTATCTCTTGATCAGTTATTTTACAAATTTTAATTTGATTTTCAAAATCAGCTATACAACCATTATATTCAACTCTTCTATTTCTATTTTGAATCATCTCTTCAAGTGTTTCTTTATTAAGTTTTTCTAAATCTTTATATGCTTTAATGCATTCAGGAGTGCAAGATTTAGAATGTACCTTAGTAGGAGAATCAGTGAAAGCCATGAGAGCTTGATTCTGTGCATGTTCCTCTGCTTGAAAGCTCCAATCATAACCTTGTCCTTGTTGTGAAACAAGAGCAGTTGAGTTTGATTTTTTGTCTGGCCGAGGACATTCTTTAGCAAAGTGCCCAAGGTTGTTACAGTTGTAACATTTGACTTTAGTCTTGTCAAATCCAGCCTTGTCACCTTTGTTGTAATTAAGGTTTGTTCTACCAGTCCTCTTCAAGAACCTTTTGGTTCTCAGGCTCAGCATAACCATCTGCCATTTTAGATCCATCTCTTCAAGATCATCAGGATTCAATTGTTCCAAATCATCACTAATTAGTGCAGTATGCACATGACTAGTGAAGAAGGATTCTCTTGCAGTATCTTCACAATCTGCAGCCTTTGCAGTTTCCTGACATGTTCCTGTACTAGACACAAAAGCAGCATTGTTTGAAGATAAATTAGGAGTTTTAGAGCTTACCTCAGATTCAAATACCCTTAGCTCATTGTACAATTCATCCAGCTCTTTTTCTTCCAGAGCATCACCTTGTCTATATATGACTGTGTACATAGACCATTCTTCTCCAAGAGATCTGAGAAACTTTCTGTTGACGTCATCATTGTCTGGTTTCATGCCAACTTGATTCAATTCACCGATGAGTTTGTTGAACCTATCAAAGATTTGAGATAGGGATTCATTCTTTTGGCCTTTGAAGTTTTCAAAGTCCTATTTTAGTACAGACTTCATGTTTCTTTTGGTGCTTTTGGTTCCAACAAACCTCTTTTCCAGTGCCTGCCACAACATCTTTGCATCATCATATTCAACAAAGAGATGTTGATAATCATTAGGAATGGCCAGTAGAAGAGTACTTAGAGCTTTGAGTTCAATTCCTCTGTCTTTCTTCTCCTTTTCACACTTGAGTTTGTCTGCTTCAGTTGCAGAACTTGTTGCTTGATTGTGAACGGTTTTGTTTCCTTCAACAACAACTTCCCACATGGAATAATCAGTAATAAGCATGTATTGCTTAATACGATTCTTCCACATTCCAAAGTTATTGGGAGTGAGTATAGGGATTTTATTTGCTTGAGTACTGTCATTGTTATCAGTCATGATTAGCAATCTGTGTGTTTTAAAGATTAAAACTTTTTGATGTTCTTAAAATTTGTAGATCTAGAACCAATTAGCTCTGATACCACTTGTCAGGATCGAATAACCAAAACAAGTTATTGCCAACCCAGATCTACTAATAATAAGAAGTTGCAGCGGATCAACACTTGTATTAATATAATAAGAACAATAGAATACTGTATATTGAACGAACAATGAACAATAATATTAAGAACACAGTGATTCACAAAAAGCTTCAATGTATATTATTGATTAACAATACATACGTACGTTTACAATTCGTAAGGAACTATTTATAACAGTCCTTGAAGCCTAACTATTTACCCTAGTTATTCTAGGACTTGATTTACATCGAATTTTAAAAGATATATATTGAATAACATTCTATAACTAACTCTGCGAAGATCTCGGACTTGATTTGCTTCCAAATACGTGTATCAGTAGTAACTGCAATCACCAGTAGTAAATATGCATCATCAGTAGTAAATGTGATGATCAGTAGTAACACTAATAATCAGTAGTAAGTCCAAAACCAACGTCAGTAGTAACTACTAATGATCAGTAGTAATCTTCAATATGTGCATGATCAGTAGTAAGTTAGTTATAATCTTCACCAGCATCAACTCATCAGTAGTAAGTGTTTCTGCCCCATCAGTAGTGACCATAGTCTTCATCAGTAGTAACCATGATCAGTACTAACTGCAGCATCAGTAATAAGTTGAACTGTGATTTGTTCTAACAATGGATTTTAAGTCTTCATTCCCTCTTCATCGTATTGGACAATGTATTAACATATAAACATGATAAGATGCTTCCAGATTCTTAGTGCTGTGCATTTGAGTCTTCAAAACTTATTTAACACAAAAGACATAAATTTTGAGATAAAAATATGTTAGAAAAGTTTGTAATGAAAATTGTTTTTAACCAAGTTTGGACATAGATGATTATATGTAGAAGCATTATATATGATTAATGCATGGTAACTTTGTGTTCTCCTTTATGAGAGCTATGCAAAGAGCTACAGAATATCTAAAAAGAGCTGTAGTAAATGAGATATTGAATCTCAAAGTTGGGTGTTTGTGACAAGAAATCATGGGTTGGGATGTTATTCCACATTGGAAAAATATCAAATCAATTTGTGCTTTATAAGGTTGGAAGTACGCTTGTCATTAAATCCCTATAACGAATCTATTTTTAAGGGTCTCATGTTTATCACGAGACTCAACCAAACTTGGTTTTACATCTTTCTTTACATATCTTTGTTTAAATCTTTGTAATTATATTTATAATTTCCTTATTATATTCTAATTTAATTAAGAAAATTGGTATTATCGCCTGAAAAAGACTCAATTTTCTTAAAATATAAATAACTTTTCCAGTTGGCCAAAAACTTAGCCTATAAAATTTCAAAATCTAAAAAAATAAAACTAAAAAATGCAAATAACTTTCCAAAAACAACATTTTTTGGCCTGGAAGTTCCGTTAAGCATCTATTGCTATTTAGTAGCACGTAGCTTTCGTTAATATGGAACTTTTAACTCATCGAACGCCTGAAATAGAGACCCAGGACAAGGTTATAACCATTTAGTGCAACTCATTTCTTCACCCGAGTTCAAGGAACAAAAAATGTGCATTCATCTACGTTTGGGCCTTATTTTAAGTTGAGGGGGAAGGACTAGGGAGTGGCTTACTCTTTCGAGACGATTGGGTGTTTTATTTTTCATTTATAATTAGCTATTCTTACTCATAATTATTAGTATATGATAATAGAGTTGTGTTCTAGGAATTTTATGTTTTTAATAAAGTATCAAGGGATAGATCTTAGTTATTAGAGCATCTCTAATGGGAAGTTGAAAAAGAGGTTGATACTATTTGAATAACCTTTAAAATGACTTTTTACCATTTGAATGAATGACTTTTTAAGAGGTCACTCCAACCACTTGATCTTCCCCAACCACTTGAACATCTTTCAATGTTTGATTCTTTTAGTCCTTATATTTAACAATTTTACATTTTAAACTCATGTATATTTATATGTGAATCATTTATTATTTCTATAAGTATAAATTATAACTCTATCATATTTCAATAATTTCTATAGTTATAAATTATAATAGTTTTGTAAAAGACATTTAAAAAAAAATGTTAAGTTTTGTAATTTGTAATGCTATAAGAATTGTTAAATTTAATAAGTGGGGAGTATTTATAAAACATTTGATATAGTTAAAGGTAAATTAGCAATTTATAAGAAAAAGTCTTTAGAAGGGTTAACCATTGGAGAGGTTTTTAACTAATAGGTTATTAGATGATGTGGCAAAAATAATAAGTCATTGGAGAGGTTTACCATTGTAGATGCTCTTAGATCAAAATGGTTAAGATCAAATCTTTAACCACTGACACCTCCAGCCGCCGCCCATTAATCACATGTTTTATACATAAAGAGGTTTAGTGTAAAATGTGATTTTACACTAAAAATCTCATTTGGCACTTAAAAGCAATATTCATTTGATAATTACGTGTAGTACTTAATCACATGTGATTTTAGTGTAAAATCACATTTGATAGTATATTTAATCACATTTGATGTTTTAGTATAATCACATGTGATTCAATATGCAATCATATGTGATTCAATATGTAATCACATGTGATTCAGAATACAATCGCATTATGTATTATTAATGTAAAATATAATTTTTTATAAAAAATAAATAAATAAATAAAGAATTAATAATTCTAACAAAAAAAATTGTTTTTTTAAATGACTAAAATACCCCTCAATGTAAAAAATATACGATTAATTTGACCATTACTTATAATTAATCAATGGTTAAGATTTGTTCCTTGAAACTTAATAAAAATTAAGAACTTCGCACATATATGTTGTTATTAGAGCTTTTCTTCTTTCAAATTATAAACAAAATGGTTTATGGCCAAATAATATGAATAACCAATTAATGTATTTTTACATTCCACATTTATCAAACTTATTTTTATCATGTCTTTTCGAAATTGCGTATACAATTTATGTAATTTCACACCACACACTTAAGTCTTATCAAACTTATGTTTGTCATGTCTTTTCGAAATTGCGTGTATCGAATATTTACGAGACTATTAGTTATATGACAGATAATATAGCTACCAGCTTGTCACGTTCCAACTAATACAAATATTAAAAGCACTGGTAGACAAATGAGTAACGATCACACAATAAAAGTATGACTATATATACCTTTAGTCACTTATATTTTTTTCATAAAAAATGTGACCAAATGTCGTGTAATTTTAGACAACATATGACTACATTTAAGTTAAGTGATTGTATTAAATTAAAAACAGTAGCCGTAACATAAAAGTGTGTCTATTCAAGACAAATATTTATTGTTGTAATAATGCATTTTATCTTACTAGGTTAAATCTCGCGTAATGCGGAGGCGGGTACCCTACGAACTATATTTTCTAGGCGATCAAATGTCGATTTGCATTTATGTTATAACGAATTCAGTACTTAAGCATGATATTTGTGTATAAAATAGAAGTAAGAAGTAAGAATTAGCACTGACGTTGAATTGTTGATCAATTACATGTTTTGATATATAAGAAACAATTCAAACAAATGAGAATTGAAACGTCAAAAGTTTACCAAATCTGCTAGCCTGCAACTCTCAGTCACAGATTTAATCATCCTTGCGACGGTTCCTGGTAAACACAGGCTCACGGCTCTCTCCTCTCAGCGACGGGCGACTGTAAATCGTTAGTAAATCGTTTAGACGTAACCGGTAACTTATTTCATATTCTGATTTTGGTTTATGATTTCTTGATTTTGTAACACGTAACTTATTTCGTCATATCTGAACGTAACTTATTTCGTCATATCTGATTATTGATTTCTTGATATTGTTCATAGTAATCACACATTCATGGTCCATTGGTATCTTAATTCGCTCGTTTAGTTTGCCAATCTTGTTGTTCTCACCCAGGTGTATCAATTTCAGTCCTTTATTTGCTTGCCTAAATCCTAATTGACTTGTTAATTTGACTTGCCTAAGTTACTGTTATGTTTGCCTAATTGATTGTTGTTTTTTTTCCGTAAGTGCCTTGTTATTTAACCTAGTTTATATAAATATAATGTTTAATAAAAAGCATTTATCGGGTAGCCAAAATCGAAAAAAATGAGGAAATTGAAAAGGGAAAAAAAGTTTTAAAAGGGTCGATGCGTAGGTTTGTTAAAAAATAAGTTTTTCTAATACTCAAATAAGAATGAAAGTTAATACGGATGAAATGAAGTAAATATGAACGAAAATGATGTTAATGTGAACGAGATTAATACTAATATGGATGAAAATAAATCCGATATAAACGAGAATGAAGCTAATTTAGAAAATGATACTACTAATTTGGGGCCCTGTTTTAGTATTCTGCCCAGGGCCCAAAAATTGACTGGAACGGTCCTGGTACTTAAACCCGTATAAACATAATTATATAAGGTTTAATGGGGCTCGGATTGGGTCGACTCATTTGATACCCATAATCAAGATGGATAGTTTCTATAAAACCGTTTTCTTCTAGCTGTTTATAATAATATGCTTAGGAATGATAGAAGTTTAAAGTTGAATATGCAGGTAGGATGTTAATTTGATTGCTTTTGCTGATGATTAAGTTTGAGATTTAAGTATAGACGATTTTTGTGTGCAACCTATGGGTTAACGCTACCATTTTAAGTACGTTTTTTGTGTGCATCTATGTGCTTTAATAGCCATGCTCATAGGTTAGTGATTATAATTTGTGACATAAGTATGATCATTTTCTTATGTAAATTCTTATGTTTGTAACTACATTTAATGTTTTTCTTGTGATTATTGAAGAACTTAAAAGAGAATTTGTTTTTATTTGAACAAGGACCGTTGTTCGGCCTTGTTCCATTGTGTTTTCTTAAACAGAACCCATGGATGGGTTCTTGCCCTTTAATACTGGGCCGCCACATGTTAATGCTCATTCTATTTATATGGATAATGGGCCGCCAGTTTTTAACTCACTTTCTGCTGGGTCTTTCCGACCTAGCGGGAATTGGCGAAGACAGCCCATTAAGACCCATGAAATGGATCAGTTTGAAGAGTTACAGAATACGATGGCACATTTTGACTTATTTTTAGCAATTATCAAGATATATGGGGTGATTCTTTGGGGCCCTCTTTTCAGTTCTTGGTTTCTGATTTGCGAAATTGATTTCTTTTTCTATTAGGTTGGAGCCCGTAGGATTTATGATTAACTACTAGAAAACGATCACCCGGACATTGGTCATAATAGATTTCATTGGAATAATTTAGCATGTCGAATTGCCAATGAAAGACTCCTAACTAGAACTAATCCTGATATCAAAGACATTGATCATCACTCTATTATATGTCTAAGTTGTGATGAAGACCTTGAAAATGAGACTCACATCTTCATTGATTGCACCATTGCAAAAAATCTTTGGGTGTGATCTTTACTTTGTGGAACATTGAAAATACCGGCCCCACCACTCGTTTATTAGACATCTTTAAACTTTCAAACTACATTAAAGGTTTGATCGTCTTCAAGAAATGGTTCGAGGCGGTAGTCCTCTCGGCTCTTTGGATCACTTGGTTGGAGATACAAGAATGATATGACATCTTAATTTTTGAAGCCCCATAAAGAGTTGTCTGGAGATAACGTTAAATTTTATTTTTTCTTATGAATAAATAGTTT
Organism: Calendula officinalis; assembly: GCA_963853835.1. Taxonomy (NCBI): domain Eukaryota; kingdom Viridiplantae; phylum Streptophyta; class Magnoliopsida; order Asterales; family Asteraceae; genus Calendula; species Calendula officinalis. The sequence continues at coordinate 70,606,196 of OY970828.1, forward strand.
AGATAAAAAATGTTATCTTAAATTGGGTAGATCAGAGTAGCAACCTCTGACTCATGTAAATCTTGCTTTTACCTTGTAACTTCTCCTGTTTAGCCCCTTGCTAGTTATTATAACTCTCTTTTAAAAAAATCGGTTCTTACCCTTTCTTCGACCATAATTATGATGTATGTTGCCCACGACGTTATGTTACATGTGCAACATTTTTTGGTCAATCTCAATAAATCCACATGTTTCTTTGCATCTTATAACCATTGTAAGTCATCTAGTGTAGGCTTTTAACCCTCATGCATTGAGACATAAAAATCAATGAGGAATCCTCTTTTACAATAATTAAACAATACTTTTCACTCATTTTTACTTGTTTCCATATACAAGTTCATTATGAAATTCCAGCCCAATTGGAATTAAACTCAATTTTATATGATTTTTCTAAAATAGTATTACTGAAGCTACTTTAGTTTAATTTCCAAAAAGTGGGAGCAGGTATTGAGTGTTGTGAGATGCTTTTATTTACGGCGTTAAGGGCAGTTTCTGTTATAGCACTAGGAGTTAATCGGTGACATTAGTCTAAGCTAGAACAGAGGGGCTTTTGAATCTATTTCGTATTCTAGTCGATCTGAACTGTAACTATATAGCCTTCGCTTGAACTGAAGAGAGCAAAGTTCATCTAGATTTTGAGTGTTTTGGAGAACCTTTTTTTACCCGTTTAGATACTATAAGATATGAAGACGCCTACACGTTTCCAATATCAAATACCTTATAAATCCAATCTAGCTACAGGTGAATTCATACGAATTTTACAGCATGAGTAACTTTTTAGGAAATGAATTACACACAAAGTGTCAAAATCTAAAGCAAATCACGGTGGGTGGGATGG